>CM054115.1:178501831-179701831 GCA_028673005.1 Tanypteryx hageni | reverse complement strand
GTTTTATCACTTTTCTGCTGTGTTAATTTTATCTCGAAATATTCGTACCGAGTTTTGCCAGTGACAATTTTTGAGGCGAAATGTTGCAATTTCGGATTTTTCTTATAGAGCAAAACTATTTAATGGCCATTTAGATTTAATTTCCTACTCCTTTTATATTTTGGAGAAAAATTAAATTCTTTTGCAAAACATTTAATTAGCGGCAAGGTATTGTCACGTGCACTTGGCATATGAAGTGGGCGAAGTATGGTCCTGCCTGTGCATGATTGCGACAAGAACTTCGTAGTAAGTTGCCGGTTTCACTTTCTGCGGGACGTTGAACCTGTTCAAGGGCATACGGATGATAGCCGAGTTGAAAGGACGCCTGGAAATATTACCGTTCACACCTTTCCACTAATCGCGACTTTCTTACCTTAACCGGAATTATTTAACTAAGCAGTCTTGCTCTGCTGCGATCCAAGTAAGGAAATACGTGTCGTTTTGGTCAATTCTCCGCTGAATTTTTTCACCTATAATATTTATCCTTCTTAGTCTCCCAAGTTAGTTGTAATTGTGCCGTTGATGCAAATTATCGCTGCACAGTTTAAAATGCTAGCATATTAACGAGATTCTTCGTGCTTCTAAATTTTTGCTGTGACGGCATGCTTGTTTAGACAAAATTCTTCAAAAAATATAGCATGTGCGAATCTGCTTGCATGTTACTTCTCGGTAGTGTTATGTGCTTAGCCATCATTATCCGCATATAATAAATGCCGATGAAGTCATTTACTCGTAGCTAGAGCTCAGCAATTCGGCCTTAATTATGGGGTTTTAACCGTGCGTCGCGTTATGTAATTACACGTCGCTCAACGTCCTGCGAATGCCAGTGATCTGCATATACTCTCACCGACGGTCAACACCAAGACCTCGCTTAAGATTTTGTGTACCTCTAAGCACGTGGTCTAATAAGAGAGCTTAGTCATGTTAGTTAAAAATAATCCGCGAAGAGGATCTCTGCTAGATCGTGTTGTCTGAGTTTTATTTTTTTGAGCTGGTGTCTGCCTCCTGTTCTGTTTGTTTCTTTAAACCGTCGTTACATTCTGACCAAATCGTTATGTCGAAACGTTTTCCCAAGTTAAAATCCATGGATTACTCTTGTAACCATTTTCTACCGCGTGCTCCGAGTAGCATCATCTTGTGATGTAACTATTTCGCCCCGTCGTGACAGCATCTGCAAATCATTCGCGATGTGCTGTAGCCCGGATGATTCATGGAAGGAACGTTTCGATATTAGATCGGGCAATTGTCTATATTGAATCGCAAGAAGGAATATTCTCATTGCGATAGCATCTTTCCTTGTATTTTCAATTGCGTATTGAATAACGTGAACGTTGCCCCTAAAGTCTTCCTCTCCAGACATTGGCTGCGTCACCACTCTTTATTCCTACGTCTCGAGCGGTATTTTAAAGAGATGTTAGCGCATTGTATCATTCGAAATCTTTATTGCGTATCGCGTTTTCGGCGCCGGTTCGGGACGCCTCCGTGGTTCATTCATTCCGTCAAAAACAATTTCGTCATCCCCGTCCGTTGTTGGGGACAGCTGTCGCGTGTAACCCGTCCGAAACCGCTCCGAAATGTTCTTACGGTGCCCACCCGTCTTTTTTTATCCATTGGCGTGTGGCTAGGTGCATTCGAGGTGCGAAAGGAATTCCTAGCGTCTGGCTCGCGCATATTTCTTTTCTTCGCGTCCGGTCGAGTGCGTCGAGTTAATCGTGGACACCCCCCTCGTTTGCCTTTTGTTTTTCTCTTGCGGAACATGTTCTCCCCTCTGTACCTCTTCTAATTCCTCGTGCAATGTCGCATTCGCCGTCTCGCCCCTCATTTCGGCCGGTTCGTTGCTCTTCCCGGGCAGCCTCATCTCTTGGCACACTGCCAACCCATCCCGTCTTTTTCCTCCCCTCTTTTCTCTATATACATTTTCTCTCTCTCGCACACACAACTTCGTCTATCTTTTCTTTCGTCGCGTGCGACTCCTCCGTGCGGGCGTGTTTCCTTCGGAAGCGCAGGGACTCGCGTTCGTTTTAATTCATTCCGATTCATTCTCTCCCTCAGAGCCTTAGAAGGATCCGTCGAAGTGACTCGGGGGATTAATTTCGCATGCCTCGCGCGCGGTTCGCGGGTGCCATAAATGCAGTCTTCGAGGGGTTGGTGGGGGGGAGAGGTTCTTACGGGTTTGATTTCCCCCTTTGTTCGAAGGGCGATGGAGAGGGAGAGCATCTCGCGTTTTGCCGGGTTGTGCGCCGAACCACGCCCCGTATGGTTTTAATAGCGTCGGCTGCCGGCAGGCGGTTGTTTTCGCGGGATTTAAATGGATTTTCGCGTTTTTTTCATAAAAGTGGACGGATGGGAATAATTTCGCGACCTCGTTCTCCACTGAGTTTTGACCGCGGTATCGCGGTGCCTCATTATTTTTATCAAGGCGCAGTTTTTTTCGGTCACGCCTGGGTCGTATCGGCCGAACGTAAAAGTCGGTGTGGTCGTCGGGCGCCGGCCCGCAGGAGTAGCAAAGGGACCGTCGTCGAAACGTACGGGAAGGTTATTCTACCGACCTCGTGGCGCGTAATACTCGGTTCGCACGTTCCCTCGGAATCTTTTCCGAAGGATTTCCTCAATTACAGTCATGGGGTCCGGTTTTTTTCCCGCGGTCTTTAAGTAGGAAGTCCCTCTGCCCAGAGAGCGTGCTGCTCTCCTCTCTCAACGCGCTATAGCCTGCGAGACTTATTTTCGGTGCCACTGTTTCTGCGGTATCCTTTATTTTAGACTACACGATGCCCAACGCGAGTTAAATTTAATCCGAAGGGCGGCCTCTTTTTTTCAAAACAATGCGTCGCGTCTCATTCTAGGAAGTTGTGGTTTTCGGCTGTCACCAAGGAAGGACCGCTTGATGTGTTTTTCCTCTTAAAAAACTTCTCTGGACGAAATATAGATCGATGTTTTCGTATATTGTTTGAAACGGGGTGATTCGTGTAAATAAAAATCTATAGCAAGGCTGCCGGCGGGGGTTTTGGTCTTATTGTTACCACGTGATTGGTTGGGATGAGGAAACGTGATTATAAACGCCTTGGATGATTTTTGACGGTCGAATGACTCGTCCATATCGCAGGCTCTTCGGTTTTGCTTGTCTCGTTCTATGGCGCTTGCAGTGGCATTAAATGCAGTGTTAGGTTATTCCATTTCTATTTTTGGTGGGGTTCCCGAGGACTTGAGGGAGAAGGGGGCGCCATTTGCTGCATTTTAGAAGTAACTTAGAGCTATGCGTTTACTCGGGAGACTCGTTCCCTTCGCGTTATCTGCTTTTTCTTTCCGTAGTCGCGATAAAACTGCTTCCTCCTTGGAGCTGAGTGATTTATCAAAATACGAGTGGATTTCGTTTAGTGACACGCCTTTTCTCCTCGTGTTACCGTTCTTTAGAATCTCCTCTTTCATTCTCATTTGCCTCGTTATGGAAGACATTGCGAAAAGTGCATACTTTGTATTTGTCTTTTACGATATTTTTGTTTCGTAGGTATTTGGCAGGCAGTAGAAGCCGAAATGCCTTCGGTACTCCTACGGGGTCTTATTAATACGTGACCTATGGCTCGTGTATTAGATCCATTTCGATCAGAAATTATGTATCAGATGGGTCATTTGTTTGGGTTTGTTTCCAAGTGAACTACTTCATTTGAAAATGAACTTGGCAATTCGATGTTTCCTCTCTTCCTCCATTAAAGTAATTTTCCTCGTGCAGCCTATCATTAGTAACAATGCCGTGCTAACCACTTCCCTGATACCATGGTCGTGGAAGTCGGCATTGAGAGTTAAGATGATGGCAATTGTCTAAGATTCATTATATCCTAAATTGTGGCTCTTATTCTTTTGTTGTCATTTCCATGGCAACGTATTTGGTCGTCTTTCAGGTTCATATTCCATTATGAAGGATATTGCTAGGTTGGGTTCATAATTGATAATTTCTCTTGCGTTGGTTTTTAGAATTATCAGGATCACCTTTCAGATTATAACCATTAGATTTATGGCGACAAAATGATTAAACTGGATGAAGATCAGGTAATATAGTATCGGTCGATTTTGGTAATTCGCTTGTTTAGTAGACTTAATTTGCAATTGAGTATGAACTGTCCATCCCGATTAGTGTCCTTCTGCCGTGTTGTATGCTCTGCTCTTGAACTGAGAATTAGATAATTGGGTTCGATTGAAATCTGGAACTTATGTGTTTTCTTCGCAAGTCGGATTTTACCCGGTGTAATTGTCGCCTAAATTTATACGCTCCGTGTCGCGGAGTGGTCCCCGCGTGGTGTGTGGGTGCGTACCTCTTCCGCACCTGGCTGGTGGCTCCCCAGCGCGTCGCCCCCCTCCCTCCGCCCGCCCCGCCCTCTCCGAATCGAATATCGAACGTGAGGGGTTGGCTTTGGCACGTGCGAGAGTTCGTTTGGGGGGGGGGGGGGGAGGAGGCTTGTGCAGCCCTGTGTAGTTCCCCAATCGTACAGCGCTCTGCTCTTCCATTTCTTTTGTCTCAAGACGTCTTCACCCTTGGCCTCTTCTCTAGCCTTCCTCGTCCCGCGTTCTCTCAAGGTCCGCGGTGACCTTCATTTTTGTGGAATTTTTCCGCCCTCCAGGTATCTTACCAGCCTGTGGGCGCGTAAAAGCCTTGAAAATGGTGGTCCGAAGGTCTGGGTTTGTTCTTTTCTTTGGACGCCTATGAGGATCTTTTTGTTCGTCGAAGGCATGCAGAGGTCTTATCGTGAAGGGTCATTTGTACATAGACTTGCCAACGAGTTGGTTTCGGCAGAATTTTATTGGGTTGTCCAGCACCTCCGAATTGGAAATTTTGTTTATCTCTTGGGATGGTTGAAATTTTAATTTTCACATTGTAGATTGGATCAAATTACGTAAGTTCTTTTTGTCAGTTTTCACACACTTGTTTTTGATTAGACCGCGTGTGTGAATTTATAATGCAAGGTTTATTTTTATTAATGGGATTTTTTAATAGGGCGATAGTTGGTTCGAATTCGAAGGTTATGATGAAGAGATTACTCATGTATTCTTATAGCAGTGTATTGAATCGATAGAGAATTTGGCCAACAAGATGGTCGTAATCGGTGGCAATTCACGCTCCTAGTGCATAACGTTTGCAGGAATCGTAGTATACCGCATATCGGGGACCAGGAGCGGCCCGAGAAATTTTGGCCCCCCCGGGCGAGATAGCACTCCGGCGCCCCCCTCCGTTAATGTTTGTTGAGATATTTACAAGTACATGTTAATTTATGCATCGCTCTGTAAAAATAATTGATAATGAAAAATTAAAAGGAATGCCATCAAGATTCTATCCTGTTCCTCGATATAAATTGGCATCCAATATTTATTCACATGCAAGTAATGCATAGATAAATGATCTGGATAGCCCCCCCCCCCCCCCCCGGCTCGCCCGTAGCTCGGGCCAGCCCTGTCGGGTGCATTAAACAGGTTTGGGATGCTAAGTATAGGCAGTATTAATTAGGAATAATTTTTATTATTATTTCTTTTTATCATTATTATTTATTCTGAATTCGTTATGATTTATTGTAATACATCTACCATTCCTTCAGAAAAAGGCATCGGCAGTAGTGTGTATGCGACAACCATTAAAATATCGTTATAGATGCTATCTTTTTAATTGTGAATTTAAGCGTTCATTGTGACTATTTGTATTATTTCATTTTGAAAATGCTGTTAAATCGAGCAGGAAAGTTGCGGAACCTATATAACTGATACCGAGGTTCGATTCGTCATATGCCTGCGGCATATTTACCACATGCGACGACTGTATCGGGCACTCCTGTCCGATTTCAATCGAACCACGTGGCCCTCTCTGCTGCAGTGTAGTCATCAGTCTTCTCTCGATTTTTGTATTATTTTTGTATTTAGGACTGGTCTCATTTAGTCATTGGCTGGTCTCTCGGAAGAAATTCGTTGGCGATATTCGATATTTTACGCGAAACGAGTGGAAGGCATCGTGAGAGCGTGGTCCGGCAATGTTCTCCGACCCACTTCAAGGTTGAATTTAGGTGGGATAATTTGGGACTTGTCCGCGCTCTTGGGATTCCTCCCGTCGTGTCATTGGACGCGCCGACATTGCATTCTCCATCTCCCCCTTCCTCTCTCTATCTCTTCGCGCGCGTCTGAGGCCGAGCGCATTTAATAGCGCGCGTTTTACGCTCGCCGAGTTGAGCTTTCCCGAACGAATCGATGCGCTCGACAGGGAGGGTGTGGTATGGACGCCGGAGTAAATGCGCTCAGTACTCTCGATCGGACATTTCTTGTATGCCGCCATCTGTCTCTCAATTTTATTGCGAGTTTCGCGTCTTTTTGCAACCCGTCGCGATGCACTTATCTGCACGCGGACATTCAATTCAAGCGGCATCATCAAGCGGATGTTGTACCCCACAATGGGGGCACGTATGGCCGCCCGTCTTTCTCGTAGCCCCAAAATGAATGCAATGTCAGAACTTTTCGTTCAGTTTTTCAAACCCGCGAACATTCTTGACTTACCTGCATCAGTATTCACGTGTGTTTATAAAATTTTATTTCGGTTATTCTGATTGCATTTGGGATTTCGGAGGGCTTCAAGGCCGATATCCGTTCTTTTAAAGAAATGAGCAGTTTCCTGCTGCAGTTTAGAAAATACGTTTGATAGGCATGATCTTCTCTTAGCTGGAATGTTCTTCGGCTGGCTAGGCCGTTTTCATTACTAGTCGATTCCCTATCGGCGAGCTTAAATTCCTTGCAGTGGTTGAAATACTTGCGTGGCTCATGCGCCTATTTGATGGCGAGAATGGTTATCGGTTAACCGTAGGATGCGAATCGGAAGGCTAGATCGATAAATTGTGTTTTTCGGGCATATATTATTTCGAATCTCCACGTGGTGTCTCCGTTTTCTCGTTCTATTTAGTCTTCTCTGCCCGCGCATACCCCCTGCAATGCACCCACCCACTCCCACCCGCTTCCTCTCTTTCCGTTGTCCTCCCGGGAGGGAGAGGAAGGGGGGGCGCCTCGTCTTCCTCCCCCGCACCGCTCCCCTCTCTGCGGATGGTCGTCATGACTACGGAGGGTGGTGGTTCGCTGCGGCGCGTTTCCTTGGCAACTACGCGTCCCCTCTCCTATTCCCGGCCTCACTCTCTCCCCCTCTCTCATTTTGTCTCCCCCTCCTTCCATTTCTCTGTCTCCACCTCCTTTTCTCTGTCTCCCCCTCCTTCCTTTTCTCTGTCTCCCTCTCCTTCCTTTTCTGTCTCCCTCTCCCTCCTTTTCTCTATCCCCCTCCCTCCTTTTCTCTCCCTCTCTCCTTTTCTCTCCCTCCTCTCTCCTTTTCTCTCCTCCCTCTCTCCTTCCCCCCTTTCTCTCCTTTTCTCCCCCCCTCTCTCTCCTTTTCCTCTCTCTCTCCCCTTTTCCTCTCTCTCCCCTTTTCCTCTCTCTCCCCTTTTCCTCTCTCTCCTTTTCCTCTCTCTCCTTTTCCTCTCTCCTTTTCTTCTCTCCTTTTCTTTTTTTTCTCATTCCTTTTCTCTCCTCTTTTTACCTCTTATTTCTCTCCCTTTTCTCCTCCCACCTTTTCTCTCCCCCACCTTTTCTCTCCCCCCACCTTTTCTCTCCCCCCACCTTTTCTCTCCCCCCACCTTTTCTCCCCCCCACCTTTTCTCCCCCCCCATCTTTTCTCCCCCCCATCTTTTCTCCCCCCCACCTTTTCTCCCCCATCTTTTCTCCCCCCCATCTTTTCTCCCCCCCATCTTTTCTCCCCCCCATCTTTTCTCCCCCCCATCTTTTCTCCCCCCCATCTTTTCTCCCCCCCATCTTTTCTCCCCCCATCTTTTCTCCCCCCCCATCTTTTCTCCCCCCATCTTTTCTCCTCCCCCACCTTTTCTCCTCCCCCTCCTTTTCTCCTCCCCCTCCTTTTCTCCTTCTCTTCCTCTTTTCTCCCTCCCTCTTCTCTCCATCCCTCTTCTCTTCTTCCCTCTTCTATTATCCCCTTCGTTTCTCTTTTCTCCTCCTTTTGTCTCCCTCCCTCTTCCTCCCCCCTCCTTTTCCTTTCCCGTCCTACTTTTCTTTCCCCCTATTTTCCTTTTCTCCCTCCTTTTCCTTTCCCCCCTCTTCTCTCCCTCCCGTGCCGATTCCTTGCTCTCTCGCCGCACCTCGGGTTGAGATGAGGTAGTGTAGAGGGCAGGAGAGGTCGCTGCCCCGTGTTGGGGCGCCGCCGTCGCTGCTTTTTCCAACGTGCATCGCGGGCGTCCTTTATATGCGTCGTCGTTTGGCAGTGGCGTCTGGAAGAATATTGTGGTGGAGGGGCAGGATTGGCGAATGCCTTTCGGCGGTCTTTCCTCTCCCTGTATCGTCCCGGTCGTCGTCTTCTGATCCCTTCACTGCCTCTCGAATCCTTCAACCTGACCTTCGACACGCTCCAGCTACTCCCTACCCCCCCGCCTCGTTCACTCTCCCTTCGTGAAGAGGTTCTCTCACTCTCTCTGGTCTTCGAGAAGCCTCCAGATCCAACTTTTCACCGGTATGGGCAGTTTTTGCCGAGGATATTAATTAGATACACCGAAATAACCATTTCTTTACTCTTGGGTTTGTATGGTTTACCTCTGCAAGATAATGTGGGATGGCATTTTTCAATAGAATGGAATGAACTTTTTGCTTTTCCCGCTAGTGACGTCCCATTCTACATTACACGCACCTTCGTGCTTTGCACCCGTTTTAAAATGCGATCGGATCCTTCTCTCACGAGTTCCTCTTTTCCCCTTTCTCTACTCTCTCTCTCTCTCTCTCCCGCACGCTGTTCCTTCCGCCCCTCCCAGCAGGCTGGTGTAGGAGTAGTTCGCGGCGTTGCCACGTTTCACTCCCTCTCCTGGGAGGGGATTCGTTTTGAGACGTCTATGGGAGGGGTGGGTGGATGGATGGATGGATGGCGGAGAGTGTGGGTTTATGTATTTTTTCCCGTGTGCTCGATTGCTCTTCCCCTCCACGTGCGTGACTGGTCTACGGGTTCGGCGGAAGCCCTTTTCCCTCACTCTCTCTCGTCCTCTTCTTCCGCTCTTAACCAACACATTTTGGGGCCCACTTGGCTCTTGTCTTTTTCTCTACCTCTTTGTGGGTGGATGTCTCCTCTCTCGTCCGGGAGGCCTCGTAATACGAACAAGGGCCACAAGGTTGTCTGAGCTCGCGTCCCCCCTGGTTGTTCGCTGCGCCCAGGGTTGAGAACGTAAAATACGTGACGTATAAAACCCGTATTATGAGGGGTATTATACATTATATACTTTCATAAAACCAATAGGAACGTGTAAAAGATATTTTTGTCACCCAAGTAAAAAGCATTTTATAGCTATTGTTTTTATTAGATTTGGCAAACTTTGGGCGTCCATAAATGTAATCGCGCATATAAACATTCTTCTTTATGAATAAGATAAAAAATATAATGAAAGATACTAGGCAATTTAGTACAAAATGTAATTCAGTGTTTCTAACTTGTTTTAATCTTTTAATTTTAAAGCATGATAGATCGATAGCAATGTTTTAATGTGACCAAACGATTTCTTAATTATGACGGATAGTATCTTCCATTACAATTATGAAATCGCGACCGTTTTCGCCACGATCGTAGCATCATCGTAACGGAACCGATCGGGATTTAGTGAATAATTTTTGTGGAAGATTAAATTAAATTATTTTTTTGTCACGAGTAAATTCTACAAGGTGAGGTCTGAATTTTTAATGAGATTTCTTAATTCAAGATACACATAGGGCCGGTTTGAAATACTCTTTCCAACTGAGCCGATGAAGCTGGAATAAGCTGCTTATAAGCTTAGATTAGGGTACTTCTGCGTAGGCTACCCCCTGTATGTTGCTTAGGTTACGCCTCACTTGTTTTGTCATATCAAAAATTCCAGCTCTATCTTTAGCGTTGCAGGTCGTTTATGCCTTCTCTCTCCAACTTTCTACTTCATGAGATTTTCGAAGATATTCTTTCCCACATATGTTGGGTGTACACAATTAGTTGTTAGATTATGCACATTTAATGCATAGTCTTGTCTCTTTTGCAGGTTAGCATTATTAGCCGTTTTGAATGAGTCGCTTTCAGGCAATTGCATAGAAAGCCACTCTTCCGTATGGTTGCCGTTGATAACCGACATTGACCGATTAATTTGCAAATTGCGAAGTACTTTCGTTTACCCCTTTGATAAGATTTTGGTCGAAGATCATTGTTGTATTATTCTACGGAAATACCTTCGGGCTCGAGCATTTTTCATGTATGGAAATGAGGTATTTAATTGAATCCCAGTGGCTACACCATCTCGTTGCACATGCCAAAACAATCCCCCTCCCTACACTTATCAGAAGGTGGTGCTCCTCATCTGAACCACAAAACAATACAGCTGATACTTGTGCAGCAATATTTGGTGGAATTAAGAACTTTGGCTTATAGTTGTCTAGTATGAGAATTATGTCATATGCCAAAAGTCAAGTATACATCCCATTTTCTTCATATTCATTTTGTCTAAAATCACTAAATATTTGTTGAATAAAGCTCTTGGCTTGGCAAGTCTTTTTCAACAAGTTTCTCCTATCTCCAGACCAGTGGTTCTCAGAGGAAAAATTCGTCGTTGCCGCATCTGCGGCCACTTGCCATGTTCTGGTGGCCGCAATATTAAATTTAAGGTCTAAATGATATTTGTTATTCTACGTAAGGCACCTAGAAGTTTAACGAGTTAAAATAACAAAGCGATTATTAATTATAAAAAATATGACATCCCAGTATTCATCGCAGTCTGCATATTAACTATTGCTATGTTAAAAATACAATTTTGCTGGTGGCTGCATGAAAAGTTTCTGGTGGATGCACTTGAGAAACACTGCTCCAGACAAATCCCAACTGCCTAGAAAAACAGCTTCATCCTTAGCAATGTGTAATATTGCTTCTACATTCTTGGTATTCAAGCTCTCATTTTTACCCATCTATTAGAAGCACTGATGATAACTATCCTTTTAAAGACATGCAACATTTTCTATTAACTTCGTCAGGAAGTTTATTAGAAAGAACTTTTCTTCCATGCCCCTTATAGGCCGGGTACATTGAGTTGCAAAAAGCCTTTAATTAAGTCGATTCTATTACTGCAAATGGGATATTACACCCAAAACAGAATCTAGCAGGAAACAACTCTGAATCTTTTACTTGGTCATGAGATTCTGCAAAATACATAGTGCTAGTTTTTTCTTCGGGATGATATTTCCCTCGGTATTGGTCTGGTTATGGCTGACATTGTTGCTAACGAAAGTTGTTGATGTGCATAGGTCAAATAAGTCCATATATGATTTCAGCATTCTTCTACATAATTCTTCGGAAACGTTACTCAAAAAACAAGTTTGTTTTTTGCATGCCTTGTTTTATACGTATAATACGTTTTATACATACTATATGGCATATAAAGTTTTTATACGTGTATATTCCAAACCTTGGGTGGGTCGGTTGCGTGCAAACTTTTTCGTGCCGTGCAGACAGCAGCTGGTCTTCCGTCCCATCCGGTCCTTCACGGGTGTCTTTTTACCCGCGGTCGTCTCCCGACCACGTGCACGTGTGTATGTATGTATCTCAGGGGCGGATATAAAGTCAGCCGATCTAGGTCGGCGTTTCTCAAACTGTGGTCCGCGACCCCCCAGGGGCCCGCAAAATTATTTTGGATGCAAGGTGAAATGTCGAAAAATGAAGTTATCACGAATAATAATATTTCATCAGGGCATTTTTGGTAAAACGATGTGATAAAAATTATTAATAGTTACATAAAATGAAGAAGAATGAAGTTTCTTATTTTTGCTATTTTCATTTTAAAGGGGGCCGCGACATTTGAAAGAGAACCACTGATCTAGGCGACGTCCTAGGGTAGGGGTCTGCAATCTGCAGCTCCGGAGCCGCATGTGGCTCCTTAAGTACATACTTGTGGCTCTTTAGAAGTTAGCTATGCTACCTGATCTTTATCAGTCATGAAGCATGCTTTTTGTAATCACTAGAATATTTAAAAAACAGTCGTGCAGGTATTTTGGAATGGGACAAAAAAAGACTTCCTTTGAAGGTTGCAGACTCCTGGTCTATGGCCTCGTGCCTATTGGGGGGCCTCGCGTTTAGAGCCGGGAGAGTGTTAATGTTAGAGTCGGGATCTTAGTGCGAGAGGGAAAAGAAATAGATTGTTTCAAATTCTCAACACAAAGTAGTACTCTTATATTATCCTAAATGATTAAGACGATCAACGTAAACGATATTAGATTAGATCAATTTCAGCCGACGGGTATCATTGAAAAAAAATCGCTTCTGAGGGTTCCCCTCGAAGACTGAGCTACGATCGACCTCTATTGTAAATATATATTCAAATAGATTATTAAGAATTTGATAGTCTGTTTCCATAAAACTTAACCATCTTTCCCAAACCACTCGCCCAGGTGACTCGCAAACCACTGCCGTCTAGACACCTCGTGCCATCTAAATCGGCACCTTTGAAATATTTCGTGTTATTGTTTGGAGGAATTTCACTCGATTAGTTCGGGTTGTACATATAAGGACAAGGGCGTTTGAGCACCTACCGAAGGGAGGGAAGTTGCACTTCCCGTCGAGTTATTCTTCTCGGCGTCTTCTCGTTCGTCTCTTTCGACTCATTGGTTTGTGTTGCCTGCCCAACAATTTGTGTTTGGTGAAGGGTGTCTTATTAGTCCGTGTTGCTTCTAGAAAATGTCCATTTATAACGAGGCTGTCGCAATTGGATTGCGATCGATACCAGGGAAACTAATGAAAATTGTTACGATTTGCTGGAATAGAAAGACCTTCGATCGATGAGCGGCATTGAATGGAACCAATGGATTATGGTTCATTGTTTTATGTCAATTGTGCAAAACATTACTTATTGTGGCCTCACTAGGAACTTGCATTGTATATGACATTTGTCGTGCTTTAATATCCAGAATTGAAAAAATATGAAATGGGGCCGTATCAGTCATTATTGTTATAATAAACCTCACATTGATTATGTTAATGAATCCATTTTGGACCTCAGCATTTGGGGAACAGCACTTCGTCCTTCGTTGACAGCGGGTTTGGAAAACTTGCGTTGGTATTACCGCTCCTATCGCGAATAAATGCGTTCCTTTTATTTTAGAATCTTTCTCCCGGTTGCCCGTAGATAAAGCGGGGCGCGATGGGGCCCGCGTTAAATATTTGCTCTCCTTCCGAGGTGTGTGCGCGCGTGAATGTTGGCGCCAGAAACTCGTTCGGCTCGGTCGGTGCGAGTTGTTTTCCGTCCCGTTCTAGGCTCTCGCTTCCTCGTTCGCAGCACGCTTTTATCCCTCCCGGCGTCGAGTTGTTTTGTCGGTGTCTCCCTCTCACGGAAGGCGTGGTTATTTCTCCCTCTCGCGCCGTTGGCGCCTGACGAAACCTTGCCGCTTCTGTTTACAAAATGTCCAGAAAGCATGGAGAGGTTTTTATGCGGCTGCAGTTGTCTCCACCAGCTGCATCCTCGCACAGGAATAATTTTATAGTTTCTTCCATTATGGTATAAATAGATGTTTATTCTGTTATGCAGTGGCTGCCTCGTCGCAGTTGTGAATGGTGGTATCCCTGGTTTTCCACGTCGACGTGTAGGCCGATGTTAATTTTTTTGTTAGCCCTTTTGGTAGTCGTTTGTAGGTTCTTATTCATCGCAGGAGAGAGAAATGTTGTTTGCGGTGTTATAGCGATTGGCAAAGTAAACAACATAACGCGCTCTGCATTTCTGGTAAGCCGGTTATCTTTTAGCACTTGTGCAGGTTTTTTGCGAACTTGTTAGAGATGGTTTACCGAAGGAATGGCCAGTGTAATCGGGATACGATATCCGATAGGTGTTTTACGGGTGTTGTTTACTATGTCTGCGAAGATATCTCGGTTTTCCATTGGTTATTGAATTGAATTGGTTGAATTTAACTGGCAGTTTTACGTGGGTGCATTGCTCACTATGGTTTTTAAATATATTATTTTAGTAGTATTCGTAATAAAGAAAAGATACGTTGTCTGACTGCCATTACGTGTTATCCGCGAGATGTCAAGTTTTCTCAGTTCGTAATGAATGTCATAACCTTCTTCGCCCTCTTCATAAGTGAAGATTTGAATAGCATTAATGTCTCTTTGGGCTGTAGTCCATTTTGTTATTTTCCACATTGCTTTTACTAGTCGCTATTTTTATTGCAAAGATGGTTTAAATTTTGGTCTCTGTAAAATTCCTTCATTCTTTCGTCTCTTGATTTCGTTGGTGGCATTAAGTGATACTCAGTGATTTTTCTTGAATGGATTTTTAATAACGTCATCTCCTGTACCATGGTTGCGTTAATCTAACTTATGTATGTACAGTCGGACCCGATATAGCGCCTCTTTATATAGTGGCACTCCCGCATACCGCCCATGAATCGTTGAGAGCTGAAATTCCACCTTAGCATGGAGCAAAAGTATATACCTCAATTTACCGCCATCCCCGCTTTTTCGCCAACGTCATTGCTGAACAAACGATAACGCTAAATCGAGGTTTGCCTGTAATCCTAATATATTTGATAATTGTTATTTATCGTATCCGTTTGATGAAATAATTCTCGAGTTATTACTGTTGAAATTATAATCAATTTTGACCGCAATTAATTATAAATGTGTAATCTTGACGATTTTTAGAGCGTGACAATCATGTAATTCCATAATTTTTTCGGTCCTTAGGTAAGCAGAGGGTTTTCTTTAGTAGAAGTCCGAGTTGCACAAATGGTGCGTCATAATAATGTAAATCAAGAAAGGGTATTTTTTCCTAATTTTGTGAGGATTACATAACGCAAAGCGAATTAAAGTTCCCAGCCATGCGTAGTCTTGTGGTCGTCCAGCTTAATTCTTTAGGGAAAGCATGTGCACTTCTAAACGTAGTCTATATGGTTTGTGATGTGTATTTGTTGCATGGATATTTTTTTGATTGATTGCTTGATGATAAGTGCGTTATCCATTCCCGTGAATCTCTTTCAGGCTGCAAGATAAAGGCACTGAGGGCGAAGACAAACACCTACATCAAGACGCCGGTGAGGGGTGAAGAACCAGTGTTCGTGGTCACAGGCCGTAAGGAAGATGTAGCCAAGGCCAAGCGAGAGATCCTCTCCGCGGCCGAGCATTTCTCCCAGATTCGCGCATCGCGGAAGAGCACTTTGGGGGGCGGGGGCGTGGGAGGGGTGGGAGGAGGCGTGGGCACCGGAGGCGGCACGGTCCCCGGACCGCCGGCCAATGTCCCCGGCCACGTGACGATCCAGGTCAGGGTGCCGTACCGCGTGGTGGGCTTGGTGGTGGGTCCCAAAGGCGCGACCATCAAGCGGATCCAGCATCAGACGCACACTTACATAGTCACCCCATCGAGGGACAAGGAGCCGGTGTTCGAGGTGACCGGCCTTCCGGAGAGCGTGGAGGCTGCGAGGAAGGAGATAGAGGCACACATCGCGGTGCGTACGGGGGGCGGGGTTGGGGGAGCCGTTCCTTGCGGGGGTGGAGCCCCGGACTTCGTGGATGACGCCGACGTGGGAAGGGGTGGGATGGTAGGGGAGGAGATCCTGGCATCGCTATACAAGAACGGTTTGGGGTTTCTCTACCCAAACATAAAGGCGTGCAGCGACCTCGCGTCTAGGGTGTGCGGGAAGCTGGGTCGTAATGGGGACAGCCCTTTCGCGAGGGCCCCTCCCGACGTGGCTTTCCCTTCATCTCTCCTGGAATCTGCCCCACTGGACAGCGTCCTCTTCCCTTCTGAGTTCTCTTCTTCCCTGTCCGGCGGCGGTTCATCTTCCTCGTCATCGTCGTCGTCATCTTCCACATCCGGGGGCATAACGGCGACCAACGGCACGTTCGGAACGGGCGGCACCCCTTGGGGTGGCCTGGACAGGGACGAGGGTTTGGGTGAGTCGCCGTCGTTCGAGGGCCCTCCGTCGGGACCGTGGTCTGATCTCAAGTCCGGCACCGCCGGTCGTTTCTCACCAACCATCGTCGGGAGCGGGGAGCCCACTTCGCCCCATCTTCCGGCGAGACGGGTCGGTTCCGACCCATTGGGAGTGACGGCCGTCGGCACGTCGGTCTCGCCCACCGATTCCGTCGGTTCCCTGGCAAGTATCGGCAGCGGAGGCGCCGCCCCCGGAGGTAGGAGAGAGTGCGTGGTGTGCTGCGAGAGGGAGGTGGTGGCAGCCCTGGTGCCGTGCGGTCACAACCTGTTCTGCATGGAGTGCGGGCAGCGGGTGTGTTCCAGGGCGGATGCTCACTGCCCGGTGTGTCAGCACCCGGTGAAACAGGCTATTCGCATCTTCTCTTAAGGAGGGCGAGGAAAGAAAGGGGGGTAGTTTGGAGGGGAGCAACCTTCCTTCGCCCCTCCGATGCGTCTTTGAAATCTCCCATTTAACCTTAAAGAAAAAATCTCTCTCCCCCCTTTCCGCACCCCCCGCTGCTCCCAAAGGGACCCTTTTCAATTCGGATTGTTGGGGGTTTCCGATTTTGACGGCGCGCGTCGTATTATAGCGCATTTTTTTCGGCGGGGATGGAGGGGGGGTGTCCCCGTTTTGGAAGTGGAAAAAATTTTATACAACGAAAGAGTAAATTATTTAAAATCTATATTTTATGTTACCTTTTTTGTTGAATATTTAGTTTTGAATGTGTGGATGGTTCTCTTTTTCATCATCGCCGGTACATTCTGTGAACGTTCTCAAAAATGGAAATTTAAAACTAAAGAATCCAGTTTTGCATGCTTCATTACGATCCACGGTGTTGTGGAGATATTTGAATTTGGCCGACTTGCCCCTTTGTGTGTGGGGTCTTTGGTGGGCCGTATATGTACGAATGCATACTATATCACACATTTTAAGAGTATTAAGATATTTTAATGAGATTTAGATTTTTGTATTTTGTGTGTGTGTGTGTAGGTAACTTGTACTAAAAAAAGACAAAATGTTGTAGAAAATAGTCTCTTTTGAGATTTCTTTTTCATTTTTTTTCCTCGGGAATTTAAATTTACGATAGGCAATTCATAATTATTTAAACAATATAAACAATAAGTAATTTAATGACGTTATTAATGATATAAAAAAATGGTTAAATGAAACAGCACTCAGTCGGACAGAGGACCGGGCATCTACCACTAGTTCTTAATTCTGCAGAAGGGCTGTGATTCTTATAACTGCCATCGGGAAATCGGGAGCCGGACTGCCCTCTATGGAAGACTCCGCCGTAAATCTAGATTGTGTAGTTATAATTGTGCATTTTTTGAGCCCTCCTTGAAAAAAGTAATCCCCATCGGCTGGCTATGTCGTCCTCTGTGTTGTATGAAAAAAGTCAACTTTTTCCTTTTTTTTGAGAAGATCCTGTCATTTGGGCATTGCCGGTAGGATGTGCTCCTCTCCTCTGCCCTGCTTGTATCGATGGCGTCCCGCAGCTGAACAGAAACGAGGGGGGAAGGTTTTTCGTGCGCATCTCTCAGTGCGCGGTAGACCCATTCCTACTCGAGCAGTTAGCTTTATTTTCAAGGCATCGGATTAGGCGAATTTAGCATTTGGCAAACGGGCGAGCATTTTGTCTTTTAAAAATATATAAAAGCATTTTGATGGTATCCAATAAATTGGAGGGAGATTAGCGTGGGGCGGAGGGTAGGACGCAGAACCAAAATGTATAATCGTGATTAAGTTATAATTATATTAATTATTATTATTATTAGTAGCATTATTGTCCCGATCTATTATTGCAGGGAAGAACATTTTTAAAAGTCATCTGGACAGTATCATTCCTTGTTATTGCCAGGATATTATCATTAAAAAAAAGAAGAACATATCCCTTGTTAGGTAGGAGGAAGTCTGTTGTTTGTTTCTGTTCTGATGTGATATAGGTCATAAGTTATTGAAGAGTATTAGAGGAATTAATTATTTATCTATCTTGCTTGCACCTGCTGCAGGTTCATTTAGACATTGTATTAATATTAAAAAAGAGACCACAGATGGCTGGTTAGTCTCGTCATCTTTGAAGCTACACACACACACACACATGCGTTACACATTTCACATACACACACAAACACGTACTCAGACACACACACACACACATTACACATTCTTTTTTTAATGCTCAATTGTGTAAATGGCCCTCTTTGAGTTAAATCCTTTTCGTTCCAAAGAGGGGGCAGAGGGTAATTTCATACAGTGTGATAAGTCTAATTCTTTTTTTTTATATAAATATATATAAATGAATATATTTTTTCTCACCTCCCATGTCCTCTGCCCAGACTGAGCTGCCCTGTGCCTCAATTGCAAGTTCAGTATTTGTGAATGTTCAAGAACATGTATTCTTTGTGTGTAGCTGTTAAAAAAAATATATACTATAGGGAGAGCTCTATTTAGTGGAGGCATAAAAGAAAAACGCATCATAGCAGAAAGTGTAAATGCTTTTTTTAGTAACTCGAAATTTCACTTTATTTTTATTTAATATATATACATATATAAATATTTCAAGTTTTGATCAATGCTTAGCTCTTAGACAGTTTTTGCATGTTTCTAAGTAATTTTGTGACAAAGGAACACGTTATTCATTCTGATTGTATACTAAGGCAAATTTTCCCCCAATCCCCAAGGATAAGTTTGCACAATAATGATAACTTCAGAGTATTAGTATAGTGGTTTTTCTATTTTATTATGATCCTATATATTATATAAATATATTATAACGTAGCTATATAGTATTAATGAATCTTGAGAAGTTATTTTTTATGTTAGTCTGCTCAAATGATTTCAAAAGTGTGAAGGTTTGTTTTTCTCCTTGTCATATTTTTCTCATTGAATGTTTGTGGAAAAAAGCTGGAGTTGTCTTCCAGAAATTTTTTGCTTGGAATGCCTCCCTCAACGCGCATTTCCTCCTCTGAATAACCAAAAAAAGATAATGATACCGTATTGATTTTTTTAAAGTTGATTTTATGAACGTTCTTAGCTCTTTGTGTATTTAACTGTTGAAAAAAGGCAAAAAATACCTTCTTGCAAAGCTTTTTTTATGTTCAAATAAGAGTATTTGGTTGAGAGAGAGACTTATTAAAAACATGCCATTGTCAGTCAGTTTAAGACTGTGTGGGGGGGAGGGGGGGAGAAAGGAAAAAGGGGGAAATGGTTTGAGAAATGGTTTCATTATTAATATTATTATTGATTATTATCGACAAAAAAATCCTTTGGCGAATGTTGTCTTTTTTGAGTGCGTGCGTGTGTGAAGTTTTTGACGTATGGTTCTTGTCCTTTTTCTGAGATCCTCCCCATCTCCCCCTCACTCATTTCTCGAGAAAAAAAAGTGCGCGGATGCTCATATATATATATTTTATTTCGCCGCAATAATTGGACGGGTTTTGCGTCCTGTCTTCACATGCAAATAATTGAGAAGCCATATTTGAAGATAGTGTAAGAGAAAGAGACAGATTTGGGAGGTCGTGCGTGCGTGCGTTTTTTCCCGTGTGCGTGCGTGTGTATTTGTTCGTTGGTGCAGCCGCATTTTTCTCTATCCCGTGAAAATATTTTGAAGAAAAATAATAACCTCTTTTCATCCCCTCTACCTCTTCCCACTTCCCGCAGAGCAAAAAGAATTCAAATATCGAAAGTGATAGAATTTCTTCCCCCCCCCCCCCCCCCCCGCGAATCTTGTCCAGTTCGAGCTGCTTGGGCTGTCTACGTCTTTTTTCGTGCCAGTAAAGGAAATGGTGAAAGTTGTGTAAGGTTTCGTGAGAGAATAGTTAAAAATGGAAAGGTGGTGATGCCGTTTTAGCGATATCCGTATTAATACTTATATTAAAAGAAAACATTTTTTGAAGCTTAGTGAAGAAAAGGTTTTTAAACAGCGGAGAGAGTAATAAAAAAATACCGCTCCTTTGCCAATGTTGATAATCTTGTGCTTCTCTCTTTGTAATAATCCTCCCATTTCTCATTCCGGGGGTTCCCAGATTATAGGAAAAAAGGAAGTTGATGGTGATTTTTCTTTAGTGGCAGGGGCTGCTTTGGTTTCCGTATCAAAACGAGAGTGAGAGTTTCGCCACCAGCTTTTTGACTGATTGAAGAGGCGTCAATATTTAGCATTGTTATTAATCTTAATGTCGAAAAGGGTTCAGGCCTAAAAAACTTGAGGTTACATACGTGTTGAAAAACAAAAAATGTTCCGCTTAATGGGACTATAATATATTCATAATATATATCTCTGACTTTGTTAACTACTAAAATAATAAAAAAAATCTCGGAGGGGATTGTAATGTTAGCGTTAAAAAAATTGGGATTGGCACAATGTTTTTTTGGGGAACTTCGTCCTAGCATTCGAAAGATGAAAAAAGGACTGGTTTTGTCTGCCTTGATAATAAAAGTCACTCTGAAAGCAATAAATAAAGTTGGGATCCTTTTTATTGATAGGCAGTTCTTTGAATTTGTGTCAGTTCCGGCAGCTCCTTACAATCCGTGGTATACAAAACCGAAAAAAAATTACAAAAAAAACCTGCTCAGCATGTAATAAGTCTATTAGTGTGTAGTCAGGTGGTTATGTGCAGTGCAGGTGTGTGACCGGGCACTATTGGACTTAAATTATTTATGGCCCGCGGTCTTTTTTTAGTGTTTGGAAAGGGCCCGCGGGTTGTTGTCTGCACTCCGGTAGTGCCCCGTGACACAGCTTGAGAGTGTTCTGTAATGTATTCGCTGCCTTATAACAGGGGACAGGAAAAGGCCTTTTTTGCTGTTGGCCAAGGAAAAAAATGTGTAAATATAAGTAGACACAAAAAAAGAAGAATTGAGAATAGTATAAATAAGAATGCCCGTTTGTTTTAATTTATTTAAGGTTTTTTTTTCATCTTCTGCGTCAAATCCTCTGCTCTTTCTTTGAGTATATTTTTTGCTATATTTTTGGCCTGTAATGGTCTTATGTAATTTCTCTCATCACTTTTTTTACATTTGATCTCTGTACCTTAAGATCATCCCAGAATCGAGAATTGTAGGCTTTTTAATTAATACATTTCTGGACATCAGTACAAAAGGCATTTTGATGGGCTCGGCCAGTGCCAGGTGGTCGCGTCTCGCTTCAAGTCGGTTCCAATTCCTCGTTAAAACACTTCCAAAAAAAATTGAGAAAAAAGGCAAAAGGAGGAGGGCTACAAAATTGGAGGATTTTGGGATGGTACTTTGGGCACTTATTTTATTTAATATTTATTTTTTGCCTGTCTTTTTGTATTAGCACAGAAAAACACACGTCTGTGTGTACCATATCAAAGCTTTACTGTGATTTGAAAGACTGATTATGTGTTTTTGAAAATTGCCATTGTAAATTTAGAGAATGTGGGGATTTGTGATTTTATGTTCCTGGCGTAGGGAGTGAGTGAATGCATTTAATGATATATCTGCGTTAATAGATATTTAGAAAAAATATTATGAATGGCCATATGTAGCCATGACCAACATGTCATTTAAATGAGTAATAAATAATAACCGCCAACAGCAAAGACGGGTCCATTTTTCTGCTTAAATGGCCATTAAAGTACCGTAATATATTGAATATTAATGATGGTTATAATTTATATAGTTGTATATTTGTACTATCCCAGTTTACAGGAGTGTCAAGTTGAACGAGTTGTGGTTTTTTTGCTAGCATTCGTTGTTGGTTTGAGATATTGGATGGACGTCTTAAAAATACTTATATATTATGGATCGGAGGTGAAGGATGTTGGAACCTCTATATTCTTTGTCAAAATTTGTTTGTGATTCTTGGAAGAATAGTGAACTTTTTGCCCAAATAAAACGTGGAATTTTCTCCCCTTTCCATTTGCAGTCATCGTCCCGGTGTTTTTTTGTCGTAATTGTAAGATGCTATTTACGGTATTTCATGGTTAATTAGTTCAAAATAATAATACCACGGCTTCATGTTTTGAGGTGCATTGTTGTGGGTACGAGTTACTTGTTCGATCTTTAAAAAGAAAAAAATGCGAGATGGGACAAGTAGGCTTTAGGGTAAATGAAAAAAATTAAAAAACCTGTTTCCATTTGTAATTTGTGGAGCTATGTTAGGTTTGGGATAAGGTATTTTTGTATTACATTTTTACGAAATTCAAAGGAAAGGTTGAGACAAGCAAACTTTCTGTTCGCAAAAGTATTTTCTTATCTCAGTACGTACGAAAAACTAATAATATTTAATGATAATAATAATCTCTCCTCGCTTCCTTTCCGTTTTGAGTCGGCAAAACTCTTGAAAAAAATTATTGTCGAGATTCTTAGGATAATTGCCGCATCCCAAATCTAGCAGGCTACCCCTGCACTGTAGTAATACATATGATCTGAATTATGTCTTTGTTGACGGTTTTGAGTGTGCGTGTGTGTTTTCGGGGAGGGAGTTGTGAACAGTGGCCGACTAGTGTTGTTGGTGGTCTCTCGCTTCCGACTTTGAATCCCCGCCTCCCCTCTCTCTGTCTCGAGAGAAAGAAAAAATTTGGAAAACTACGTTTTTGGAGAAAGGAAAAGATTTGACTGCGGCAGTCTACCACGAACCAAACCATGTTGCTCAACGACATCTTCAAATTGACGGACATCGGCGCGGAGTGCGCGTGGACAAGCGTGCGTGTGAGGTGGATGAAATCGTGTGCGCGGTCCAGCTCGCCCAAATCCACCTGTAAGACATGCAACACACGCCTCTGTTGTGTGTGTGGCGAGACGGCCCACTGCCCAAGTTCCAACATCGTGTGTCGTCGATTTTTCTCTCAATAGAAGAATAATAGACAAAGACCAGTGCGCCCGGCCGCCATGTTGTCGCAAGGTGGCCGCGAGGCATGCATTCAATGTTTGAGGGGATCAAAGGTGAATTGAAAAAGTGGGCTTTTTATTCGAACGAGTGGTTGTTCGTGTAGTGAGTGTGACCCTGATCGGCCTCTTTTCAGTGTGACTCGGTATAATGGAGTGATTCTGTCTTCAAAGTATATATACATATATATCTATATATTTAAATAAATTAAACAAATATACCCCAATTATTTCCCTCAGAACATGTGCTCAGTAAAAGTATTTTCCTTCCTTATTACCTCTTACATCCTTAACGAGAATAAAAGAACCTCCTGATTCCTGTGAAATCCCTTTTAAAAAACCTTACTCAAATCCAGATTAACCTTCTACATCAGGGTTGTGTGTGTGTTTGAAATATAACGTTACGTAAAAAATAAATAGGTTTGTTTATTTGGAGATGTGTTTACCCAAAGAAATATACTCAGCCTAATACCTAGATAGTTCCATGCAAAATTCTTCACATATATTTTTATTATACATGTTTTAATGTGCGTATGATAATCTTGAACAAATGTATTTTGAAGTTCAACATATTACCTCCTTTTTGGGTAAAAGAGTACTTAAAGATAATGTATGTTAATTTTTCATGTTTGCTGATATTTTATTTTTCAGACTTGTGAATAAATGATTCACTAGGAATAATTCACTAGAAAAATAAACTGTATTTGTAACTGATTAATCCTCTGTCGTTTTTATTTTTTACCTACTTTTTCTCTACTTTCCCCGATTTAACCCTTGACCAAGTTCGCTCCCCGTCTTATTTTTTGGTCAACATTCCTTTTCCTTCATTCCATTTCATCAGTTGCTGTCATTTTCATGACATAAAGATTTATTCTTTTCAAAGATTCGCATGATTAAATTGGCATACTATCTTGGTACCCTGGTGCCCAAATGCTAACTAACTTGTTCACACAACGCGATAGTGATAAGTTCTTACGATGTTTTTTTTCAAACTTTCGGAATGTGGATTTGTCCAATTCGAGGCCGAAAATTTTTGTCTTAGGCAATAATGACCAAACATTCAGCATCATAAAGTACGCAGCCATAAGTACCACTTTCATTTTCTGCCTTCAAAATGACCTCTGCAAAATCTTGTATACACTGCAAGCCACACTCGGCAGTTGTGACACAAAATATTTTTTACCTTAAGTTCGATTCGAGAAACTTGAGATTTCGGGCAAGTTAGCATGAGTTCTTAATTAAAACTTTTGTTAGCGCGGCTCGTGGTTTAGCGAGGGGTTAAATAGATTCTTTTAACGCGCCTTCAAACTTTCCCGTTACGGAAATCGTGCATTTCATTCCATCTTCCCTTGGAAACTGTTATCTCGTCAAGCTTGTCACGTGTTAAAATATTACGAACGTCTATCGCGTATTTTGTAATTCCGAAAATTGAAGGCGCTATCACGTTCGGTTCAAGTTAAGATTCATTCATACCTGCACCCACCTGGCATTCCCTTAACCTTACATCCCCAAGGCGGTCATTATAATCGCATCTCCATGAATGTTGCATCTAAGAGGAGCCACAAGGTAAGACGAGACCGATTTCGTGATAATATTTTTTTGCTCTTAAATAAATACCCCTTACGTCTCAATAGCAATGTGCGCCAGGTAGATTGAAACATTTTTATCTTGCTTTGGTATTCTGCTCATTGATATTTAAATTCTAATGCCGGCAATCGTGTTTTTACTGGGCAATTAAACTTTCCTCTGACCTCGACAAGAAATAATTGGTGTGATTTGGCGAATGATATAAATATTAAGGAATCGAGGCACTAGTTGCGGACTGGGGCACACCCAGGAAAATCTAGCTGAGATGACAATTTTTGTAGAAACAATTGCATATTTTAAAAACAATTTGCATCGAGGAATTGCCATGCCTCTTGCGAGCAATTCTGCTGAAGTGCAGCCATCCAGCGAAATTAATGCTTCGATGCTCATAGTTACAATTTTCACATGCGTATTGTTTCTACATTAACATAATGCCCTGCAATTCATCAGGCACTGTGTGCAGTGCAACAGATTCCTTAAAGAATCTAATGGGCTTGAATGCCCTATTGCGATCTCTGATTGGTCTAGGAAAAAATTATCCTAGACACTCCGTCCTACAATCAATCTCACTTATTTTATAATTGTAGTCTCGCCTTCCTATGTAAGTAGGTGCTTCAGTTATTCCGAGTATTTCCTCAGCTAAGTTGTGCGATCTATCTTTCTTTAGAACTCAATCTAACCTTCACGATAAAACGCTAATGATCTATTATTAATTCTACATTTCTTTAAATTCCAATCATAAAACGTTTCTTTAGTTGATCTTTTTATTATTTTTTATTGTTAATGCACAGTGCAATTGTGCTCTAGGTCAGATGGCAAGATCACTACGACAATAAGGAATATATACAAGATGAAACGTATGCAAAAAGTTTATGAGACACGGACAAATTATAACCATAAAAAGTACTACTACTCCGTTAGCCGCCTCAGTTGAGAGTTTTCGAGGTTTAATGTAGTACCTTTTCTGTCATCACAAAGGTGTTAGAATATTGCTAGCCTGGAAAGGGATTGCCAATCGCTTATATTTTATTTCCTACTGGCGTTTTTTGTAAACGTAATGCGCTTATAGTATCATAATGTTATATACATTCTCTGTTTATAGTCGACTGGATGAATAATTTGCATTACCAGAGGAAATTGTCTTAATTCCTTTTTCTGAAGAATATATCTCTATGTTCATGTCAGATATAAGGTAAACTATTTATATAAAAATTATAGACAGCCGTATTGCCGAAGTATTCGCGAAATTCGGTTGGATTCGGACCAGAAAGCGCTTTTTTATATTATAGACCAGATATAAATCAGTCCTGGGTTGAAATCCTGGAGCATTTTTGGTCCCAATTGTTTTCGAAACCCATCGATGTTTCAGGGATAGCGCTGCCGTAATACTTGCTGTATTTTAACCAGTAAACATATTGAAAGAGCGTCCTTCTTGTAAGTATGACGTCCACAATGCACTCGTTTAGTGTTAGGAGTGGCTGGGGGAGGCAAGTCCAAACAGCCTACATTTTATAGCACATTTGACGGCGAGGGAATATGGCGCTTGAAAATTGAGATTTAGCATGGCTCATCTGCCCAATTCTTTCTATTACCATCCTCGGTAAAGGCTAACTCGCTTGGATTTTATATCCGAAACGTTCCTCTTCAGCGCATTGCCTGAATTGGATCGACTCCTCCCGAACGTATATACTACCTCCACTGCGGGGATTTGCGCCGCTTCGAGGATTTTTATGATCTCCAAGCCAGGATGACTTTTTTCTGCCGCGATTGGATCTACTTCATTCTGTTATTTTTCCTGTTCGATTTAAATGCTTTGGTTTAGTTCACGCGGAAAGGTAAGTGCATGTTTTTTAAAAGATGAAATAGCTTATTTAAAAAAAGGATGAGATAACTTATTTTCCGATGCATATAAAAGAAGCGTATTAAAGGGATGTCATGACACGAGCGCTGTCAACGTTCTCCGATTCTCCCTCATAACGCCAACCATCTCTCGCACCGACCATGCACGCGCGCACCACGAAGCGTGGCAGCCTTGACAGTTATTCACGCGAACGAGGTGGAATACCACCGGGAAAAGGAAGGTGGGTGCTAAATGCTGTGTCCAACAGAAATGGGAGTGTAGCGAAATTTTCGCGAATCGAATTTTCTCTGTCTTCTCGTGATAAAATTTCGATCCCGAATCCACTGATAATTGGATGCACGTGTTAAACACGATAGTATCATGAACAAGAAGAGTGGAATTGAAAACAAGTGAAGGAAAAGTTGCAGAGAAAGTTACGTAAGGCTCTATTTTGTAGGATTATGATGTCATAATGAGATTATATCTTTGATTGAGATCGAAGGGCTCATAATATAGTCTATAAATTCTCCTTGATCAAGACTATGTAATAATATTTTTCCCATTTAAAAGCAGTGAACTCGTTGCCATGGCAGTTGATATTTCTCATTGTTAAAAAACGGAAAGTTCTCCCTCTTGGATTTAAAAAAATTCTTCACTGTCATTTGAAATTTGTTTTTGAAAAATATTAACCTCAGTCTTTCAGCTGTAGAATTGTTTATCTCCAGAGATTCCATCTTAATTAAACCTAATTTTAAAATTCAATTTTGCCCTGCACCAATTCAATTTCAATTTAAAAGTTTTTTATTTGCCTTAAGTCGTGGTACATATATTATCTTATAGTAGCCCTTCACATAATTGTTTTCTTGCTAGTTATATATACCAGTCCTAAGCAAATCCCCGTTTAGACTTATTGCCTCTTCGAGTTGGACTGCTTTTCTTATAGGGGGTAGAAATGAACAATGTTGTCGGAAAAAAGACCAAATTTTTACCATATCTAGCCATTGTACGAGTATAGACCGCCCTATCCTGTAACTTTGGCTTCTCCGAGTTACAGGATTACAGAGAGATTGCAATTGGACTGATGGAGGGACAGACAAACCGAATACATAACGATTTAAAAAAAGCGCTAAAGACGCACCTCCCAAGTCGCCTAGTAACGGTCGAGGAAATCAGATGTGCATTTCGGTCACAAAGCTGCTGTCCTCAGTTGTGTTATTTGAAATATTACAGTTTTTACGTTACTTCCGCTTGGTTTTGAGTTGACGCGTATTAATCTTCGATTGATTTTAGTAACAGGGCAAATTGATTACAATTACTATAACTAAACTGACCTTAAAAGTTCCTCAGGTCACCAGGAGGAAGTTTTCCAATTTGATTGCAGCCGTTAAGCAAACTCGATAATTCTCCCTTCAATTAAAAGGCACATGACGATTGGACGATTAAATTTAAGAAATTCCCAAATTTCGAAGGTATCTCAGATTCAATAAAATACATCCGAAGAGAATTTCCTTCGAGTGGAAATTTTTAGTTGACTGACGCTTAGAATTTCAACGGGAGCCACCGTGCTCCTTCGATGGATGTTACGTGTACAAAAAGTAAAACGAAAAACGCCCGTTTAACCGCCATACACCCATGAGACGCAACTGCGTACCGACACGAAAGAAGACATTAATTTCCGCCGTCGATATTGGCGGATTTGGAATTAATGCAAAGCTAATCCCCGCCGGAGTGAATATCATTCACGTGGTGCTGATGACGATATGTTTAGGGCAAAGGGCGTCCGACAGGATTACAGTGCTCGCCAAACTTTTGGCGATAAGGTCATCATATTCCCCGCACTATGCAAGACAGATGCAGCGTTAATGAATAACTCATGCAGTCTTTTGAAAGTTGGTTTGGGCTTGCACACCGACATCGATCAAGATTGATATTGCCCACAGTCAAACCACAATGACTAAACGAACTTTGAAACGTTGACATAAAAAAACATTTTTCCACTCGATTCGAGCTATTCATACAAAGTTTGATACGCAGAACTCATCCCATGGCGTGCATAAAAACGGAACTGCTACATTATTCGAAATATGACCGCATTAAACGTCAACACTTTATCCGCCAATCATTCTCCGTCGTTTTCCTCCGCAGATATTCCGCGCGGGTAAACTGCCATCCGGTTTAATGAGAAAATTTATTCGGGAAAAAATATATCCGTGTGAAAGAGATGCCTTTCGATTCGCCGGCTATTTTTAGAAGTTCCTCTTCGCATTATATATATTTTTTCTCCACCAGCCAGAGGCGATTAGTGTTTGTTTCGTGCGGGTCTTTTGACTCTGTGCTGCGCCTGCTCGTATAATGTCTTGTCCCGCTCGAGTTAATCTTCGTCAAGGCAGAGCTATTCCTACTGGAGAAAGAGGAGAGAGAGAGATGGGGGAGAAAGTCCTTCACGCGAGACCGCGGCGCGTGTTAGTAGTAGTCTCCACGGAACGAAAAATACCCACCTTGAAAAAAAAACGGAAGAATCCTTAAGCGCCGAATTTATTAAAACTATATTGGTCGTTTTTGTACGCACGTTACCGCGTTTCGACTCGCATCGATAGAATTTTCGATCGGTATCGCGAAGGGAAATTTTGTTTACGCTCTCCGACCAGCTTTTCAGCCGTTGGTCGAGTGAAACGGATACAATAATAAAAACAACAGAGGAGTATGCGTTGGCTTAGTGGGAGCAAATACGACAGTGACAACAAGGGAATTTGCCACGGCTTGCGGCTTTATGGCCATTGAATGAATAAACTTCATGCTTTATTGCCCTTAATTACTCGGGAGATTATAATGCTCCATCAGACGGCATTTCTACATGTTATTATGGGAGCGTGAGGTAATCATCGAAATATTACAGGGAAAAAATAACCATCGATCCTGACTTAAATCGAATCGTTTTCTATTGTTAATACGGTCGATCTGCCATTCAAAGTCAGTAGGGTCGTTTCCCGATCGATATACATCGAACCTTTTAAACCTCGGTTAACTAATGAATGTAACAAAATCCGCAAGCAACTCCGTAAGAGACAGTATGCTCTGCCAAAGTTATTCTGAATTAATCATCGGATGAAACTGTCGCGGTTATTTTGTCTCGATGTCCTGCATTTATCCCTGCGATCCACCAACAAGGTGACTTGGAGGGTATCATGTAGATGTAGATGCTTTTGGGCAGCGGTTTTTCAAAGTACGGGTTGCGACCCAGTACTGAGTCGAAGGTTCAGAAGGAAAATCTAAGCACTCACTGCATAACCAGCTGAAGGATATAAAAAATGACAGGAAACTTAACGTCCTCATTATATAAACGCCAATCTTTTAGTATGAGTTGCTTTTTTATCGAGATTTAATGACAGTTCAATTCAGAACATTTTTCTCCTAGTTGCCTAGTTGGGACGCGAGATATTCCACTGGTTCGTGACACAAAAATTTTGAAAAACACTGCTTTAGAGTATAATTTTGAAACGAGAAAAAATTCTCCTGTCACCGGGAAGCGAACCTGGGTCTTCCACTTGATGGGCAGATATTCTATCACTGAACTATCGTAGCAGACCAATTCACTTGAATTAATCTGCTACGATATATTCTTCCCAACCTTACAGCTAATGCTTGTCTACTTAGGCTCTTATGATCATTTCATTTCTTCGCTGCTTTTGAGAACTTGTGAAATAATAGCGTAAACCTATCGTAATGAATACAATATAGCGATCAGCTCATCGTCTTTCGTCTCCATAGCGGCGCGCAGCAATAAATAACCTCGCCAATATTAATAGCCGGCGCGTCGCGAGCTCTTTCTCGACTTTTCGCCCGGTTGCCCACCTACATAACCACTCCTGTAACACCTCCTTTCACCCACGTGCGAGCAAGCGGCTGAGACGCAACGCGCCGCAAGGCAGGCGGCAATTGTTTCGTAGTAGTCACGGTCTCTTGCGGAGAAAGAGTGAGGAGGAAGGGGGAGAGGGAGAAGAGGCGGTTTCGGGAATGGGAGGGGGGAAAAGGGGAAGGTGGTTAAAAAAGAGGAAGATTGGGAGGGAGAGAGAGAGGAGCGGGAGATAAGGAGGTGAGGCGGGGCACGCGACAACTCTTTAAGAGAACTCAAAAGCGGGAGCAGATGCTGCGCGTCGTGAAAAAGAACAAGAAGTGGGTGAGGGAGTAAGGCGTCGGGTGGAATAAGAAAGGAATCCTCGGATCCGGACTGAGGTGGGCCTTCGGGTACGGGCCATCTGCTCCCTCTCCCTTCCTTCGCCAACCTCCTTGGCGCCCAGCACCTGCCCTTCGACCCACACACACGCACCTGCCCTCACGTCATTACATCATTCTCCATCCAAGGAGTCCGACGCCGCCGCGGTCTCATCCACTTCCCTTGCCCCCGGGTCACTTGGAACCCCGCGCCAGATTGATGCGGGAGGGTGGAGGTTGCATTACGGGAGTTTGGGTGATGGGAGGGGGAGGGGGCTTATTCGCTCTCTCAGATCTCCTTTTTTTATTGGTCTTCGGATTGAGGTCATCGGAACTTGATATTTTTTTGTCCTTCCCACGGGATAATCGTTTGGAATGGAACCTTTTTTAATGTGTTCTGTCATTTTAGAAAGTATTGGGTACGTTGAATCGAAATACGATCGATGCATGTCTATCGATATTGACAAAAAATTTTAAATTTTAGCCTAGGTAAGATTTTTAATTCTACTCTTTATGAGTCTCGCCGAGATAATTTTGTAGCTATTATGTCAAAAACTAAACGATAGTGTTGTGGATGAATTACTTATTAATTATATTACTATAAACTATAGAATAATTTTTATTATAAAGTTCTTTAATTTACATTAATCTTTAAAAAATTGCCAGTAAACACATTTTTGTCGTATTTGCGGGGTTATAGGTAAAATTCAAGAAAAAACCGCCCCTTTAGTTATTATATATAGATTATGCCATTTACGTTATTAACACATAATATATCAAGTAAATACTAGCCGCAAAAAATGTCAAAATGTTCTCCATAGTCTTAAATATTCTTGGTAGACGGGTGGTTAGAGTATCTGCCAACAAATACTAAGATCGCGGGTTCGAATCCCGCCAAGGACATAGATGTTTGTTGTTTGTTGAGTTACAGATTTCACTGTAAATTGGCTCTTTGTGTGTTGTGTGTGAAATATTAATAAATAAATAAGTATAATCCATAAATAAATTTCAGCCATGTTACTTTTCTTTTGTAATACTTTCAGATAATTTTTTATAAGTTTTCTCATGACACTCCTTATCAGTAAAGCCCTATTTCGCGTGTTTACCCGTGGCTAAGTTGATCGGAGATATCACCACAGCGTCTCGTTAGTAAATATCTTTGTTCGTGGATTAATAAGCATTTCATACTGTAGACCGATAAGTCGAATTTTGACGCCCCAAAGTAGTTGCTTTTCACGTCGGTATTCGTTTAGTGCAAATTGAATTTATATTAATCGAAGTTTTGATAGCTCGAAGTTTCGATAGCTCGAAGTTTCGATAGCTCGAAATTTCGACAACTAGAAGTGTTGATAACTCGAACTTTTCTCTCTTCTCCTGAGGTTCGGATAATTGAGGTTCGATCGAAATTTTCTCAGTTCGGATCTCCGAAATTGAAATTGCTGCTCCTCTACTGGTACTTCGTGGCTATTGCGTTGAGTCATGAAAGAAAATTTTCCTGGGTGGGATCGGCTTTCTTATTTTCTGCGGGTGTCGTGTTCCGCGTCGATTATCATTCTCGGTATGTTATGGCCGATTCATTTCATCGCACACCTTGGCCGTCGAGGATGTTTGTGCGGAAGCCGGCGATGATCGCGGATCAAAAATTCACCGCACGCGTAATAGCCATGGCCAAGGTTCGAACGCGCGGCCTTGAGGTTTGGCACCAGCTCATGTTTTAAATTTAGAACGATTCAGTTCAATAAAGGCTTGTCCGATCGCATCGGTGGGCACGAGTGTCAAAGAAAATGAGAGTACAACGATGTTTAAAACACGTTTTCCAGAAGATAACAATGAAATGAGATGTGATTCGAAAATCATCCGGTGCCATACATCCTTGGTGTGTATTTGGCGGCCATAATGTCGTTTTATCACTTCCTTTTATTTCACTTAAGCGTTGAAACATAGTTACCGGTGGTAATAGTAACTGATAGAGTTCTTTATTATTTTGTGTTTTCACGTGAAAACGTTTTCTCCACAAGATACCAAAGAAGAGCAATTTCAATCAATTTTCATTGAAAATACAGCATAACTTTGTATTCGATCCTTAAGAGCAAAGATAACAACATTTATTTTTAATGATATTTTTAAATTAAATTTTTTCTTCTGCTGTTTATGGAATTGCAACGGAGTCAGTTCATGTCTCGGGATCGATTGCTTGTTCGTATTTAGCGATATAATTTTCATTCAATCACAGTCGCCCAAAAACAAACTCTCTTGGTCATCCAAATTACCGGACATAATTGATTTAAAATCAAGGCCGAATTACTGGAGAATCCAAAATATAAATTCCCCTTCTGCCCTCTTGGTCAAAAGGATTAAAAACATATATTAAGTTTCCCTCGCTCCCTTTTCCCCCACTTCTCTGTATGCACTGTGAATTTCTCAGGCCATTAAACCCCCCTTTTGGAAACAGAGCGGAGGAGAAGGAAAAAAGAAGAGCGTATTTTGCCTCATGGTTGAATAAAAGAATATGAAAAACAAATTAAAACGGCTCAATTCCTCCACGACCGTCATACGCTTCATTTGAATACACACGGCGAAGGACATAATTTCTTCTTTATATTTTTTTATCCATCCCTGCCCTCCCCCGTCTCCCCTATTATTCCCTTTCTCCTCTCTCCCTCTCCTCCAGCTTTTCCCACCCGCGTCAGTTTAATAAGCCAACTACCTTCCCTCACCCTCTATTTCTCCCTCTCCCCACCCCACGCTCAAAAACGTCTGCCAGCCGGATACTTCCAATACCAGCAGGTGGTCAACCACCGACTTGTCCGGCACACTAGTTCATTGCTTTCTCCCGCCCCCTCCCCGCCAACTCCTCCTCCCACACACACATGCCGGCGCACACACGCACGCACGTGCTAGCGCCCTCTCCCTCCCTCTGGGCGGCGGCGGACAGAAGCCAGGATAAACGCCGTCAAAAATGTCCCGCTCTAATTTTCTGGACCTCCCTACAGAAGTTAACGTACGTATATGTGTCGATGCGCGCGCGCGTGTGCGCGCGTCTATTGGGTGTACGTGGAGCAGAGCATGATACGATCTCGTTACTGGGAGTACGAAGCCGTCGGCCAAAATGCTCGGTGCCAAGTGAATTATCATTCTCTCTTTGTTTCTTTTTTTTCTCTCTCTATATCTCCTTCTTCTTCTCCTCTCTCTCTCACTCTCATTTTCTCTCTGTGAGCCAGTGTAACGCTGGAGTCGTTCCAAAAAAAGCTCCATCTACCTGCTACTCTTTTCCATTGTCATTAAGTTAGTCTCTAGGTCGCACGTTGAGTTACTAATTTTAAATTTCGCCCGCATGCCATCTACACTCTCGCCTCTAGCTTCCACTGCTGCCTTTACTCCCCCGCCTGCCAAAGTTTTCCGTACAACGATAATACTGTGCGGACGAAGTTAAATAACGCGGCCTTTTGTCGAATGAGCGCCAAATATTTTTGTTTATTATTTTCCTTCTATATTTGGTGCCGCATGAGGGCTTCAATTCGCCTCGGTGTTCGAAGTTTGCTTTGCGTTCTGGTCGCCATTGGTGAATGGCTGCGGGTGGGTATCGCTGTCGAGCATCTCATTAACCTGCTTCAAATCTACATAAAAACGCCACCTACCGACGTGCGTGTGTGTGTGGCAGAGGGTGCGTGGCACCAAAATGGGAACTGCGGCTATGCGGCGGTTTTTTTTTCTTCGTGAAATAACATAATTTTTCTCAAAAAATTTCCGTCTCGTACTGTCGATACAAACGCCTTAAAAATTTCGACCGAGCGAGGATTACGTTTGTTATTTTTATCGTCTTTCGAACTCTCTATTGGCGAAATCTTGGATGATCAAGTGACGTAGCTACGTAGGTGCGGGACCTGGTGCGAGAATTAATCATTTTCTTACAAAAGAAAAAGAATTGACGCAAAAGTAATATTTCTTTATCGTAAGAAAAAGCTATTACATCATCAATTCAGTATCATAAATACGAGAAAGTATCGTTCTGTATATGTATATATTAAACAAAATATGATACTTTTAGTTTTACCTTGTGGTCCCCAATGCACCCCGCATTTTACGTAGGATTAGGTACGCCACTACCTGATCAAACCTTTCTTTCGTGACTACTTGAATGCGCGATTTTAGTCTCATTTGTGATACAAGAGGAAGACCTGCGCCATGAACAATGGCGTTTTCGTTCGTCATTCTTACGTTTTTATGAAGTGAACTTATGTGACACTGGATGCTGTATATTGGCCAATCCTAGATTATTAAGTAAATAATTGCCGATGAAGATAAATCCAACAGCCATAAAGAAAGGGTTTGGAAAACCAGATGCGCATTTCGGCTACAAAGAAGCCGTCTTCAGTGGCCATTCATCGATTGCTAATTTCGTAAGCTTTTCGCTCAGTCCTACCGCTCATTTTTACATATGCTTCTTGTTGAGAATAACTCCAATAGCAACAAAACAATCGTTATCTTCGTCAGAAGTAGGATGATAGCCATAAAATGATCACGATATTTAATTTTTTAATTTTATTGCTGTCAGATTATTTTAAACATCAAGTGGAATCCACCTATAATTTTAGCTGGATGATTTAAGATGTGGAAATGGGCAAATAAATTAGAATATAAATAAGTAGACAAATCATTATATACATAAGTAAAATATCAACAGGGTGGCTCAAAAGTCCTACAAAAAATTGAACGTTGAATGAAAGAAAAACAACGCACGGAAGAGGCATTGTGTTTCGTTTGATAGATAAACTAAAATCGTTTATTAGGGAATATCAATACACTTTAGAGTTGATACACCGAAAGGAAACAAAGGACGTGTCTCTGTTATGTGTTCTACGGTCAATTTCCTCAAGGTCTTTTGGAACATCCTGTATGTTAATAAGTAAATGAATTACTGAACATGAAATAAAATTCATGTCCATGCAGCCATGGGTTTAGCGATTCAGAGAGAGAGAGAGAGAAAATGGCTGAGAAGAGTTGTAGTTATCCGACTTAATTTTCGTCAGCCACAACGTGCGAGAAAGACCCTCCTGATTCGATATTTAGGCAATAAACGACGTTCCAATAGTTTTTACGAAGCGGTCCCGATCTCGAAGCGACAAATATTGCCGTGCGATTCCGCGAACTCCTCTTCGAACGTTGTTGAAGTATCGACCTCGCGTCGCGGGACACCCTGTATATATATATATATATATATATATATATATATATATATATATATATATATATATATATATATATATATATATAACAGCTTACGGAAAAGGAAAGGTAAAATGGATGTCAACAAGGTGTTGGGATGAGGAAACCCAGTGAGCACTCACCAATCAGACGACTTCAGGTTGGCGAGGCCCCGGGGATGTCGAAGCGACACACGTAAAAGAACACTAAAACACAGAAACATCACAAACGTAGAAGCTTTCGGAATTGTTCTTTCATCAGCTACAGAGAGAGAACAACACCTTGTTGACATCCATTTATCTATATATATATATATATATATATATATATATATATATATATATATACATATATATATATATATATATAGGATGATGCTTAATTGGGAACATAAATGGAGAAAAATTATTATTGATTTCTCAAAAAAATTTATTCTAGAAATTAGGTTTCTCTTGTTGAAAAAAATACATTATTGATATTAAATTTACATAAAAGATTTTTGAAGATTTTTGCTAGAAAAATTTAAAATAATGCCACTAGTACTTAATTTGCGGAGAAATTTGCATTCTACTGAAAGTATTTAATTCGCGGGGTCATTCGCATTCAATTGAAAGTAAAAAAAGAGACGATAGTTTATTTTGCCAAATTTTAGACCGATGAAAAAAAATATTTATACTAGCATATTTTTTTGTTTGAAATTTTCGTAGGCCCCTTGTTTCGTAGGCCCTAGGCACAGTGCCTATAGTGCATAGGCTATAATCCAGCCCTGTCGCTGGTGCGTAGGACGCATATGGGTGCGCCCCTCGCCGAATTCCGAGGCCTTTTGAAGCGGTCGCCGATGACGCGGCGGTGCATGACTACTGCATCGCCATTCGGAGGCGTTTTCAAAGAAAGGCCTCGACAAACAATGGCGGGAGAGGTGGAAAGGGGAGGGGGTGAAGGGGAAAAGGGGGAGGAGTGGGGAGGGGGAGAAGAGGGCTTCGGCCTCCGCACCGTTGCGTATTCACCTCGTAATAAGGCAAAGGAACAATAAACTATTTACATAATCGGTACGGACAATCGAAACTAATTAATTTCGCCTTCTGTCGAAATTTAACAACGCAAAAAGGCTCAAAAAACCCGTCTCCGAGCTAACATCGCGGCTGAAAATCCATTCGTTGACCAAATGATTCCCATAACTGCCCGTTCTTATTTAAGCATTCCCAAGTTTTGTTACCCATAGAACTATAAATTTCGCGCCATCTTACAATGCTGTATTAGCTCACGCGCAGCGCCATCTGTTACATTTAAGGATAAGCGAAAATATCATTGAATCATTCCGACATTCGATTATTTCGATAATTTGCCGCGCAAAACCTTTCTTTCGTTTTAATTTTTCATTCGACGTGAGAGAATTCGATATTTAGGCACACATCCACACGGATCGGTAGCCCATCTCCTTTCGAATGAATCTAAACGTCGACAGGAAGAAAAAAGAGAATACAGTTGGCAAAGAAAAGTAGATTTTGGCGCTATGCGGCAAAACCTGCATATCCCGCCGCTCTGGCTGGAGTTTGAAAGGTGCACGTCGTGCATTCTTTGTGATCGGGAGAGTTTTTTGTCTCGCGGATCCGTGAGGCGCATCCACCGAAAAATTGGAGCGGACGTCCCGCCGTTCGTTTCAGCAAAATTTTTATTTGGGTCCTTTTTTCGGAAAAATCCCCGAAAGCCTGTGAAATTAGAATCCTCTTCGATTTTACATTTTATGGCGTTGATCACACGGACTCCTTGAATCTCATCGCATGACATTTCGACTGTTATGCGAGATGCGTTCGTCGAAGAAAACAATAGTTTTCAGTCAAAATGTTCTCCATTTGTTTTACCTCTATGAATATCGACGTTTAGGTTTGGGAATAAATCGACGAATATATTATGTCATCCTCACCCTAAAATTCACCAGACAGGTGAGTGGAAGAGGATGCACTGTAGATATCGATCTAATGATACGTGATTGTTTATAATTCAGTGAAACTTCCATAAGTCGAACTTCAATGGAAACAAAAAATATTCGACATAGAATATTCGACTTATGGAATAACTTTATTCTCATAAGGATTTTGCTCTATAAAATAAATTCACTACGAGTTATGGAAAATTCGAGTTATAGACGTTCGAGTTATGGAAGTTCCGCTGCAGTCGTCATCCCTATATCGTCTAATATTATAATTTTTTGCTGACTTAACCAATTCACAAAATTCGTTTTTATTTACATTATGGAATCTTTCCACAAAATTGAGCCTTCCCAATTCACTGGTTGCTCGAAGCATTCCCGTGCTAATACACTGATAGATAGCAGGGAAAATATTTATTGGCGCGTGAAATTGCCATAAAAATATATCTATTGTACTTTTCATCAAATCCATTGTGAAATTTTTATACTGATATTTTTAATCGTTTTTCACTTACATTTGTAACTTTGGATCATTATTTGGGCGACACGCTTATGACATTGTCGCGAATCATTTACCATTTTGGGGGTGGCGGTGGCGGAGTGGTTAGAGACTTAGAGACTTGTGTGCTTTGAGGAGGCCGCGCAAGTCAGCGCTTCGTCCTTCGGAAGGGACGTTAAGCAGTTGGTCCTCTTGGTGCTCTTCGTTAAGAGTACCGGGTTTGCCTCCTCTCGTGTGTGCGTGTTCAGTGTGGAAAGAGTTATGGCTATAATAATCCTAGAGGGTGGTTAGCCAGAAATACACACAAACAAACAAAAATAATTTACCATTTGCAGCCAGAAAAACATATAGGTAGTTACAAGAATTAAACCAATAATTTATATATCTGGTAATATTAAAAGCGTGAAACTTGGCCACGCAGAAGGTGACGTAAAGTTGAGTGTAAGAAAACACCCACCCCTGGAATACGTAAAATTCGAAGAGGAAATAAATCGAAGAATTTTTCATTTCCAAGATATGGAAAAAATCCTGAAAGGGACGTACCAATGCGACGCGGAATACTAATTTGATGGAAGAGGAAAGATAAAATGATGCATACACCAAAGAATCTCTGTGGTTATAGCAGCCTGGGACTCTCTTTGATTCGCTTTGTAGATGTACAAAAAGCGTACAGTAGAATTCCGTTTGAACCCATTGCAGAATAAAATACTTTCAGATTTGCGTACGTTTTAATATTCCCTATCGAATATGTTTTAGTACAACGCAATTCATTTTTATGTAGCTTTTATCATTTAATTTATCTCGGCGCCATATTTTATTTATCCCGAATTTAACCCGCTGCCATCCACCAAAAAGGTGACTTGCAGGGTATCATGTAGATGTATTAGATGGAAATTTAATCGTGCCTTGAATGATGGGTTGGGTTGGTGTTCGCTTAGATGCGATCATTGCTAAAAAAAATTTTCTTAAAAATCAAATGTAAATATCCGAGTTTTTTTCGAGGTATATTATTGCCGTACGGCATAGCGATTAAAAAAATATTTTTGTATAGCGCTGAATACGTAGCTAAAAGTTTCAGTTCGACGCAGATTCAATAAAAATAAAATAAATACACGGTTCGCAGGCGTATGTTATAACTAGATTTCACAGTAGCAGCGCTCGCTTTCCTTAAGCCCCTAAGAAGATGCGATACGTGCATACACTCAATCCTTTTAGACTTCCTTTTCGTAAGGCGAATAGAATCGAAGATAGGAGTTCGAGGTTACTGGAGGAGCATCTGCTCCCCCCTCCCTCTCAGAGACTTATTGAGAAGGAGGGGGAATCCTTCCCCCATAACCTCCCCCTCTTCCTCATTCCTTATGCCTCCCACCACACACCTTACACGCTACGTGACTGCCTATTCCCCCATCCTCCCCAAAACCATTCCTTGCTCCGAAGGGGTCGCTATCGTCGTCTTTTCTCCCCTTCCTTATGACGACTCGTGCCCAATACGACAGAATAGGGTGGGGGAGGGGAGGGTGTTATGAGGGAAAGGAGGGAGGGAGGGTAAGTCTTGGCCCGTGCCACACAATCTGCCCAACCCATCCCCCTTATGCTCCTATACTTCCCTCGCCATCTCGCCTTCAAGCTGCTGGGCCCTTCTAGAAGGTCCCTTTCTTCCCTCTCCTTTCGCCCTCACCCTCTCCTTTCCCCCTCCCCCTTCTCTGCCTCCCACTCTCTCTCTTTCTCAAGAGGATTGTTTAATAGTCTAGGGACCCTCCTGCTACTCGTCTCTCCCTGTCGCCCCAAACCTTTTTCCCTTCAATACCTTCCTTTAGCCTTCTCCTCGTCCCTTATTCCAGGTCGTTGCTGCGATATTTGCTTCCATTTCAATTCCTCCGCGCTATTTCTCCGGGGCATAATCTCGAAACGGCTCTTTCTCACTCTCCCTCTCTCTAAGTTAGCTTGTCCGTGGCCTCGCAAATTCTGTCAATGAAATTCGGAAAGTGATGGAAAGCGACGGACTTCTGTTCGCCCCTCGTTGTTTTGCTACATTTTGGCAAATGTGTTTCGCTTAAATTCCACGAAGGGAACAAGGTTTGAATTGTGACCTCGTGTGATGATGGCATTCGGGACAAATGGAGGAGAAAAATCGAGTGGTCGTTCGTTCAACCTAGTTGGGCTTTGGGATGCGTACTACGCGTATTCATCGGATATACCTTAAGTGTAATGTTACGAGGATGAATATCTATCGATAATTCATCCATCAAAAATTGCCGAAAATCTTATTTAAAACTGCGTCGTCATTTTTTGAAGCGATTTTATCAAACAAACCTGACTAGACCTGCTTTTTCAATACATTCAAAATGTATAAATGTCTGTTTGTGAGGAAAGGTAAACTATGGGTGGCAACTAGGTGTTGTAGGGCAGTGTTTCTCAACCTTTTTGGAGCCGCGGTCTCTCTATGAAGTCCCACAATTTCATAAATTTTACATTTGTTGTCTCGTTCTTTCTCTTCGAAATATGAATCAGAGCTGTACGCGAGATCAAACTAGTTAAAGATTATAATAAACATCATATCCTACTCAACTCGCGGACCCTCCAGCAATAGCGCGCGGACCCGTAGGATCCGGGAACCTTCGGTTGAGAAACACTGTTGTATGAAATCTAGTGGACAATTATCGCTTGGAGAGCCGCTGAGGGTGTCGGAGAGGCACAAGTGGGGAAACACATGCTGGAAGCTTTTCGTGTAAGACTCTTCTCCAGCTAATGTGTGTGTGTTTGTATTAGAATTCAGTGTAATTATCATCATATTGTTTCCGTCGCAAAATAAAATTTTAGTGGGAATCAGTCGTCTTTTGGAGCACATCCATTTTTCGAAACTGAAAAACAGACGTTTTCGTAATAATTCAACTTCAGAACGATTCATTCAAAGAGAGACTCTTGAATAAATACAAAAATAAGATAAATAACTCTAAGAATATTATTTGTCTTTGCCTTTTCTTTTTTCTAAACTTTGAAAGAAAATTCTTGCTGTTGCGCGTAATATAAACCTTGAAATGAGAGAAATTGATATGGACGATAAATAAAAATTCAATTTCTTCATTATCTTTTTTCTATTGAGGTTTAAATCTCTAATTGATATTGGTCTCGTAACTGGATCAGGATTTACCGTCGAAAAAATGCCGTCCTTTCATTAGGTACTTAGATCCTACAGTAACAAGGCAGAAGACGCGGCGAGTATAATACGATCACGAAATGACAGAAAGATAAGAAGGAATTTGAAAATGTACAATATATAGTAATTTTGCGACGGTTTTTTTTCGGATTATACCACGCTATTGTAATTGCCTGTTATAAACTTTACGAATGTGCATTTCCATTAAAATATTTCGAGATGTAGACCTTAGCTAAGCGATAATTCAAAATAGCAACTTAAATAAGATGTCCAAGGCTCTTTGTCAACATTTAATAAACCTTACAAAATAAATGTTAATTATATCCGTCCGGAAATGACGGGTAGGATTTGACGTCTTAATTTGTAATTAAAAGACTTAATCATCGGAATAGTATACATTTTACTATACTTCTAGTATCGATTGACTTTATATTATAAATTAATATCTACTGACTTGGTAATATAAATTCGATTGTAAATCAAAATATTTTAGCAATGTCGTAAAATATAAATTTCACGACAAAAGGAGAGATTAATAAATCAATTAAAGATAAAAATAATCCATAACGTCTCGTCGATTTAAGATCGTTAAAATGTTCATCGATCGAATTTAATAAAACAGAATCTTCGTAAATACTGATACTGCAAATATTTTTTTTATTCCTGAAGTTTATACTCCAACTTTTAGTAAAAGTTTGTACTGGTTTATCTCATTGGGCCGGACATTATTCCCGAACTCGTGGCTTTTTACGAGCAAAAATGCCCTTTATACCGACTTGGGCTCGAAAAAATTGGCCAGATCACATGCACCATTCTCAGTGCCCTTCGACCTGCCATATATTTCGAAATCGCCTATTTGCCCCCCCCCCGGGTTATTTGACTTTGAGACCCCTGATCTCGATCGCCGTCCACATACAAAGGGTGGCATTCCATAGGGGAGTCCCATTGCCTTTCGCCAACGACGATGTCCATTTGAGCTGTTAATTCCGGATTTCCCCCGCACAGGCATGCATTTTCAAGGACGATTGGTTCGTCCACGGACTTGCTACTCGGGAAAAGCGACGAGCCCATAAAGCACCCGTGATCCATGTCGCAGGCAGTTCGGAAAAGAATCGGGGTTCGAGGCCGGCCCCCTGGAGTACTCGCCGAGAAAGTTCGTGGTGGTTCCTCTTCTCCTTCACCGGAATAAGTCCTTTCTAGAAAAAATTCTTCCCTTTCCCCTCTTAAGGGATTATAGAACGCAGAGAAGGGGGGTGGTTGTGGAAAGGGGGAGCTTTATCTAGCTCCACACGCAACGCGTGCTATGGAGGAAAAGGAAAGGGGGAAGGGGGAAAGTAGAAAAGGCGGAGAGCACGTGGTGGAGATCGCTTGTGCCCATCTGCCATACGCCATCTTGTATAGGCCTGCGTGTGTACTCTCAAGAGCGGCGCTCCTTCTAGAAAGCTCTGGTTTTTAGGGCCATCTTTCAAACCTCTTCTTAAACCCTGCCAACCTTCCCTAGCAACTCGGAGGATGCTCTTCTCTCTCTACCTGCTTAAAATTTCCCTCCCTCTTCGGGTTTGGTAGCACAATGCGTTTTCCGAGAAATTTTGAAACCTTTTTCTTCCCCCTCCCCTCCCCTTTTTCCCCGTTTCGGACACCCTTTAAAGGATTTCATCCGCTTTCTAAAAATCCCTTAAACTTCCTCGTGTACCTGGTCTCCTATAACTTCCGCAGTGTTTGTGAGGGGAGGGATTTATTTTCCGATGTCTCAGGAAGAGAGAGAAGGTTCGATATTTCGGTTCTCTCTGCTACCTGGAGTTTTCCAGTAGGTTTTTACGCCTTTAAAAGTGTCGAGGTGTCGAGAGGCGACTTTTAAAAATTTTTCGGTCATTCCGCGGCGCGGTAGATTGGTCACTTTTCTGCTAGGTGATGGAGGAGGTCGTTGCTCTTCGGTGCTAATTTACGTGACCAAAATAGGGTCAAGAGAGATTCGGCTTGAGGAAAAGACGGTGAAAGGATGGACGTGCGATGAGACGTTTTTTCACATCGTCGTTGGAAAAAGTAAAACAGAAAACTCTCGATTTCTCTGCCACCCCAAAACGGGATAGAGGTATTTGGAGGCGGATAGAAGACCTCCCAAGAAAATATTGCCGTAGCGCGAGAAGAGAGCGTAAATATTAACTCGTTCGATTATGACCTGTTTGCCAAGAAAAATTTCGTTTCTCCGCGCTTAAATGGAAAATATCCGTGACTTAATTCGATAAATAGAAAGGGAAACTAATTTACAAATGCTCTCCATAAATCTATCGCTATGACTACGTACATATTTAGAAAACCCTTTAGTTCATGTGTAAGGTCATGGTTTGTGGTTTCAGTTAATTTCCTTAATGAGAAAAAATGTACCACTAAATTTTTGTGTAGATAAAAACAACACATTTACAAATATTCCTCGAAAACCCATTACAATGAATATTTACATGGAAAACGTTGTATTCCAAGTTAATGTTATGCTGTTATCTTTTTTTATTTTCTATAATTAATATTGACCTAGAGAAACTGCAGGTTTACTTTTTGTGATAACATTCCCCGCCCAGCTGTAATTTAAAAAAATTAATAATTACAATCATTACCTCGTTGTCGTTATGTTATCTGGTATATTCACCTACATCCGTCTGAATGAATCGCGCAGTGGTTCGGAATCATTTATTTCGTTCAAAAAACAGATAGATAAATGTTAATTTAATTAGGCCAGAAACCGATATTTTGAGACTGGATTTGATCGGTTTGATAAATCTCATTCAGTCGGAAATGCTGTCATAATTCCGTCGCAATATCAACCGTAATCAATGTTAGACTTTTTTGTTACGATCATTATAGTAGTCTAGTCTGTCTCGTGAATTCAAAACTCCGCGAGCATCAATTATTATATTAATGTATACAGGACCGACCCGAGCTACGGGCGAACCGGGGGGGCTGCCCGGGGCGCCAAAGTTTTGCAGGCGCTATCCCGATCATTTATCTATGCATTTCTTTTCAAGTGAATAAATGTTGGATAAAAATTTATATCAAAGAACTGGCTAGAATCTTGATGGGATTTATTTTAACTTTTCATAATCAATAATATTTAGAGAGCGATGAATAAATTAACTATTACTTTGTAAATATCTCAACAAACATTAACGGAGGGGGGCGCTGAAGTGCTATCTCGCCCGGGGCGCCAAAATTCCTCGGGTCGCCCCTGAATGTATATGTATGTATAATGTTGGATAGAAATTTATATCGAAGAACTGGCTAGAATCTTGATGGGATTTATTTTAACTTTTCATTATCAATAATATTTAGAGAGCGATTAATAAATTAAAATGCGCTTTGTAAATATCTCAACAAAAACTAATGGAGGGGGGCGCTGAAGTGCTATCTTGCCCGGACAGCCAAAATTAATCTATATCATCGTTTCCCAACCGGTGGTTCGCAGAGAAAAATTTGGTAATGGCGTCCTTTTCAATTTTCTGGTTCTACAATTCTCACCAATATTTGAATTTCCTTCTAATCAGTTATTTTTTTCCTTTTATTTCGAGAATTTTATTTTAATTTTACTGGGTACTAAATAGAAGCTGATGTCATTATCAGAGAGTCTGATTTTATTGTAAATGTTTTATATAAACTTTTTACCTTTAATAAATTAAGCGCGTTCAAAAAGATTTGTTTTCACCCTTATTCGTCGCCAAAACAACTCAAGGGGCTCGCGAAGTGAAGAAGATTCGGAACCGCTGATGTAGATGTCGATGCAAAAGATTGTTCTGTTAAGAGGCTTTTCTTTCTCCCAAAGAAAATGTTCGGTTTTAATTAGAAGTCTTTGCTTTGTCTAATGTAATTTTAATCGGAGCTCCAAAATATTGTCGTTCTGTCGGCGAACTCTTGATGATTGCATATTGAGATAATTGCGCTAAGGGTAGAGGAATGTGTACGCCGTGGAAGTTACATTGCTTACACTTCAACCCTCGAATTACCCATTTTCATTGACATGTCTAACCTATAACTGCCAAACGCTTATGGCACTATGCCTACATTGCATACAATTTCTGTTACTCTTTAGACGTACACGGTTACAGGGTTTGCATGCAAGTAGAAAACTGAAAGATTCTTGGCTGCCGTCAAGGGCCATCAAATGCTCATTTGCTAAGCAGAAAAAATTAGTGTAGATAATTTAAACGTTAACCGACATTGTTGATATAACATTATACCTCAGTCCAGTGGCCTACCGGAAAATGTGTGCCCCCCCCCCCTCTCGCCAAAACAAAATTGTAATTCTGGAAAAAAAGGGCCTCACTTTGGTCATTGGTTTCCCCGCCGCGCGGGGGTTGCGGGGGTGTCCGCTACGCCACTGTCTCGGACGGAATGATATCTTACGCCGATTTTTCCTTCTGATATTGGAGCAGTTATAAAACGATTTTTATTAGCTTGAAATTCCATATTCAAACCCTATCGGCATTGAAGAATTACAGCAAAGCATAGCTTATATAAGAGCAATATCGAGGTTCGTTTTTTTCCTGGGAAACCTGCTATCATGGCGAATTTCGGGGTAATATGTAGATGAGGATATTTGAGCTAACTCGTATAAGTATAACGGAAGCTATATTTCTACATCTACAGCCACATTTTAACTCGCCGTTCACCAGATTGGCGTGTGGCAGTGGGTGCAATGCACCGAAATATTACTAAGGGCTTGGCACTCTTATTGGGATCCCAACTGTATAATTCCCTTCCTCGGTCGATAATGTGTGTATGTTTTCATCGAACGTAGGTTCTAAATATACGGGTTACCTTATAATTCACCTAAGTGGTGAGTGGCAGGGGGCGCAAAACACCTAAGCGTCTCTGCCGAATTTCGCTTGAAAGTCTTATGTTATGTTTGATTTGTTATATACGTTTTATTGTTGTTAGTGCCCTTGCCACCAGCCTAATTCCATTGTAAACAAATAAATCCCTGTCCTAAAAAAGATCGCTCGGTACTACAATCGATCTCACGTATTGCACCGTCGTGGCCGGGTCTCCCAATATACGTGGATATTTCTGCTACACGTTCTTCGAATTGCACGATTTCGCTTTACACGGCCTTTACCAGGAACACATCTACAGTGCAAAGCGAGGGGTTCGTGTATTTCTAAGACCTCCACAGCTTAATCTTTCGGCTTATACTTCAACAGAAGTCTCGGTCACAGCGTTCAGGCTTTTATCACAGGATCTAATTGACAGGAATCAGACTGGTTCGCATCGTTTTGTATTGCTTTATCTCGAGCTATATTGACGGAAGTGCGTGCAACAGCATCGACAAGGGCGTACGTGTCTGGCGACACGCAGTGCATTGCGGATCGATTCCGTAGCTTCGGCTTGGGTCCTTCGCCTCCCCCATTTTCTGTTTCGAGTCTTTCCTTCTACGCCCCCGCCCTTAACGTCCTCTCTCTCGTTGTTTGGCTAAGGACCAGCAACACGGAACAACTCCAAGATGGATGCTTTTAAGTGTCATTCCGACTTTCCCAACCCACGGATCCTTTTTTTTCTCGGGTGAAAGACCCGTCAGGTTCTTCCTCGGAGACTAATTACCCACCTTAAGGCGTGTCTAACTTCGATTTTGAATGATTATCCTTTTTTTGTGCGCGTGACCTTTTTTTTAAATTTAGCCGACAGGGTGCGTTCGAAGGTGGATGGGCGGTCATGAGGTGGATACTAAATTTAAATACAGGACGTTTATACAGTTTCGTTTTTAAATAGGTTAGTGTCGGGGTGCGAACTCGCGACTTTGACATAATTGCGGACGAAGGAATGGGGTTTATTTTCGCTCTAAATCGTCTCGGTCGTTCTAATTACGAAAATAAGAAGACTTCTCAAATCTCCGAAGATTATAAATTTAATCGCCATGTTTACTTCGCAAATTTATGACGCATTCGACCTCCTGAGAGTATGTACATCTCTTTCAACACTAAAGTGCCTATCAAAAAGAAGACGGGGAAATGGCGAATGAATAGAAATTCATCTGCCTTTTTAAATTTGTATCCTAGCTTAAGAAAGTATAAAAAGTCTTTGTTTACCAATTCTTCTCCCCCTTTCACTTATTATATTATTTTTATCGGCAGTATTAACGTGAACGAGTCATAAAAAACTAATTCCCTCTCGATTTTATTAAGAAAACAATTTAGTTTCAAATAAAGAATCATGCTTATTTCCCTTCTTATCTTTAATTCTCTTAAAGATGATTGTTCTTTATAATTTTTATATAGTGTTCCAACTGTGATCATTAGTTCAAATTTTACATAGGTAGTTCATATTAAGAAATCTTAACGTTGAACATAGTGTAAACAAATATAATTTATTATTTAGTCATCATATGAAAGAAAAGATTATGTAGGCGGTATCTATTATATGAAGTAACCATGGCAGTCATTTTTGACACTGTTTAGAATCTTAAACAAGTAAGATACTCTTGCTAGAGTTAAAGGTCGAAGCTCGTTTTCTTAAAATATTTCAGGGTTCTGGTTTGTACCCCCCTTTGCTACCTTCACGCTTGGAACGTAAATCCTCACTAGTTCTTCCCTTCCGTCAAAATATCACTCCTCTAGTTTCAGTAATTGGGATGCAATACCATTTAAAATTTTTGAATTTTCCGAATATGAAGCCATCTAGCGAAATATCTATGAACCACATGGAAAATTCAATAACCAGAAAATTCATAGATTGATAAGTGCTATCTAATTCAAAAATAATTTTCCGAATAGCTCTTAACACCAAAAAGTTGAATGTCTACAGACGGACACACGGAGGGACGACAAAGCGATATCAGTATCGCCTTTTTTATATTTCTTAAAACGAGCTTAAAATTTGCATTTTCCAGAATTAAGATACGAGTAAGGGACTCATTCATCGTAACTACACCTTCAGGCCGGTCTGATGATGCTAGTTTTTTAGCAAAACCGTTCGTGATGTAAATTTGTGTGGAAGTTTCATAATTGTTCTTATCTTCTAAATTTGTTTTATTTTGTTTGGTATTGAAATATGTGGATGAATGAGACTAAAACTGTTGTAATGAACTGATATGTTTTTCTGATATTGATTTGAATATACAATTAAATCGAAGATACCTTTTGGCGATCCGAATCTTAATTTTAAGTCCAGTCCATTTTTTGTTCGGGAAAGTTTGGCAACATCGCATCCTTTACAGCCACTTCACATACACATAAAACACCACATTGCGCCCGTATTCGCCAGTTTTTATGGCCTGAAAAATATAATTTTACCACTCGTTCAATGCCATTTATTAACTCAAATTAATTATCTGTTTTGCGAGTCATGTTACATTAAGAACAAACATTAATGAGTCTCAAATGCATATAAAATAAGTAAAGTTTTAATTCTTCTAAAATTCGTTTGAACTAATCTCCCCAGGGGGCAGTAGGGGCGTGGTTGTTTCGTTCCGTGACATAGTGTCTGCTGGGTTTTCGTGAAGTGCTCGCGACCTTGACGGCGGCTCAAGATTACGATGTCTTGGAACTACCCCTCTTCAACCATTCATCGCTAGTGCAAGGTACAACGTCCGTGTTGGGTGAGAATTCATCTTTTAACTCTCATAATAATGTTAAAACAACATGATTTGCGTTATACAGCGTTAAGCCATGAAACATTTTATAAACTCAGTTTAGGATGTCTCCCGCCTACACTCCAAATATTTTACTTTGTTGCAGTGCGTTCTATGATGCATCGCATTTCATGTAATTATAAACATATATATGACGCAAGTCGCAACGTTTGTTCAAAATTATACTTAAACGATCTGATATTGCCATGTTCGTAGTTATCACTTCCGCACACCATTGCGTGGGCGGATTCGAGTAACTTAAATCGTTTTATTTCCAATGTTTATTTTAATGTGGACATCCATTGACGTTGTTTATATTATGTTCGGCGCATGACTTCTCCCTACTATTTCAAATACCAACGATCAAATACGTGCATGTAAGTTAATCTGGAAGTTTCGCTCTACAAATCTCGGAAAAGTTGTTGATCGGTAGCCACGTTCCCACAATGCCCTGCGCTCCGTGTGTTCCTCCGTTGAAGAATGCCCGTAATATATAACGGAGCTGGTGACGTGGCAGGGAGTGGAAGGGGGAAGTTTAGTTCTTGTGAGGAACCGCGAGGGGGGAGAGCCTCGTTCATGCCTCGCAACTCCAGCCTATCTTATTACAAAGCGTCGATTCCTTAAAGATATTTTCACGTAGCTCCACCTAGTTTCGCAATTTTTCGGATTTTTATCTTTCTGAACAGAAGAACACGGCAGCAACGGATTGCAGCAGTTACCTATGTTGCGTGTTACTTGAAGCAAACTATTCAAAATCGTGTTTCCTATTACTAGTATCTTCTTATAACATTTACATCTAGCGAGAGAAAATCGGGATACAACCCAACAGCTTTTGTATTGAGTTGAAAAAAGCCAAAACTACGCGAACGTAATTGGTCATCAAGTAGTCGCCTTATGAACTTGATTAATTTTGTATCCTCGATATTATGTACCAACGTTAGCACTTGCCTTTCGGTGAATTTGAAAACGGACAAGAAAGAATATATCTATTATAAACAGCTTGCTTCTTACATGTATAGGATATAGGAGTGGGAGGGTGCAGGATATAATAACTCAAGTAGCCCATCTCTATATGGGCTAGAAATCTGAAATTTGCCCTGGCGATAGATCGCTGAGTACAACCGACGGAAAAATCCGAAATTCTCATTTTTTTATTTTCAGGATATTTTTTCCGACTCCATTTTTTCAGTCCTCCCCTCCTTGAGGATAGCATGGAAAACATTGCAGGGCTGTATGAAATACTCTTTCAAATTCGTTGAAATTGACGTGAACAGTTTTATTACAGAATGAATGGATCTAGTCTAAATTCAATTCCGTCTCCAATAAGCGTAAAAATTGTCTTTGATGAGAAGAAAAAGGGAACATTTTCGGTCTTTCTCTATAATAATTGTCAACTATCATGCCAATGAGTCCAATTCTTCTGAATGGGAATTAACAATCTATATTATAATGGCATTGATTTCACTTTTTTAACGGGAATTAATAGAATTCGGTATAATACTGTTTACGTAAACATACAATGACGTCACAGTTCTAACGCGCGAAATGTCCTATTTATTATCATTAATAAGTTCAAGCTTCAATTTGTGGAATTTACTCACGATAATAATAAAAACGTGAACAAGGTCTCCAAATACCGTAATTTGGAGACCTTGTTTACTTTTAATGGTTTATTTGTGCCGCGAAGCTCATTTTCATATATTACTCATGATAAAAATAAAGTTCAACTATGTATCTTCCACAATTTTAATATAACACGACCGAAACTCCATTTGTCCTATTTATTATTTAAAAAAACACGTTAATCCTTATACTTATTAGTATAAATCGGATAATGAAAGTGTATTATATATTTCAAATATTTATTAAATTCATGCTAAGTTAGTTTGAAAAGAACGGACGGCGGAAGCGAGCCGGTAGATGTGGTCGGGCCCCGTAATGGACCAGGAGTACATCTACATATAATCCTGATAGTCACCTTATTGGTGAATGTCAGTGGATGCAGTGCACCAAAGGTCCCTAGCTTTCCTATGTTACCTCTCTATCGCTCCGTCCTACAATCGATCTCGCGAATCTTATCCTCGCTGTACTGCCTTCCGAGATATGTCGGGCTTCTGATAAGATCTACATTCTCATTCGCCAATTCCTTCGTCGTATATTTTTCTGGCAGTAGAGCTCCAAAACTAATTTAAATAAGCAGTTCGCCGTATCACTGCGAGAACATTTCGCAAAATATTTTATACCAACTGCAACGCTAGAGGAGTTGGCACGAAAGATGTTTTGATGGCACGAAACCGACTGAACTTAGTTAGAAGTCGTTTTAAAATAAAATTATGCAAAACTTAATTTTTTCTGAGTTTTAATCGAAACGTGCGGATCTTGTTTACGGCAAGTTTCGCGGAGAGATGTTTTTCCGAAAAAATGCACCTGGCTTAATGGCGTCCAGAAAAAAAGTAAACGAGCCTTTGAGTGACTTCGTGCCCGGGAAAAAATGCACTGGTAAAAAGGTAGAGATTCTTGCGCGGTACGTCATTACGAGGTGGGAAATTGTGTCACGGCTCTCATAGATTACATGGAGTCAACAGATTAAGGGCTGCTTATTAAGGAAGGCTATTCAGTTAAATTTTTTCAGAGGCGTAGCAGCGTCATCAAGCAAACTTATTGCTACCAATAAACTTTTTTAAAGGCGGCAATCAGATAAAAAAAAGTATTTCCCTTCTCGTCGGTCGGGACGATTTTATCCAATCATGCATGCGTGCGTTTCTTGGTTCACATGTGCCGCCCACTGCCAGGGTGGCAACGCGTGACAAGCACCAACAATAGCGATCGGTTGAGTGGGAAAAGAAAGCCATTGTTACAAAAGCGATGAGTGTTATTGGCTGTCCCTGAGTTAATTTCGGTGAATCGCCTGATACGACGTAGAGGGCTGCCGAAACACGACGTTAAATATTTGTTTCCTCGGTGAGACAGCGATTGCAAATTTTTAAGAATGATTAATTTTCTGGTTATAATAGGGAAGCGAGATGGAGCTTGGCGCCTGACTCGCCTGAAAAACTGTGATCGGTAACTGTCGTATTTTTTATCAAAACGATCAGGAAAAAAGTCAGGGTTTAAAGTTGACTTTAATCTATTTTATCGTGCGTGCGAATTAATAATTCGCGTAATCACTGGTAACAATCATATGAACCAGGAGTGCGCAATCTTTTCTGTATGGAGAGACGCAGTGGCCATAAATCATTCGGCGGGCCGCATTAGTGGTTGCGAATCCTTTGGCGGGCCGCATTAGTGGTCGCGAATCCTTGGGTGGGCCGCATTGGTGGCCGTGAATCCTTCGGCGGGCCGCATTAGTCGTCGCGAACCCTTCGGCGAGCCGCATTAGTAGTCACGACTCCTTCGGTGGATAGCATTTGTGGTCGTAATTCCTTCGGTGGGCCGCATTAGTTGTCGCGAATCATTCGGCGGGCCGCATTGGTGGCCCTGAATCCTTCGGCGGGCCGAGTTATTGGTCGTGAATCCTTCGGCGGGCCGCATTAGTGCTCGCGAATCCTTCGACTGGCCGCATTGGAAGCTTCCAATGGTTGGGTGGGCTGGATTAGGGTATAAATCGTAAATTATCATAGAAGTATAAATCAAGTCCAAATTATGTATTTTAGTTTAAAATTTATGCATGAAATGTTTAATTATCGTAATTTGTATTAAAAAATACGATTTTTTTGTCAAACTTTACGGATCTCTTTTTTCTCATTGTTTCACGAGCTGCATGTGGCTCGTGGGCCGAATGGTTACTTATTCCTGACATAAACGTTAGGTACTCTAAGAAGTTTTGAATTCGTTTCGCATTTTTCAGTGTTCTATAGTTCCGACTGATACGTGATCGTAAAATCACGAAGGAAAGATACGTGGTTATAGAATTCTATTCTTTTATCCTCCGTCGACTCTCAGTTTACTTAACGCCTTAGCGTTTCGACACGGCGACGTTTTAGATCCAGACTCGAAGATTACTGCATGGTCCTCGGCTTGACAAGTTCTTTCGACGCCAATTTCGCACTTTTTTCCATTTCATTCATTTGGGGAGAAAAAAATGAAAGGCGCTTTCCGAAACGTGTATCGAAAACGCATTACGAGGAGAATGATTCTTCGAGTCGCAGAACGAAAATCGGGAAACTCGACGCGAGGTGGAGGGAAATGTCGATTCCAGAGGGAGAAAACAAAAAAAATTTTCTTTCGGCCAAAAAGAAAAAATTGGGTCATTAGGTGTCCGCGAAGTGACTCCGCGGACCGCGATGTCGATTAGGGTTGTCTCTGAGGCGCCTCACGCGTCACCCTCCGGGGTTATCGCTTCCTCTCTTCCACCATTGGAGGAATCCCTGATTCAATTTAGATGGATCGATGGTTTTTTGTTTTCTTTATTCTTTAACGGTCGATTCGATAGAGTGCGACGGGGCGTTAATTTTTCGATCCTGATCGTAAAAACGCAATTTTAATATTATAATATATATAACGATGCGGAAAAAGAGGTAATATAATAAAATCAACGAGAGGTTGAAAGGGATAGAAATGAACACCTACACAAAGTTGTAGACGTCCACAGCGATATATATGTATATATGACTAAGGAAGAGGATAGGTAAATAGGGTAAATGAATGACAACAAGTTGTTGAGGCAAGTAAGCTCAGCGAACACTTACCAATAAGAGATCCTCTGTGGTGTCGGAGAAACACATTTAAATACGTAGATTGGAGCTTTCGGGGGTGATCCCTTCGCCAGCACGAGAGAGACAACTCTACATCAGGGGCGGATCCAGAAACTTCCCAGGGGGGGGGGGGGGATGATCGCCCCAATCGCCCCTACTCCCTCTTGTTTCCGCCTCAGCCGACGACCATACATTTTGAAAATACCTACCCCATAAGAATCTATTTTTCCCTTGTCATAAAGACTTAATCTTCGGTGTAGAAACTGAATATTGCGCAGAATGAATTTTAGAATGAACCCAGTGAAGGGCAAAAGGGTCGTCCAAGGGGAGGGCTATCGGCCCCATCGCCCCCTCCCCCTTCGATCCACCACTGCTCTCTCTCTCTCTTTATATATATATATATATATATATATATATATATATATATATATATATATATATATATATATACTAGTAGAAGGTGCTTGCATACTGCAAGCATTTCATTTCATCTTGAAAAAACATTAATATTTCAGACAAATATTTCATCATTAAAAATATTCTATTAATTCTAAAGATTTCACCTACGCAGCAATTTTCGTTTTTCCCACATGTAAAAATAATAGTTTAAAACAATCCCCAAATGTTGCAATTTTAAACATTTTACACTTTCTCCATTATGGGGTACTAATGCTACAAATTTGAGCCAAATTTTAAAGTTGTAGCACGAAAAATGAAAATTTCAGTGTTGCTAGATGGCCGCAATATCTATTAGGAATTATTGTCACTTTTGCTTACAGTGTCTTGGGTTCGACTCCAGAGACCCCGGAATATCTCCCATAAGTTAGCATGGAAAACGCAATCCAGTGTGTAGACCAATCTAATAAGATTAGGAAGCTGAAATTTTGCAAGATTATAGAACTTTTCTCATAACCAACTATAAACATCGAAAATTTTAAAATTGTAAATTTTAGGGGTTGTTTTAACCCCATTTGAACATTAAAGTTTAATAATTTTTTAGGTACTACGTGATGAGCTAGGAAGCTGCAATTTTCAAATTATTTACAGAACAGTGCATTTGCACAAATAAACATTTCAATGTCTCCATATATATATTGTGGCAACCGTTAAAAATGTTAAAATTTTAAACAATTAGAAAAATATTATTTTACTTCTAGAAGTGCTACAACTTTAAAATTTGGCTCAAATGTGTAGCATTAGTACCCCATAATGGAGAAAGTGTAAAATGTATAAAATTGCAACATTTGGGGATTGTTTTAAACCATTATCTTTACATGTGGGAGAAACGAAAATCGCTGCGGAGGTGAAATCTTTAGAATTAATAGAATATTTGTAATGATGAAATGTCTGTCTGAAAAATTAATGGTTTTTCAAGGTGAGATGAAATGCTTGCAGTATGCAAGCACCTTCTACTAGTATGTTATATCCTCCTCCTCCTCTGTAAGGAACGTCTATATATAATGATATATATATTTTAACTAAAGGAAAAGAAAAGGTAGTGATGAGGGTGGCAACAAGGTGTTGAGGGAAGCCCAGCGGACACTTACCAAGTTGAGGACCAATATATATATATATATATATATATATAAACAATACCTCTCTGTTAATTTCGAAGTAAAATTTTGTTCTATATTTTAAAATATTTTGCGTGAGAATGTATCATCGCCTGAAATTTTAATTACTTTTTTGCGCCACTGCTCGCATAACCAATTAAGGAACGGGTGCCTCCAAAACATCATTTAAAGTTTTTAACAGTAAATTGTTTTAGATATTTATGTTAGCCCAAAGCTAAAGAACGCGCGTAATGAGTTTGCACGATAATATCACGTCGAACATGACAAACATTTTTGAAAATTAGGGACTATTTTTTCTTTTAGATAATTATGTTTACGAGCAAAGAACCACGAAATGTAAATAACGTGTCATATCATATTTTCATTGTGTAAATATGCGTTGATAGGCGGAAAATAATTTTATCTTTACCGTTAGCGGGCGTGAATTTATCAACACATTTAGAATAAAATTTATCTGGTGAAGTTATGATGGTGTTTTATATTTTGTGTCGTAAATTAAGATAAACAGTGTTTTAAATTTAAAATGTGAATGTCGTCTACGTTTCCAATAATTTTACCTGGAATTTTACAGAGAAATAGCAATATGTATGTCAATGCAAGGATTCAAAATATGCAAAAAAGGCGAGGGTATCCTTGCGTAAATAAGCCTTCAGTAACCCACGGCCCGCGAGAGCATGTTTTGCGGTCCGCAATGCTGTAGGGATAGAGATTTTAACTATACAGTTGTCCCGCGTATAACGCGGTATCCAAGAGAGCGGTTTCACGCAAACGCGACCATGATATCCTAGAACGCGATTCACGATTACGAGATTCACGTTTACGCGATTTTCGAAGATCGATTTTTACTTTCTCTATATATCGTACGTAGTATAGGGGAAAGTATTGTATTCATGAAAAAAAACGACTTCGAGATTTCAACGGAAATACACGTTTTGAGGTCCCCTGAACACGTTTTGACAATTTTATCGATGATGGCTATGTGTGTGTATGTGATAACTTATTGTAGGTGCTCAAACTCAAAAACTATTAATCAGATCAACGCAAAATTTTATATTTAACATTTTTATGACCGTCACAAGAACTGATTAGGTTTTGGTAAAAATCGGTCAACCAAAAGTGGGTGTTTACTCTTGTCACTTATCCATTATTTTGAAATATTTGCTTTCATATTTGATAAATGTAAAAATGTATTGGAATAAAGGTTGTAGGAAATTTAATTTGCTACAACCTTTGAAACATTTTTCCATATAATGCATTGTTCAAGAGATATCTTATATTCTTAGCTTCCACCACCACGCCACCCACCGACGACTATTGTTAACAATTGACGATTAGTTACGTCTTAGTAAGGCTCCTTTTTCTTTTCTTAATTGTTTGAGCTTTGTGGCTATATCCAATATCAGAAGGCTATGGTTTGAGTTTATTTCTGTTCTTTCTAGTCTAAAATTTTCTCGCGGATTCTTAAAATAGTTAATTATTATGTAACCTATTTGGAATTTTTAGAAATATTACAGATATGGAGAAAGTCATGTGGTGGCCACATCATTTATTTAAAGAGCATAAGTTCATTAGTTTTTGCTAGAAATCAGACAACCGGAAGTGGGTGTTTACTCTTGTCACATCCGTTTGGTAAAAATTGGCTCACCGGAAGTGAGTGTTTAAACTTGTCACATCAGTTTAAAAAAATATTTTCTTTAATATTTGATTAATATAAAAAGGTACTGGAATAAAAGTTGTAGGAAATTTAATTTTCTACGACTTTGTTTGAAACATTTTCTCCTATATTGCATTTTTAAAGAGATATCTTAAAAACTAATTTTTGAGCTGCCACCACATCACCTACCGGCGACTATTGTAAACATTTTACGCTTAGTTACGTCATAGTAACGCTCCTTTTTATTTTCTTAATTGTTGAAGCTTCCTGGCTATATCCAGTATCAGAAGGCTACGGTTTGAGTATATTTTATTATTTTTTTCCATAGCGTAAGACTTAGTAACTTAAAAATGTTAAATATGAAATTTTGTGATCTTTCAGTAATTAGTTCTTTAGTTAGAGCACCCACGAAAACGTATGGAGAAAGTAAAAATTAGTTCGAGAACAAAGAGCGTTATAACGAATCAGCGTTGTACGGGGAAGCGTTAAATGGGGCGCTACAGTGTGTGTGTGTGTGTATATATATATATACTAGTAGTTGGTGCTTGCATTCTGCAAGCATATCATCTCAACATAAAAAAACATTCATTTTTCATATTTCATCATTACAAATATTTTTTTAATTTTAAATATTTCACCTCCGGAACGATTTTCGTTTTTCCCACATATAAAAATAATAGTTTAAAACAAACCCCAAATGTTGCAATTTTAAAAATTTTACACTTTCTTCATTATAAGGTACTAATGATACACATTTTAGCCAAATTTTAAAGTTGTAGCACTTATAGAAGTAAAATAAAATTTTTCTAATTGTTTAAATTTAAATAATTTTTAACGGCCGCCGCAATATGTTTATGGTGAGATTCAAATGTTTATTTGTGCAAAGCATTTCATCTCACCTTGAAAAAACATTCATTTTTTCAGACAGACATTTCATCATTACAAATATTCTTTTGATTCTAAAGATTTACCCTCCGCAGCGATTTTCGTTTTTCCCACATGTAAAAATAATAATTTAAAACTCCCCAAATGTTGCAATTTTAAAAATTTTACGCTTTATTCATTATAAGGTACTAATTCTACACATTTTAGCAAAATTTTAAAGTTGTAGCACTTCTATAAGTAAAATAATATTTTCTAATTGTTTAAATTTTATTTAAATTTTATTTTTAAATAATTTTTAACGGCCGCTGCAATATGTTTATGGAAAGATTCAAATGTTTATTTGAGCAAATTTACTACTTTGTAAATAATTTGAAAATATCAGCTTCCTACCTCATCCCGTAGTACCTAAACTTATCTATTTGTTTAAATTTTAAGAATTTTTAACTGCCAAACAAATTAAAATATCAAAATTTGTATAATCCCTACTTCGTTTTTTTAAGAATTCTACTTATAAAAAAAATTTCAACTCCGTGGCACATTCGGAAATACATATACCTTGAAAATTTGTTTAAACAATTGCGAATTTTTAGCGGCTGCATTGTTGCACTTTTTCAAGATTTTCGTTTTTTCTAGTCGGTTTTGCACAAAATCCCACCTATGAAAAAAATTTCGAATCTCCAGCACATCTGGAAGTGCCTAAACATTAATATCCTCCTCCTCCTCATCCTCCTCCTCCTCGATATATAATGAATAGGAGGATACTAATGTTTAGGCACTTCTAGATTAGCTGGAGATTCGAAATTTTTTTCTTAGTTAGGATTTTGTACAAAACCTACCAGAAAAAACGAAAATCTTAAAAAGTGCAACAATGAGGCCGCTAAAAATTTGCAATTGTTTAAACAAATTTTCAAGGTATATGTATTTCCGCATGTGCTACGGAGTAGACATTTTTTTATAAGTAGAATTCTTAAAAAAACGAAATAGGGATTATACAAATTTTGATATTTTAATTTGTTTGGCAGTTAAAAATTCATAAAATTTAAACAAATAGAGAACTGTTTAGACATTACGGGATGAGCTAGGAAGCTGAAATTTTCAAGTTATTTACAGAGTAGTGTATTTTGAACAAATAAATATTAGAATCTCTCCATAAAATTATTACGGCGGCCGTTAAAAACGTTTAAAATTTAAACAATATGAAAAATATTATTTCACTTCTAGAAGTACTACAACTTTAAGATTTGGCTGAAATGTATAGCATTAGTACCCCATAATGGAGAAAGCATAAAATTCTTAAAATTGCAAAGTTTTGGGATTGTTTTAATCTATTATTTTTACATAAGGGAAAAACGAAAATCGCTCCGGAGGTGAAATATTTAAAATTAAAAAAATATTTGTAACGATGAAATATGAAAAATAAATGTTTTTTATGTTGAGATGATATGCTTGCAGAATGCAAGCACCGACTACTAGTATATATATATACGATATATAATGATATATATATATATATATATATATATTTATAACAGCTTACGGAAAAGGAAAGGTAAAATAGATATATGGATGTCAACAAGGTGTTGGGATGAGGAAACCCAGTGAACACTCACCAATCAGACGACTTCAGGTTGGCGAGGCCCCGGGGATGTCGAAGCGACACACGTAAAAGAACACTAAAACACAGAAACATCACAAACGTAGAAGCTTTCGGAATTATTCCTTCATCAGCTACACCTTGTTGACATCCATATATATATATACTAGCAGAAGGTGCTTGCATACTGCAAGCATATCATCTCACCTTGAAAAAGATTCATTTTTTAGACAGATATTTCATCATTACAAATATTTTTTTAATTCTAAATATTTCACCTCCGCAGCGATTTTCGTTTTTCCCTTATGTAAAAATAATTGATTAAAACAATCCCCAAACCTTTCAATTTTAAGAATTTTTACATAAATGGAGTTCGTGACTGCGAAAATTTGATGGATTTCTCCTACAAAAATGCATCTCCAAGATTCTTTCGGTTTCCTCGTAAGCGAGGAAGTTTTTCCCACCCAAAGTTGGCCAAATTGATTTCGAGATATAGCCGCATTTTGATCAATTCTGAGCCCTCTTAGTATCAAGTATTATGCATAGGTTTATGTCAGAGATTTCACTTGTACGTTCACTTCACTTATTAAAAATTTAACAAGAGAGGAAAGATGCACACATCATGCGTGCATACATGCGTGGCAGAGGCGTTCTTTACGATTTATGCAATCATGTCAAAAAAGACATGTTGGCAACAATCCAATGTTAATCTTATGGGAATTTCTCGAATACATTTTTTTGGGGCTCTTGAACTTAAAAACTTCCCGTTTCCGCAAATTTCCCTCTGTAAGTCATGAATAATCAGTCTGAATTTTTTTAGCATTCTAGCTCATACGGAAGTAAGAAATAGTTTGCGTAACGCACATTTGTGCGGTTATAATATAGAGAGACATACCTCATTCGAATAGCAGTAATATAATCCTTATGTTCACCTTCATTCCTTTATCTTAAATTACTCTTTTCTTTTCTCTTACATACGCTTTTTATAGATACGTAAAGCAAATAGAAGTACATATTTGTTCATTTCTTCGTCGTAGATTATCCATGTCCCTTCATTTTCCAAATGGTGCGTGCGCACGAAAGAAAATTTAACTAATTAGGTATTTACAACAGATATTGTTTACATCAGTTGTCACGAAGATTGTTTTCGTTGACAACAATTAAAGACCTCTGGAAAATTTTCTAATTGTAAGTTAATTGTAAATTACGACTTTTAATTTTGAACTTCTTGAAATTGGCTACTCCTTCGATAAAAATGTACTCACCAAAACATATGCTATTTGACTAGTTCTAAAAGTCATTTAAAGACTTTTTTGTTATAATTGATATTGTACGAGATATAAAGAAAATTTCGTTGTTTGTCACTAGTAAAGTGGCACTCCCGATTAGGTCACGTAAACTATTTATATCATATTGTTAGTTTCTTTGCCCCTATGTCCTAAATACCTAATTTCATCAACATCCACTTAGTAGTTTCTGACATGGAACGTACGGACAGACGGACGGACGGACACGACCTGTCCATAAGACGTTCTTTTTTTACTTATTGTAAAGAACGCCTCAAAATGCAGACGATCATCTGTGACTGGAACGTCTCTTACTTTAATTTTAATTATCTGAAGAAGACGTTTCTTTCTGTTGCCTTTCTGCTGCCTTTAATTTCTGCAATTCTTGAGATTCGACATATCGAAGTTTATCCGTCAATTCTGCCTGAATGCGTAACCACCATCATATACGGCGTAGCAGTGTATCCACGCTGATTTCCTTCAGTATAAAAGTTTTTACAGTACAAATGGCTCGATTGAGAATAATTGAGGCTCTTGAGAAACGTGACTTTATTCAAATGACGCCGATGACCTACATTTAAAAAAATAACTGTCCTGGAATAAGAGCAGGGGGAAAACGACAGCCAGCGGGGCGCATTAGGCCTGTAAGAGCATTTCATGCAACACGCGAAGCCGCTGTGAAATCTATCCACAAAATTTTATGCGGATAATTTCACACTCGTTTGTTAAAATTATGGCCGGAAAACGTTTTGTAGTGAAGTTACGGCGCTAAAAATATTTTTTATTGTTTCTCACTATTGGATCTCTCGCAGTCTCTCTTTCGACTTTTACTGAAAACTGTAATGCGGCGTATAAAGTTAGTCCACCGCTGCGCAAGAGCTAGAAAAGGTTCGTTTTACCATATTCAGGAGTCTTCAACCTTTTATCCATGGTGGGCCGTGTTCATATTTTCTAAAGAAGGCTGCGAGTAAGCCAGAGTACCGGAAAAGAGTTTAAATTAGACATTAACAAGAGCGGTGTCATATTAGTGAAAACTGAGTATAAATAATATATTATGGTTCAAAATAGAAAGTTTTTACTGCCACAATTGACTGGTGGGAAGAAAGGGGAATGAGGAATGAGAAGATTTGATTTAAAAGTTTATTATTATCTACAAAATCCCCATTTAAAGTAAATCCCTTTCAGCGAATGTTTTGACACTGTAATCAATGCTAAATCGAATTGAATTTTCTCTCGTCCTTAAAAAACTCATTAACTACGAAATTAATTAATTTCACACTAATCATTCATGACTTTTTGAACTTTATACGCTTCTCCCCGCCAGCCATGGGTGCATATTTTAATTAAGAAAATTAAAACTTGTGTTTAATTTATCGTTATATCTCTGCACATTTATGCGCCGCATAAAATGTGGACTGTACGCACCTCGCGGGCCGTAGGCTTCATGCCCCTGATTTAGAACATTTGATGGTCTGTAGGAATTCAATGAGTTGGAAACGGATCGGAAAAATAGAAATGGGGAATAGGAAGGACTGATTGGAGGGAGTAATTTAATAACGAAGGAAAACTAAACGCACAAAGTTAAATAAAATAAAATTTATAAGTAGTTCCTCCCTTGTTCCTTTAAAGTAAGAACAAGGCGATTTGAAGTAACCGATCAATTCTCCACTTGTCTAAAAAATGACGCATAAATCAATTAACCGGGCAAGAATGACTCGCGGCTTTTTTCTATCGCGTATCATGGAGATTGTTACGGCCATGCGAGGAAGGCTTCCCGAGGCCACATGGTCTACGTGACGAAAATCCCACCGCGCTAAAAGGAACAGAACACGCAACACGGAAAGCGATTATTAAACTATAGAAAAACCGTTCATTGCATGGCACGAAAACCTCGAATTAACGAAATGTTGACGCTCACCTCTCGACTTAGAATGAAGTATAAATTATTTTGTAATTGTACGAAATATTTTGCAAAAATGTTTTGTGGTGATGTGTAATACAATTATATTACATTGATGATCTTAAATAAATTTGTTATGTTAATTTATAGCTCCAGTGTATTTTATTGATGTATTTCGCCAATGCGAATCTACGCTTTTATCATGAAAGATTACCCGAACACGTAATAGGTCACTCCGTATTGCGTTGACAATTTATTATTTATAAACATACCTATTATTATAAACATACAAATACACACACACGTGCACGTACGTATAATTCGTTTAATCAGAAGTCGGCAACTTACGGGCCGCGGGCACCATGCGGCCCTCGGTAGCGCTTCATGCGACCCGCGAATCTATGATGAAAAAGTGGCCGATAAAATTTATTATAAAAAGTTTCATAGTTTTCTGCAAAATTATGGTCTCAAAACCTTTTTTTGATGAATTTTTAATGCTAGTAAATTATGTTGGCTTTGTTTTCTCTATTATGAGACCAAAGAATATTTTGGTAACTTAAGACGTAAGCACTTAACTTTCCCGTCAACTCTCTCATAATTTTCAATGCGGCTCTCCGAAGCATTCGCAACTATGAATGTGGCCCGCCATGCAGGAAAGGTTGCCGGCCCTTGGTTTTAATACATACTACAGTCAGATCCCAATTTAGTACCGCCGTTTGTCCATCACTGACATTGGCGCTAAAGGGGAAGGGGTGGCGGTAAATCGAGATATGTATACCAATGCTTGCTCTATGTAATCATAATATTCTGTTCGAAACCATTCATGGGCGCTATGTGGGGGTGGCACTACATAGTGGGGCGCTAGATCGGGTTCTCATAAATAGATAAATCTATTTACTCGATAAAATAGAAGATCGTACCGATAGATGGATACAGAAACACACGGGAATCGGATTGAAATTCTGCGAGACAAAAAACATTGACGGAGAGCTGAGGTAACGAGCGATCCCATTAAGACGCCATCTATTCTTGCGCATATCGTTCTCGCCGTGAGAGATTTCTGGAGCAGATACTCGCACGGAGTTGTAATGCGCATCGCTGAGGGAGTGGGAAGGAAAGATCGGAACGGTTTTGGTGAAGAGAGATGGAGAGAAGAATATAGAGGGAGAAGAGAAAATAGATGGGAGGAGGATGGGGAGAGGGGAAAAAGGAAGAGGGAGAGAGTGCAGGAAAATGGGAAAGGCGTGGAGTAAGGTACATAAGAACTCCGATTATCCGAACGCCGATTATCCGAATGTCCAATTATCCGAACCAAATTTTAAATTGCTGAACGTGTGTCACGCTCTAAGAGAGTGCTGTGAACAGTTTTACTATTTTGGCGGCATAAGATTATGGATGAGGAGTCCAGATTGCCTATACTTTGTGATAAGAGCATAATGGTAATGAGTATAGATAATTAAAAAATGGAAATTTATAGAAAATCAAATTTTTTGGTTTCAAAAAACTTTTTTTGTTGATTCGTAAACAATTTAACCAGGAATCTCAAACTCGCGGGCAGCGTGCGGCCCCTGTGGTACATTTCCGCGGCACGCGTAGAAAGCTAGCTTACACTATATGTATAGCCAAAACTATAATGTATTTCTTATAAAATATTTCGCGTAAATCTAAAAAATTTAAGAAATAAGTTAAATCAGCACTTTCAAAATATGTGCTGTTTATTGCTCTATCCGATTTATAAAAATTCTGCACTGGTGGGGTACTAAGTACGTTCTTCCAGCTCCCAGATTGTTTCTTGTGTGTCTACAGAACCTAACCCTCGACTCCGAATCTAGTATTTTTGTGTTGAATGGGTTTAAGACCGTATCATAAGGTTGGAGCGATTTCTTCCTTGCGGAAGGGGAGAGTGAATGCCCAAAGAATATATGAAACGTTGTGAGGAGTGGGAAAATATGCGGCCCGCGGAGATGGTACGGTGCCTTATTGCGGCCCGCGCACCGATATTAGTTTGAGACCTCTGATTTAATCAATGCTTAGCCGTATTTTTGTGTGATTGGTAATATGTTTATACCCAAACTTGATCTGAGTGAACTGATCAGTTTGATTCAGTCGAAGGGAGAATGGAAGGGAGACAGGGGGAAGAGAATGAAAGGAAAAGAGGGAGAAGAGTGGCAGGGAGAGGGGAGGAGAATGGAAGGAAGAGAGGGAGGAGCATAGAGGGGAGAGAAGGAAGAAAATGAAGGGGAGGAGAATGGAAGGAAGAGGGGGAGGGGAAAGGGAGGGAGAGAGGGAAAAGATAGGAAGGAAGAGAGTGAGGAGAATGGAAAGGCGTGGAGGAGAATGAAAGGGGGAGAAGGATGAAAATGAAAGAGAGAGAAGGAGGATAATGGAAGGAAGAGAGGGAGGAGAATGTGAGGGAGAGGGGGAGGAGAATGGAAGGGAGAGGGGGAGGAGACTGTGAGGGAGGGAAGCAGGAGAATGTGGGGGAGAGAGGGAGGAGGAAGGGAGGGAGAGGGGGAGGATACTGATGGAGGGAAGCAGGAGAATGTGAGGGAGAGAGGGAGAAGAATGGAAGGGAGAGCGGGAGGGGAATGTGAGGGATAGATGGAGAATGGAAGGGAGAGGGGCAGGGGGAGGAGAATGGAAGGGATAGGGGAGTAAATGTGAGGGAGAGGAGAATGAAAGGGACAGTTGCAGGAGAATGGAAGGGAGGAGTGCGGGAGAAAGGAGGGAAATTGGGAGGAAAATGATAGGAAGAGAGAAAGGGAGACCGAATGGGAAGTGCCTTAATTTTTATACTTTATTTATGTATGCCCGTCATTTTTACGAGCAATTGAATTTGTATCGTAATGCTAGAATATTTGTAATTTTCAAGGATGGTAATACCGAGTACAAGAGTGTCATGCTTCCTGATTGAACCGCGGACCGTGTATAGAACACAACTTTGGAGGAAATGCAGCTTTTATGGTTCCGAGAATTTTTACGAAAATTAATTTTCGCTACTCCCAGAAATTGAAAGTTATCTTAATTGAATTTCCGAGTTATCCATTATCTCTATCTCTCGATTTTCCGAATCGTTCTAACATTTTCTTTATTATTTGCAATTGGGTTTGCCGTTCAATGCAATTATTAACTCGGAGCAAATATTTGACACCCGTTCCACCGCACAATGGCGAAGCACCTGTCACCCGAATCAATTAATCACTATTTCATCATTCCATAGAAAAAGAACCTCTTAAATCGCAAGATATTTGCTTCTACGCAAGTCAATTTTCGCGCATTTTTTTAAAAACTTTATTAAATTCTTGGCGTCTGCGACAATGCAACCCTCTTAATCTTAGGCAAGTCTAATAAGTGTGCATTCCAGAGATCGTCGTAGTCCGGAGCGTAACCGAGTATAAATTCATCCGAAATTGATAAAAGTCTCCAACATACCCGAGTTACAGAGATCTGAAAGGGGGGTGGTTGCTACGTTACCGGCGCTCGTACCAGAAAGGACCCGGGGAAACTCCTGCATCAAATAGGCACGCATATTATTTATAGCCCGCAAAATTTCGTACGGAATCAATGGAGATATCCATCTCTCCCCGGGGTAAACGTGCTGCTATCGATCTCTCGAACATGGACGGACTCGCGTACTTTGCGTAACGCGGTCCAATAACTTCCGCATCGAAATATTTCGGAGGAAGAGAGATCAGCGGGGAGGATTCGTATTCATAAGGCGTCAAATTAGAGGTAGATAGATCCATTTTAGGCGTACGTCTTTCCAAAAACAACAAGTTGGAAAAGTATACTTCATAAATGGAATTCACAGATATTTCAGAGGTGTTCTTTATGGGAAATATTATATATTATTGAAATATTGGACGGTTTTTGGATTTTTTCTCTGAAACTATAAATCTTAGTTATGTTGACCCTCTGAATTTTTTGTGGTAAATGATGTCCTCTATCCGTATAATTTTTTTTCGCTTATACCGTACGGATCATATAAGAGCTAGAGAGAGAAAAATATGGTATTTAATTGTTGCTTGACGGATGCCATTTAACGAGATACGAGTATAAGTTTATTTAAGTGCTTATATAAAGCGGAAGTTTTAATTGACGGATACAATTCAAAATCATAATTGAGCGATAAATTCTAATAAGGCTCACTCGTGCTTGATTTAGTGAAAATCCGTCCAGTGGTTTAGGAGATGAAAGTCACGCCCATAAGGCGTTCCGCTACTACTGATTCGCTGGGAATATTTTTGAAACGAGAAAAAAGTCTGCTATGACCGTAAATCGAACCCGGGTCTTCCACTTGCCGGGCGGATATTCTACCACTAGCAGATCAATTTTCCCGTTTATGAATGCGGATGATTTCTTGGTTGGGTCCGATCTAGCCAAGCTAGTATCAACCAGCCCCAACGGACGTCCTCCGAGAGATACATCGAAGAAAACTCCTCCCTCTCAAATGGTGAGATTGCCAAACTAGAAATTGATGAAATAAAGTGATCTCGAGAAAAAGTCTGCAATGACCGGTTTCGACTCCCGGTCATAGCGGACTTTTTTCTCGTTTCAATATTATTCCCTACACGAGTTGGCGATGATGCTGTAAATGGCGACACAGATCGATTAAAAAATCTTTTCCTGTAGAAACTGCGAATTCTATTATTATCATTTTATTTTGTTGGTTTCTTTCTGCCTGCTCCCTACCGCACCGATCTCTCACTCTCTTCTATCTTTCTACCCTCTATCTCCTCATCTCCCTCCCTTTTTACTCTCTCTCTCCCTCTTCTTCATCTCCCTTCTTTCTCTCCCCTCCTTTCTCCCCCTTCTCCCCACCGTTGGGGCAAGTTGATACTAGTTTGGCTAGATTGGACCCAATCAAGAAAACATCCGCATTCAGAAATGGGAAAATTGATCAGCTACGATAGTTCAGTGGTAGAATATCCGCCCGACAAGTGGTAAGAGCAGGGTTCAATTCCCGGACATAACAGACTTTTTTCTCGTTTCAAAAATATTCCCAACATTACAGCTTATGCCTGTCTGCATAGGATCTTCAGATCACTTTATTCCATCAATTTATACTGATTCGCTGGTTAAGAACGTCTAAAAATCGCCTTGCTAGAACGGCTGGGCGGAAAATTATTTCGAAGAATGTGGTTAAGTCCTGCGCTTTATAAATACCGATGAAATTATGAAGTAAAAAATTAAAATTTTCTTTAAAAATCTCCAATACTGTAGCGAAGGATGCAATAAAGTAGAATTTGTTAGAATTTTAGCGGCCGGTTATTGGTTTTAATTTATCGAACGATTATTCGTGACCTGTGCCTGTCCACGGATTGCGTAATTTTGTAGTCGAATTTAAAGCTGCACTGGCGTCATAAATAAGCCGGAATTCATTCATGGATGTTAAGGTCGATTTAAAATGCGACTTTTATTTTGTGAAACGAAACGCGCGACAATTGATCTTTTGAGACTTCGAAAAGTACGTAAATAACCGAAATCCGCGCGACCAGGAAAAAATATTTCGAGGGAAAAATGCAGAAGGAAGAATTGATGGAGAAAAGAAACGCGAGCTTGAACTGTTGCGTTTCTACGCGTTTGCAAACGCCTTTTAATGCATGAAATCGAATGTCGCGTGCTAGAACGATACTGCAGATCACCTCAAATTTAATAAACCAAGCAGCATAGAATACCACGAAGGCACATTTTTTGGATGGTCGGAACGAATACATTTTTAGCCTTTTAGAAATTGCATTCAGAAATACCAAGCTCGAATTGTTCCTAATAATCAGACTGACGCAATAAATATCTCCTATAGCCATAGGAAGTATAGGAAAACCAGATGAGCACTTAGACTCCAAAGCAGATGTCATTGTTGTCGAGTCACCGACAGAAGATTTTATTAATAAACTCTATCATTTGTTAGGAATTAATAGAACTCTATTGTAAAATACCAGCGGCGAGTCGGCACTGATGGCGGCTGATTTTCGGAAAGAATGCGCACCTGGTTTTCGTAACCTTTTAATGGCCATTATTTATTCATGTAGTAATCAAATGACTAATTATTCCAAGCACTGATTGGATAGGAAAGAATTTGTCTCCGCAATCTCTCACAAAGATGGCCGTGTTTAACAATCGGTAACCAGGCACGCCCTCGTCCCCTTCCACCCCACCCGTCCTGTGTTTTCGAGAAACTTCCACGGAGGGAGCAGGAGGGGGAAGGACGCATGAAAAATTCATCGACCCTCCAAGGATTCTCACATTGATCAGCTTTCACCCGTGTAGCTCCTGGGTGTTTCCATTTAACAGGTGGAACTGGCGAATTAATATGCTCGGATAAGTATCATCTAAAAAAACAATGACAGGCGGGTGAACTTTAGCAGATTTCCCATTAGAAAGAGAGCGTATTGTGTTTTTTTCTCGTTAATTCGAAGAGATAAAATTAGTGACAAAAACCAGACCTAATAAGTCTTTCTTTGCTGCCATGACGAATTAACAATTCCACCCAAAGGACAAAGAAACTTTCCGAACGTTCGAGAAAAAAGGGAGGGTCTGTCTGTTTGTTTTTCTGGCTAATCAGCCTCTTGGACTATTATAGCCATAACTCCTTCAACACCTGACACACACGCACATACGAGAAAGGAGGAAGAAGGAGAAGGAATCGAGACGTTTTTTTCAAATCTGTTCTCGTTTTTAAGCTATATAATATGCTAAATATGTTAGATTTTGCTCGAAAAGTCTAAATAGTCGACGACCAGTAGGTTGAACGTCTGTAACTCCAATATTCGTTTAGTCGAATAGCATATTTTCCTATTCGTATGTACATACTGTCAAATGAAGTTATATCTATAATACACCAAGTGACACCTGAAATCAACAAGATTGGAAATGTGCACTTCATGCCAGAGTACACAGAGTTTCCAAATGCGTTCTTTGGGATTTCACAATGTTCTCAATATTTTTTGCTAATATGAGAATTTAACGAGAAGCGAGCGAGGTACGTTGTAAAATACATGTAGGTCTTCATGCAAAATAGTCGTAATTGTTGTCCGATTTTAACCAAAATTGGAATCAGTGAATTAATTTTAATACAACTCCCCAATACCAAAATTCATCACAATATGTCAAGCGGTTCCCGAGTTGAAATAAAGGAATATTGTAAACTACATGTAGGTCGTCATGTAAAGTGGTCGTCGTTGTTGTTAGATTTTATCATAAATTGGAATCGGTCGACCAATTTTAGCAAAACTCCCCAATACCAAATTTCATCAAAATACGTCTAGCGGTTTCCGAGTTGAAACAAACGAACATTGTCAACTACTTGTATGTCTTCATGTAAAGTGGTCGTAATTGTTGTCTGATATTAACTAAAATTGGAATCGGTCGACCAATTTTATTAAAACTCCCCAATACCAAATGTCATCAAAATATGTCCAGCGGTTCCCGAGTTTTAACATGCGGACGGACGGACGGACGGAAACGACCTCCCCTATACGACTGCCCCCCGGGCTGGCCGCATGGCGAGCAACTCGTTTTTGCCACGTCGCTTCGCAACTTAGGATGCGTAGCATACTTCATTGTGAAGTTGTCTCCCAAGTTTGAAGGTGTTAACAACCTGCATTTTATTTTTACGTGTCTTCATTTGCGTCAGTGTCAGCTTTTCGGCGATTTTCTCAGCACGTAAAAATTACTTCTTTGAAAGAACAACGTGTTTGTGTGAAATTTTGTTACAAACTTAGGAAATCAGCATCTGAGACCCTTGCAATGCTTAATCGAGCATTTGGTGAGGAAGCCATGGGTAGAACCCAGACATACGAGGTGTGTACAAAAAGTTCGTGCACTGAATTTTTTTCTGCCGACATGGCAACGCTGTAAGTTTCTACAGTAGTGCAAAATCTAGGGGGAATCCTCACGTGTCTTCAGTAATAGTCTGGTCACGGTCGAGTGAAATCTCTGCTTTTGGTGCCTGTTTTTGTGAACGTACTTTTGGTCGTGTCGGCGGAATGGAGCGAGACGTTTTAACCGAGCAAAGAACCAGCATCAGATTTCTCGTAAAACTTGGCAAAAACGGCCAGGAAATTCTACAAATGTTGGAAATTGTGTATGGTGAGTCTGCCATGAAGCGTAGAACTGTGTATAAATGGGTGGACCGGTTCAAGGAGGGGAGGGAGAGCGTCGATGATGACGCACGAGCGGGGCGCCCTTCAACATCACGTGTCGATGAAAACATTCAACGTGTTTACGATTTGGTGAAGGCAGACCGTCGAATCACCACTAGAATGGTTGCAGAAATACTTGGAATACGTAACGGTAGTGTTCAGACGATTTTAAAAGAAGATTTGACCATGCGGAAGCTGTGTGCAAAAATTGTTCCGAAAGTTTTGACTGACGAGCAAAAACAAGGATGTGTTGATTGTTGCAATGACTGGATCGATAGTGCCCAGGATCCAAATTTTCTCGAAAGGGTGATAACTGGAGACGAATCCTGAATTTACGAGTATGACCCTGAAACAAAAAGGCAGAGTGAAGAGTGGAAGCACCCTGGTTCGCCTCGCACCAAAAAAGCACGCAAGAGTCGTTCAAAAATCAAGACAATGCTCATCGTTTTTTCGATATTCGTGGAGTTGTTCATCATGAATATGTTCCAGCAGGTCAAACTGTTAATGCAAAATTCTATGTTGAAGTCTTGAAGCATCTGCGTGAACGTGTGCGACGTTCACGACCCGAATTGTGGGCGGAGAACGCGTGGATCCTGCATCAGGGCAATGCACCTTCGCACACCGCGCTCGTTGCGCGTGGGTTTTTGGCCAAAAACAAAATCACTACCATGGACCACCCTCCCTATTCGCCTGATGTAGCACCCTGTGACTTCTACCTGTTCCCTAAAGTGAGAAATATTATGCGGGGTGAACATTTTGTGGATGTTGATAGCATAAAACGAGAAACGACGAAGCTCCTAAAGGGACTGACAAAGGAGGACATGCAGCACTGCTTTCAAGAATGGAAGAAGCGTTGGACCAAGTGCATTCTGTCAGGGGGAGAGTACTTCGAGGGTGACCACATCCTCGTTCCAGAATAATTTAATTTGTATTATTTTGTGAACCAGTGCACGAACTTTTTGTACACACCTCGTACTAGTGGCATTCACATTTCAAAAATGGACAAACATCAGTTGAGGACTCTGAGCGTTCTGGTCGCCCTTCAACAAGCAAAAATGATGAAAACATCGACAAAGTGCGCGAAGACATCCACGAGGATCGCCGGAAAAGCATTCTCGACATTTCTAATAGTCTTGGTATCTCCTACGGATATGCTCAAAGCATTCTCACTGACGTTTTGCACATGAGGCGCATTACGGCAAAATCCGTCCCTCGGCTGTTGACACAAGACCAAAAAAACCATCGCGTGAACGTTTGTCGGGACCTTCAAGAAAGCCTTGAAAACGACCCGGACTTTCTTTCTAAAACCATTACATGTGACAAAAGTAGGGGTTATGGCTATAATCCAGAAACGAAACAACAATCATCACAGTGGAAAAGTGCGAACTCCCCAAGACCCAAGAAAGCACGACAGGTCAAGAGCAATGTGAAGAGCATGCTCATTGTGTTTTTTGACATGGAAGGGATTGTGCAAAGGGAATTCGCTCCACAAGGCCAGGTAGTCAACTAACATTATTACACTGAAGTTCTGAGACGACTGAGGGAGAGCATCAGGCGGAAACGTCCAGACAAGTGGGCATCGCAGGACTGGCTGCTCCACCACGACAACGCACCAGCACACACCGCACTGTCTGTTCAGCAGTTCCTGGCTGAAAACAACATGGCAGCTGTTCCCCATCCTCCGTACGCTCCTGACCTTGCTCCGTGCGATTTTTTTCACTTCCCAAAGTGGTAAAAAGTTCTCAAAGGACGCCGATTTGATGATGTGGAGGAGATTCAAGCCGAGTCACAGGACACGCTCGACAACCTCTCCAAAATGGAGTTAAAAAGGAGTTCCAGGAGTGCTTCGCGAAGTTGAAAAGGCGCTGGAATCGCTGTATTGTTGCCCAAGGGGACTACTTTGAAGGGGACAACATTCAATAGGACCTGCGGTAAGCCAATTTTTTTATTACGACCGTCCGGAAACTTTTTGATTGCACCTCGTATGCGTTTACTTAGTGCAAAGAACGCATAAAAATTCATTTTTATATCTTCATTTGTTTGTATTTTTTCCGTCATTTAATTTTATATCTGAATAAAAAATTCTTGCAAAATTTCAATTTTCACCTAATCGAGAATTTATTTAAAAACGCGTTAAAAGTGCCATTGATAACGTCAGCGTTATACATGAAGAAACATATCTAGGCTTTTATTATTATGCGTTCTTTGCTCGAAGTGAACGCATATAGGGTAGGTCGTTTCCGTCCGTCCCTCCGCATGATAAACCTCGGGAACCGCTGGACGTATTTTGATGAAATTTGGTATTGGAGAGTTTTCCTTAAATTTGTCGACGGACTCTAATTTTTGCTAAAATCGGACAACAATAACGACCACTTTTCATGAAGACCTACAATGTTCCTTTGTTTCAACTCGGGGCCGCTGGAAGTATTTTGATGAAATTTGGTAATAGGGAGTTTTGCTAAAATTGGTATACTGATTTTAATTTTGGTTAAAATCGGACAAAAATTACGACCACTATACATGAAGACCTACATGGGAACTCAAGTGTTATCTGACATGGAGTAGACCTTTACAATCTTGTTAGTACTAGTAGAGAGCCCGCAGTTCTACTGCGGGAAATTTTGAGAAACATCAAAAAATATTATAATAAACGAAGAACTAACAGAAAAGAACAACCAAACGTCGGGAGAGAGTGCCAAAATGAAGAACAAACAAATAAAAACAAAGAAAAAACGCGAAAACGGACAAAAATGATAAAATCAATAACATATGAAGAGCAATGATAAAAAGAATAGTCAAACGTCGACAGAGTGTGACAAACCATTTTGTTACAATGCCTTACAAAAAATAAATGCATTGTCCACCTCTCCTTGTTTTCTCCCTCTCTCTCTCACTTTTTCCCATTCTCTTTCCCTTTCTCCCATTCTCTCTCCCTTTCTCCCATTCTCTCTCTTCCTTCCTTCCATTCTCTTTCCCCTCCTCACTCTTCCTCCCATTCACTCTCTCTTCCTTTTCTCCCATTCTCCCTCCCTCTCTCTCTTTATTCCACCCATTCTCCCTCCCTCTCTCCCCTCCTTCCTCCCATTCTCTCTCCCTCTCTCTTCCTTCCATTCTCTCTCCCTCTCTCTTCCTCCCATTCTCTCTCCCTCCTCTCTCTCTCTCTTTTATCTCACCTCCCCCTCTCTCATTCCTCCCGTCCTTTTCAAATTCTATACCACCCTTACTCTCTCTCTCTCTATGTACATTCCATTCTATAGCCCCTCCTTCCTATCTCCCTCCCCACATTCCCCTCTCTCTTACTCTACATCTATATAGTCGTTTAGATAAGAAAAAGAATCCAAACTGAATCCCAGTCCCATTAGGATTACGTAATTTCACGAAAACTCCTACGATAATTTAATGCAATCTATGTGTTAGGGGCAAATCCCGAAATGCGGGCACATCTAGATTTGCCCGGAAAACCTAGATATGCCCAGGTATTTTGGGCAAATCCCGAAGAGGGAAGGAAAGAGAGGAAGGGAGGGAGACAGAGGGAGGGTGACAGAGGGAGGGAGAGAGGAACGGCGAGAGGGAGGGAGGGAACATTATTATTTATTTATTTATTATTATTACTTCATTTTTGACAAGGGACTCATCATTGGAGAAAACAAGAATGAGAAAGAAATTCTCCCGAATCTCAATTTGAAAAAATGTATACCAGCTCTTACTCAATGATCACAGCTGTTATTATTTATTTCTAAGTTTCCCGTTGAATTTCAACTGGCAATTACACTAGAAAAATATACTAATTTTGTCATTATCCATAATGATGAGCTACGAATACTTAAGTTGTATGGTTTCAGTAGGATTACCAGTCTTACGACGGGTTTTTCAACCATATAGTAACTTAAATCCGTCATATGACGGACAATACACTAATATCACGTAAACATCGGCTTTTCGACGTGCAGACCTTTATTCTTTTTGAGATCTCAATTAAAAAGAATTAATCTACGATCTTCGGATCTGAACAGTTTAAAAGAAAATGACGCACTCTTAGTGATTTGCGTTGTTGCCGGTTTCGTGTAGTTGGGTACCATTGACTTGGATAATGCGCATCTGGTTTTTCACAACCAATTTATGGCTGTTGGAGTTAAGTTATTATTTAAATAATATTTTTAAATACTTAAATTCTCATTCTTAAAGGCGTGAAGAAATTAAATTAGAAATAGAAATCTGTTGTTAATGACGGGATTTCGAGCAAAACAATCATATCAGATTCTTAGAACAATATTTACGTTCCATTCTTTCGAAAACCGTATATTTCCAGAAGACTACGTATTGCTCTATTGCTATTTCTGGTGTCGACTTAATGTGTCTTTTACTTATCTCTTTTTTATATTAAAAATATGAATTCTACTCACTCCCCTGGCCCTTACATGGTGGCTTATTTGTGCTTTCTTGCAGTACTTTGGGGAGCAAAAATATCTTTTTACCTATGTAGTTAGGTAGATAGTTTCCTTAATTTGGGCGAGGCCGAGGCTATGTGCTAGTTAATTCGATTTGAAGATTTTGTATGAATGTAATTCTTCCCTGTGTTCTACATTTCATGATCGTGAATTTTACCGTGCGATCAATAAAAATCGAATCGAAGATTCGATTTGTTTCCTGATTTCGGCTGCTTGCTATAATTAAATCTACATGATGCCATGCAAGCCGCGTGATGGTGCGAGTATACGTCAGTGATAGTTGCCAACTACATTATGCCAGTGGTTGTTACGTAGTTGTAATTACCGTTGGAAACAGGCACTTTTTGGACGAAATGCACATCTGGATAAATCAACCATTTAACGGCGGTGCGAATCAACTATTTCTTGAGTGAGTGCTTCCATCGCCAAAGACGGAGAAGATATTACTCGTAAAGGAATAATGAAATAATCGACCTTAAACGTTTCTGGGATTTCTTTTAGTCGTCAAAAGCGGGAGTTTTAGTTCCGGTGGCAATCAAGGATTTACTAACTCAAGCGGGGAAGAAGAGTAGCGTCTCTCAAGGAGTTAACACGTCACTTATTCGATAATCTAGCGATTCAGGATGTCCCTGTGATTTTTAGCCGATTCATTCCACGGAATGGGGACAATTTTAGAACAATCAATCGAGCGCTTAATTTCCTCGAATTTTAAAAATCCTTCGAAGACATTTATCTGGGAGTTTTTTTTATTGTTAACGACGAGGATGAACTATTTCTTATTTTATCTGGGTTTCTCGTACCTTTGGTCGCTGTAGCGAACACCTCGAATCGACTTAAGACGCAAGGGAACGGTTTCATTAACCGGAATCCTTTTACGCCGTCCTTCAAAGGCTCCCTCCGTCCCTTTCCGAACGTTCCGACCTAATTATTAAGGTCTGGGGAAATGGAACGGCCCGGGCGCCGTCATCGATTCATTCTTCCTCGTTCGTCACAACGGAGTCACACCCCATTCCAAAATGGACCACGCTCGCTTCCTGGCGAGACGCTCTCGCGATTTCGGACCTTTATGCGATCCTAGCCATCAAAGGGAACCTGCAAATCGTCGCAGGTCGGTTTTCCGGAAAAAAGGCGATTTTTATTTTTTCCTCCAGATCTCCGCTTCGACGTATTCATTAGTGACGTAAGCGAACGATATTTAAACAAGAGAGGAAAGACGTACGCCAGTGCAAGGCAGAGAGGCGTTCTTTACGAATCATGTGAACGTTTTAAGAAAAATAGCAATCAATGGCTTGGTAATAATGTCGAAAGACTGCAGAACGATGCATCGGAAGTGATGCTAGAGAACAGTCAAGTTATTTATTCGTAGAATGGTGGTATCCGTACTCGGGTTATGTGAAACATTTATATAATTTTCTTATTGGCCTTTGTCCAAAAAGTCTTCAGTGCTAAACTTCATGAAAATCCACTCATTGTTTTCGGAGATGAGGCGTGCGGATAGACAGGCTGACACGACCTGATCCCAGGGCAATTGTTTCTTTACTTTTCGTAATGAACGCGTAAAAGATGACTCGTGCTCTACTGTACGTTTTAGTTCGATTGGTCGTCTGCGCAACTTTCGTAGAGGTTAGTTTTGAAAGCGTTTCCTCGTACGTTTCACGTACCATAAGTTTATTCGGAATCAGTCATCAGAAACAATCGTTCATTGGCTAATTTTGGCAGAGAAATGGAGCAAACCCTCAGAAATTAAAAAAATGATATTCGAGCGAAATAAATTCGAGAAACTATTCTACTATTATTCGAATTGGAACAGAAGGGATACAAATATTTTCCTCGAGTCTTTCTGGAAATCAGCAATTATCTATACTTCTGAACAAATCACGACGAAAAAATAGCAGCTACTAGTGAAAGGCATGAATTGATGACGTAATCACGCAGGGTCAAAAAATAGGATTGAAAACGAGAGAGAGATAATATTTCCAATTTCCTGAGGCGGCGATTACCTTAACACGTTCCAAAGTAAAGACGAAATATACTCAAGGGAAGATTTCTCGCGATTTTATCGGCGCGGAAATTAAGAGGCAATGAGTCCTTTACGGGAGGCAGAGGGAAAAAAACGAGAAGCGACGTGCGCTGCCCCTGCAACGTTTGGTACGTCACGTAGTCTGGAGCCCCCGCCCAGTCTGGGGGTCGCGACCCAAATTGAGGGCTTGCTCAGCATCCATCTGCTCCCTCTCGCAGTCTCCCTTCCCTCTCTCCCTCTCTCTGCTCCCTCCCTTTCTCTCCTCTCTCCCTATCTCTGCTCCCTCCCTGTCTTTCCTCTCTCCCTCTCTCTGCTCTCTCTGCCTCTCTTCTCTCCCTCTCTCTGCTCCCTCCCTTTCTCTCCTCTCTCCCTCTCTCTGCTCCCTCCCTTTCTCTCCTCTCTCTTTCCCTCTCTCTCCTTCCCCCTCCCTCTCTCTGCTCCAACCCTTTCTCTCCTCTCTCTGCTCCCTCCCTGTCTCTCCTCTCTCTGCTCCCTCCCTTTCTCTCCTCTCTTCCTCTCTCTGCTCCCTCCCTGTCTCTCATCTCTCCCTCTCTCTGTCCCCTCCCTTTCTCTCCTCTCTCCCTCCTCCTTCCCTCTCCCACATCTCTTTCTCCTCTCATTTCTATCCCGTCCTATCTCTCCCTCACCCTGTCCCATCTCTCCATTCCATCCCTACCTCTCTCCTTTCTCTTCCTCGTTTCTCCCTCTCCATCCCTCTAGACCACTCCCTCTAACTGTTTCTCTCATCTCTCTCTCTCTCTTTAGTCCCCTATCTCTACTTTCTCTCTCCTCCTCCTCTCTTTCCATGCTTTGCTCCTTTTCCCTCTCCACTTGTCCAACTATCAGGACGTCTCTCTACACTTCATAACCTTTCCTCTCTCACATCTTTCTCTACCTATCTCTCACCTTCCCTACCTCTCTCACCTTCCCTTTTTCTCTCACCTTCCCTATCTTTCTCACCTTCCCTATCTCTCGCTCCTTTCCTCTCTGTCATCTTCCCTCTCTCACCTTCACATTTTCTCCCTCTCTCTTTCTCTCCTTTCTATCTCTCCCTCTCCTTTCATCTATCTCTCCTCCCTTCCCTCTCTCACCGATTCTTCCTCCCTCTCTCTCTCACCTTCTCTCCCTCTCTCTCACCTTCCCACCTCTCTCTTTAGCGCCCTCTCTCTCGCTCCTCCCCTCTCTCTTCCCCATTTTTTTCTCCTCTCTCCTTCCGTATCTCTCCTTCCCTCTCTCCTTCCCTCTCTCTCCTTCCCTCTCTCTACTTCCCTCTCTCTCTCCTTCCCTCTCTCTCCTTCCCCCTCTCACTCTCTCACCTTCCCTCCCTCTCCCTCACATTCCGACCTCTCTTTTTATTACCCTCTCTTTCTCCTCCCTCTCTCTTACTCCACCACCCTCTATATTTCCTGTACCTTCCCTCTCCTCACTTCTCTCCCTCACTCTGGCCATTTCCCTCCCTCTCTTCATCCTTATCTCCTTCTCCCTCTCCGTTCCCTCCGCCCCTGTTGCATCAGAGCTGTCCGACCTCTACATTTTTATTTATCTTCAGAAGAAAAGTTTCCTCCGCTTTTTCATGTATACCTACCTGACAAAGGATGCCGGGAAGGTGGATGACTCCGATTCGAAATACGCATTAATCATCTGAAAACGAACGAGTTCAACTTTCCAGACGTATCTCTTGCCAATAACATATATTTTTAGACTCGCAAATGAATCTATCGTGCTTCCAAGCGCAATGTTCCTTTTTTTTAAAGACTGTAATTGAAATTCTTTGTAGTGTGCCTCGCGAAAGATTGCTCGATAAAATGGCGTCGTATTCGATCACACCTGTGCGAACCAACGATAACTTAGTTATGAGAGTATTGGATTTTTTTAAATAACACTCTGCAAAACTTGGTTGAGTTTTAAAACTATCGGATTTAAACCGGCTAATCGAAGATCTGGGACAGAAGTGAGCAATCTTTTCTACATGGTGGGCCGCTTTGGAAGTTGAATTAAGAATTGTTATCGGAAGTCACCGGGATATTTCGAGGTAACATATTCGTGAAAATCAAGTCTGAATTAGGTTTTTGGTAATATAATTTCAATATTAAATGCTTCACTATCATAATATATGAAATTATAATATATGAAAAAAATATGAATGTCTTAAATTTTACGGGTCGTTTTGCCATATTTCCTTCATGTGCCTCATAAAATGCTTTCGGGACAGCATTAGGGTTGCCAACCCTCCCGGATTCGTCGGGAGTCTCCCGGAATAGGGAAATTCTCCCGACTCCCGGATTCATGCCTTTTTCTCCCGTTTTCACTTAACAAGGTGATTGTCATGCAATTTGCATACTTGACCGTAACCATGCTTTTGAAGAGTTGTCAATACATATTACCAAGGGGCCGAGTGGGTCTCAGGCACCTTTATATTTACATTGATTGAATATGAGGGGTTGACTAGCGTCTATACACTACTATAAAAGTTGACTTTCTCCATGAGTATACAGTATTAATTATTGTATTATTTAATTATAATAGTGTTATAATTAATATTAATTAGTGTATTAAGGATATTATCGTAGAGGAATCAGATATAAGAGAATTAAAAGAGAAAAGAAATCCGCAACAATGCAGTTCATCGTGACGAACAAAATTTTTCACCAGAAAATAAATTCGAATCTTCGCGTTCAAAACGAACTTGTAGCAAGAGCCAAAACGGATTCAGAAATCGATGATAGAAAAGCAAAATATCATTGATTCATGTGTCCTATGTTTTATGTACAAAATTCGTACGATTATTGTAAATAACTTTAAAATGATAATAAAAAAATGCTGCACCCTTTCCTTTTCTGTAAAATTCTGTTATATCTTATTTCCCAGACGTGTTACCCAGTTTATTAGGAAATTACGAAAAAAATAAATATCTTCTAAACAATACGTTCTACGAAAATTTGTTAAACAAAAATTGTAGAGAATAATATTTTATATAACGTTTATAATAAGTAACATATATATTTATGAAGATTTTAAATAGTTATTTGCCAAAAACGAAGCAATGATAATAGTAAACAACCAATTCCCGTTAACCGATTTCAGCCAAAAATTATAATAAAAATTACAAATATAACATTGTGTTGCTCTGACCATTAGTTAATGAGTTAGAGCGCTCACGAAAAAACTATCACACACATACACACCGACATCATTGAGAAAATAGTCAAAACGTGCTCAGGGGACAGGGTATTACCGTTCAAATCTCGAACTCGATTTTTTTTCACGAAAAAAATACTTTCTATGTACTACGTATATGGAGAAATTAAAAGATGAAGCTAAGATTCAATATTTGTTATATGTTCTCTCATCAATATAAGTTTCATGGTTTGCTTAAGCGTTTTTTTTTACCTTTGAGAAACTTCTCCCGAAATTTCCTGCTCATGGAGCGGAAATCTCCCGGAATCAACTCATCACGAGTTGGCAACCCTAGACAGAATACGGCCCACGAGTAGTCAGTTGCCTCTGATGTAGGATACATTTTAAAAGTTCAATATGCATTCGGTTGAACGCTGTTGTACCTTCGTTCATTAAAAACGTTAGGTATTTGCCGTTTTAGATCTTAGGAAAATTTAAATTTCTCATTAAAAAAGATTTTTTCAAAATTCCTTGCCTCGTCTTCATTCAAATTTTATTCTACATTTAATATTATTTTTATCTCTGTGGGCGTATTTATGGCCGAAGATAATGATTTTTTCTTGCGACGATATAATTTGAATACATCTACATGTTATCCTGCAATTCACCTAATTGGTGGGTGGCAGGGGGTGCAATGCACCAAAACCTACCTAAAGATTGTCTCTCGTAGGTTGAAATTTTCTATTGTGATCTCGTATTGTCCTCGGAAATAATGAGCCTAGATAACGCTCCGTCCTACAATCGATCTCACGTATCTTTTCGTCACGGTCGTTCCTACCTATATACGTTGGTGTTTCAATTATTCCTACAACCTCGTCTTTTAGACATTCCGATCTATATTTCTCCAGAAGCCGCACCCTTGAGTTCAATCTACGCTCCACCAGTGGTACCCAGTTCAAATCCTTCAATATTGAGGTGACGCTTTCCTTATCTTTGTACTTTTGTTTTACGAATCTGGCTGCTGCACTCTTTCTAATTGAATTATATGCCCCTTCTCATACGGATCTAATATGCATGAGGCGTATTCCACTTGTGGTCTAACCAGTGATAAGTAACATGTTTCACGTACTTTTTCTGTAGTGTTCCGTTTTATTCTACCTATGAAAACCAGTTCTTGTTGGCCGCGCCTATAACTCGACGAATGTGTATGACCCAAGGAAGATCTCGTCAAATGGTTAATCCTAAATATTTTACATACTCGGCTGCTTGAATATTTATTCCATCTATTTTTACTCGAAACCTACTTCTATGTTCTTACTTTTCCAGAATGTAACTGCGGCACATTTAGTGTAATTAATTTCAATTTGCCATTCTTTGCTCTTAAGTCTTCACGCAGCGACTGATAGTCCTCCTGGTTTTTTATTTCTTTATATAGAACGGTATCATTGGCAAAAAGTCTTTACTACGAACTACCGAGCAGATATCATGCACTTAGATTAAAAAAAGTAGAGGGCCCAATACACTTCCTTGAGGAACACCCGACGCTACTTTAACGGGGGACGAGTAATTCCCATCGATGACAACTATCTGTTCTCAATTCGAGAGGAAGTCTCTCACTCAACTGACAACTTTTAGATTGATGCCATATTGTCCTAACTTGGCAATTAATTTCTTATGAGAAACTTTATCAAACGCTTTCCTGAAGTCAAAGAATTTTTTCTCTCCGCATCGCAACAAATCATCCACGAACAGGCCTAGCTGCGTTTCGCATTATCTACCTCTCTGGAATCCGTGCTGGCATCCGCTAAGCAATGAGTGACTATCTAAATAGCGTATTACAGAACTAAAGATTATGTGCTTAATTATATTGCACGATAATGGAGTTAAGGAAATTGGCCTATCATTTTCTGGGTTCTTTTTGTCGCCGCCCTTATGGATGGGCGTAACGTGTGCCACCTTCCAATCTTTAGGAACGAAACCTTTTGTAATGGATTTCTCGAATATAATTTTCAAATACGGCGCGATTTCATAAGCTAACTCTTTCAATACTCGCGTGGGTATTTCCTCCGGCCCAGGAGATTTATTTGGTTTAATTGTATGAAGTTGGAGTGCGAAACCATTTTCCGAAAATATCAAATATTCCATCGAGTCGCCCTGATGCAAAGGAATAGGGGTTTCACATCCATCGTCATCACGAGTAAAAGCTTTCTGAATGTGTTGATTTAATAGGTTTGCTTTCTCCGCACTATCGTGAACTACATTTCCCGTTTCCGATCTCAGTGACGCAATAGTGGGGCCTCTACCTTGGACTTCTCTGACGTAAGACCAAAATGCTTTCGGTTTTTTTTCAAGTTATCCTGTAAAACCTTCTTTTTGTAATTGTCAAACGCATTACGCATTGACACTCTGGCTATGGAGCGCGCCTCCTTGTATTGCTGCCCTAGCGTTGCAATTTGTTCGACCGTAGCTGTTAAGGATGTGTTATTTACGCGAGAGTGGAGTTTTCTTTGCCGTCGGAGAGCGCTCCTAACTTCCTGGCTGTACCATCTAGGTTCTGCATTTTCACACATCAGTTTGCTTGGATAAATTTATCTGTGCACTCTCGCATCATATCTCTGAACATGCATCAGGATTCTTCCTCGTCTGCAATATCTGTTACCTCGCAGAAATTAGTATATTTATTTTGCAGAAAAGACCTAAATCTAGTGAAATCGGCTTTGGCGAATACATAAAGCTTTCTTTTAGCCTTAACCTGTTTCTCAATGTTTAGCTGAAACTCCACGTACACTGCCTTGTGATCGCTTATTCCCTCAGCAACAGGTATCCTATTCATACGCTCAGGAAGATTAATGGCCAATAAATCTAATATATTATTAAATCTCGTGGGAAATCTCACTAACTGATACAATGAGTGTTTTCCGAAAGTTTCAAGTAAAGCCTCGCACGATTCACGATCTCTACCACCGGAATAAAAGCAATTATGCCCACAATCAATTGACGGAAGATTGAAATCGCCCTCGATTATAATGGCTTTATCTTTATTAATCGAACTTAGCGTCGCCACTTGTTTCTCTAGATAATAAATAGTTTCCACGCTCGCATTTGGTGGTCTATAAAAGGCGCATATATTTACAGTTTACAGTCGCTCCCTTTCACACTACACCAAACACTTTCGACTTCGTCGTCATTAATCTGTCTTGGGTAACTTTCGTATTTATTGCTAACTGCTATAAAAACTCCACCTCCCGACCGGATACATCGATCTTTTCTAAAAACTCTGTAGTCACGAGGAAAGATCTCCTGACTGGCTATGTCCGCCGTTAGCCAACTTTCTGTACCTATCACTACATCAGCACGCAGACTACGAATAAGATGTTCAAGTTCGGCCTCCTTCCTATGAATGCTACGACAGTTAACCGTAATGATTTTTGGTTTATCGCTATTACTACGTAACGATGCCTCGCGCGCTACTGAATTATTATTATTTACTGCCCCCCTTTCCTATTACGTCGACTATTTTTACGCTTAGAATGTATTCTACTGTTAATTAACATCGCGTTTATAGTGGTATGACGGTCGGACGTTTTACTACTATTTACGTCCATCTCAACGCTTGCTGAATAATTATAATTCCTTAAATCTAACCTAAAAAGCTCGAACACCCTACTCGCTACTGCCCCCACAGCTTCGGCAGTGTAGTGCACACCAGAACCGTTAAGGGATGCCCTACATGAGTCCAGGACCGGCCTCAGGTCAACGAAGTCCACTCCATTGCCCCTACAGAAGTCCCTCAGCCTACGGTTCAGCCCGACCACTCGGCTCCAAACCATAGCACCGCACCATCCAAAAACTGTAGAAATTTCTTATAGAATTATACAACAACGAATTTTTTCTAAACTTGCTTTTAATTAGAGTGACTTAATCCTGCATATTCGTGGGATTTGAACCAACCGACTAAATTGCCACGTCATCGCTCGCATTTTGGCGAGTAATTCCTACATCGACTGAAAAAAGAAGGATTTAAATAAAGTCACTAGCTCAAAGAATATGTTAAATAACAAAGCGTTTTTAATTTACATGATATCAGAGAATTTAAGTAATGTTCTAAATTAAGATTTTAATTACCGCGGATGAAAATACCATCTCTGCTACTCCTATGGTGACATATTTTGTTTTCTAGCACGTATTACATAGCATGATTTCTTTAAAAGCTGTTTCCTATTAAAATATATGTATCTACTTGTGCATTGCCCGATACTGCAAGCCATTTAATTATCGAAGGGTGTAAATGCAAAAAAATTTAAAATATTCCACGATGTGAAAAATTGCATTCGGAGAGCCTTCCTTTGGAAAACTAACTGCGAAAATTTTTACGGGCATTTTCAGCCAAGCCACTCGGTTTAACATGGAAGGAGATGGAGAGGAAGAGAGATCTTTTTCTACGGTTGTTAACATGCGGCGACAAGGGAAGAAAACGGGCCGTCATTAGTTCCGCAGATTTATATTATTCGTGTTTTAAAAGCCACGTCCATTTGTGTTTTAAAAGTTTCCCAAACCCCGAGAGAGAAGGACGAGGGCGGTCAAACGCTAATTAAGGGTTAGGGTCACTGACCTAGGCCGCCATTAACCTTTCCTCGCAGCAGTAAATGTGTCCCATGGCAATATATATCAGGGCTAAAAACACTGGTTCAAGAATAGTCCCTTGTGTTTCCCAGTCTTGTAAAATACACGCATCTGAAAATGCACTTTGATAACTGAAAAATAGGGTGACAGGGTCAAAACAATGACCCACGTGTTAGGTCGATTTTTGGTTTTTTTACGATAAAACTTGCACACCAAATATACGTGAAGACATGCTTTATATAATCACAATACCGCAGTAAGTAGTTTTCGACGACGCAAAAGTTTTACGATTCTGTTTTATTTATTAATCTTTATATTTTTCAGCTTGTAAATACCATTTATAGTGACTTGTTTAACTTTAGCTGCTCACTCAAAATTCTGAAACTTTTGAGGTTGGTTTTTAGGAAGCTGTCAGTTAAACTTCTCTTATTCTAGTGTAAATTAATTTAACAAGATGGAAAAGTTTACTCCCTAAATGGAATTCACAGAGATTTCAAAGGCGTTTTTTATAGGAAATACGTATAAAACGATATGGAATTATTGGGTGATTTTTGAATGTTTATCTCCAAAACTATTAATCGTAATTATGTGGTCCCGCAGACTATCTTGTAGTTGTTGTCCGAATACATTTTTAAATCTATACCTTACAAATCATATAAGAGCTAGGGAGAAAAAATATGGTATTTAATTTTTGTTTGACGCATGCCATTTAACGATATACGAGAATAAGTTAATTTAAGTAATTATGTAAAATAGAATTTTTAATTGACGGTTGCAGTTCAAAATCACAATTTGGTGATAAATTTTAATAAGGATCACTGTTACTTAATTTATTAAAAATCCGTCCGGCGGTTAGGAGATGAAAGTTACGACGGACGGACGGACGAGGCGTGCTCATAAGACGTTCTACTACTACCGCTTTGCTGAGAAAGAACGTCTAAAAAGTACACAATAATTTTAAAGCAAGTCACGATTCAACTTTTGACTGTGTTAATTCTTACGATTGCATGAAAATTTTGAAATATTTTTCTTAAAAGTTTTGTATGATTTGTTAAAAATTCGACAGTAAAAATAATTTTTAAGCATTAGAAAATTTTTGAGATGCATTTAGACAAAAATCATTAATATTAGAAGCATTAGACATACTAACAATACGATCCCGATATTATAAAAAATTGTCTGGAAATTTATGATAACTTTGGAGACGGCTAAAAATACTTAAGCACTCAGTATAAACTTTTCGAATAGAATTTAAAAAATACGAAGGGGGTATATTTACTTTCTTCATACGTAGTACGGGGGATAGTATCATTTTAATGAAAAAAATCTACCAAGATTTCAACGGAAATACACGTTTTGACCATTTTCTCGACTATGTCTGTGCGTGTGTTTGTGATAGGAATATTATGACGCTCTAACTCAAAAACTATTTATCAGATCAACGCGTTTTTGGTTAAAATAGGTCAAACGGAAGTGACACTTTACTGTTGGTGTCTTTTTCGTTTTTATCGATTTCCTCCATTAAAACTTCATAATTTACAATAAAATTTAATTTAAATATTGTAGATGATGTTTTTCTGTACAAAGTTTCTTTGAAACTATTTTACCTAGAATGCTTGGTTTAGGAGTTGCTTTGATTTATTCGGATTTTGTCAAATATCGCCTTTAAGGCATCATTGTAAGTATAGTTTTTATTGAATAATGTTCTAGAGAATGATATTCTCTACGACTCTTGTTTGAAACATTTTTGTAAAACTTGTAATTTCGATGATATCTATTTCATTCGTAACTTACCAGCGTACACGGACGCCACCTTTCGGGAAGTTCTCGAAACATCATATATAATAAATCTGTTGACGAAAAGAATTATGGTCGACTTATTAGACAAATAAAAATAATAACTTAAATTCCATTTGCGAATATATCTTAAACAAAAATGATGTTTCCAACAGCTTGCTCTGTAACAATTTGCCACCCTTGAAAACAGGAAACTATTTTGTTTACTGATTGTAAATTCAGAATTTGAAAGCCTAGCACTACCGGTTTGTTGAAACGATTTCTTCCCATCGTATTTATGTGCCGTTTTATTGTGGATTGCGTGTGTTTATTTTCTCCTTTGTCTTTGTTTCATCTTTTTTTGTACTTTTCTCAACCGATTTCATCCGCCTTTGGATGGATGGTTGCAAATTTTGGTATTTTACTATTTCATACATAGCCATAAGAAGTAGCGCAGATATATTGTCTTAAAAACTCATCAATATTTGTTTTGAATACGGTACATACCTAGGAGATATTTAATGCAATCATACTTTACATACGAACACTAAAAGTATGGAGAATGTCATTTGCTAGCCACATCAGATTTTGGAATCATAGTAATAGTAATGTAATTTGTTTTATAACAATAGAAGTTACTCTTCTCCTCTTAAGGTTATAAGTAGACGGTCATTAATATGAATAAATGTGTGTGAGTAGAAGGATGTCAACTAAGAAAGCACTATTTCTTCCTACGTCTCACTCAGTCGACAAAGACAATCAATTCCAACTTTTTAAAATGACGCAATAAAGAAGACGCGGCAATCTTCTATTCCCACCTCCTTCCTTCCTTCTCCCTTCCCCTTTGCATATAGGATGCGATACCGAAAAGAAGGAAAAAATAAACACATTTCTTTCGGACTTTAAGGTGAAGTCGATTTTCGGAATAGAATTTCTGATCCGCGCGGCGGATGTCTCCAAAAATAACCTTTCCTCCATTGGAGAGGGAAACTTTTTGAGAAAATGTCTCGTCTTTGGATGAATGTGTCCGCCCTGAAGGTAGGGAATGAGATGGTGAGAGAAACTTTGGGGAAAGGAAGAGGGGGAGGAGAGGGAGGGGAGGTGTAGAGAGAGAGGGGGGGGGGGAGGGTTAGAGAGAGAGAGAGAGAGAGAGAGAGAGAGAGAGAGAGAGAGAGAGAGGAGAGGAAATGGAGAAGAGAGGGGGAAGGAGAGGTAAGAGAGGAAGACAAGAAAATGGAGCTGAGGGTGTAGAGGGGAAAGGGATGGGGTGAAAGGAGAGAGAGAAAGGAGGTAGAGAAAGGAGAGGGATAAAAGAGTGGTAGAAAAGAGTGGGAGAAAAGGGGGAGAAAGGAGAGGAAAGAGGAGGAGAAAAGAGAGGGAGAAAGGAGGGTAAAAAGGGGGATAATGGAGGAAAGGATGGAAAGAAAGTAGGAGTAGAAAGAAAGGAGGAAGGATTACAAGAAAGGAGGGAGAGAAAGGAGGGAGAGAAAGGAGGGAGAGAAAGGAGGGGAAGAAAAGAAAATAGAGCTGAGGGTGTAGGGAGGGAAAGGAGGGGAGAAAGGAGAGGAAGAAAGAAGGTAGAGAAAGAATGGAGAGAAAGGAGAGGGGGAGAAAGGAGGGGGGAGAAAGAAGGGAGATAAAGAAGAGGGAGAGAGAGAGAGAGTAAAAAGGGAGGGAGATGAGGAGATAGAGGGTAGAAAGATAGAAGAGAGTGAGAGATAGGTGGTGGAGGGAGTACGCAGAAAGAAACCAACAAAATAAAATGATAATAATAGAATTCGCAGTTTCTACAGGAAAAGATTCTTTAATCGATCTGTGTCGCCATTTACAGCATCATTACCAACTCGTGTAGGGAATAATTTTGAAAGGAGAAAAAAGTCTGCTATGACCGGGAGTCGAAACCGGTCATAGCAGACTTTTTTCTCGTTTCAAAATTATCCCCTGCATTACAGCTTATGTCTGTCTGCATAGGATCTTCAGATCACTTTATTCCATCAATCACCACCTGATGTAACAAATTTTATTTTAACTATTAGGGAATCCTTACACAAACAATAAGTCGAGCATTTCCGAATGAAAAAGAAAATTATTTTATTTGGATAGTTTTGATTGAGGAAGCTTCCCTTCCACCTAGCCATTTCAAGAAGTTTGAATTTGTGGTATGAATTTTACAACAAATATAATAAATGTAGTAGAGGATAGTGGAATTACAACACATTCATAAAAAAGGGTTTGGAAAGGTTAGTTGTTCAGTAAATAGTAGTTAGGCAAATTTAACATAAAAGGTGATGTAATATCTGATAATCAGGCAGAAGCCTTCGTTCCGTAAATTTTTGATAAGATATTTGAAATGTACATGTTAATTTATTCAATGATCCGTGAGTGTTACTCATAATAAAAGAATAAAATAAATGCCATTAAGATACCAGACTATTCCGCGATATAAAAGTAGGGTGACCATACTTCCCGGTTTAGCCGGGACAGTCCCGGTTTTTAGATGTTGTCCCGGCGCGCCGGGCGCGGCGTCCCGTCCGATTTAGTATTTGTCCCGGTTAAAAATTTTTTATTTTTTTATTTCATAAATATAGAATAATAAATCACATTCCACCAGTTATGTGTCATTACACAAGCAATCCATTTATTAGGAATTAAAATCTCATCTTTCAATTGTTTAAATAAGTACAATGCGTAAGGGGTGCCTATAGGTGCGAGGTGTGCAGCGCACTTCGACAGCCGAGTGCACGCAGGGCACATTTGGCTGTACGAGTTTCGAAGCCATTATTTGTGTTTTAGATCATCCCTATTTACTTTCACGGATTAAGTTTATCTAAAACGTTATATTTAACTATTATCACGCCGTAATATTTTCTTGAATGTTGCCAGATACGAATTTAACCACGGCTAGAAATGATACGCGACGTGGCTTTTCCTAAATGCTTTGGCGAACCAAAATACCTTTTTTTTGGAGAATTTTCTAAAGACTTAGTGTGCGTTTTACAGCTCGAAAAATATAGTAAAAACGACTCTAAAATATTTGTACCCATCAATTTTCTGGCCAACTCTGTAATAATTTTGTGCACATAATGTTATAATTTGAAATGTTTGTGTGCTACTTGGTCAAGAAATCATGGCCAAGCTACGCAGAATTTATCTATTTGGCATGTAAGCGACATAACGACTATAGATATTATATTGTCCCGGTAATGTTCCGATTTTTCTTCCCCAGAACACGTCGTGTCCCGGTTTTACTCCCACAGAATCTGGTCACCCTATATAAAAGGTATCTGAAATTACTTACAAATAATGTACTGCCATGCCCCGATTATCCGACAGTTTATTTTCCTGGCCTACGTCGGAAATCGAAGGGTCGGAAACGGGATATGACTGTACAGACATTGTAGTAAATGTAGGTTGTCAGGTTTCACCTTCCTAACGTAGGTACGTAAATTGCAGCGCTGCGCTGTCAGGAAGCTGAAAATTCAAATTCCACTAATTTTCGTTACGATAAACATAAATACCAGATAATTATGTTAAAACAAGCCTAATTAATTGATAGGTACTCGTATTGATGTGTGTTTATGAAGTTATAAAGCCTCAGACACCAGTGTAATTATTAATATTATTTATCTTTTAAATAAATCTCTTTTAAAAGAATACAATTAGATTTATATACAAGACTAAATTGGCTTCACATGCCGAAATATGATCCATTTCCATTATTCCGCTCGGCGAGATGACTGCTTACGTATAGACTATGCTTGGGGTCGTATCGAAAAGCGTCGGATGAGCGAATCAACGCGGCGGAATGCGAGTAAATGGTTCTATGGCGCGAGCGTCGTATGAGCGGATCGTCGTAAAGCGAAGCTTAGGAAACCGGGGTATGACTATATAGATCAGGGTTTTCCAACTTTTTCCATGTGCCGAGCACTAACAATAAGTTGTATTCTGGTATATCAAGCGAGCACCAGGCAATATCCTAGAATATCAAGCGAGCACCACCATACTTTTGCGAAAAATAATAATGATCATAAATACTAAAATCAAACCAACGCCCTACGTTATCAATAGTGTTCCTATATACTACGCTTAAAAAGAAAGAAACTGATCATATAAAATTAATTATGTTAGGAAACGCGATTTAAGCGTCGCTGAAGTGAACAACCAGGCTGGGAAAGAGCACAATCAAGCTGTCAAATAGCACAGCGGTGCTCGCGAGCACCAGGTTGGGAACCCCTGTTATAGATAGTTGGTGGGGATAGGGCCTTCGAGACTTTGGCGCCCCGGGCAGACGTCCGGCTCGCCCTTACCTCAAGTCGGCCCTGTAATCAGGTGTACTATACCTAAACGGGGTTATCGGTGGTGTAGCGGTAAGGGCGTTGGCCTGCTACATTAATTGTAAGCTGCACCGGGCACAAATCTTGCGAAAGTAGGATTTTTTCCGAGGTCGCCCAGTCTCCTACTCGTGCGGTTTGAAGAGGCCACGCAAAAGTCAACGCTTCGTCCTTCGGAAGGTACGTTAAACAGTTGGCCGCCTTGGTGCTCCTCGCAAAAAGAGTAGGCAAATACCGTCGCCGAATTTCCCTCCTCCTTTCTGCGTGTGTGCCGGGGTGGAAGGTAACGGGAAAACACCACACCATGTGTGTATTTCTTAGTCAAAAACCAATCAATGAATTGGTAAGACCTGTCATATGACAGAACACTAGAATGAATGAATACCTAAACGAAGACATTTGAATAAGTTTTACGAAGATAATTACATTGGATGAGCGGGGTTTAATAGTAGTTCTTGGCTAGTACAGTGGTGATATTGAAGTAACTATGTAAAGAGAGGTGTGAGGGCGAGGGATAGGAAGGCGGTGGAGGAGGTCAAGGGAGGGGCAGGAGAGGTAGAGGGGGCGAGGATTCCTCTCGAGCGCTCCTCGTTCCCAGCTCTTCTTAAAGGACGAGCAAACACATAGAGAGAGAGAGAGAGAGAGGAAGGAGGGTTTCAAAGGAGGAGGAACTTCCAACGAGGGAACAAACACACAAAAAATAGGGATCCAAACAAAGGAATCTAAAGGCTTCGGGAATTGGACCCCGGAACCATTTCCGAACCTTTTCCTCAGCTCCCCTGCTATATAGTTTTCTGCGAAACCTACCTCTGGCACACAAGGGCCCTTGAGGAAGGCCAGGGTAAAACTTGGCTAGATAGCTCTAGCTGCTTCTACGAAATGTTTTCTAGTTTTGGCCTTTGCTCTCGCTTCTCCGGTGGGTTTCCCCACTCTTCCATCATCTCTTCCATTACAACTCTTACCTCTCTTTCTCTCTCTATTTCGTTCTCTTTTTCACTTTTTTCCTTCTCTTATTCTATCCATTTCTTTCTTTCAACTTTACTTCGCATTCTTCGCTTTCATTCTCCTATTACTCTCTTTTCTTTTGCCCTCTCTCATGTGTCCTCTCCTTTACTCTGTTTCCTTTCTTTACCTTTCTTTTTTCTTTCAATGTATAACTTTCTCATTTCTTTCTATCTTTCTGTGCTCTCTCTCATTTTGCCCTCTCATCTTTCTCCTTTTCTCCACTTTTAACTGTTCTGCTCTTCTCTCTCCTGTTCATTCTGCCTCTCCATTTATCTCTTGTTCTTCCTCACATTCTCCTCCTTTGTTTCTGCCCTCTCTTTTCTACCCTTAATTCTTTCTCTATTTTCTCTTTCCCAATTCTCCCTCGTTAACTCCCCTTTCTCCCTTCACCTGTTTTCCTCATTCGCAAAATCCCTCCCCTCACTAAACCTCTTACTCTACATCTCTTTGTTTCTCTTCTGCCCGTTCTTTCTCTCCTCTCTCTCTTCTCCTCTAAACCTCTCACACTCTCTCTCTCTTCCTTTTTTTCTCTTATTCTCACCCTTGTATCTCCGTATTTCCTTCATTCTCTACCCACTTCCCCCACTCTCTTCTACTTAATTCTTTCTCTCCTTCCGTATCGTAATTCTTTCCTCTCTTATTCCACACTTTCCTTATTCCACTTTCTCTTTCCCCTCTCTCCACTCTTCCCCCTTCCTCTCTCCACTTCCCGATCTCTTTCTCTCCATTCCCCTCCTCTCTCTCAGCCCTCCCTCCTCCCTCTAATCCCTCTCACTCCCCTCTCTCCGCCCCCCCCTATCACCGCCCCCCTCTCTCCGCCCCCTCTCTCCGCCCCCTCTCTCCGCCCCCTCTCTCCGCCCCCTCTCTCCGCCCCCTCTCTCCGCTTCCTCTCTCCGCCCCCCTCTCTCCGACCCCTCTCTCCGCCCCCTCTCTCCCCCCCCTCTCTCCGCCCCCTCTCTCCGCCCCCTCTCTCCGCCTCCCTCTCTCCGCCCCCCTCCGCACCACCTCTCTATCTCTCTCTCCCCTTCCTCTCTTCCCCTCGGTCTCTTCCTCTCTTTTCCTTTCCTTATCTTCTCTCTTTGTATTTCTCATCCTCAGCGTTAACGTATTTATCGCTGCGCTATAAATTTGTGCGTTTCACTCGCTTTTCTTCCGTGACCAGCGGAACGTCGTCTTGTTCTCTTTTCTCTTTCTCCTCCTCCCCTTGTGTTAGTCTCTTTCTTTTCCCTGCAGATGTTCACGGAAGATCTTTTAAGCGTGTCGCCGTAAAACGTGTTCCGATGCGTGTTGTATTTTAAACTTGCGTAGACTGGCGTTGGTCCGTAGTGTTAAGTGCTCAGTTTTCGAGTCGTTTTTGGCACAGGCGATTCTAATGAGTTGCTATATCTTAATAGGTTTTCCCTCTCTTTAAGAAAAAAAGTTTTTTTATAGACATTTTCATTTTAAATGTCTCATTGCTACATATGCCATAGTAACGGGTGATATAGTTAGTTACCTCATTAAGCTATTAAACTTATTCGTAAACCGTTGATGGAACTTTCATTCAAACACGTTCTAGGTAGAGTTTATTAATCAGCGAATCGCTAATGTTCTAGCCCTGCTTTTTATTACGGCTCAAAAACATTTTATGATTTTAATATTTGTAATGCAATTTGTTTCATGCAGGTCACGAACCGAGTTCGATGTTTTTCATAATTGCAACTTTGCTAAAAAGGATAATGTTGTTGAATAAATACGTACCTTAAATAAATACGTCAATTCAGTGTCTTTTTAACAGAGACGATCTATAAAAATAGAAAATCGAAATTATTCAACCTAAATAAATAATAAACTATTGAACAAACAATACAACAGCAAATTATGAATTCTTATCCTATCGATTTGTTAGAGTTACACTCTCAGAATTTTAATATGAGATGATTTAATATAAATCCGTAACGTTATTCTTTTTATGCGTTTTTTGCACGTAGTGCACTAAGTGAACGCATATGGTGGAGGTCGTTTCCGTCCGTCCGTCCGTCCTCATGTTAAAAATCGGTAACCGCTGAACGTAATTTGATGACATTTGGTATTGGATAGTTTTGCTAAAATTGGTCGAATAATTTCAATTTCTGTTAAAATTGGACAACAATTACGACCACTTTACATGAAGACCTGGACGTATTTAGATGAAACTTGGTATTGGGGAGTTTGGCTAAAATTAGTCGACCGATTCCAATTTTGGTTAAAATCGGACAACAATTACGACCACTTTACATGACCTACATGTAGTTTACAATGTTCCTTTGTTTCAACTCGGGAACCACTTGATGTATTTTGATGAAAATTAGTATTGGGGCGTTTTGCTAAAATTGGTAGACCGATTCCAGTTTTGGTTAAAATCGGACAATAATAACAACAACTTTACATAAGGACACATGTATTTTACAATGTACCTCACTAACTTCTCGTTAAATACTTATCTGAGCGAAAAATATTGAGAACATTGTGAAATCCCAAAGAACGCATTTGGAAACTCTGTGTACTCCGACATGGTGTACACCTTTCCAATCTTGTTTATGTTAATCAGGCCCAGCAATGGATTTAACAAGTAAAATCAATTTTACAGGAATTTAAATAGTAGAATTTTCGTTTTCTCCCGATACAATAACGATGGGGCAAGCATTTTACTAAGGAACTTCAAATGAAATTAATTGAAAAGTATGCTGGCGGTCATTTTGTTTAGGTCACATCACCTTCAACATTGTATATATGCGTATTTTTTGGGAAATGTTGTTGACTACATCGGTGGGTAAATTTCTCTTTAACTCTACAGTTATACTTGTTCTTCATTAAGTTTTACATGTACCTCAGTAATTACCTTCTGCAGATACGTTCGTCGTTATCTCTTTTGAGTTACGTCTTGTGTAACTCCCATCGAAGCATAAGGCTGCCACAGATGCGTAGATCAACAGCGGAAAAGATATGGGAGTATAAAATTAATTTTTCAATCGTCCCTTCGAGTATCTCAATCTCCTTTACGTATGCTTTTAAAAACGTTTCAATCGAAAAGATAATCTTAATTTTGAAAATGGAATGGGCGGGAAACAAATGCGTTGGAATTTCCAATTAAACTTCCTGGAAACTTCGAGCGTATTTTTATTTTTTAAATCTTTCTTTTTGGTTCGCGATTTCAATAGAAGCGGATATCGGAAGAGAGAGAGAGAGAGAAAGAGAGAGAGAGAGAGAGAGAGAGAGAGAGAGAGAGAGAGAGAGATGAGAATGCAGAAATAAAAGTGACGATAATTCCAACCGAATTCTCTCCTCCCCCGACCTTTATAATAAAAGTGAAGAGATAGAAACTCAGAATACTTTTGCCATTTTCTAATATCTCGTTATTATATTTTTTCGACGAAAACACGATTTTCGATCCTCGGAGGAGGTTAATTGGAATCATGTCTCTTTGTTTAATATTCCAACGTGGAAGCTATTCGCGGTAGAAGAATCGATATATGGTTTTCCGGATCGATATTTTCAATGTCGATAGGAAAAGGGGTAGGCGAGATTGTTGCGCGTCCATGAGAGAGAGAGGGCGGGGGGGGGGGGGGAGGGCGGAGAGGGGGATGGGAGGGAGGAAGATAGGAAGGTTAGACGTTCGAGCGTTATCCTTTCCTGTTTTTATTAAAATGATAAGAACATCTCGCGAAATTCCATATCGGTTAAAAGGTTCAGAATGTTTCGATTTCCTTGATCAGGGATGGGAAACCCATGACACGCGTGCCACTTTTGGCACGCGAGACGATTTCGGTAGGCACGAACCAGAAAAATAATTTTATTAACAATCTCCGTAATATTTTTTCATTTCTGATTGTGATATAAAAGACTATATGCAGCGAGTTTGCAATTATGGCATCAAAATAACTGGCCAATGATGACTTTTTGTCCGAGAATCAGATTCTAGAACAGGCAATTAAAAATGTATTTGCCATAGGTATCTCCAATAGCCACAACAAGATTAAAACCGTATTGGAGATACCTAACGTAGGTACATTTTTTAAATTGCTTGTTCTTGAAAATTTTCAGCCATAAGACGAGCTCAATTGTTCCCTGTTGAACGAGATGCTTGTTGCACAATAATTGTCGTTCGGCCATGAATGATCTGGGACAATGAGTATTTTTGGACGATAAATTGAATTTAATATAACCAATTTATCACTTTATGAGAATAAATTATCAAAGTTAAACCGTAAAATTATTTTTTAATGTATTTTAAAATTATTATGGTCACCAAGCAATTGATTCGTAGTTAAATTGCCATAGAACTTTGATGAAATAGAAAACCTCAGTTTGAGTGCAAAATAGCCGTCCTCAGTGCTAACTAATCGATCTGCGGAATTGATATAAACGAAAATCAATCACAGCCGCCCAATTTTTTCAGATTATAATGAAACCAACGCTCGGTGGTTTGCCACTTAAGGAGGCTACTGTGAGTCGCCCCTATATTTTTTTAATGGGAGGATCCCATAGATGAGGCCATTGAAATTCCTGGAGTCGAAATCTCTTTAGCTTTAGGTTAGACATAAAATCCATCTCATAAATGTTTTTAAATTTACTCACATGTGGAAGAAATGATCGATTAACTTTTTCATTCAGCCTCTTCATCGCCATCTTCTTTTTTTTAGCCTACTTTTCAAAAATGTATAGTAAGTCTTATGAGATAGCCTCGGTGTCCGTGTGTGTATGTGCGTGTGTGTCCCACTAACGTCTTCTTCATGAATTAACCGATTTACACTGAATTTGGTACATAGAATCTTCACATAAATTAATGGCCAAAATGAGATATTTGGACGGGATCGAATAAGCCGGGGTGCCACAATAGCAAAGTTAAACTTTTCGGTAATTATGAATTTTGAAGGAACTGGCACAACCGATTTCAACGAAATTTTGTATGAACTAGGCGTACAACATAAAATAACAAAATCAAGCTGTTTATTATGGATATAGAAAACGGAGCTTCCACACTACAAGGAAAAAATAAATTATTTTTAGACGTATTTGTGTTGAACTGTTCACATCAATTTTAACCAAATTTAATACTTATAATAAAAACATATATACAGAACCATATTAGCATATTTTAACGGAATCAGCCAAACAGGGGAGCCACAATTACAAATTAAACTCTTTTAGTAACTAAGGATTTTAAAGGATTTGGCCAAACGGATTTCAATTAAATTTTGAATATAAGATTAGTACAACATACCATAATGAAATCAAGATGTTAAAAGCGGAGCTAAAGAGCATGACTACCACAATAAAGAGTTAAATAATATTGCTTTACACGTATTTATAGAGAACTGACCCTATGGATTTTAATCAAATATAGTTTATTTAATCTTCATATAAATAAATAACCAAAATGTCATATTTCAACCGGGTCGACTAAACAGGGCTACCACAATATCAAGATTAGAATTTTTCTGTAACTATTAATTTCGAAGGTATTGGCCGAACGTATTTCAAAGAAATTCCGTTTGTAGGGCGAGTATAGAATGGCAAAACGAGATGAATATGTTTACAACGGACCAAAAAAGCAGGGCTACCACAATATGAGGAAAAATAATTTTCTGATTTCAAAGTAAATGCATTATTATACGATTACACTACGGCGAATTTGATGAAAAGCACTTCTGTACTTGTTTTGTTTTTTGTTTTTTTTTTTTCTGATTTATTTTTGCCACCGATTAAGGATTGTTAGAGGAAGTTCGACCGCAATTAGCTCCATACATAAACTGATACCTATCATTTGATTTTGAGAAGTTTTTTTTTTGCGGTTCTATGGATTCGCCGCCGTCGATTACATAGCCAACCGTATCAGTTTCCTCTTAGTCATCGCGATCTATCGGATGGACAGAGATTTCGGTCCCTTCCAATTCCGTCTATGTATGTTCGTATACTAGCCATCTCATCCTAAGGATTCAATCACAACTGCATGTGTTTGTGCGTGTCTCTCTCTGTCGGGCTATTTTCGGCTAAAATCTGTTCAAGCTTATTCTTTTTTAATGGGCTACCACTGAACGCAGCACGCAAAATGAACACATTATGGGGAGTCCGATTCTGCACGCATATTTAATCTCGTTAAACGGCTGTTTTTGTGAGATTTTGTAAAGCTCGTCTATTGTAAAAATTGTCGCGCGAAATTCGCTTTTCATCTATAGTTGCCAATTGCCCTTCACATTATGGCTATAATCGGACTTTTACGCGTGTGCACTTTGTTAATCTTTTCAACGTACAGGGCACGTCCATGGAGAGTTTTTAAAAAATCTTTACAACCTCGATATTTTTCAAATGAGGAATTTCATAATTGTGGACTCTTTCAAAAGGAAAATGTTGCTATCCATGATTAATCATGAGCCCTGTTCAGTCGATTGTAGGGCTCTTAAAGACTCCTCCAGTTTGCCTATCACCTGTCTCCCTCCTCCAAGTAGAGCCTGGGGCCGCTTGGTGGCGGTGCCGACGGCGCGACTGCATTGAGCACCGTGCTCTCCAAAAAATATTTAACATGCATTTGAGTTACATTTTTCAAAATAGAAAAAAACTATCGAACACCCTAGTAATGATAGAAAATGCTTTACTTATTAAAATTTACAATTAAAACTTTTTGAAATTTTCCACCGGGCCCCGCGACTTTTCAAGCTGGCAAGCATAGAATTTCATATTCTCTCGCTCCTATCTGTCTTTCGGTCTTCTTTTCCGTCTCTTAATGTTTCTTGGGATTTGATTTGATATTTGACACTTTAGGGCAAAGAATATAAGAAAATGATATAAATTGTTCACATAGCCTAACCAGGACGTGACAAAAATGAATTTGTACTCTCTGAATGAATTTCAATTATATCAAAAAAGTCTTCAAGCAAAAATTTTATAATTAGTTTTGTTCAATACATTTTTATCTAAAGAGTAGCCGTTTTCAAGAAAATCAAACGAGAAAATCTTAATTCACTTTGGACTTAGAAAATTTTCCACGTGTTTTTTTATTGTTGTCAACGGAAACGATCATCGTAGCAACTGAAGTAAAACAGATCTATTATAAATACGTTTAATTTTCTTTCGTGCGCCTACAACCAGAGCAGGCTCGAGGTGCGAGCGAGCCAGGCGGCTGCCCGAGGAGCCAAAGTCTTGGGGGCGCTATCCCGTTCATCTTTCTATGCATTAACTGCAAATGAATAAATATTGGACAGCAATTTATATCGCGGGACACGCTGGAATCTTGATGACATTCCTTTCATTTCTTCATCATCAGTAATTTTTAAAGAGCGATGAATAAATTAACATGTACTTGGAAAATATCTCATCAAACATTTACGGATGGGGGCGCTGGAATGCTATCTCGCCCGGGGCGCCAAAATTCTCCGGTCGTCCCTGACTACAATATGTACATACGTAGTAAACGAAAGGAAATGGATTATCGACGACGAAGAAAAGAAATTAAATACATTTATTTTCATTACGTATACACACAGCTTTTGTAAGTGTAAATAAACGGATAGTTGACGACGAAGGAATGGACGTGTACGCAAATATTACTACTAATACGCCCCGACAGCCTCAATCCGAACGACCACCTTCCCAGGCGCCATCCCACCTATATACTACTCCGGTGGAGGCGAGCCAATCGCCAGCCGAAGCAGCATAGGAAGGACGGTCGGCCAGATTGGATGCCGTCGGGACGTACCGCCAGGTCACATTGCGTGACGAATCCTTTATTAATATCATCAACAATTGTACAAACAAATCGGACGTAAACAATAGTCCTGATCCTTTATTCAAAGCGGCCAACACGGCCATATTATCAGTGTTTACAATAATATTACAATACATAGGAGAATTAAAAATCATATAAACTGCTGCCATCAGGGCGGCCAAACCTTCAGCCCAGTAAATGGGCAGTTGTTCGTTTAAGGGAAATGCTTCACACACACTCAATTGTCGGCACACCCAGGCCACCTGCCACGGCGTGGCATCGGAATGCACTTCGTAAATGGTGGACCAATTTGAAAACAGGCGTTCCTTTTTAAACAGAGCACTATCCCACCATATCTGCATCCAAAACACATTATGCGTAACTCACCTTGCAAAAAGGACAAAATTTGTTGAAGGCACACGTCATCTTTCCTAGGAAACAAAAATAGCCAATCGTCAAGATACGCTATCATATTTATTTTAAACCGTATCATTTCAAGTGAGTTAAGCTTTAAATAAATTTTTATTGTTTTATTAATTACTACTGATTATAGAATAAATCGGTAAATCGCTAATTCAAAATATTCATGGCATCACTTCTGATATATCGTTTTGCATTGCTTAGACGTTAGACTATGCCATTAACATGTATCTTTTTCACATGCTAGCAATCGTAAAGATGGCCTTTGGAAACTTAATATACTCGGGCATGGAGTTCTCCTGTCCATGCTTTGAATAATTTAGTAGACATGGTACCTACATACATATATGTATATACATGTGTAGTGTTTTTATCTTCTAATGCGACGATCCACGTAAATCCTTATAATCATATACGCACTTCTTGTGGTTGAGTAGAAATATACAGTCGATGAAAATTTATTAGAAATGTTGCTGGTAAACAATTGACTTTTTCTCCTTATATGGCTCCCTTTCCTAAATTTAGCCATTTAGAGGAATTTCTGGAAGGTTCTAAATAGCAAAGAACGCATTTGCAAATTATATTTACTTTGGCATATTTATTAGTATTCGAAATTCTCCCAACTTTTCATTAAGTATACATATTAATTACCTTATCTTTTTTCTTGGAGGAATATACGCAATCAATTGCTTTACCTGCTGTCTTCCTCAACGTCGTACTGCTGCCATCTGGCTCGTTGTGTATCCTAGACTTCTAGAGTATGAAAGGTTCAATGTGGTACGTCTAACTTTTTTCTCTGATTCTGTATTTTAGATAAGCACCCTTTTTGTTATCACTTCGAAAATGGTTCCATACGCCAAAAATATTGAGCTGCGACCATCGTTTTTAACGCAATGATGACTGTCAAAACTACTATTGCAGTTGATTAACTAAGTTACTGCTCGACAAACTATCTCTCTCTAAGAGCCATAAAAAGTTTTGGAAAGCCATTTTTGCAACATCAACGTATCACCGCTGGGTTTCCCAACATTTTTATGACTATAGGAGAAATATATTTCGTCATTTTGATTTCAATCATAAAGTGAGCGCGATAGTTCTTTTATGAATGCATATGTCACTCCTGCAACAATAATTCTTTTGAGTAAACCCATTATTGAGTAGCTCTACGGAAAGTTTTTTTTATCTATTGGAGCAATTGGGTTGGCACCGAAATAATTTTTTGATTTTATCGTGACCGCGGCTCAATATTTGTCTTTTATCGGATACTTTACAATGCGTTAGCAATAATTTGGCCTGAAACTTAAAATGTTATCATTTTTAAATTTCTTTAGTCTCTCGTTAAATGAATTTATAATGAAATTGCTTCCCTAAAAATGTTTTTGCTTCGAACAAGGAGGTGGAAATATTTGTGAAAAAAGGTGGGAAGTGCTGGATAATGCGGAATGATTAAATAAAATTTTGTCATCAGAGAATTTGCGTATATATGTTTATTACACACACACACTCATATATATATATATATATATATATATATACGGGCGATATTTTTAAAGTAATCCTGCAACAACATTTCTCCTTTCGCCCTCCTGAAGTGGGACTCCGAAGCACTCTGCAAACATTTCAGGTGTTTCCAAGAAACCTTTCACCATAATTACTTTGATTCTTCGTTTGTTTTTTTTCTGTTTCGCTCTCAATCTCCTCTTTCCATCTTCGTCTTTCCTCGCGGAAGCCCCCCAATCTCTCTTTTTTTAGAAATAAGCGAACGCTTAAAATGATATTCGAGGATCACGTAGGCGGACGGGGTTCCGAGGTTGGTTGTTCCATTTTTTAAATAATTTTGTTTCGGAACGAAGTTCTCTCTGAATAAAAAATATTATTTTTTTTAGTTTCTCGCGATCGTTTCCTTCTCTTTATCTCTCTCGATCCGGAAGGGGACATACTTAGGTTTCGCCCGGGGGGCGGTAAAAGGTGGGTGGGATAGAAGTACGGAAAAGGTGTATTGTTTTTAATTTTTTAAAGGGTCGGATCTCTGAAAAGCACCTTTTTCCGATCTAAGGAAAACTTTTCAGAAATAACCTTTCTCCAAAAGACCATAGGGTGAAGAAACACTTGACATGGTCAGGTGGCCGAAGATATTATTTATGTTCGACGGTATGTAGCAAAATTTGACTTTCCGCAGATTTAGGCAGTGCTCGAATTAGAAAATTTTAACGACGGCAATATTATTAACTGATTTGTTTAAACAACGGAGACCCTATGGTATTAATTTTGTATCAGTTGGAACGGCGTTTCCATGCGTTCCCACCCGATTTGAGGCTTGTATATAGGAAAATATATGTTCAGAACGATTGACAATATCTGCTGAATGATCTTGAAGGGATCTCTGAATGGTTTAAGGCTGGATTAAAAGGTGACCGATATAATTTAACATACACGATTACAATTTTTTTAAGTGAAATTATGCTCCCAAAACCTTTTCTGGTGAAGTTTTAACACTATAATAAACTAATTAGAATTGATTTTCACTAATATGAGAACATAATTTCTAGAAAACTTCTGATTTAAATGCCTGTCCGCCCCGCCGAAGCTCTGGTGACTTCCAATGCGGCCCTCCGAAGCATTCACATCTACGAATGTGGCCTGCCCTGCAGAAAAGGTTGCTATTTCGGAATTGTAGTCGGAAATCATCCTCAAAAAGTGCTTTCCTTTGAATTTATGTAAGGGCAGGAACCAATCGATTGATTACCCGTATAAAATCGACCTATTTGAAAGATCTACGGCCTACTCTGTAAAATACCCAGGAGTAACCGCCTTACGCGATCTGTAGTAGAAGACACATTTTCTCCGGGTGGTCGGCGCAGCCAACAAAAATGTTATCATCATTCGTAGGAAGATTGGTCCAATATGGTACCAAAAGAGTTCGAGAAACATATTATATTATCTTTAACAAGGGGTCCAGTACGATTCCAGTATACGAGTATGGGATCCGCGCAAGAAAAACTACGTGTTCGAAAAAGTGTAGTGCATGGCAGCAAGATTCGCGAGACAAACTTATAGGGCTAGTTAATCATCGAGGAATTCGAATGGGGAGCGCCGACTGAACGCCGGGTTTTAATATAGACCTGAAAGCTTATCTGAAGAATAACTGAATCACCTACTTATATAGAAAGGCTCGACCGCCATGATAAAACACGAGAGATAAACTGTAGGACGCAGCGATATCGAGGACATTTTATTCCTATGACGACCAGAGATCAGAATTGGAGCCCCCTGCCGCGGAATGAGACGTTTCGCCGCCGCCGGTTAGCCGCGGCCTTCGTTCATGAATTTTTAGTGTAATGGGAAGAATAGACTGAATCGATTTCAAGGAATTTGAACTTTGAGAAGGAGAAAAAATCCTGTACTTGACCGGGAATCGAACCCGGGTCTCCCCATTAGCTTAGTTGGTTAAAGCACCTATCCGGCAAATGGGGAGACCCGGGTTCGATTCCCGGTCAAGTACAGGATTTTTTTCTCCTTCTCAAAGTTCAAATTTCAATTTCAGATTTATGCCCGCATGCATAAAAAGTCTTCTCAACACCTTTGTTTCTCTTTAGATTTCAAGGAACTTTGGTTCACATAAATACGTTACGTGTTTGGGATTTTGTCTGAACTATCCAGCAGAAGTGTATATTGCAACTTGAAACGTTTGTTTTCACGATTCCGGAATAGATTAGCCCAACCAGTTTCAACTAAATTTGTTAAATATAATCTTCTAACAAATACGTGAATAAATGTTATATTAAGACCGCATCGAGGCAGCAGGGATGCCACTACTGCAAATTAATTTTTTTCGGTTTTTATGAATTTATTTAGGGACTGGTCAAACCTATGCCAAAGAAATTTTGTATGAAGGAGGCGTGAAACACATTAAAACAAAATCGAGACGTGTTTTTTAGCTATAAAATTCATGACTGCACATACAAGGAATAATAAAATTCTTTACACATATTTGTGTTGAACTTTTCGCATAACTTTCAAAGATATTTAATATTTATGATTTATACATCTATTCAAAACCATAACAGCATATTTGTTTCAGATCAGAGAGACGGGTGCGCCATAATAACAAATTAAACTCTTTAAGTAATGACGGTATTGAACGGAATTGGATTCTACGCATTCTCGTCCAAAGCATTTAATTTTATTAGAGCTTTTCGTCATTGCTGAAAAGCGCTATAATCTTCATGATGTCCGTCCGTCCGTACGCATATATCAGGGAAGAATTGGCTGAACCGATTTCAACCAACTTTGGTACATAGAATACTCACATAAATTAATGACCAAAATGGCATGTTTGGACCGAATCGACTAAGCATCGGTGCCACAATTGCAAAGTTAAACATTTCGGTAATTATGAATGTGGAAGGAATTGGCTTGACCGATTACAAAGAAATTGTGTTTGAAAGAGGCATGCAACATCATATAACAAAATAAAGATTTTTGTATAGATATAGAAAGCAGGGCTGCCACAATACAAGGAATAAAAAATTCTTTTTACACGTATTTGTGTTGAACTGACCATATCAATTTTAACGAAATTTAACACTTATAATATACACATATATACAAAACCATATTAGCATATTTTAACTAAATAAGCCAAACGAGAGTGCTACAATTACAAATTAAAGTCTTTGCAAGTAATTGGCTGAACGGATTTCAATTAAATTATGCATAGAAGATTTATACAACATTAAATAATGAAATCAAGATGATTAAAGCGGAGCTAAAGAGAAGGGCTACTGTAGTAAAAAGTTAAATAATATTTCTTTCACACGTATTTCCGTCCAGCCAATACCTTCCAAATTCATAGTTACAGAAAACTTGTAACCTTGATATTGTGGTATCCCTGTTTAGTCGACCGGGTTGAAATATTGTATTTTGGTTATTTATTTATATGAAGGTTATATATACCATAATTGGTTAAAATCCATGAGGTTAATTCTCTAGAAATGCGTGTAAAAGAAATATTATTTAACTTTTTATTGCGGTATCCCTGCTCTTTAGCTCCGCTTTAATCATCTTGATTTCATTATGTTATGTTGTATAAATCTTATATACAAAATTTAATTGAAATCTGTTCAGCCAATTCCTTCCAACTCCATAATAAGTGAAAGAATTTAATTTGTAATTGGGGCACCCCTGTTTTGCCGATTCAGTTTAAAGATGCTATTATGGTTTTTTATATATGTGTAAATTATAAATATTAAATTGGGTTAAATTGATGCATAAATTTCCACACAAATATGAGTAAAAATAATTTTTTTATTTCTTGTATTGTGGCAGCCCTGCTTTCTATATCTATATTAAACATCATGATTTTGTTTCTTTATGTTATACGCCTCCTTCATACAAAATTTAATTGAAATCGATTTAGCCATTTCCTTTCAAATTTATAATTACCGAATAGTTTAACTTTGCAATTGTGGCACCCATGCTTAGTCTATATGGTCCAAATATGTCACTTTGGCCATTAATTTATGTGAATATTCTAAGTACGAAATTTGGTTGAAATCAGTTAAGCCAATATATATATATGCTTACGGACGGACGGACATCACGAAGATGATGAAAGCACTAACAATTGGGGATGTACACAGTTTTCCCGTGGTACAGAAGTGCTTTTCTTCAAATTTGCCGTTGTATAATCATATACTAATATATTTTCTTTGAAATCAGAAAATTAGTTTTCCTTATATTGTGGCAACCCTGCTTTTTAGATCCGTTAAACATGTTCATTTCGTTTAGTCATTCTATACTTTCCCTATAAACAAAATTTCTTTGAAATCCGTTCAGCCAATACCTTCGAAATTAATAATTATAGACAAGTAACTTTGATATTGTGGTAGCCCTGTTAAGTCGACCCGGTTTGAATCTAATAATTTTGTTATTTATTTATATAAATATTATATACATCATATTTGGTTAAAATCCATGCCGTCAGTTCTCTAGAATTACGTGAAATATTATTTTACTTTTTACTGTGGCAGCCCTGCTCTTTAGCTCAGCTATAAACATCTTGATTTCATGATGGTAAGTTTTATAAATCTTATATACAAAATTTAATTGAATCCGTTCTGCCAATTCCTTCCAACTCCTTAATTACTAAAAGAGTTTAGTTTGTAATTGTGGCACCCCTGTTCGGCTGAATCGGTTTAAATATGCTATTATGTTACTCTGTATATATGTACATTATAAATATTATAGTTTGGTTCAAATTGATGCAGACACTTGAACACAAATATGTGTAAAATAATGTTTTTTTTTCTTGTATTGTGGCAGCTCTGCTTTCTATATCTATATTAAACATCTTCATTCTGTTTTTTTATGTTACACGCCTCCTTTCTACAGAATGTCATTAAAATCGGTCAGCCAATTCCTTCCAAATTCATATTTACCGAAAAGTTTAACTTTGTAATTGTGGCACCCCTGCTTAGTCGATTTGGTCAAAATATGCCATCTTCTTCACTAATTTATGTGAATATTCTACATATCAAATTTGGTTGAAATCGGTTCAGCCAATTCTTCCCTGATATATGCGTACGGACGGACTGACGGACATCACGAAGATAATAGTGCTTTTCAGCAATGACGAAAAGCACTAAAAATGGAGGATGGAAAGTGAAAGATAAACGATGGGTGTGATAAATGCGGTTGAATTCTTCTTGCGATTTTAAGATTTAAATATATCTGACTTCTTATTCTACTGGGTCACTCGTAATTAAATTTTTCTAACTACTACTACTACTAGAAGTGATCCTATCGGGTATACCTTGTATTACATCGGTGATATTATGTTGTAACGCAAGATCTATTTCTTCATATTACGCTTGTTCATTAATTTCGTCCCTATAATCCACGTTTCCGAGATATAATATTTCTTTATATCTGCCAATCATTAACAAGACTTAGAAGTACTTATCCTACATTCAAATAATTGAAAATTGCAATTCTATGCTTCCTTGCACAAATTCTGAAGCATGTTGCTTTGGGTTTTAATTAGCTTATTGAATTATTGGGATCAACTCCAAATTTTATTTTATATCTTTTAATATTATTATTATATTAATATTAGGGAGTAGTCTACTAGACGTGAAGCGGAAATTATATGTAAACTGGATTAAAAACCTCACTCGAAAATTTGAATCTCGCTTTTCTGATTTCATTGACTTCAAACAGGCATTTAAATTCATGGGCGATCCTTTTCATTTTGATATTGCTAATTCAAGCAAGGAAATTGCCACCCTTCTGTCTTTAGATAAGCGTGGGCTTGAAAACGATTGCTTTGCCTTCACAGTCTGGAACACTTGAAAATTTGGCAGAATTCATCAGTTACAGAGATGTGGAAATTTATCCTGTCTGAGAAGGATCTGCCAACTTTGAAATTGGGCATTTCAAAATCATTGTCCATGCTCGGGTCGACTTGGGTGTGTGAATCAACGTTCTCTATGATGGGATTTATCAAGTCAAAATTCAGATCTCAAATTGTTGATGTCAATTTGGAGGCGGTGCTCAGATGTGCATTAAGCTTAGATATACAGCCAATATTTCTGCAACTTGTCAGAGAATTTGATTGCCAAATTTCGCATTAATATTTCTTATATTTTCATATTAAACAATTTTTATATATTTCATATGAAGCATTTGTAACTGAATAGTCAATGTGTACATGTTTTAATAAACTTGTTCAAACGGTATCATTTTTTTAATTTTTGATCGAGCAACCTGATTCCTCAGTTTTTGGATGTTGTGGCGAATTTCACTCCTCATTCGCCACACCTGTGGCTACACGGTAAAATAAGGTTGCTCACCCCTGTCTTAAAGCTTCAGGCGAGGAATTGTTAGTCGGCGATCCACCATCGTCTCCGTTGTTGTAGTCGTTGTTGGTTTCCAGCAACTAAAATTATAAGACAGCTGCCTCATCACCAAAATCATCTCTAGCTTTAGAGCTCGCATTTGTATTCATTAACGAGGGGACCATTTAGAGATACCCCTGGTTTAGGTATGGATTTTTATTTATTTTGAATGCATCGAATAGAAAGGAATTGTTCGTGATTGAATGTAGCATCCTAGTTTTTCATCTTCGGGCTGGTTTACTCTTGGTCCTCTGGAATGGGCATTCAAACAGTTGATTGAGATGTGAGCATCGTACCACGCCGGTTGAAATCCTGCTTCTAAACCTGAAAAAAGTTCACATATATTGAATTACAATAGGGATTTTTTATGGCTAATATGTGATGAAATCACATGCGATATTAATGACTAGAATGACTTAGGTTATATTCTTAGGATGGATTTAAAATTTTAATGTCGAATACGAAAGAAAATCATGAAAATACATTATATTTGTACTGTTTTGATAACTGAGAAATCACGAAAATGGTATCTCTCTTACATATAACCCGTAGTTTAAATGAAGCTAACAGCAATTTATAAATAAATGTCATAGGTAGCAGTCACAGAGGCGAAACTATTACCCTATGTTATTTATTTTTTACAACGAGCTTGACAACGATAGCAATTACGAGCGCGTTCTGCCGCGTTCTCGGCAGGATTCAAACCCGAGACATTAGCAATGTCAATCATATGCGCTTGGTTACCTTAGTTCTAATGCGAATGGCAGAATGAAGAAATTTCGGCGCGGAATGGCTATAAGAAAGCATGCGATGGAAAGCAACGGTGAAATCCAATGTGACACCTCCCGCCTGGATCCGCCACCGAGAAGAACCGACGAATCAACTTGTAAGCAGAGATTTAGCTAGGAATGATGATTTTAACCTTAACCCGAGGGAAAGGAAGGTTTTTCTTATAATATTATAAATAAAATATCTCCCACGGAAAAGTTTCTCCTTAATAAAAATCGAGACTAAATATGTAAAATTTGGCCCTTTCGAAACGAATTTAATGATTAACAAATAAAACTCCCCGTCGCATAAAACGTGCTAAAATAGCATTCGCATTCGCTTTAATTCCGAGCGATTGCATTTGCAAAATTAAGGCTTTGCGCGAAGAGGTAACGAAAAAACAGAAAGCGGTCCATGCAGCAAGTTACACGTCGCGGATGAAAAAAATTAAATCTCGGAAAAAGTACTTCTTGGAAATTTTCCTCCTTTACGCCGGAATCTGAGAGAGAAAAAAAGTGCAAGACGGCAACTGCGCCAGCAGAGGTGGAAATCTTAGCGACAGCTCTCTGTATTCGAGGGCTCCTAAACATATAAATTACATATATGAGTTGTCGGTGCTTGAATACTGCAAGCGCTTAAAAAAATCACTCTAAACAAAGTTCTAAACTCGTAAATAAACCGTAGTAAATTGCAAAAGTATATTGTAAATTGCAAGGGTTCTCGCAGAATATTTCACATTTTCCTCGTAATTAAGGCACCGCAATTTCCAGATTATCTGGCAATCGGCTCGCCTCCATGTTTTCGTTTCAAATTTCGTGACTCGGATCGCCCTGCATTAGGAATAACAATAATTATCATTAAGACAATGGGCTGTGTATTACATTAAAATTTATGGAAAAATTAAGATATTTTAGGAATATGCCGTCACCATGCGTGTCTTTTAGTAGGTATCCGGATAATGAAATCGCAGAATGCGCATGACGTCAACATATTTTTTTCATCGTTGGTAATAAAAGTTTATGGCATTACTGTTAGGACAGTTTCGTCAAACCATATTTCAATTCTGTCGTTCATTTTTTTAAGTAATTAAAAACAGTATAAAATTTCACGAAAAACTATGAAACATGACATTATACATATATAGTTTTTTTACACGTTTTACTAAAATTTCGTGTGTTAGGTTTATGACGTCATCACAGGTTTACGTCGTAGTTTACAATCAGGGGCATTAATAATATAACCCAATGATTACCATTAAAAGCGTTAAATCGATGCTATTACCCTGAAGATCACCAAGTCTCATTTAAAAGCATTGTAATCGTTTCCATGGTAGTTAGCATATTTCATTGTTAAAAATATTCCTCCTTTCTCATTAAAAACAAATCTTTTACGCCAATTTGGCACAAATTTGAATATGGTCTTAAAAAACTCCATTCTTTCAGCTATGGAACTATTTTCATCCCCAGTTTCTATCTTAATTCTAACTAATTTGAAAATGTAATTTTATAATAATACCCTGCACAGAAACTAGGTTAATACGAAAGTTGTTAATATATTGAATGTTGTCTTTCTTTGTTAATATCGAAGGTTATTTTTCATACAAAATTTGCTCCATCGGAGGTAAGCTATCGAGGAAACGTTAATACAGTAAGGATTTTTTCCGGTTTCTTTGGCATCGGTAAAAGGATAATTCGCCATTCGCCAAGCACCTTCGATGTCGCTATGTTCGATCTTGATTCCTTTGATTACTCGGCCCTAATAAATTTTCATGACGGTTGCTAGGTAACTGAAATACGTGTAAGGTTAAGCATTGGGTAATCGATATAACCTTGGTGGATCTTATTTTTAACATTTGATGCAGGGATAGCGGATGACTCTCCTGTTTTTAACCGTCTAATTTATATTTTACTTTTAATATGTCTTATGTAATAATTCCATATATATATGTATGTGTGTGTGTGTGTGTATATATATATATATTTATATATATATATATATATATATATATATATATATATATATTCTGGAGGTCATATGTAAATATGACTCTATAAGAAGTGGAATTTTCAAGAATTTAGAGGATTGTATTAAAATAGAATACAAATTTACGAATGAAATTAATTTTGCTTTCACGTCCTTCATAATAACTTTGGGGTAGGAGATTGTGATGATATTATCACCTCATAGTTTTAAATAGGTATACATTCCAAAGGGCAGCGCCTCTGGCGAATCAAACCTAAACTATCCGGAAAGTTCTAACACACGGAAAGTTGTAATTTTATAATCGCAAAATAATTTTCTGAATATGTGTCCCATAAACAATAGACTGAAGAGGTTAAAACAGACGAACGAACCGAGTGTAAAGAAACTGAAAATTTCTATATGTTCACAAGAAAACATCTACAGCCAAACCCCGATTTATCGCCACCGTTTGTCCGTCGTCGACATTGGCACTAATGCGCGGGTAACCGGTAATTCGAGGTATATGCTTGCTCCATGTAATAAAAAGATGGAAATTCTGTTCACAAAGATTCATAGGCGATATGCACTACATAGGGTGGCGCTAAATCGGGCTCTGACTATACTAATTATTTCAATTCTATTGGTGTTATCCTGCATTCATTTCCTTGCCCTTTATGTTTTCATCGCTCAAAAAAAAGACAATCGAAAAGAACTTCGCACAATAGGGATTGATTTTCCCAACATTTCCAAAGTCATTTAAGAGCGATTGGGAGGGAAGATAAAAAATAGCACCTCTTCTTCCTGTCCACTCCCTCCCCCTCTTTTTTCACAAAGTCGGAGCGGTATTTTTAGAGAAACCGTAGAAGATTCCATGCGGTATGTAGTGCGGGCTTTATGTTAGGCCCTGTGGAGAGGCGCCGTCCCGGTGAATATTTTTAGTGAAAAGAGAGGAACTGAGGACCGCGTTAAATGCTTATGGAGGGACAAGAGAGGAGGGAGAAGGGTCTAGCTGAGGGCGTAGGGGGAGATGGAGGGAGGGCGGAGAGAGATGGATGGAGGGAGGGAGGGTGGGGAATGGTCGGTTTGGTCAGAAAGGGAAAAAAGCCCTTGAGCGTTTAGCCTCCAGACGCACGCTCGAGATGTGCGTATTGTTTGAGACTCGTGGAATTCTATCCAATAGAGGCGATGTTTTAAAAAATAACACCACTGACGCAAAAAAAAACAATTCCCGCATTTACCGGCCATGGTTAGCGTGTTTGGCTCCCATCGCCAGGGTCACGGGTTCGTATCCTGCCGAGAACAATTGTTGTGCCTGTTGTTAATCTCGTTGTGAAAGGCCATCAATGGCTGTTTATGAGCTAGTTAAAATAATTAAAAATAATTTTACAAAATCTATGAATTACTCAGCAATTTTCTTTACCGTTAGTTTGCGCGAAAGCCACTTTATTTAATAAAATGTCTGCCTCGACATTCTTCGTCGTTCAGTTCATACGAAGGATCCAATGACTCTGACTTTTGACGCTTTTGTAAGCACAGACTCCTCACCTCGCGGTACACGATTGTCAATTTGACCTTAAAATTGGAGGAAGAATAAAAAAGTACGTGCTTAACAAAACTCGCACCGTGCCGCTGAAGAGGCCTTCTTTCCTCTCTTATTTCTTTGAGGGAGTCTCTTTCCAATATTCTGTTTTCCAGGTGTATCTTACTGTCACTGCTTGAAGACTTAAGAGCCATTTCAGCGTGGTGCAAAGAGTGGCAAATTGAAATTAATTATACTAAATGTGCCGCAGTCACGTTCTGGAAAAGTTAGAACAAAGATTTAGGTTTCGAATATAAAATAGATGAAATGAGCATTCGACAAGCTGAGTATGTAAAATATTTGGGAGTAACCATTTGCCGAGATCTTTCATGGGACATGCACATTCGTCGAGTTATAGGCGCGGCCAACAAGAAACTGGCATTCATAGGTAGAATAGTACGGAACACTACAGAGAAAGTACGTGAAACATGCTACTTATCAATGGTAAGACCGCAAGTGGAATACGCAGCGAGCATATGGTATCCGTACGAGAAGGGACACATAATTCAACTAGAAAGAGTACAGCGCAGAGCAGCCAGATTCGTAAAACAAAAGTACAAACATAAGGAAAGCGTCACCTCTTTATTGAGCGATTTGAACTGGGTATCACTGAAGGACCGTCGATTGGACTCAAGGTTGAAACTTCTGGAGAAATATAGGTCGGAATGTCTAAAAGAGGAGGTAGTGGGAATAATTGAAGCAGCAACGTATATAGGTAGAAATGATCTAGACGATAAAATACGTGAGATCGATTGTAGGACGGAGCGTTATCTAGGCTCGTTCTTTCCGAGGACAATACGAGATCACAATAGGAAATTTCGAATTGCGTTAGACAATCTTTAGGTAGGTTTTGGTGCATTGCACCCCCTGCCACCCACCAACTCGGTGAATTGCAGGGTAACTTGTAGATGTAGATGTATAGAGGTGGATCGTGAACTTAAGGGGCCCCATTATGTGTGGTACATCGTTCGGTCTAAAAGAATAGTTTCGGGGTTTAGACTCGAGCCCATATAACCGCATTGGCACATACGTTTTGCGATCCACAGGCAATCAGCGTGCCGCATGCGGTCTGAGGGTAGCAGTTAAAAAACTGCTGCCCTCTTATTGCTTTTATTCTGCCGTGGGTAGGTTGAAGTGATATCGTGATTTTGGGGCGAAGCATGGAACAATAATTAAGCGTTTATAATCTGTTTCTACTGCTCGTGCGGCTGGGACTAGAAGTATTCCGCTCGCGTTCGGCTTATTTCGCTTTGGCAACGACGCTATGTTGCCAAGTTTCCATTTTCGCTCAGTTAGATCCGGATGAAGCACGTTCACGCTTTCCGCCGTCGCCGAAATACGATTGGAAAGTGTGAGCAATCGTGTCAACAGCGCTCCTCAAGAAATTTTGAGCGGAGGGGGAAATTTACGACCTCTTATTGGCTGTTATTTTCTTCCCCTCACTCCACGGGTCTAACTGTAGACACGCCTCACCCGCACTAAATGCTGGAATGGACTATAGTGCTAAGGAATCTTGCGCCTGTTTTCATTGAAGTATTTACAATTCTTATTGTTGTCATAATGTGAACATAAACATTGGGCTTATTGTTGTCAAATTTGGCCCTCCATTTATTTCGAAAGTATCTGTTTTGCCCCATTGCTATTTAAATTCTAGAGCTCATGCCCATAATTTCGATCTTGTTCATTTGAGATGCTTTAGATTGCATCAGATCTCAAGTTTCAGCTAGCTATTCTTCTAGCTATTTGCCCACTCTTTCAATCGTGTTACCTTTCGGGCGCAACATTAGTTCCTTATGTATCATTTATAAGAAGACTGAATGTTAGATTAAGGGTTCTGGAGCTATGTAGGTAGGAAGGTTTAGTAGAGTAGGTTCCAGGAATAATTGAAGCACCAGCGCAGGCACACGATCATGACGATAAAACACGTGAGATCGATTGTATGACAGAGGGTAATTGAGGTTCGTTTATCCTAGGACAGTATCAGATCAGAACAGGAGGGTCCAACCTGAATTCTTCAGGGACGCTTTGGTGCATTGCGCCCACTGCCATCCACCACTTCGGTGAATTGCAGGGTAGCATGTATCTGCATCTCAGGTTATTGCAATGCATGCATCTCTCTCTCCATTAACTCCATCTGTTTTTTGTGCTTGCATTCCGGTTCGTACCCGCAAGCCGGAGCTAGCGGAAGGGTAAAAAAAATCACGTACGCCCCCGAGGCGATTTATCGGGAGGAGAATTTTGGAGTGGAGTGGAGGAAAGAGGCTCCCTCCTCCTTCTCCCCTTCTCCGCCAATTCGTCGCACATGTTGCCGAGAGAGAGATAAATTTCTTGAAAAAATAATACCCCACGCGTCGGCGTTAGATGGCGGTTCATAATGAAGCCAAAAGTTCTTGGATGGTCTTTATGAGCACATCCTCTTCTCGGCTGGGATGAATCTCATCCGCAGGACCACTTTCCGCGACGTGCCACATATGGCGCCTGAGAGAATATGGCTTTAATTTCGGCGGAGATATGCATTATTATAATTTTTTGTCGGCGGTTGTTTTAGAACTATTTGTGGTGGCATCAAACTAAAGTTGCACACAGACCAAACAGATGATGTATTATTATATTGTACGGCGGGTTTTATTTCACGACAATAAGCCTAAAAGTATTGCCGAAGCTTAAAAGCACCCGACTCAAAGTTGTGTACATCCAAAATCAAATACAAACCATCGCAAAATTCTAAAATATATTAGAAATGTTGCTCTGTGTTTCTTTTTGTACTCCGCGTTAGTGACTTGTCTACGCTTTCTCTTCCACTTGAGAGGGCCGCCCTTATTAAGCTGCAGGGCCGCATGCGGTTCGCAGACCGGACGTGGCCCGCAGAAAGAAAACTTTATCCCACTCGTTTGAGACCCCAGCTCTATACTAACAGTTAGGTACATTAATTTCTGTCTCATGTCAACAAAGGTGGATTAAAACCATCCTCTTAGATCATATTTGTGAGAAACCCGCATTATTCGGCGTCGAATGGATGTCACAGTCATTACTTAACAAGGTGGAAAATTGCACTCCATAAATAGAATTCATAGAGATTTAAAATGCGTCATTTATGGGAATTGTGCATAAAACAGTATTCTTGAATTTTTATCTCCGAAAACATAAGTTGTAATTATGTGGTCCCGCGGACTTTTTTGTGGTAAATGTTGTCCTCTATCCGAATAAACCTTTTAACCTATATCTCACACATCATATAAGAGAATAATGTGGTATTTAATTAATGCTTGGCGGATGCCATTAATGAGATATGAGTGCCTACATATAAATTTATTTGTCTATATAAAGTGGGTGGTCCAATTGACGAATGCGGTTCAAATCACAATTGGGTGATGAAATATAATAAGGTTCACTCGTACTTAATTTAGTGAAAATCCTCGCAGCGGTTCAGGAGATGAAAGTTACGACAGACGGACGGACGGACGAGACGTGCCCATAAAGCGTTCTGCTACTACCGCTTCGCTAGTGAAGAACACTTAAATGACGATATTTCCAATAAGAGGTTCTAACATGCTTACTCTAATTTATTTTCATACTTTGTCGAAATTAATTAACAAACCTACGACCGAATATCGAATCGTGCAGGGCACCACTGGATCACTCTGGTGTTCACTACACGCCCGAATCGGCTCAGAGAGTAGCGAGTAGGATTCTCGAGCACAGTAGGGATTTTTTAGGCTAGAGAGTAGGGCAGGGTGTAGGTCAGTTTTGGGTCAGGGGATAATTGATGCATTTGTAGAAAATAAGAATCCCGAAAGATTATCTAATGATAGAATATACACCGAGCATAATATGCAGCTCCAATTTCGCGATAGGTCATTGATAGAATGTTCCGTAAAGGGCGCGACGGGTCGCAATTCCAATTTTGATGCGACGCCATACAGTCGTGGGAGTGATTGTGGTGGGGGCGCATGTAGTTTTAGAGTGGAAGAGAAAGTCAAGGGTGAGATTAGTATGCGAAGTGATAGTGAGAAATTAAACGTCGCCGTACTGAACTGTCGTAGCATCCGTAGGAAAATTGCTGAGTTCGAGCATCTCATTCGCAGTCTGCATGCCGACGTCGTAATAGGCACAGAAAGTTGGTTATCGAATGAGATTCAGAGTCAGGAGATATTTCCTAGAGACTATCGTGTCTATAGAAAAGACCGCGCTAATAGATCGGGCGGGGGAGTTTTCATAACGGTTAGCGATAAGTACGATAGCAGTGAGATTCCGATAAGTGACGAGGATATCGAGAGTGTTTGGTGCCGCATAGGTAAAGATGGCTCCAAAAAGGTGTTCATATGCTCGTTTTACAGTACACCTAACGCTGGTGTAGATTGTATTTTAAGTCTCGAGAAACAATTATCAAAGCTTAGACTGATAAATCAAGATGGTATCGTTATAGTAGGTGGTGACTTTAACTTACACTCAATTGATTGGGAAAATCTGTTTCGAATCTAGAGGTAAAGAACGCGAATCCTGTGAGGCATTAATCGAAACATTCTGCGAGCACTCTCTCCTTCAATTAGTCAGAAAGCCAACGCGATCGGGAAACATATTAGATTTATTAGCAACTAACGTCCCAGAAAGAATAAACAAAGTCACCATTGAAGATGGGATAAGTGATCATCAGGCCGTATATGCAGAGTGTAAGTTGAAAATCGAGAGGCACCCTAAGCCTCAAAGAAAGTTTTTTATATTTGCTAGGGCAAACTTTTCAAGCTTCAGGTCGCGCCTACGAGAAATATTACCTGGCTTCCGTGATATGACCGAACGATCAGGTGCTGAGTCGTCATGGAAACTATTCAAGGATATAATGCTAGAGAGTATCGATAAGTGCATTCCAATTAAATTGAAGGTCGACAATAAAGAGCCACGTTGGTACAATAAGCAAGTTAGGAGTGCGCTTAGGCGTCAGAGAATAAGCCACGCGAAAATAAAAAATATGCCGTCTACATCATCCGATGAATATAGAGCAACTAAAGTTAAGACGTATAAGGAATCCCGCGCTAAAGCGAGAACTACTATGCGCGAGGCTTTTACTAACTTCCGGAATAAGGTATTAAATAATTATTTGAAGGAGGACCCTAAAGCGTTTTGGTCCTATGTGAGAGAAGTCCAAGGTAGAGGCCCTATAATACCTTCCCTGCGTAATGACTCGGGTGCCGTTATTCATGATAGCGTAGAGAAAGCCAACCTGTTAAACGGTCATTTTGTAAAAGCATTCACAGCCGTCAGCGACCATTGCGTACATTATGCACCCGCAATAAGGGGGGACCTGATGGACGATATAGTATTTTCTGAGGTGGGAATAGCAAAGCAATTAAGTTCTATCAGACATAACAAAGCCACTGGCCCCGAAGAAATTCCTGCTCGCGTTTTAAAAGAATTATCTGAAGAAATAGCACCTTTTCTTCTGATAATCTTCGAGAAATCCATTTCTCGCGCAGAGGTCCCTAGCGACTGGAGGTTAGCGCACGTTACCCCCCAATTCATAAGGGCGGCGACAAGGAGAACCCAGAAAATTACAGGCCGATTTCTTTAACTTCGATATCGTGTAAGATTCTCGAGCATATACTCGTTAGCAACATAATGCGATTTCTTGATAGTAATTTATTGTTAGATGATTGTCAACACGGCTTCAGGAAAGGTAGGTCATGTGATACTCAGCTCGGTCTTTTTGTTAATTGTTTACTGAGAAGCGGAGAAAAGAATACGCAGGTCGATGCCATCTTCTTAGATTTTAGGAAAGCCTTTGATAAGGTACCTCACAGGAAGTTAATAACGAAATTAGAAACCTTAGGCGTTAATTCTAAAATCGTTAGTTGGATCCGTGAATTTTTAAATCATAGGAAGCAGATGGTTGTTATAGATGGGAAATCTTCGAACTTAGTGGAGGTTGTCTCTGGCGTTCCACAGGGTAGTGTAATTGGTCCGTTATTATTTCTAATTTATATAAACGATATCAGCTCAGTAGTCAGGAGTAAAATTAGGCTTTTCGCGGACGACACCGTCATCTATAGAGAAATAAGCAATCCGGAAGACCACCAGTATCTCCAAAATGACCTAGAGGCTATTTCTGCATGGTGTAAGGAATGGCAGTTAGAGATAAACCAAAAGAAAACCTGCGTCATCAACTTTTGGAGAACCAAGAGTATCTCGTTGAATAATAATTATTCGTTGGACGGAGTAGAGATTCCAGCTTCAGACTCGATTAAATACCTCGGAGTCACGATCCATCGTGATCTCTCTTGGGACACCCACATTCGCCGATTGATAGGTGCCGCTAACAAAAAGCTGTCCTTTATAGGTAGAATAGTTCAAAATAGCTCCGAAAAAGTTATGTCATTTATCCTTGGCTCGACCGCAGGTCGAATATGCTTCAGCTGTGTGGGATCCCTATGAAAAGAGACTCACTAACGAGATAGAAAAGGTTCAGCGCAGGGCAGCTAGATTTTTAAAGAGGAATTACGATAGTAAACAAAGCGTAACATAATTAATAGAAAATCTGAAATGGACATCGTTAGAGGAATGTAGGCTGCAGGCTAGAATTAAACTACTGGAAAAATTTATGTCGGAGGGACTAGCGAATGAGGTAGTAGGACTTATCAGAAGCCCGACGTATCTCGGAAGGCAGGACAGTGAGGATAAGATTCGCGAGATCGACTGTAGAACGGAGCGATATAGAGGATCGTTTTTCCCTAGGAAGATAAGAGACCATAATAGAAAAAGATAACGTAGGAAAACTATGGACCCTTGGTGCACTGCACCCCCTGCCATCCACCAAAAAGGTGCCTTGCAGGGTATAATGTAGATGTAGATGTAGAAAATCTCTTATTTTAGCATCTGTCAAGTTAGTAACCATTGGAATCGCACCCTTTCAGGAAAGTTCTTATCATCTCCCATTTCCTGCCAAGTATCAAAAGGATCAATCTTAGCATTCTTCGCCCAACCGCCTCACGTTCGGCGAATTTACATCCTCCTCATCACCAAATAGCTCCTTCAGCAACGGCGGGTGATTGATCGATGGCCTAAACAAAAGTGACAGGCAGCAACTTCTTTTCAACACGAGACCTAAACGATACTGGGACTGAACTCAAGGTGTTGCTTTACGGAAGAATGCAAAAAAATCACAAAAAATGAGGTCGCTCTTTGAATTTCCTTTGCGTAATCTTTGAGTCGCTTCCGCCGTATGAATTCTACACTAGAACGATGCATGAATGTTGCTTTACTTTTAAATATATGTAGTACCATTCCAGAACAAGCGCTTAAGTATCAGAAATTGAAAACGTAAGTACTTGTATTAGGTATCACTAACAACCATTACAAGGCTTATTGGAGATACCTAAGACAAGTATTTCATTTTCCAATTCTTGATACATAATTGCTTATTCTGAAATTATTTTCGACCTTAAGAAGAGTCCGGTAACTCTGTAATGAATTAATTGGTACCTAGTTCCACGCAATTGGGTGGCTCGATGAATGGCAAGGAGAACATTTCACCAAGTCGCATCTGACTATTTACCCTAGCAATTTTAATTTTCTATTAAGATGGCTTATAAATGCACCTTTCATTACTCTGTATCACAAATGATCACGCGTAATAGATAATAGTACAGAGAGGTATAAGGAGTCCTTTTTCCCTAGGACAATACGTGAACACAATAGATAACAGTGAATAATAATTAGTTAGGAACTTGGTGCGCGGCACCCCCTGCCATCCACCGTCAAGGTGACTTGCAGGGTAATATGTAGATGTATTCTGCTTCGTGGTCGTGCCTTCCCATACCGACAGGAACATAAATCCATTATTATATACAGGCATACGCACAACTCACCCGGAAATTCTGCCAATCACCAATTTTCAGTATTTTAGGGTTAAATCTATTAGTAGATACTGGCAGATGCTTCGATGAATAAAAGCACTGAATTAAAATCATATAAATTGAATCGTGTGAAACGTCTGATTACCTTGTCAGAGATATAGTTTGTCTATCTGCATTGCAATTCTATTAGTGCGTGTTTGAATATTCACGAGATCATGGACGTTGTTGTTTCTGTCATCGAGTTCGTGATAACATCAAACCAGTAAATAAAAATTCAGCAACATCGCTCGTTCCATCAGTTTGCGACTTATGAATCCCGGTGCATCGGCACTGTCTTAACCAATCAAAGAAAATTTGCTAAGCTAGCTAGATTAAAATGTCGTGAACGTAATTAAAGTGTAGAAATTGGATTTAAAAATTATAAATAGCAGTTCCGTCAGATTAACATAGGTTTGATAAAGTGACTACGTCAAAATATTTAGGAATTAAATTTCAAATCCATCCAAATCCAATCCCCCACGAGAGAAATTTCCTTCATAAAAATTGACACTCGATGCGGCGATCCCTTCCTGGCAACATATCGCACGCAGTTCAGTCGGCTGACCACCTCCCTCCTTTCCCTCCCACCGAGAGAAGATTGCGAAACCCGTCGACATAAGGTGGTCTCGGACACCTCTCGCGATTTCACCTCTCCAAAAGAAAGAATAACAAAATAAAAGATCGTTCCAAAACCCCTTTTTTCCGTTTGCAGAACCCGTCCCCCATATCCTCCGTGGCAACGAAGGATAACAAAACGCTGTTGCCAACTGCAAAGCGAATGCGAGGAGTATACATGGGAGAGAGAACCAGCAGGAGCAGGAGAGAAGCGAAGAGGTAATTCCCGTAAGGCTTCGGCCCGCTTCTTTCGCCTCTCCCTCCACCTCTCTCTCTCACTCACTCCCTCTCAATGGCGAAAACTCCCTGCTTAAAAAAGGCGCAGTGGGTATGAGGTAGACGTGGAAAACCAGACACTTCACTTCCCAAAGTGTGTGTGTGTGTGTGTGAGAGAGAGAGAGAGAGAGAGAGAGAGAGAGAGAGAGAGAGAGAGAGAGAGAGACGAGGGGTTTCGCGCAGAAAGAGAGGAAGCGGTCTCAAATGTGGTCTTTTGTGAGGGATAGAAAGTCTCCTGGAGACGTTAGCGGAGGGCAGTGAGAGAGAGAGAATTTGCGCGAGAGACAGAATGAGAGGTCCCATCCGGGGCCCCCAGGTTAAAGGTTTTTGCGCCCCATTCCCTTAAAAAGCTAAGAGGAAGAATCTGGGCCGATATCGGAAGGCGGGGAAGGAGTATGAGTTGGTGGGCTGGTTGGGTTGGTAACCAAGGAGCAGATGTACGAGAGAGTGGAGGAAGGCGATGGAGGTGTGTGTACGTGGAGGTCAGGTAAATGGAGGGAAGGAGGAGGGAGATCCAAGAGGGAAGGGCCACCTGCCGACTACTCCTACCCAGACCTCTTCCCGATGGAGAAACGCGACTAACTCACACCCTTTTGGGAACCTCCTTCCTCCCCTCTCCAAAACCCAACCCATACCCTACCCGTCCCAAGACCTTCGGATGGAACAAAGGGCCCTGCCCCGGTGGCGGTGGAGGTGGTAGGGAGAAGGAGGGGAGGAAGGAAACTGCCTCCTGCTCCCCCTGTTCCCTCCCTCTTTCGTCCTTCCTCCACACACACACACACACACACACACACTCTGCTCCGCCCCACATTCCCAAACACACACCACCGAACATCTCCAGTGCCATAACCAACCCACTTTCTCCTCTCTTTCTCTCTCTTTCGTTTTTTTTTCTCTTCTTCCTAACCGGACAACAACCAACAACCTCTTCCGCCGCTCATCATACAGACCTTGTGGAGAGAGAAGAGAGAGAGAGAGAAAGAGAGAGAGAGAGAAAGAGAGAGAGAAATGGAGGGAAGGAGAGATTGGTATAGTAAGCATGCCTCAACACCTCCGCGGGAGGTATCTTGGTAGTGTTGGTTGGTTTCTCCTCCATTCCCCCTCTCCCCTTCTCTTTTTTCCTTCCTCTACACCTCCTCACTCTCTCTCCCGATACCCGCGAGGCACCTACCAGACACCATGCGGTGCCATTGCCACCGTGCCCTCAAGGTTTTCGGTAGTACCCTTCGAAAAATCGAGGAGTTCGTCAGGTTCCCACGGGATTTTTTCCCGCGATGCCCGCGCCCGCGTGTGAATGCGTGGAGGGCGTGGATATTCGTACTAAAGATTTTTTGTAGGGGAGGCAATAGGCGAAAATAAAGAAAAGGTGACCCAAGTGAATTTTTTCGCTGGTTGTTTTGACGCTCAAATTTTGTTGTTTTATTGGTATTTAATCGCGTGCGATGTTTAAAAAATAAACCGGAATTGGGGAGATATACTCGTGAAATGATTGGTAAAAATCTCTTAGGAAAGTTTGACAGGCCCGAAGGACCTGCGCGGCATATCTTTACTCATTGGTGCTTATAGTGAGCGAGGGCTCTAGATCAGAACGTAGCAGAATATGTGTCTAAATAGTCGCTAGAGCCAGAAAACTACAGGTATTTTTTCCCTTTAGTGATAAGACAGGCCAATAGAAGCTTTAGATAGAGTTTACAGTTTGGTGCAATGTCACCTCCTGCCGAAAGCTATTGGCGGCTTGAAGGGTACAAATGTAAATGTAAAGCTGTCAGAGATTAACATTAACACTGGCGAAGACTACTTAGTGGTGAAAATGCGCGCATAGTTAAAAATAATAAATCATCTATAATCTTCAGTAGTTTACTACATCCTTCATTTTAATCTAGAACGCTAACTTGTGCTAGTTTGTTACCACTCCTAATTTGCAACACTTTTAATTGCTGTTGTACCCATTTTACTGGGAATAAACCCTTTCGATGCCTTACTTTTTATCGAAATAAGTGTTATTTGTTTTTCATTCTCGTAAAAATCAGCCATCAGCATTTTTAACCTCACAACTATTAATGCTTTCGTTATGTACACTCATAATATTAAAAGGGTTGGTGGTAAAACCTTGCCAAGAAGAGAACTCATGAAAACTGTATCAGAGGAAAGAAAGTCGGTACAGAATACCTACCATACGTCTACATCTGTATGTTACCCTGAAATTCACCAGTTTTGGGTAGCAGGGGCTGCAAGACACAATTTTCTCTCGCGGTTTGACGCTCGTGTTATGATCTCGTATTTTCCTTGAAAAAAAAACGAGTCACGATAACGAGACTTATAAAGTAAATATTTGGCGAAATACTGAAAATTCAGGGCTCCAGCAATAACCCATCAATAGGCAAACTACCAAGACGCGCAATAAGGACGATCTGTTCAAGTAAATTTAGCATTAAGGCAACGGAGTTCTGTAGTAATTGCCGTCGACATCGAGGAAATCGTTGTAAAAGAATGATGATATTTTAATTCAAATCGCAGCTTAACATGCAAGCATTTTGATCTCGGTGTTATTATATCTGATAGTAGTAACATTTTAATATACAATATAAAAAACAATTTTGTAAAAATTTCTGGTATTTTTACTCCAAATTGGTAACAGCGTATCTCCATTACACATTAGTGTTCTAGGGTTAATCTATGAATAATTTCGATGCATGACACTGCATTATTTATTCAGTAATTTAGTGTTTTGCAATCATCCTTAAAACTAAAGGGAAAATGCATTTGCAATATCATTTAATTAATATAAAATAACAATTTACGATCCAGAATCACAGTAAATATTTAAAGTAAGAATGTCATCGTTAGTGAATTGTGGAAGGTGTATGCGCGTGCGTGAAGCACACAACGTTGATTAAATGCTTCAACGGAGGAATTGAATAATCTGAGAACTATATGTATGTGTGTATATATATATATATATATATATATATATATATATATATATATACACACCTTCTGTTATCATTGAGGGGTCGTGCGAAGAGTGAAATACAGGGAAATAAAAAGGTCGAGTGAGCAAGAGCTTACCGTTTTATAGATTCGAAGTTTTTTTATGTAATCGAGTATTAGCCATAAATAAAAATTTAATAATTCAAACATATCTTTGAATGGTCAATTTGCGTTCTCGATCATTAGATGTGCATGAAGAATTTACGAAGAGATGTTTTCCCAGTATTGAAAACCATAAGGAGCATACAATCCATATATACATACAAATATGTATTTATGAGACTATCAAAACGACCATGGATCCAATAGGAAGGAAATCCTATCAGATCTGACCGTCCAATAATAATCGAATAGATCCCAAAAGACCCAAAAACAGATTGGAAGGGGATATCACGAAGGCCATCGGAAGAACTCAGTTGAGAGGGAAGCACGTATCTAAGGGAATCGACAGAGAGGATGGCGACCAAAGAGCCAGATGATGGAATTTTTTCGCCTCAGAAGGCCATGTAAGCCGGCGTTTGATAAAAGTGTGTTATTTTCAGATGAAGTTGAAACGAAACGTGCGAAAAAACCACTAATAATGTCATTATGAAATATAAAAAGTTTAACGTATATGAAAAAGCGCAATTAATTGCAGTTTTGCATTTCAATCACTCTTGGAGCAACTGCATCGTTTTGTTATGGGGTCGCTACTGAATGCACAAACATGACGATTAAATTTGGGATATCGACTATAGCAGCGGTGCCCAAACTACGGCCCGCGGGCCAAATGCGGCCCGCGAAGGGTTTTTGTTCGGCCCGCGAAGCTAAGGCGAAAAATCAATTCGAAAAATTTAACACACAAATTCATACATTTTTTGAAAATTTTCATAATAAAACTTTTAATATTGAAATGTTAGCCATGAAAACCTTATTTAGACATGATTTTCACTTAATGACATCTCAGAATATATAGAAAATTTCCGATTTAAACTCTAATCCGGCCCGCCGAAGAATTGACAACTTCCAATGGGATTCCAAGGGATTCGCAACCATTGATGTGGCCCGCCATTAGAAAAGTTTGGGCACCGCTGGACTATAGGAAGGAGCGAATAGGTTTGTATTTCTCTAGGGCTATAAGAGATCACAATCGAGAAAGCAACCCTGATAGCAGTGCCGGTAAAATGTGAAAAGTATTTTAATGTTGTGTTTCGTAGTTTCTCGAGAAATTTTAACTCATTGCAATTGATAAATATAATCGCATCATACCTATTTCGCGATATTTTTTATCCAAGTACGTCCTAAAGGCATGGATGATGATGCCATAATATTATCAGAAAATATCCTAATTTTTCCATAAATTTTATGTATAGAGTATTGTCTAAATGATTCTTACTACTCATGCAGTGCGATCTGAGTCACGAAAGTTGAAATACGAAAACTTGGCAGAGAATTTGAATTTACGAATAGTTGACTCAATTTCACGGAAAATTATAAATATACTGCTATTACTCATAGAAGTTGTTGCCCTTGAGATCGCGTTGGCTTATTTACGAGTTTAGATCTTGGTGTATGGTGATTTTTTTAAGCGCTTGCAGTTTTCAAGCACCGACACTCGTATGAGTAATGTATACGTACGTATTGAGTGCCTTAATAAGAGCCATCAAGCATTCAACGTGTCGTCTACAGGGAGGGAGGGAGAGAGAGGCATGGAAATAAGGAGGGAGGGAGAGGTCGTAAAAGGACGTCAATTTCTCATCATTCCAGCTTTTTGTATGAAAATAAATAAGGCCTAAGGGCAACATTTTTCTCATATAGGCCTTTTAAATGACGAGTCAGTTTTTGCTCCTGGCCAATTATATGTTGCACAATCGCGAACCAGAAATGGAAATAATTTGATTTTGTTAAAAATTCCCCGGATTCCCCCAGCTTACAAGGAAAATTTAAACAAGTAGGGATGCACACGGGTTTTCCGTGGTACAGAAGTGCTTTTCGTCAAATTCGCCGTAGTATAATTGTATACTAATGTATTTGCTTCGAAATCAGAAAATTATTTTTCCTTATATTTTGGTAGCTCTGATTTTTAGATTCGTTCTTAACATGTTCATTTCATTTTTACTTTCTAAACTCTCCCTACAAACGAAATTTCTTCAAAATCCGTTCAGCAAACACCTTCCAAATTCATAGTTACAGAAAATTCTAACCATGATATTGTTGTAGCCCTGTTTAGTCGACCCGGTTGATAGTTAATATTTGGTTATATATTTGTATGATGATTATATATTCTATCTTTGGTTAAAATCCATGATGTCAGCTCTTTATAAATAAAATTAAAAAAATATTATTTTACTTTTTAGTGTGGTAGCCCTACTATTTAACTCCGCTTTATACATCTTGATTTCATTATGGTATGTTGTACAAACCTTATATGAAAATTTAGTTGAAATCCGTCCAGCTAATTCTCTCCAAATCGATTATTACTGAAAGAGTTTAATTTGTAATTGTGGCACCACTGTTTGGCTGATGCTCTCCAAATATGCTATTTTGGTTTGTATATGTGTTCATTATAAATATTAAATTTCGTAAAAAAATTATCTGGACAATTCAGCACAAACAGGTGTAAAAAGAACTTTTTTTTACTTTTATTGTGGCATATAAACATATTGATTTTGTTTTTTTATGTTGCACACCTCCTTCATAAAAAATTTTGTTGAAATCAGTATGGTCAATTCCTTCCAAATTCATAGTTACCGAAAAGTTCAACTTTGCAATTGTGGCACCTCTGCAGAATGGATCCGGTCAAAATATGCCATCTTGGCCATTAATTTATGTGAATATTCTACATATCAAATTTGGATGAAATCGGTTCAGCCAATTCTTCCCTGATATATGCGTACGGACGGACTGACGGACATCACGACATCAGCAATGACGAAAAGCACTAAAAATGACGCGTATTTTCCGTGAATATAGTGAATAGAAAAGTTTTAAATCCATAAATGTATTAATTAAATTTTATAATATTTATTGTTTTCTTATCCTCTTGTTGAATTTTTAAAGCGTACACGAGTTAAAATTTTGAAAATACAAAACAAGTCTTAAATAATGTACAATGGTTTTCTATGACAAAGTATTAAAGTTTATATTATACATCCATTACGTTAGAATATATATATATATATATATATATATATATATATATATATATATATATATATATATACCAAATAACCACCCGGCTGGAAACCCGAGAGAACTTCATTGCAGCCATTCGCCGGGAAAACCTCAAATCCTTTTATAATTTTGAATAAAATTTTTATATATGAAAGGTATGAATAATGTATAGTAAACCCTTCAAATTCGCGACTTAATCATTCGTTAAATTCTCAAATTCGCGATGTACCCAATTTATGCGTACTCAACATTCGCGACTCCTTGGCTTCGCAAATACGTGAGTTTGCCGCAAGATGATTGCGCCCCGCCTCTTCTCTATTTCATTCTCGGACCCAGTGTTGCTAGATATAACCCGAACACGCTCAGCGTAGTGTATTGAATTTTTTATAAAATATATATCACATGGTGTGATCTTATTTTTTACATCATATTTAGTGCGTTTTACGTGTTCTTAATTCCAGTATTAAACGTTTCCTACCATTATGTTTTCAAAACGGCTTTATATGATACCGCCAGACCCACATTTATTGTTTTTCGCAAGTTTACCGCTAGTTGTAGCACTTAAACAAAATGAACCAATGTGGACACGAGAAGCACTGCACCGATACAGTAGGCATATCTTTGTAGTGAGCAAGCAACTGATAGTGTTGGCCGCGTAGTGCGATCTCGTGACTGGGGAAGCGCTAAACCCTCACTTCATTCTGGCAAAACTTCTCAGATCTCATTGTCGCAGTACCGGTACCTCGCAGTGCAAAGGCACGTATCTTCTCAATTTTGTCATTTATTTGCTTTATTTTCCCATACTTGCCCTTAATCATGCCTAAGCTAAAGCAAGTTGTTACAAGAGCTTCTACTCCAAAATGACTGAAGAAACTGATGCACTTAAGTGAGATATTGTGTGTTAGACAGACTGGCAACAGGTGAGAGTGCGTCCGCAGTCGGCCGACATTTTGTAATAAACGTGTCTACAGTAAGGTCAATGAAGAAAAATGATGAGGTGATCAGGGATAGTGTTGCAGGTAGTGCTCCGATAAGTGCAAAAATGGTGTCATAAATGCGAGATAAAACAATAGAACAAGTGGAAAAAACACTTAATCTGTGGATTGTATACCAAACCTCTCCTCTGAGTGGCTCTATTATTCGTACTAAGGCAAAGAGGCTATTTGATCATTTTAAAGGGCAGAGGAGTGAGAACTCAGGGCCACTAAAGCCAGTAAGGGATGGTTCGACAAATTTAAGAACAGGCACAGCTTGCACAACGTGAAGCTAGTTGGTGAGTCAGCGTCAGCAGATCACGAGGCAGCGCAGAGGTATCCTGAGGAACTACGTAAATATATTGAGAAGGGTTATGTGCCACTACAGGTCTTTAATGCTGATGAGACCGGATTGTTTTGAAAAAAATGCCCAATAGAACATTTCTTTCAAAAAGGGAACAGACTGCTCCTGGATTTAAGGCAGAAAAGGACCGTTTACTACTTCTCATCTGTGCCAATGCTTCGGGAGCCTACATGGTGAAGCCTATGCTTTTGTATCGCTCCTTGAACCCCCTGCGTTGAAGGGCAAGAATAAGAATCGGATGCCCGTGTTTTGGCCTGCAAGCAAGAAGGCATGAGTAACGACAGCATTATTCATGGAGTGGTTTGATTACTGTTTCGTCTATGAGGTAGAAAAATACTTGCCATCCAAGAACTTTGCATTCCAAGTCTTACTCCTTATTGATAATGCTCCAGGGCATGCACTTGACATTAAGTTCGCACATCCCAACGTGGAGTTGGTTTTCCTTCCTTCTAATACAACCTCTCTCATACAACCCTTATATCAAGGTATTATTGCGGAATTAAAAGTCAATTAAGCAAGTCACCTTCAAGCGCATTTTGGATGAAATCGAGGAACACCCAACACTGGATGTTACAACCTATTGGAAGATTTTCAACATCGCGGACTGCATCACTGATATCCAAGAGTTGCTAAATGAGATGAAGCCGTTTACCATCAATGCCTGCTGGAGGAAACTGTGGCCAGAGGTCGTCAATGAATTCACTGGGTTTCCTTCCATTAGCGATGATCTACAAGACATCGCTCAGCTAGTGCATCAAGTTGGAGGAGAAGGCTTTGAAGATATGCAGCCACAGGAGGTGGAGGAGCTGATCGGGGCCCCAAACCGAGGAGTTGACTGAAGAAGACCCCAATGGGGACGACAGTGAGGAAGAGGGGGCTGCTACAACGTCTACTCTCAACCTCAAAGCTATTGCTGAAATAATGAAACTGCAGCGGGCGTTGATAGACGAAGTGGTGGAATGCGATCCTGTAATGGAGAGGAGCATCAAATTTAAGAAGAATATTGAGGCTACATCCAACCGCTATCTCGAAATTCAAAAGGAACTGCAGAAAACAGCAAAACAAATTACCATCACCAGTTTTTTTCAGCACAAACTCTACCTCGACCAACCCCAACCCGCCTCAATCGCCCTCTTTGGAGTATTCGGATTGACTTCATCACCATATTATCATTATTATATCATTATTATTACTATATAATAAACACTATACTATTATTTAGTGATTTTTGTCTATGATCTTATAGATTTACCCTTTCACTCGCTATTTTTTGTCGTGCCATGTACCTAATCCTATTCCCATTGAATTATGGTTTCAACATCCGCGAATTTCATATTCGCGAGAGTTTACGGGAACGTAACCCTCGCGAAAGTGGAGGTCTTACAGTATTTCTAAGAATAATGAGTACGAGATTTTAAGTTAAATAATAAATAATATTTTCTTTCCCGTCATATTGACGAGCTTTTACGCTAGTAAATCCTATAATTTTGCTTAGTTTATATTTTTGTCACTAATGCTCTTGAACCGCTTTAATTCAGCCAATCATTATATAAATAAAAGAAAATGTGTATTTATGTGTTTGTGTGTTTACTCTGTTACTCCAAATTCAATAAACTTAGAGACTTATAACTTGGTAGACTTACTAATGGAACCATGAGGTTGTGCACCTCTGGGCCGGAATTTTGTTTTTTGCGGGGAGGGGGAAAGTGGAGGGGGTGCCATTTCCCATATGTTAACGCGTAAAAATCGATTTTTCGGCTTACAGACTTTTACTCTTTTGCAAATTAAAATTAGAACTATTTGACCTACGATCTTCGGAACTGGTACGTTTTAAATAAAAAGAAATAACACTTGTTATTCTTATCGTCAAATTTTGCCTTCGATACAAAATCGTTTAAATCATATTTATTTGACAAATTTAAGCTTTTAACGATATGTTGCCTTGCTGATCGTGTAATTATTAAACCTTGAGGTTGTATTGTCGCCTTAATCCTTATAGTATATGCGTAAGGAATGCGTGCTTTGAATGCTTACTCAATATTTTTTGTCTTGACTTAAAAATCCGAGCAACGCCGGATAATTTTCATCTAGTAAATAATATATTCCTTCTCGTCACATTGACACATCCTATACTTTTGCTTAGTTTATCTCGGTGTCGCTAATGCCTTTTTAACCGTTATAACTCAACCAATTCTTAATAAATCTTCACCAAATTTTGAATATAAGTTAATGCTATAGCTAAAACTTGATTTCTTAAAAATGTGGCAGGGGTAGAGGTAGGGAGGAAGGAGAGGGGAGGGGAGGAAAAAGGTAATGGGAAGGGGAGGGAGGAGGAGGAGGGAAAAGGCGGGAAAGGGAGGCCAATTTTATACTGGCTCTTATACCTAAAATATTTTGTTTCGAAGACTTGATTTCAAAATTTTCTGTTGTTTTTTAAAAAAATGCTAGAATTAAAAAAAAATTGTGGACTGGCATAGCGAAAAAATGCACCGTATTTGGTATGGTGGGGTCAGATTTGACGCCAAAAGTGAAAATTATGTATCAAATAACAATTTTGTTTTTTTAACCAAAATATTTATCTAATGCGTTATGCACACTCCTTTGCAAGCGATAAAACTCATTGCCTTTTGTTTAAAAGTAACGTTAGTTGAATTAGGTAATAAAAACAAAAGTCGTCTGCTAAGATATGTATTTCAATTAAAAAGTTATTATTTGGATTATATAAAAAGATAAATCAAATCGCCTTCATTCTTGAATTCTTCGGCGTTGTTTTAGTCCCCCTAAACAAAAAATATAAACAATTATGGAATGCATAAAAACCAAAAAGGACGTTTGCGAAGGAATTTTACAAAACAGAAATTGACTTAACTTATTCTGATTTGTCGGCACAAACGTCGGATACAACTCTCTGCGTACTATGTTCCTGGCGTACATTTTTTCGGCAGGTTTCGTATGAATTTTTATCATCAATTATTTTCGTAACAAAATTATTTTTTATAACCTATTAGTTTTAGTTTTTATGAAACGTAGTAAGCAGTGGCTGCATTCTGCAAGGATTCCAGCCTTCTTGAACAATACATAATACGTTTTCCTGATTATTACTAAATGTTATTAACGCAAAAGTTTATTAATCTTCGATTTACATGATTTACGTATTTGTGGAAGAATTTTATGACAAAAAGTCCCTCTTATGGTATGGTGAGGTCAAATCTGACCCCGAGGGGTCCCTGGGGGGAAACGAATCAAGATAAAACACTGCAAAATCCTCTAAAGCGTAGTTCAGGCTAGCAAAAAAGATTAAAATGATACTTTGAAAGCCTAGAATTGGCCATGGTGAATATTTTAAAATTTAAATATGCCTGGGGTTAGTCCTGACCCCACCATACCAGTTAAGGGTTAAGGTCCTTAAAAATTTCCGATTGTGATTAGTATAATACTGATATGCAGTTGACCTAAAAATATACTTCTTGGAAAAGTGGGGATTGTTTTTATTATGGCGGGATCAAGGATTTTTGACAAAATGTTTGGTGAGAAGCAAGATGCATAAGGTTGAGAACCACTCCAAAAGAGAGCTATCGAGCTCGTCTTATGGCTAAAAAACAAATTCAACAAATGAGTACATACTTAAGAATAAATAATTGAAGAAATAAGCACACCCATCCCCCGCTTAGCACTGTAGATATGTTCCTCAAATAGACCGTGTAAAACGAAACCGCGCAAAGTGAAATATCTTTTCCAATAGAAATACTTGAAGTTAAATTTGGGCGTGTCTTGAGCTAAATATACAAACATTTCGCTACAATATTTTCGGCATTGTTTCCTTCTTAGCACGTTTTCTTAAAAGCAAAAATGTGCTAATGTGATCACTCCGTCTGTCCGTCTGACCGTGGGCAATAATTTTTTTCGTTTTAAGCGATACTTGGAATATTCTTTTTGAATTATGTATAAATCTACAAATTTTTAACTGATTGGGTTTTCCCAAAATTTCATGTTTTCCGCTTGGTGGTTTCAAAATCGTAAAATTCACAGCTTTGAAATGGAATTGCAGCCAAATTACTGAAGCTAGGTGAGTGAAGTTTTTACGGATCGGAAGGTCTAATGAGGACCTACAACTACATCTAAAGTTTACCCTGCAAGCCACCGCAAGGGCAGGGGGTGTATTAACACCAAGGGGAAAACTCCAAAATTAGGCCTTGGTTTACGCCCCTACGCGAGGTTATTTTTGATCGCAAGTTTTATTCTCATCAGCTATCATTCTAGGGAAAAATGAGCCTTTGTATCTCTCTGTCCTACAGGCTATCTCTCTTATTTTACGAGGATGGTCCATTCTACCGATATATGTGGGAGTTCTTATTATTTCTTCGACGTCTCTGGAGAAAGTACTCGTTCTAAATCTTTCAAGAAGTTTTAACCTAGCACGTGATCGGCGCTCAGCTAGTGATTCCCATCCTAAGTCCTGTATCAAGCCTGTAACGCTTTTATTTCTATCATAACAATTTTTGACGAATCTAGCAGCTTTTCGCTGCACTTTCTCTAACTCGGCGATTAATCCTTTCTCGTACGGATCCCATATGCTCGACCCATACTCTAGCAGCGGTCTAACAAAAGAAAAGTAACATGTCTCTTTGATTTTTTCTTCGCTTTTACCTACTATCCGTTAGATGAATCCTAGTTTCTGCTTAGCTTTCCCGGATATATTTCGTATGTGTGTGTCCCACGAGAGGTTACTTGTTAAAATGACACCTAAGTATTTGACGGATTCGGCTAATTTTAGATGTACGCCTTCTATACTATAATTCATCGCCTCAATTTCTTTGTTTCTCCAGAATCTCATGACGGAACACTTACCTAAGTTCAGCTCTAATTGCCACTCTTTACACCACTCGAGAATTGCGTGTAGGTCGTTAGAAAGTAATGCTTGATCAGCAGGACTGTTAATCTCTCTGTAAACTACCGTATCATCCGCGAATAACTTGATTTTACTTGTAATAACATTATCTAAGTCATTTATATATATAAGGAATAATAGGGGACCGATGACACTTCCCTGTGGAACGCCGGAGGACACGCTGACCGAATCTGATTTAAATCCATCTATGACTACCATTTGTTCCCGATCATTGAGAAAATCCCTGATCCACTCGATTATCTTTCGATTTATTCCACAGGCTTGTAATTTTTTCAATAACTTAATATGAGAGACTTTATCGAATGCCTTCTTGAAGTCAAGAAAAACCGCGTCTAGCTGGGTCTTTCGACCTATATTCCAAAGAGGCAGGTTGTCCGCTCCCCAATGTGGGAGACAAAATAGTCTGATAAAAATTTTAAGAAAACGTGCTTCCCTCTCTTGCTTTGTAAAGAGTATTTTACTTATTTACATTTCTTATAACCTTTGGGTCAAGCTGATGCATTTTACCCTTTTTTAATCCTCGGAGGAACCGTGCTAAAGCGAAATATGGCCGTGGAATTTGAGATAGTGCTCTAAAATAGAGGTCGCCGAACTTTGTACTCAAAAGGCCGCATGAGGTTTTATGTACCATTGCCCGAGCCATCTTTCAAATGACTGCCGGGTTTAAATTTCAAGGAGCAATTTTTGAGAATTATTTTGGTTTTAAAATGCGTTACACCCCTAGATTAAAAGCACATCAACCAACTCGAAAAATATCGTTTATATTTCATAAATGATATCTAACGACAAATTCTGCTGGAAAACATACAGATTTACATATCTCATGTAAGGAAATTGATGATGTAAAGCGGGCTGGATGAAACTACTGCGCGGGTCTAATATGGTCCGCGGGCCGTAGCTTGGGTTCAGCTTAAACAGAAAACAGTGCTAAACTGAAAACGTGCAAAGCAAACCTTGCAATTCGAGAGATAAATAAAATAAAATAAAGATACCTTTGGTATATAGGCAGATATATAGGTATTGCCAGTGGCGGATTTGGGAATTTCCCGCCTCTAGATCAAATTATTTTTCCGCCCTCTAAATTGCTCATGTACTTATATATGGGTTTTCTGCACATTCGTCCGTCTGCGGATCATATTTAATTCATCAAAAATCTGCATAAGAATAATTTTTTTATTTCCGCCCCGTTATCCCGCTGCCCCTAGACCATTGCCTACTACTACTAGACGAGTGATAGGTGCGGCAAATAAGAAGTTGGCTTTTGTGCGTAGGATAGTCAGGAAAAGCACGGAAAAGGTGAGAGAATCCTGTTATTAATCTTTGGTTAGACCTCAAATGGAATACGCAGCAGCGGTTTGGGATCCATATCAGAGGGGACTCATAAAGGATTTAGAAAAAATACAGCGGCGAGCAGCTAGATTCGTGAAAAAGAATTACGATAAAAAACAGAGCGTTACGTTACTCATTGATGAGTTGAGTTGGCCATCGTTGAAAGATCGTAGATTACAGGCGAGACTTAAACTTCTAGATAAATATAGGTCGGAGATATTCGTAAATGAAATGAAGGATATTATTCGACAACCAACGTATATCGGACGGAGGGATAATGACGACAAGATTCGCGAAATAGATAGTAGGACGGAGAGGTATAAGGAGTCATTTTTCCCTAGGACAATACGTGGCCACAATAGATAACTGTGAATAATAATTAGTTAGGAACTTGGTGCGCGGCACCCCCTGCCATCCACCGTCAAGGTGACTTGCAGGGTAATATGTAGATGTAGATGTACTTTGGCCTTGTTACAAATCCGCTATTGGCTATAGCATATGGTTTTTTATATAGAGCCTAAATCCACAAAACGATTGATATTTTAACCGCTAAGCGACCCTTCCTATCCAGAGGACTAGTGATACTTCAATTGAGAATTAGCGTTGGAGGATTCATCCGATCTCATCCCAGTGGTATGTTACAGCGGATGTTCGTACGAAACGACGAAGAAACTAAAGGAATAAAATGTCAATAGCCCATCGGTCCCGCGCGTGCTATGCTTGAACACGACCGCGAACTTCCGGTCTTTGAGTCTTTCACGCACGAATCGACGTTTCCTTTATTATTCCTATTATTATTCCATCGTGCTCCCTCTCTCTTCCTTTCCAATTCCACTTCCAAACGCTCCTACTCAAAGCGTCTCGTAGTCTTTCGGCTGCCTTTTTTTAGTGGAACAAGGAAAACATAACGAATTACGGTGTCAACCTGGCTGCTTGAATATAATATGAGTGTTTTTCGGGGTACGGGACCGTTAAGAAAATGCGAGCATTCGATCAGCTGAAATATATCATAAATGATCGGGAACGAAATGATTCTGTTACATAAGGTTTTCTCAACCCACTAGTGGATCGCATAGGGACTTGAGGTGGGTCGGGGAAAGATTTCTAAATAGATTATATTGATATATTTTCCATTATTCCAATGACTTTGCAATAAAACTGTTAAGGAACTCATGATTGTACAATGTCCGCCCTCTGTGGACTCACATGTATAATACTATCTACAGCTTGAAGAAATAAGTATGTAGATAATAGGTGGGTCCCAGGTAAAGAGAAGCGCTGCGTTATATAATTGCCAGTATTTTAGTATATATTGACTTTTATTGCGAGATAATGCATACACAAATCAGTATATTTTTTCATGTTTCCTTCCCTTCTACTGGGTTGCGAGACAAAACGTTTGAAGAACACTGCAATAGATTATCTAGATCAGACGTCCCCAACTCGCGGGCCAAATACGGCCCCCGAGAGCACTCTATGTGGCCAGCGAAGGTGATCGGTAAAATTTGAAATAGACAATTTGGCTTTAACACTTGTAATTTATTTAGACTTGATTTTCGCTAATATGAGACCACAGAAACCCTTGGTAACTTCTCATGTAAACACTCACCCGGCTCACCGAAGCCTTCGTGATTTCCAATGCGGCCCTCCGAAGCATTCACAACTACGAATGCGGCCCAACATGTAAAAAGGTTGGGCTCCACTGATCTAGATGATTTACATTTCAATGAATCGGTTTATATTCGTTTTTAAAGTCAAATACCCAGTTTTAATGATAGTTATTTTCCAATTTTTTGTCAAATTTAGGATTGCAATTCAAAAGAATCAACACATATGAAACAGCGAGTTTGATGCGATGGTATCAAGTGTTATTCAGAATTTAGGAGTAGATTGGCCTAGTAGAATAAAAGTTAAGGATCTTAAATTTAGAAAGGATATGATAAAGAACCGAGTTTCCCAAGCTGTGTTCCGCTAAAGCTTCACGAGGTTCCATTAAATAATAAGAATAAGAGTCCATGGGTTCCCTAACTTCAGATTGTTTGGGAAACCCTGCTAAATAAAGTCTTAAGCTGGTTATCACAATCCCTGAGGCCGGAAGTTTTCAATAATGGGATGGATAATGATACTATGCATCTTACAAATGAATCCGTCCTTTCTTATAATAGCCCTTGACAGCCATTTCCGACCCTAACGAACCCCGGACTACTTTTACTTGGCTAGGAGGACAGTGACACTAATCCCGAATCCCATTAGGGCTTCATGTTTCACGGGCGTGCATCTGTTCCGCCCGAATGCCTTAAAACTCGGCAACTCCTAAGATCTTTATCAAACAGCTCCCATTTGTGCATCCACTTAGCGGTGCAAATAAACCAAAAGTTGAACGTTTCAGTTACTTTCGTTACCGCTATTTGCAGAGAATCTGCGCGGAAGAAAATTTTACGTGTTTCCGCGCGGGATCCCCATACCAAAGCCATGGAGGAATTTTATCAAAGTATCACATATCCGACATGTATGTTTTAAAAGGCTTTATTGGACATTTATGGAGATTTATTCCGTAACATCTTGACGTGCCAACTTGCGTCTCTCACTAAATAATATGAGATCGTTGAGAAGGATCTTCAAGTTTTTATTTTTGCAGAAACAATAAAATACTATGCACCGTCACCCAAGAACAGGGGTCGGAAACCTTTCAAAGTAAAAGAGCAATTTTTTTGGTCTCATTTGAAAATACTTGTGATCCGCACAGTGACAACCTATACGACCTTTTCTTTAAAGAGATTCGAGTGATTGCTATAAGCATCTTTCATGAATGATAAAGGTTAAGAATCTTAGCTAACTCCTAAAGAGCCATTAGTATTTATTAGAGGGGCTATATGTAGCTCCGGAGGTGGTCGACCCCTGCCCAAGAAGCTCCATGAGATTTTTTCTGTGAAATTTTAAAATATAGGTAGTCCATCTGATATACCCGGCGTTTCCCGGGAAAATGTTAATGAATATTTTTTGATTAAATTTAATCGAATGTCTTAATTTGTCTGCTTGAAGTCAGTTTTGACTCGTTTTTGAAATTTCTATTGCACTGTATGTTGAGATTATTTTAGCGTTTGATTTCAGTTGACCTAAATGTGGTCTTTTTATTCAAAACATTATGGCGGTTAATTTTTTGGTTTCTCGGATGTTATAAGCTTTTGATCACTTTATGACTTGAATCTTCCGATTTAAGATAATTAAAATCAAATTTTGGGCCCTTGGAATGGGATGCAAACATGCATATTTCTTCCTTTGGATATAAAAGAACTTCATGCCAAGTTTGGTCGTTGTAGTCCATGCTGTTTTCGAGTTTTAATATTAACAGACAGACGAACAAACTTTTGAAAGTATGATGGATATGATTATATGTATTCAATGAAGATTCGTTTTTGCTTGTCAACGCGTAGTCATAGAAGTTTGGAGTCGATCATGTCGGTCGGTTTATATTAGAACCGTATGAATGATTTTCTCAAGAGTAAGCCCTGAGTCTAATTGGCCAATAAATATCTGTGCAAGGTTTCTTGCATAGTAAAATTTATTAAATACACAAATATTGGTAGTAAACAACGAAGAAAAATCTTTGGAAAATTTCGTAATCTTTAAAAAAATGTTTCCTTTTTAATTTTCTTCGATTTGATGGAGAAGCTGGAGTCTAGAGACGATGGAGGCCTTCTGGACTGATTTCAATGACTTGTTGCAATTTGATATAGACTATAGGCGGAGAAATTAAGTTGTGAATACGGCCTTCGTGTCTCGAATTGTCGACCTCTTTTGTTCTTGCTTTCGGGATTTATGTGGGATTTTCGAAGGAGAAAGTTCAATCTTTTGTTTAATTTTAAATTACTTAAAAGGCCATCGCGGCCTATTAACATCGCCATTAACACCACCTCGGGCGCCACCGAGGTGATTTCGTGACCGTGAACAAATGTCCTACAAGCTGTTGAGCCATCAATTCGACGTTTTTCCGCTATTGCGGGGGATGGATTGCGCATTTGGGACTAGTAGAGTCGTGAACAACCGAAACGACGCGATATTCGATAAGAGCGTATGATATATCGACGTAGATATTTGAATATCGATCCCATGTCCTTTAGGCTTAAAGCGGAGAGATTTCAGCAGAATTGTTCCAATAGCCTCCTGCTAACTGGTAGAATTACCTTTCTGCGGATCAAGATATTCGATTTTTGTTCCATAAAAGTTCTGCTATGAAAAAATCAAATGAGATTCTAAGGAAATGATTTACAGCACATGCTTCGTGAAATTTGAGGTAAGAGTGGTCCTGCCTTTCATTAAATCCTGTTACAAACAGCAGCGCCAGACCAGCGTGCCTTCCCACCTCCATTTCAGAAAAACCGTTTTTGACATTCAGAAGTTTCTCTTCCTATAGATGTTGAAAATCACAGTCGCGGGCACCAGGAATTTGATTCTTTGATTTTATTTCCTTTCAAAATGTACATATTTAAAAATTAGAAATAACTGCGACGTTGATTTTTAGGCGTTCTTTACCAGCGAAGCGGTAATAGCGGAACGCCTTATGGGCACGTCTGGTCCGTCCGTCCGTCCGTCGTAACTTTCATCAGCTAAACCGCTTGACGGATTTTAATTAAATTAAGTATGAGTGATCGTTATTAAATTTGTGATTTTGAACTGGATTCATCAATTAGAACTTCCACTTTACATAATTAATTTAGTAAACTTATACTCGTATCTCGTTAAATGTCATCCGTCAAGTAACAATGAAATACTAAACTTTTCTATCCCTAGATCTTATATGATCTATAAAATATAGATTTAAAAAATTTATTCGGATAGAGAGAAACATTTACTACAAGAAAGTCCACGAGACCACATAATTACGAATTATAGTTTCGGAGATAGAAATTCTATAAAATCCCTCGAAAAACATAGCATATTTTGTTTACATCGATCTCTAAGGCGGTTCTCTCGGCAAACAACAATTAAAATCAATGTTTTTCTATCCCACGCCCTAACATGATCTGTGAGGTATACTTTAAAAAATTTATTCGGATCGAGGACAACATTTACTAAAAGATAGTTAATAATAATTACGAGTTATGGCTTCAGAGATAAAAATTCGAGAAAGTCCCGAGCAAAACATGGCATATTTTGCTTACATTGATTGCGAAGACGGTTCTCTCAGCAAACAACAATTAAAAACCCGTATATTTCTCTCCCATGTTCTTATATGATCTGCGAGGTATAGATTAAAAAAATTATTTGGTAGAGATCAACATTTACCACAAGATAGTCCCCGAGACCATTAAATTACGACTTATAGTTTCGAGATAAAAATTCGAGAATCGCCAATCTTTCGATACCGCTTCATACGTATTTCCCATTAATAACGCCTTTGAAATCTCTGTGTATTCCATTTACGGAGTATACTTTTCCATCTTGTTTTATAATTTTTACTTTTTTCAAAAATATTGTTTCCTGTTGATGTTATAGAAAATAACTTGGTTCTAGTCACCTTTAAGAGGTTGATAACCCCCGTATTACACTATACCAAGCTTCAAAACTCGATTAACGTAGTGAAATACGTTTCGCCATAATGCAATGTCGAAATCGTCATTTTTTCGCAACAAGTCCCTCTAGCGGGAAAAATACCAACTATCCGGACAATTTCGGAACGACTTAATAATTTTCCAAAACCGTCATTAGAAGTAGGATCTCGAAAATGCCGAAAAACAACAATTGAATGGAATAGGATATAAAGCAAGAGCGATGGCAACGCAAGCGCGTGTTTGCTTGGTAGAAAACGTGCTAAATGAAGGACGATTGTTACCTGCGCGGACGCGCACACAAACACGCGCGCGCGCGCATTACTAACGCGCCTTTCCCACTCGCCGTCCGAATCGACGAGTAGAGAGAGTTGACACATTTCTTATCTCCTCAACTCTTTTCCCAGACAAGCGGCAAGGTCAGATAATAAAGTCTCCCATGAGTAAAATAAGTGATTCACTCGAGAGGGGAAGTATTAAATTTGACGCTGTCATTTTTGCCTGGGAAAATGGACGTTCTAAAGGGGGGGAGGGAGGGTTAGAGGAAAATAATCGAAACGCGAAAGGAAAGATTGCATCCATTTATCGTCCTCGATCTGTCATCAGATGATCTTGAGCATCGTTTTCACTTAAACTACAAGAAAGTTTCCGCAGACCATCTGTGCATCAATATTTGCATATATAGACAGGAGAACATTCTATATTATTGACTAAAATTTGCGGGTTATTTTAAAAAGCAAAGAAATTTATGAAACTTTTCAGTTGTTATTTATAACGTTTTATTGTACAACTTATTAATTTTTCGCTATACTTTTACCGACAGTTTTTAAGAAATGCAAACCAATTGTGAATGGTTTCGAATTTTCGCAACCCATCTCAACTCCTTTTGCGATCCACCGGTTGAAAATCACTGGTCTAAAGAAGAATTCTCAGACTGAAATGCAAACCAATTGTGAATGGTTTCGAATTTTCGCAACCCATCTCAACTCCTTTTGCGATCCACCGGTTGAAAATCACTGGTCTAAAGAAGAATTCTCAGACTCATATTGCATGAGGACTACTAGCGACTAGTAGACCAGTTAGTTGATAGTTAATTCCGAAATAGATGGGGGCCGCATTTTGTGATTTCAACATAAATGGCTAGCCGCATATTACAGTAGGAATAACAAGCCTATATATTTTGGGAATAATTTTGAAACAGAAAACAATTCTGCTATGACCGGGAATCAAACCCGGATCTTCCACTTCCCGGGCAGATATACTACCACTGAACTACCGTAGCAGATATTTTTTCCTGTTTCTGAAAGCGGATTTTTTTCTTAGTTGGGTCCGATCTAGCCAAGCTAGTATCAACCAGCCCCAACGGACGTCCTGCAAGAGAACGTCCAAGAAAACCCCTCCCTCTCAAATGGTGAGATTGCCAAAGCTAGAAATTGATGGAATAATATGATACTATGCAAATAGGCATACGCTGTAATTTGGGAATAGTTTTGAAACAGGAAAAAATCAGCAGATCTGCTACAGTAGTTCAGTGGCAGAACACTCCATCGTCAAGTGGAAGATCCAGGTTCGATTCCTGGTCATAGCAGAATTTTTTCATCTTTCAAAATTATTCCCAAACTACAGCTTATGTCTATCTGCACAGTATCATATTATTCCATCAATTACTAGATATTTTGTTGAACATTAAAAGCATGTAACTTGAATGGTTTGCAGTATTTTAATATGTACCAAGGTTCAAGAATACGCACTTCAATATAGAAACAAGATGGAAATGTATACTCCATAAATGGAATACACAGATATTTCAAATGCGTCCTTTATGGTATCAAATGGTATCGAAAGACTGGAGAGTTCTTGAATTTTTATCTCTGAAACTATAATTCGAAATTATGTGGTCTTGCTGATTTTTTTGGAGTAGATGTTGTCCTCTATTCGAAACATTTTTTTAAATCTATACCTCAAAGATCATATGAGATAAAAATATCGACTTTTAATTGTAGTTTGCCACTCGAACCGTCGCAGCGATCAATGTAAACAAAATATGTGATGTTATGCTTGTGATTTTCTCGAAATGTTATCTCCGAAAATATAAGCCATAATTATGAGGCCTCGCAGGCTCTTTTGTGGTAAATGTTAGCCTATATCCGAATAAATGTAAATGTTTTAATCTATATCTTACAGATCATGTAAGAATTAGATAGAGAAAAATATGGTATTTCACTGTCGCTTGACAATGCCATTTAACGAGATAAGTTTATTTAAGTGCTCATATCAAATGGAAGTTCAAATTGACGGATGCAGTTCAAAATCACAATTAGGTGATAAATTGTGATAAGGATTTCTCCTACTTAATTTAATTAAAATACGTCAAGAGGTTTAATAGATGAAAGTTACGATGGATGGACGAACGTAAGCCGTACCGTTACTACAACTTCGTTGGTAAAGAACGCCTGAAAATTGAAAAAAGTAATTATCTCATGTATATCCAATGGTTCTTTTAGAATCTAATTTCGGTGAATTACCACCAAAGACGGCTCCTTTGTAGCCGAAATGCGCATCTGGTTTTTCATAACCTTGTTTTGGCCATTGGAAATACCTGAGATATGTGCATTTTTACTTTGTGATATTTAAGTGTTTGTTCCTGAATGAGTTGCCTTGATAATATGTAGGAAACATACCAAGGTTAGCTGATTTTGAAAAACTTTTCCCCATCTATTGAGTCATTGTTTGTGCATTAAATTTCCGACCGTAGACAATGACCTCAAACTCGAATAGCAATTAGATCATTCCGAAATATTTGGCGGGCCGATTGCATTAGTAATTAGCCTAAGCATATTGTGGAAAGTTAAAATGGCATATGTTTTAATTAAAAAACACAGTCATACAGACTATAAAAATTGAAATTACGTATTTGTTACATCTCTGTTACTCCATGATAGTCACTCACAGAAAAATCAATGTGGTAAGAGGGCCGCACTTCTTGAACCTGCGGCCCGAGGACCGCGCGTTTTTTTTTACGGAATTTGTCAAAAAAACTTATTACTTGGGATTTGGATAACGAGCTTAACATGTATTTGAAAAGGTGGTTTATTTATATTTGTTCTTAGCACCTGAAATTCGTAGTGTCATATTAAAATTCACAATTGTGGGCGTAATCTTGTGAAACTCTTCCACGATGAACATATAAAATGAAAACTTTGTATTTTCCACAGTATAAATATTTCAAAGCGACCCAGGTTTCGATGTGATACATCATCTTCGATTACCGATAATTCAAAGCCCCTTCTCCCCACTCCACTCTCAACCCCTTTCCCAAACTTCTCCCACCCCCCTTCTCCTTTTCCCCCTCTACGCCTCCTCATAGACTATATATTTATTGTCTCTGTAACCTCATTTCTTTGCCTGAAGATGATGTGTCACATCGAAACCCGGATCGTATTGAAATATTAAAAATCTGGAAAATACAAAGTTTTCATTTTATTTGTTCATTAGGGTCATATTAGCTAAAGGTGGCAGGCTACAGAGACACCTGGAAGATTCTACGAGTGGTAGGTATCTATCCGCCAGAGAAAGAGCTGATGATGATGATAGTATATACCAGGGGTGGCCAGACATGGCGAGCCGCTCATAGCATCCTCAAAAATATTAAGAGCCGCACTCAATCTAGAACTAGCGAGAACTGTGATAATGGGTTGAAAATGCAACACAAGGAAAACTAAGGAAAGAAATTAGCAAATAAAGTGAGCCGCATGCGGCTCGCGAGCCTCACTTTGGCCATGTCTGATATATACATATGTCAATTTATTTTGTTGCGATGGATCCAAGCTCAAGCTTAACATTTCGCCAGTAAGTCGGTGCAATTCTATATATACATATACATATATATATATATATATATATATATATATATATATATATATATATATATATATATATGTGGATGGCAACAAGATGTTGTCTTTCTCGCTAGCTGAAGAAGAAATCTTTCCGAAAGCTTCTACGTTATGTTTCTGTGTTGTTTTTAGTGTTATTTTACGTGTGTCGTTTCGACATCCCCAGGGCCTCGCCAACTTGAAGTAGACCGATTGGTGAGTGTTTACTGGGCTTCCTCATCCCAACATCTTGTCGCCATCCATATATCCCTTTTACCTTTCCTTTTCCGTAAGCTGTTATATATATATATATATATATATATATATATATATATATATATATATATATATATATATATATATATATGTGTGTAAAGGCGACATAAAACGCGTATCTCCGATGCAAAAAGCATTCAAGGGATGCGAGCTTCCTCAATATGCGTCAAATGGTGGTACGTAATCCCTGCCGCAATAATAAAAAACAAAACACTGCCGCTTCTTAACAAATTGTTTACTTTACGGCATTAATTTTTTTCACCTTTCGCGCTAAACGAAACGTCGCCAAACGGTGCTCATCCGCGAGAGAAAACGTGATAGAAAGTCGAAGCACACGACTCGTCCAAGGACGGGAGGAGTTTTGAGGTGGTTATATAATATATGTTAAAAAGCACGTGATGCAAATGGCTAGCCGAAAAATCATTCATTGTTTTTTTGCCGCTTTAGTATTTTCGGCCAGGAGGTGGCTGGCTTGTAGTCATCGTGAATGAAAGCCCACACCTTCATCTTGGGCGTCAAGTTGGACATCCGCCCGTTAATAAAATAATGTCCTAGAATTCGACATGAATGGAACCCGTTGCCTATCGACTTAAGGCAAAGATTGCAAATAGGTTTTAGTTTGCACGCCAGAAATACAAATGACTGCTTTGTGGTTTTCAGCCTTGCCACATTTATATAATTGACGATCAACTCAACGTTATAAAATAGTTGAGTAAAAAATATAAATTTAAGCAACAAAGTACGCGACCTGATTTGCGCAGATTGTTGGTTCTAAAGAACAAGCTTTCTTTTTTTAACAAGCGATCAACATCTATCAGTAGCCTATGTCTTGCTTGAACTCTGCCATGGGGTTGGGTATGGGCAGTGCTTGAAAAATTTCATGCTGGTTCACCAGTCAGACAAATATCTCACTCGTCAGCTGAAAATCGCCAGCGCCCTAGAGACCCCAAGGCTGGCGAGCAAAAAAACACCCTCAGTGCCAAAAATTAAATGTTAATTATTTACACTTTCGTTAACCTATATTTTTATTTTAATTTTTGCCAGATATAACTGTCAATAATCAACCAGGTACAATACACAAAATAAATTTGTATGTACATCAGTCTACATGACAATTAATATAATAACTCATTCATATTATCAGTGACATAAGACCATGAGCAAGCAATAGTACAATGAAACTTACAATTCATATATTCCAGACGCATGGCACTTATGACCTTGAACATGTCTTTCAGTTTTTGCACTAAATACCACTTGTCTATGGCCTTTTCAGGTTTAAAGGCATACACAGCGTAGGGAAATCCCATGGATGTGCCTGTAGAAGTGGCTGTAGTTAGCAACTTCCTAGCGGCCCCAACATTCACTAAATTAAGTAGCTTGGCAATTTTTCCAAAGATTTCAATTCAACAATAGGTATAATGTATAAATAATTGCCGATTGAACTGAAACTGCCCTATTGAATTTTTTACTCGTCGACTAAAAATTTTCGCAGTCACGGACGAGTAGACAAGCGCATGGGGCTGCGCTGTCGTCGAAATCAGAGACAGTTGTTGTACATGATGTGACAATGTTGCCGCTCACTGTTTTGCTGGAACACTTTTTGACAGCTCCCCCACTTTTAATCGTTCTTGCTTGTCAGAGATCAAGTTAGATATTATCTTTCTTTGCATCCAATCCTGGAATTCACCTGCTTTGTGGGTGAGAGGGGGTGCAAGGCACCAAACTCTTTTAACTCTTCACCTACAGACTTGGTCGTATACTTTGGCGGTCCTTAACAGTACTAGAGAAGTATGGATCTTTATGTATCGTTCTTGACCGCGCCAAGTCAGCGTTACGTCCTTCGGAAGGGATTTTGAGCCGTTGGCTCCTTTGGTGCTCTTCGTTAAAAGCAGGCTAAAAGTCGGCACCAGGTTTCTCTTCTCCCTTGCTATCCAGCTATTGATTGCAGTACCTCTTAGACACCCATTGCGCGTAGGCAAGAGATGAATTAGCAGGGTACATACGATACGATATATCGTTCAATCCTTCAATCGATATCGCGTATTTAATTGCTCATAGAAAAGCCATGCCGTGAAGCAATAGAAATGCGGCTACTTGATCCAAGCGTCTGGTCGAATTTTCAGCAGCCGCGCTCTTATTTTATGAAATGGATAAATTGGATTGAAAAAAATAACCATGTTTGCAGTAGCAAATACATATATCCATCCAGTCGATTGCGTGGAATTACACGAGGCTTTTAGCTCTTTCTCTAGTTTTTCCTGTTTTCCTTACATCAGGGGTGGGCGACCTATAGCCCGCGGGTCGTATTTGCCCCCTTCTAGAGCATTTTATGCGGCCAGTGAACCTATGAAAAAGTAATCCATAAAATTTAACAAACGAATTGATATTTTTTAGAGAAAAAATTGTGAGATTAAATCCTAAATTTTGAAAATATATCCATAAATTCTTATATAGACTTGATTTTCACTTATATAGGAATCTCAGAATCTCTAGACTACTTCAAATTTAAACTCTAATTCAGCCCGCAGAAGCATAGGCAACTTCCAATGCGGCTCCCGAAGTATTCGCAATCGCAGATGAGGCCCGGATTTGTAAAAAAGGTTGCCCCTTACATAAAGCATGTCAAACTGACTGCCCTTCCTGTGCCTTACTGCGGCCCGATAGCTAATTTTTTTCTCAAGTGAATCGTGTGGGATTTCATATAAATGCTTTATTTTATCGAAAAGGAGACGGTATTTTTTCATAGTTACCGAATTACAATATAACGCATTTTCTAAATTATTGTTTTTAATCGCAAAACAGCTAAAATCTATCTTTCCAGCTCTGGTCCATATTAAACAATAGCGGCCCTTCTATAACATCCATCGCTGTAATGCGGACCTTCTCTAACATTCGTCGCTGTAATGCGGCCCGGATGCCTCTTCGAGTTTGACATGCCTGTATTTCATGATTTCTTACAATCTGACGTTTCCAGTGCCATTACCATGTGCTACGACGTGATGAACATTCCGCATTCAGTATTAGATCAGGGGTCGGCAACCTCTTCTATATGGTGGGCCAAATTCGTAGTTGCCAGTGCTTCGGAGGGCCGCATTGGAAGTCAGAAGAGTTTCGGCTAGCCGGATGACCGTTTACATCAGAAGTAACCTGGAGATTCTGTTGTCTTATATTAGCGCAAATCAAGTCGAAACAATTTAATAGCGTTAAGACTTCAACAGAAAAGACTTGGAGACCATAATTTTACTGAAAAATATGAAATTTTCTATGTTAAAATATACCAACAATTTTTTCATCTTAGCTTAGCTGACCGCATGAACCATTCTCGGGAGCCGCATACGACCCGCGGGCCGTAGGCTGCTTACCCCTGTACTAGATTACACCTGGCTGTCGAATTATCATCCGAGACTTGTAACGGAGGATTTACTCGATTTGGCTAATCCTCTATCTTCCAAAGATAACAAACTACTTTACCCAGTTCATCAACAAGCACTTGATAAAGTACTTGTCTCATGTATCTCCACTAGCCACAACAGGTTTATGAAAAACCAGATGAGTATTTCGGCTACAAAGCAGCCGTCTTCAGTGGTAATTAACCGGAAATATATTCTAAAAGACCCAGTTTCTTTATAAACTTATTGTGGCTATAGGAGATACCTGGGGCAAGTGCTTATTCTTAAAAATTTTCAGCTATAAAACAAGCTCGATAATTTTCTGTTGAATACTTTACCCAGATTGAGCACTCGAAATTCTCTGTTTTTATTATAAAAACGAATTTTCTAACGTTATAATAGCGATACGTCTCTGCAACTCAGATTAGAGCAGTGGTGTTTCTCGGGGGCCATCCAGCTCGGAAGAGAAAGGGTAGAGGGAGGAGGGGAGGATAGGAGCGGAGCGGCGGGAGGAGGGGGTGAAAGGGGCTTAAAAGGAACTCGGCAGCACCGATGGCGGTAATCAGATTTGCGAATACATTCGCGGATATGTGTATTTATAGACATGCGACGGCAGTGGAATTTTGCTGTACTTCCGCGCACCCGTCCCTATGCTAAACTCCCCTCGTGGCTTATTTCTCTCCGTCTGAGTAATAATCCTATAATTTCATCACGGTTTTTACTGATTGTGGGTGTCGCGTTATCACGTTGCAAAATATTTCTCATTTACGTTTAACCGTTATCGATCCGAATTCGGGCATGAATGATAAACGGTCGAAACTCGATGACCGTGTAATTTAACTATAGAACTTGTTGTTTTACGTGGACAAAAACTGAAATGTGAAAATTTCAGAAAATGTATCATCGCGCTATCCTACTGGTTGTATTTAATGAATTATGCATACATATTTAATCTACATCTACATCTACATTATACCCTGCAAGGCACCTTTTTGGTGGATGGCAGGGGGTGCAGTGCACCAAGGGTCCATAGTTTTCCTACGTTATCTTTTCCTATTATGGTCTCTTATCTTCCTAGGGAAAAACGATCCTCTATATCGCTCCGTTCTACAGTCGATCTCGCGAATCTTATCCTCACTGTCCTGCCTTCCGAGATACGTCGGGCTTCTGATAAGTCCTACTACCTCATTCGCTAGTCCCTCCGACATAAATTTTTCCAGTAGTTTAAATCTAGCCTGCAGCCTACGTTCCTCTAACGATGTCCATTTCAGATTTTCTATTAATGATGTTACGCTTTGTTTACTATCGTAATTCCTCTTTACAAATCTAGCTGCCCTGCGCTGAACCTTTTCTATCTCCTTTAGTCGTCTTAAAGCGATTTATTATGTCAGATGAAAAGCCGACGTTCTTTATAATAATTCGAGAGTAGTTGGTTCCTTAATTATAATTTAATCACAAATTAGATAGGCGACCCAATGGCTACAATGTTCATCTTGTTCACAGGATCATTTCACGGATTTATTTACATATGTATTCTACTTTGCTATCTTATCTTCATGCTCATTAAAACTTACCTAGAAATAATACGGCTACATTATAAGATTCACTGGCCTTCATACTTTGGAAAAAATCTGAAGATTTTGAAAAAAAGCGGGAATGTGTCAGTCATTTGCGAAAATTCTTTTTGGAACATATGTACTACTAACGGTATGCCACCCCGAAGACGACTGCTTCTTAGCCGAAACTCGGAACTGGTTTTACGATTTATTATGGTAATTGGAGCTACCTTATTTATCACATAGGTTCCAGCCATAACACAAGATTGATGATTATTTTTTAAATTTAGTAGAAATAAAAAATGGGACGATACCAAGACAGTCCCAGGAGAAAGCATGAGAATCCGCCTTCAGTTTAACTTCTTATACCACATTTTTTCTTATTTAAGCATCTAATCGTTTTTTTGTTGCTTTCAATTTTTTTCAGGAAACTTTACTACTTTTTGAGTAAGGAGACGTCTTTATCTCTTAATACTATTGCGATATATATATATATATATATATATATATATATATATATATATATATATATATATGTATATGTGTGTGTGTGTGTGTGTTACGGTAAAGGTACGTAATCGGGAAATGTGTGCATTTACCGGTAAATGTGCACATTTACCACCAAGCTCGGTAAATGTAAGTTTAAATTTCCAGAAATACGTATTATCAGTACATTTCCCGGTAAATGTGCACTTTTACCGATGTGTCTTGGTAAATGTGGAAAAAGTAAGAATGAGAAATGCTACACTTTAATAAATACGTCGGTTCCACTGGTATATATGTATTAAGATGAATGCTTCCCAAGCCGAGAGGGGAACACAGTGAACGTGAGGAAGAACCAAAAACACTTCGACTGACCTACCCAACCCAGAGGAGACGAGTAAAATTTGCCTTCATGTTCAAGTTTAGTTTAGTTAGTTGTGCACATTTACCAGGAAATTTACACAATTACCGGACAATGAACATTTACCGTACTTCTAAACTGCAACAACCTGTGTTGCGACGTTAATCCACATTTACCATTGTCTCTAGGTAAGTGTGTACATTTCCCAAATCCAATCGGTAAAAGTATGTTATACTTATTTTCAACCTCTTTATCTGTCTACCCTTCTCGCCTTCATCTTACGCCTTCTAGTTTACCCAAATCCCCATTTGTCATTGTTCTGCTCCCCTCACCTTTTATCTCATTTTCCTCTCGTCCGACTTAACTATACACTTCCCTCTCTCCCTCTTCCATCCTCTCTCCTTCTCCGCTGTATTCCCTTTTCCGTTTTACACGCCCCTTCTAAAAAACCTCACGTACTGTCCAGCCTATCTGCTCCTAACATCTGCTTCCTTTCTTCCCTTCCTATTAGTCTCCTTTGTCTTATCCCAACTCTCGAATTCCTCTTTCTTTCTCTTTTTTTGTTTTTCTTTTGTTGCTCTCGTTTTCGTCCCGCATTTCTCTTTCTCACGCTTCTTAACAAAATAATCTCCTTCACTTCTCTCTCCTCCACCATCTTCCACCTATCCCTCTTCCTCTTGCTCTCTCTCCTCTTTCTCAATCTCCCTTCCTCTCTCTCTCTCCCATAATTTCCTTACCTTTCTCTCACTCCCACTTTCTCTATCTCCCCTTTTCTCACTCTCCCTTCCTCTCTCTCTCCCTTCATTTCTCTCCCATCCTCTCTCCCTATCTCACTCTCCCTATTTCACTCTCCCTTCCTCTTTCACCCTCCCTCTCTCTTCCTTCCTCCCTCTCCCTGTCTCTCTATCTTTTCCTCTCTCTCCCTTCCTCTCCCCCTTCCTCTCCCTATTTCTCCCTATCTCGCCTCTTTCCGGCCTTGGTAGACGTGTGGTTAGAGTATCTGCCGACGGATACTGAGGTCGCGGGTTCGAATCCAGCCGAGGGCATGGGTGTTTTTTTCGTCATACAGGGTTGTATGTAATAATGGACTGGATGGTCTAATTATAGTCCTTGAAAAAGTCGAATTATTATTATCTCTCTCTCCCTTCCTCTCTTTATCTCTCTCCCTTCCTCTCTCTTCCCTTCTCTTCTTTCCTCTCTTTTTAATTCTCTCCTTTCCTCTCTCTACCTTTCTCTCCTTTCTTCTCTCTTCCTCTTTAAGGGTTATATGTGAGAAGGGACTATATAGTCTCAATTTTGCCATTAATAAAGTCGTTTGTCTGTATGCCTTTCTCTCTCCCTACCACTCTTTCTACCTCTTTCTCTCTTACTCTCTCTCCATTCCTCTCATCCTCTTGCTCCTCTAGTCTCTTCCTCTAACTCCTTCCCTCCTAACCTTTAACTCTCTCATTCTCTCATCCCTTCAGCCTCAATTTTCTATCCTGCTCAAGGAAATAGTATGAGTAGCCATCAGTCTGTTTTGTCCGATATGAAGAGATTCATCCGTCAGTTCATGTGTTTATGTCTTTTCTTCTCCGTTCTCCTCTCTCCTCGTTTCTCCTCCCTCCTTCTCGTTTCTCCCCTCCTTCTCGTTTCTCCCCTCCTTCTCGTTTCTCCCCTCCTTCTCGTTTCTCCTCCCTCCTCGTTTCTCCTCCCTTATTCTCGTTTCTCCTCCCTCCTCCTTTCTCTTCCCTCTTACCGAATTTGCTTTTCCATTTTCTTCTCCCCCGCACTGTCATATCTTTTCATCCAATACATGTCTAATACAACGGTTCTATTTAGATTATCCAATTAGGTAAATAGTGTATTTTTTCAACTGCACTTCGCTGACCGTTGATTCAAACAATTACCGCTGTGAACCGGTACCGCACGCGTGATTTCTCAATTTCGTGGGGGCTTTAAAATATTGATATATTTTCAAGCGAAAATGCCTTTGCAGGGTATTTTATCCAACTACTTTTATTAAATCCCTGAATAGGTAGATTAAATTATAAAACAATCGTTGGCCGACTGGCCTATCGAATATTTTTCACTTTATTTCAATAACTATTATTTATTCTTTGCTTAATTTTGACTTTAAGGGAAGTCTGCGTCCACTGGATACCCTTCTGTATGTTCGCCCTTGCTGAGGACTGTCAATTTGCAGCTGGAATAGCATGTACTCAACCATTTTACGGTACGTAAGGCACTTAAATCCGGATTGAAACCAAAAGGTGAGCTGGATGATTAATTCCTGATTATGTAATTTTTTCAACTCTTTTTTTCCTTATCCATCTCACGCTCTCTTCCCTCAACCCTTAATACTCCCATAATCCGTTCTGGTATAATTCCGAGATTCGGAGTTACTTTGTCCACGCTCTAATATTCCTACATCTTCCTATTCCCGTCGGTTAAGCATCTCTATTTCATTATCGTTCCCATCCTTTTACATCCAACCTCTTCTTCCAAACTTCTCCTCCCATCGCCGCCCGTATCTCTCTCTCCCTCTCCGATCTATCCTCTCACCGCTCCCTTCCCTACCTGCCTTTTGCTTTAATACCTGCGGCCCTTTTTCCTCAAGGTCGCATTTTTGTAGAGCGTAAATGTTAAAATTATCCACATGTCGATTGGACGACGGTTTACCCGTTTTTGTGCCGGTAGAGACTTTCATAAGGAGTCGAATCGAATAGGTGAACGAACGATGTTTGTTTTTACGTCACGGTTTTTATTGCAGAGCGACGTCGCAACAGGAAACAAAGCGTCACGTATTTTTTTTCTTCGGGTTTTGGATTGGATTCCGTGATGAGTGGTATGTGGGGACTTCCGGCGAGGCGCAGTTTGAATGAATTCATCGGACGAAGTCTTAGGAACGATCGGCGCTTCAAAGCGCGTACGAGATGACGCCGCTGCGGAGATAAAGAGGAAGATTGTGAGATTGGGTGAAACATTGATTGTTCTTTCCGGGGAGTGGCCCCGTTGCAATACACTGTTCTCAGACAGGCGCTGATCCTATCCTTCCTTTAATTGTAGTGATTCTATAGGGACACACTGAATGCTATCCTCAATGAATAATTAAATCAGCTGCCTTCAATCCAATCGGCCGCCAGGGAAGATATGATTAATAGCTTGAGACAACTCACATCACAAGACTCGTCAAATATTCATTGTTTTTGCGTGTTCCAGTACTGCAAAAATCATGCTGCACAGCGTCTACTGACCACCAACGACACGTGGGCGTTTATTCTGAGGTTTATTATAAAAATCCGTAACTTCTCGTTACCAGCGTTGAAAATTTGTTCATTTGCATTGAATGAAAGGCTAAATTATTTATTTATAGATGAATCCTTTTACATTAATCTTCAGAACTGTGTTTTATAAACGGGTATTTTAAATTTAATCGTACGTGGAAAGGTTTACTCATTATTTTTAACCATACTTTCTTAACAGCAATTTTTGCGTACCTTATCATTTTTTGTTTCTTATTATCTTACCTTATTCCTTAATTTCCGAACGTTCTTTTGGTAATTGATAGATTAAGGTAAATTTATATTTTAAGCGTTCTGAAATATCAGAGATCGTAGAAAAATTTTCCATTTAAAGGTGATGGTTTTCGGAAAATGTGAAACTTGGAGATGATATTTAGATGAAACTCAAATTTAACGAGGAAACCTTATTTTTATTTTTTATCGGTGAGACGACTCCTTCAGCCATAAAATTTATTAAAACCCGATGCATTTCGCCCACTAAGTGGTCATCTTCAGGGGCTAACTTGAATCGACGGTGACAGTCACTGTCTGTTCAAGTTCACCCCTGAAGATGCCCACTTAGTGGGCGAAATGCATCGGGTTTTAATAAATTTTATGGCTGAAGGAGTCGTCTCACCGATAAAAATCGAGCCATAAGTTAACCAAGTCACCAACCCTTATATTTTTATTGTTGGCATCCATCCAATTAGTCCCTAAAATTTGATGAAAGATCTCCATTTCCTTCTCGTATCAGTAGCAGGGGAAAACTCTTTTATTTGTCTTTTGTATAGTTCTCTAAAATCATTTCGTAATATACAACCCTGGAAAATCATTTATCATTTTTCAATTATCCTGCTGTATTAATATAGACGTACAATCTCAGTGCACCGCTAGACTCCGAGGCAGCGAGAAGCCCTTTATTACTTGTCACCACACTCAAGAGGCGCCAGAATCACGTGGACCTCGGGAACAGACAGTAAAAATTCCATTAAAAGAAGAAAAATCGTTGAATGTATAATGGAGACAAAGGGGAAAGTATCCTTTTCGGGACGATAAAAATTCGGGTTATAGGCTTTGGAGTTTTATGATCGCACACAATTCTATTCCATGACTTTCTCTTTCTTCATATTTTTTCAATCACCCGATGCTCTTGCGACTGGAATATCAACATCGACCTTTGTATTCTGCTCTTCTTTCTCTCTCTCTCTCTCTCCTTTCAGTCTCACCTTCGTAACTTTCTCTCTCCCAGCATCAATCATTACAATCGCACCTCTTCTCTCTCACTCTCCCTCTCTTTACCCTTCTCTCCCTCATTATTCTCCATGCCTCCCTCCCTTCTTCTCCTTTCCTCCTTTTTCCCATCCCTCCCCCTTTTTAACCCTTTCATTCACTCTCTCCCTCCTCCTCCCTTTGATGGATTGCCCGAGTAATTCATCCCCCTCTGCGCGATGAGCTCCTCGGAGCGACCGCTGAAGGACTCGAAAGATTCTCTCCTAGGAGGGCCTGTTAGGGCAGGTTGCCCCGTGCCCGCCCTTCTCCGCCCCTCCGCCTTGCCACTCAACCCTCCTCCTCCTCCCGTGACGTTGCCATGGGAATCCATCAAATTAACACCTATACCTTCGGGAGGCAGGACGTTAAGTAACCTTCTTTGGTATCATTAGCGACGGCGGTCTAATTAAAGTACCGGGTTTCCCATACTCTTCCACTTCCTCGCTTACCTTTCTGCCTCCTCTCTCTCTCTCCTATGCAGCCTCCTTTCTGTCATCGGCATATCCCTAGTGTTCTTCCTCCCCGCTATTTGGTGGTGGGCTGTCGGGACGCCTACCGTTGGACGGGATGCTGAATCCCATGTGGAGTGAGACACTTTCAAATTTCCTCTCAAAATAACGTTTCCCATGTTCTCCGAACTTCTCTGCCCGCTCCCTCCCTTTCTTTCTTTATCTCCATCTTCTTTCCCATCTGTGTGAGGTCGCTTTAGACGCGAGACATTTTCGTGTGGCACGTCAATGGGGCCACTTTACGCGCCAACAGGGTGAAATTTTCGGTTTTGCCCTCCCGTCCTGCTTGTTCGTTTATTTATTCATTGCATGCCGATGAGGACGCGCTGGTAGGTTCCGCGGTGCTTTTCTGCGCGAAAGTTCATTGAAAATTGCGGAAAGCTGAATGGCTTCAGGAATGAGCAACAGAATAGTGGTTCCATGTGAACGGACATCGACATGCCTTTCCCGCCTCTTTTTCGACTTTCTCTCTCGTGCTGAAACGAACTTATTGACGATGACATTGTTCTTGTACAGAAAAATTATAATTAGTATTATCGAAAATAATCTCAAAATATTAGTTTGAATAAATTTTGTTGTATCCAAATAACAAAGTAATAGAAATTTGAACATTAAAAGGAGTTAAATATTAATTTTAGAATTAACAACCTGATAAAAAAGAGCCAAATTGCGTAGCTACGGAATTTAAGAATATAGCGTGAAATAGAAAAGTTGGCTTGGAAATATTTTCGTTATGTTGAAGTATTTGTCATAAAGGCGTCTGTTGAAGCGAGAATTTACCGCAGAAAAACTTTCAGAAAGGTAGAACTATAATGGACGATCCGTAATCTACCAATGAGAGCGGTTAATTTGAAATGCGGATACGGAGTACTCAACCGTTTTATGGCTTCATTTGTTACCGATGCGATTCCTTTCATATAACTCAAAAAGAGGGTTTACTCATGTCATCATTTCATTTTTCTTCCATTGTCGGTCGTGCTTCTAAATCAATCTTACGCATGACTGTTTCATTTTGATTTATCATCGGAAATACTCATTTCTTTTCATTGCGGTTCGTGAATTGTTCTGGGTGGCCCGTTTTTTCAGCTCTTGGAACGCGTTCTGGAACTTCTTTTATCCACCTCCGGTCAGTCGTTCGCATTAAACGGTCTTTTGGTTCCCCTTTTCAGCGTCGACGTAATTTCGTTGCATAATTCTCTCTAGCAGCAAGCTCTTCCACTGCATTTCCTTTGGTCTTTGTCTCATCGTCTACAGGATCTTCTCCAGAAATTCTGAGTGTATATTCCAATATTCGAGATACATTTACACCGCCTCCAGACTGGATTCTAAAATAACTTTATATCGCTATTGCTATTTATATTACATATACATAATATCACAATTAAATACTAAATAAAAATTGTAAGAATAAAGACGATTGGTTGTCCAGGCAAGTTGTATTACAAAAATGCAAACTGTAGGAATCTTACTTGTACTCATAAGTAAAATTTAAAAAAATTATATACTTAAAGTAAAAATCTAACCAGATTTAGGCATATTATCAATATAAATATTTGTTAAAATTTCTCGAAGGGACGAATACTTTATTATGAGTGTTCACGCGAAGGAATTCCATTACAATAATGCTACTGCGCAGCCCCACATCGTTGAAAAAGGTATTCTAGAATAAAGTAATGTTTATGGAAAGATTTTCATTTATGGGCGTAATTTGGGGGTACAGGTCCATGCAGTACGTGGGGCCCCGAACTTTTTGGGGACCCCGAAGAATGCTCAGAAGACTCGAACAAAATTCAATGAACAAGAAATCAATGAATATTCACAAAAATTTATAAGAAATTTATTGACCAAAGCCTTTGTGACGAACTTCTCTCGGTGTATTTGAAAGATGAGATTGAAACCTATACGGACACCAAGGAATTATTGGAATTAATAACGATTAAATACAGACGCATCAATATATAGCAATGCGTGTACATCTTTGATGATATATTCGACATAGCCAGTAACTGTTTCGTCAAATGAAAGATCTTTTTCAAAATTAAAGTTAATAGAAAGCTGCCTACGCACTTTTATGGCCAGAAGTATACTTAAATATTTATCACTTCCTTCAGTAGAAAACTCAGGAGCATTAAAGAGGAAATTGAGAAATTTTCAGAAATGAAATGCCGGAAAAAATTTAAAATCATACAAACAATTTAATAACGATTTTTTACATAGCTGCGGTCAAACTTTGGCGCCCTTTTCGAGAGGCGTGTGTGTCGGTCACCTCGTCTCCACACCCATCGGAACGACCTTGTTTGTGTGTGTGATATTGGTAATTAGGATCGTAAAATGTGCAATTTGAAGTTATTAAAATATTTTATTCACGAATAACACAGTGTCACGGGGACGTTATCGTCAATGACTTAACTGAACTATCGTAACTGACTGAATGGTGATTTAGGAAGACAAGATAACAGAGCTTGATGTCATCACCTTGTTATCTTACCTTTTTAGAGTGCCAAGAGCAAACGAAATTAATACTTTATCGATTTTGTAACTGAGAAAATAAAATAAAACGATAAAGGCATTTCTTTTCCGATGAGCAAACACAGAGAAACGATATTTTGACAGCATAAGCCGAATTGTAACTGATGGGATTTTCATGTAAACAAACAAGTGACTCGCGAATCGTGTAAAAGCGTGCCGAGTCCGCGCAAATCGAGCAATAGGTCATCAATCATAAATCGCATATAAACGGACTCAGATAAATCGGAGGCTGCCCGTATATAAAATCTTAATCGCCATTAGTCATCTGTTCACAGACAGATCCATGACTAGTTGTTAAGTCGCCATCTTCACATGCGTCTTTCTTCTTCATTTCTGAGTAACTCTTTCTCTTTTATCCTTTCATGAACTCCCGCAGCCTGAAATTTAGAAAAATAACAATTAATACGAAAAATGGAGCGAAGCATTTCCAATTTCTTTAATTTAATCACATAGCAGTTTCAAAAAAGGAGAAAACGTCTTTGCGCTTAAGACTTTTCAAATGAAAGATGATTGTTAAATCGGAAGTTTATCCTTTTACATTTAAAGTCGCTTATTTACGACCAACGATTATCGCTGTCAGCCGCCTATTTTTATCAAGAACGGAATTAAAAGAAAACGAATAATTAAGGCGCAAGTCCGCCGTTTAATTTAATCAGTCGCTTAACGTTATTAATTTAACGGGAACCAATTTGATTACGTTAAGCGCCATCTAGTGTGTGTTTATATATAATATATATATATATATATATATATATATATATGTATGTATGTATGTATGTATATAAACGCTTAAGGAGGAGGAAAGGTAAATAAGGTAAATGGATGACAACAAGTTGTTGAGGTAAGGAAGTCCAGTGAACACTTACCAATAAGAGATCATCTGGGGTGTCGGATAAACATTTAAATACGTATATTGGAGCTTTCGGGGGTGATCCCTTCATTAGCACGAGAGAGACATATATATCCCAAGAACTTGTTGCCATCCATTTATCCCATGGATCTTTCCTCTTCCGTAAGCACACACAAACACACACACACGCACGCACGCACGCACACACACACACACACACACACACACACATATATATATATATATATATATATATATATATATATATATATATATATATAGGCTCCAATCTACGCATTTAAATGTGTTTCTCCGACACCCCAGATGATCTCTTATCGGTGTTTCACTGGGCTTCCTTACCTCAACAACTTGTCATCCATTTACCTTATTTACCTTTCCCCTTCCTTAAGCATATATACATATATATATATATATATATATATATATATATATATATATATATATATATATATTCATTTGCGTCAATCGGGGTTTACTCATGGCTCGCCTGCCAGGTCTCCCACCTCACACCGCAAAATCATTGACCTCCACTTCCTGCGCTGCGAACCCAAACGGACGGACCGACCGAGATCCCCTTTCCCATCCAACCCCTTTCCCCCCTATCTCCATTCCCCTCCCTGCCTATCCAGCGTGTGAACCTCATTCCTGGATTCCCGAACTAAGCATCTCAAGAGTTGCTCAATCCGTTTTCGCTTCGCATAAGCCCAACCTGCGACATCTCTCGTTCTCTCTCTCTCTCTCTCACCCTCTCCCTTCCTCTCTCTCTCTCTCTCTTCTAATAGTCCCAAACTCCTTCGGATTCTCTCATTTCCCATTTAACTTCTCCTTGACATCCGAAACCTAATCGGTCTTATAGATCCGGGCTCCTGAAGTCGCGCTTATTTTCTCCTCCGGTTTCGTCTTGCTCTGCGACATTCGTCACGTATCAATTTACTTCCTTATCACGCATTTAATGATTCATCTGGTTCTATTTTTAAAGATCTCTTTTAAACGGCATATATGCGTTATAAAAATGAAATATGGATCTCTCCCTATGGCTGGGAAGGAAATGATGATGAACGTGTGTAGCCACTGGATGATTCGGAGAGGCGTATTTGGGCTATGAAGCTTTTTAAATTTTATTCAAGTTGACTTTCTGCGATTGTAATTTTTTCATCTTACGCTAAATTTGGGGTGGTTTGGGTTCGAATGTACCTGCATGCTTTCGTCAGTTATTATCTATAAAAATCAAAAGCGATGTTACTGAAAATCACTTATAGTACATTTCAATATTTTGTAAACGGAATAGCAAGAAAACTTCGCTATCGAAGCTACCTTCATCATCAATATTTAACCAGTAATTTTTTATCGAACCTCTCGCAGTTCGAGGAAGACCCTCTATATCAGCGTTTATCAGCAGCTAGTCCGCTGACAATTATTCGCCCTTCCGCGATATCTCATTTATCTCGTACTTATACTGATTAACGAAAGCCTTTTTTTGTTTTTTCAGCTGGAAAAGTGTAGAATTGTCAAAGGATTGGCTATTAAAAATAGATTTTACTGGTCCTTGGCGGAATGTTCGGAAAATTCACCGTTCCGCGATAGATATTAGGTTCAAAACCGCTGCTCTGGAATATTTTTAGACTAAATAAACTTTTAAACAAAATGCCGTGATCATTAGCTGCACTTTAAAACTATCAGTAATTTCCTCATGGCAACGTTTTTCTAGCGATTATTGGAGAGCATAACGAGAACAAAATAAACTATCGGAACGATTATTCGTTTAAGGTAAATTTGCGAACAAAACAATGCTAATAAGAGGAGATTTCTGCATACAAACGCATCGGAAAAATATTTTTAGAGAATGATGTCTCAAATTAACTTGTTTGGCGGCACTAGTTGCTTCAGATGAAACCCTCACCAAATGGTCGGATCATGGACGTGCGCATTATAAGCCACGCGGCAAGACTACGTTTTTTGCCTCGTTTGAGCTTCTTAAGGTCGGAAAATAATTTTCATGCGGTTGCTTTGTCGCTACTATTTTTATACACGTTCTTGTTTATCTTCTATCGTCCGTTTTTATGACTGCCCGAAACTTTTGAACCCGTTTTTCCGCCGATTTGAACAAGATTTCAACAGAAAAGGGCGTCCTGGGTGTTTCCCGAAGCTGCGATTACAACATCCGGTGACCTCTTTCGGAACGCATACGGCGGTCGGGGTCGGCGCTTTGAAGGAGTTACGCCCGTGACGAAATGGAACTGCACGGTGCGATGAAATTCGGTGCACGGGTGCATGTTACCAATATCCTTGACCAGAAGAAAATCCCTTTGGGCGGAACGATTCCCATCTTTTCTTTGAGGCTGAAACTCACAAATGAATCCATTGACCGGAAGTTTCCATAAATCAATCCGTTCCTAAGATACCTTTGAGTGGCGGAAGTATCTCCAAAATTATTTTCAAGAAAGAGATGTTTGTCTGCGTGTGTGTGTATATATGTATATGAACTCACACACATACATAAATGTATATTTTTCTATTCTTTATTCTTCGGTGCTCCCCTCCCCTCTGGAAAATGACCCAATGAGCTTAATGCAAAAGAAGGTAAATTAAATTTGGAAAGTAACAAAAAACAGCACACGACACTTGTGATTTTCAATCTGGAAAAGAGAAATAGGGTGACAACTTTATAAGTAGTATAGTGCGTTTTAAATAATTTTTTCCTCAATAGCCACTAAATGGCCGAGTCAATTCTACTAGACTTGGATCCGGCAGCGGAACTATAATACTGCAAAGTTTGCGATTGCGGGGGGGAGGGTTTGGCCATAGATTTGGAGGGTTTTACAAGTCTATATGTGCATTAGATTACACAACGAATTATGAAAAGCCCAAAAATTATTTTCGCTAGGAAGGGAGGGGGGCAAAAGTTGGTAGTTCCTCCACTGCTCGAATCGTTAGTAACATCGGCCTATATCAGAGCATTTGCCCGTATACAGTTAGATCCCGATTTAGCGCCCCCCTATACCCCCTCATACTGCCCATGAATTCTGGTGAATAAAATTTCCATCTTATGAATACATAGAGGTAGCATATACCTCGATTTACCACCACCCCCGCTTTAACTCCAATGTCAGCGATGGACAAACGGCGGCGCTAAATCGGGGTTTGACTGAAATTCAGTTATCCCTTTTAACAACTATGGCAATTACCTGTATCATATTCACGCAAAACGCGGTGGTTGATACAATTGCTGCTTAAACACCGCATTACCTTGCAGTGAAAGTGTTTATCCAGAGATATTAGCCTGAAAGAACTGCCGTGAGGAAAAAAGACTTTTTTCCATCCACTTAGCGTCATCTCTGTATTAACAGGCGTGTTTTGGTGTTTTCAAACACCTCGCAGGGGCGTACGTGGGCGGATAAAAGGTTCTCGTTAGCGACGGCGATCCGAGTCCGTGTTTAGGAATAATGCTGAGTTTCGTCCTCACCTATTCTTCCGGGCCGGACGTGCGAATCTTCACTTGTTTAGCAGGCGATTACACAAACCCCCATTCACCAGTTTTTTTTGGCACTTCACATGTCGTCTGGGAGACGTTTAGGATATTCGTCGGAGGAATGTTTTCTATGCGATGTTGTTAAGATTTTTTAAAAGAATTTAAACTTGTTTTATCTTGTACATATGTATTATATGCAAGCACATTAGTGGGTGACGTCGTAGCAAACGACTTGATTTATAGGTGAAACTATTTATAGCGTGCAAATACGAAGACTTATACTTAAGCAAGGGCTGCGCCATATAAAATATGTTGGTACTTTCTCACGTTCGCGAATGTTCGGTATGAAAGAAGTGGTACCGTCTAAACTAATTTCTTCGAGTTAGTGAAATCTGTATACGTTTGTAAGCATAGAGCAGTTTACGACGCAAAGCAAATAGAAGGGTCATTTTCGTATCCTCGATCTTATGCAACCCCCTCCGAACTCAATTTCAATACATGTATTTATGTAGTGGAGGCAGTAAACATTTCTTATTCGAAACTTGACGCATTAATTTCGAAATGTAAAAAGGTAATGTAAATTTTTGTTTTAAAAAATTACATTTTCGTTTCGATTTTTAAAATCTTGAATGAAAAAAATAATTCAGACTTTCCTCGCAAACATTGTGGCGTTTACGTCAGATAGTTTCGAATCGCATTCATCCAGATATCTTTTATCAGTCGATTTGCATTTTATCAGTTGGAGAAGTGAGCATGAGGTCGATAACACACTTTCGCTATCGGGTGTGTGTCAGACGAAAAACCTATAATCTACGGGCACGAACGGTGGTTCATCAACATCAGAGAAGTTTTTTGACTTGAATGTCACAAAATCATGAAAGAAACACATTTCGAAAGACGTCCGTCCTTCGAGAATACGAAGTTGGAGTCTTTTAGCAACACTTTGGTTTCTCCTGAAGGTTGCATGACTAACGATCGCCTCCACGAAAACGGCAATAAAGAGGAATCAATGGAGGAAAAATTCAGGGAAAAAGAAATCACGTTATATCCGAGACATGAACATATATATATATATATATATATATATATATATATATATATATATATATATATATATATATACTTAAGGAAAAGGAAAGTTAGTGATGAGGGTGGCAACAAGGCGTTGATGGATGCCCAGCGGACACTTACCAAGTTGAGCATCAAGTTGGCAGGCTGCTGGGGGCGTCGAAGAGACACGTACAAAACACGCACACAAAAACACGAAAGCTTTTCAGACATATGCCCTTCATCAGCGATGGAGAGAGGGTAATATATATATATATATATATATATATATATATATATATATATATATATATAAAACAACTTACGGAAAAGGAAAGGTAAAATGAATATATGGATGTCAACAAGGTGTTGGGATGAGGAAACCCAGTGAGCACTCACCAATCAGACGACTTCAGGTTGGCGAGGCCCCGGGGATGTCGAAGCGACACACGTAAAATAACACAAAAACACAGAAACATCACAAACGTAAAGCTTTCGGAACTACTCCTTCTTCAGCTACAGAGAGAGAACATATATATATATATATATATATATATATATATATATATATATATATATATATATACAGTGAACTCCCGATCTAACGTTTTTTACCGGACCAAGGGAAATCGACTTTAGATGCGGAAAAACGTAAGATGCGGAAATGGAGATAATGATATTCGCACATAATAGTACCTTGTCTGGTACATTTTAAATTATTATACAGGATGCCCAAATGCCCTGTATTTCATCAACTGTCCCGTAAAATCCTGTATTTTCTGAAGTGAAAGTTTTTACAAATATATTATAATAAGAAAAACATCGCAAATAAATTTATATTTTCAATTGTATTCCAAATTCTTGCTCTCGTTCTTATTCAAATTAAACACGAATATGTCAGGAAAAATTATTCTTTAAAGGTAAGGGGATATTTTCTATAGATTTCTGAACCATTCAGATAAAATCAAAAGCTCAGTACCATGGCAGGAATTGAATGATTAAAAAATGGTAATTGAAAATTTCTCTGCTCACGTCTTTAAAAGTTAGAAGTGTTACCGTTACCGAATATGAAGATTCTACTACAGTTGTAATGAAGAAAACTACTCTAGATAAGTCATGAGAAAAGGTATTAGCAACTTACCTGGTTAACCTCCAATATCATACCCATAACAGGAACAAAATTAGCATGTGCACACAGCTGAATATCGAAGATGAAAACTATATGTTGAATCCACAGCGTCAGAAGTAAGTCTTTTGTGCATGCGTCGATTGAATAAAATGTTTCTTCCGGATGGATCAAATAAGGAAAACCAAGAGATTAAGACATTAAATTGTAAAAAATTGATTGGAGAGATTTTAAGGAAAAAATCTTTAAAAGTTAAAAAAAATGCAAGGTAGATACCATATCTGTTTTGGATATGTTATTTGAAGAAAAAAGATCACTACTAATTTTGAATGACAATTACAAATGAAAACCATACAAATATAAATGATAAAATTTAGTATTTTTTGAAAAAGTCGGATATTTAACTTTGTTGCTTTCTTTCATTTGCGTGAATATCATAGAGTCCCTTTTCAAGTTTATCAGTTCCTTCAAGAAGGTGTTCCGTCCCAATACGGGACCACAAATATCTCTTGATGGTAACCAAGCCCTCCAGAGCTTGTTTAAAGCTTGGTGGTTCAGTTTCATTTACATCATCATCTTCATTTTCAGGACAGTCATCATGTTGTAAATCACAAATTTCACTCACTGTTAGTAAACCACAAGTAGCAACATTATCATCAAAGGTCACAAACTCATCAAATGTCATTTCATTCAACTGCAACAGCTTCCAGTCATCATTATCGACTTCATGAAGAGCATCTTGTTCTTCATAGTCAGCAACGGCATCACGGAAGAACCCAGCTTTTCTAAAACAATTCTTGATCGTTTCAGTCTTAATGGCTTTCCAAGCTGATGTTACATAATGCATGGCCTCTAAAACTGACAATTTCAGTGTAATTTTGCTGGAATCCATAATTGCCACTGCTTTGGATACCAGCGCCTTTCTATACTGCTGTTTCAAGCTGTGTAAAATACCTAGATCCAATGGTTGCAAATGACTTGTGCAATTTGCTGGTAAAAAAATAACTTGAACATTCCGTAGATTGGCAGTATCTTGTGGATGAGTTGCACAACGATCCACAAACAGCAATACTTTTCTCGAGGTGGAACCCATTTTTGCATCAAACTCTTGCAAATACTCCATGAATAATTTTGATGTCATCCATGTCTTGGAGTTGTTTTTATACTTACATGGGAGTGTCCTCACATTCTTGAAGCATCGCGGTTTGGTGAATTTTCCAATCACAAGTGGTTGGAGTTTTTCGCTAACATCTGCATTGCAGCACAGAAAAACTGTCAGTCGCTCCTTGCTTTTCTTTCCCCCATGGCAAGCTTCTCCTCGAAAAGTTAAGGTTCTATCTGGTAACAAATTTAAAAGAATCCTGTTTCATCAGCGTTAAAAATATCGCATGGTGCATAGTTCTTTATTTTCTCGGGTAACTCTCCTGTCATCCAATGATTCGCTGATGCAAGATCTACGTTTGCACTCTCTCCTGCAATGACTTTATAAACTACACTACACTTTTTAAACCTATCAAGCCATCCGCTGGATGCGGTAAAAGTAGGAAACCCCAGTTGATTTGCGATTTGTATTGCCTTTTCACGCATTATAACACCACTAATCGGGATGTTGGAAGCTCGAGCCTGCTGAAACCACTCAAGTAACAATGATTCCATTCTTTCGTATGGTGATGCTCGAGAGTTCTTCCTACTTTTCGCAGCCACACCGCAGTCGTTTACAGCTTTGAGGATCGATGTTCGGTGAGCCATAATTGTGTTCAGCGATGTAACTGCCAGCCCTAATCGCCTTGCCATTTCAACACGTTTCAGGTGTGGATTTCTATCTACTTCTTCGATTATTAATCTTTTTTCATCAAGAGTTATAACCTTTCTTTTTGATGCCATTAGAAATATATAGGGTGGAGTACAAAAACTTTTAAACAGCACTGAGAGTAAAATTCTCTAAAATATTTAAAATTTCGTAAATATTACAGGAAGTAAATTTACAGCTTTCAACTTACGAGGTGCAACTATCACTAAAATATAAATGACATAGACTGATTGTATTATGTCAATCAGACAAACGAGCAAAGTTCCAATGGTAGACGACTGAACTTGGCTTGTTGCGTACCGAAGACGACGGCTGATAAAGAACTGCCACTGAGAAAGTTTAGATGGTGGAGACTGAGAGTAGAGATGCTAAGATGTATGTAGACAAAGTTTGATGGTAATTTAATGAAAGTGAAATCTAGTAGACTCTGCATAGCCGCATTTTTCTGTACATAGATTGTAACTAAGTAGGGCATACTGGAAGCAAAAAAAACACTTTTACTGACCTTATTGAGTTAATCGTAAACTATGTATAATACATATTAACTTAATAGAGGTTGTGTTGCATTTATGAACCTTTTCCAGTTTTCGTAATTTTTATTCTCACGTTATAAGCGGATGTAATTTTAGACGGGGACTTGAAACTCGATACTTAGGATGCGGAAAAACGTTACAAACGAAAAACTTTAGAAGCGGGAAAAGATATAATGGAAGTAAATGGAGCTCTAGCTGGGACCTCAAAATTTCGACTTAAGATGCGGAAAAACGTTAGAAGCGAAAACGTTAGAACGAGAGTTCACTGTATATATATATATATACATACATACATACATATATTCCAATTTTACCTGCGATCTCTTCTTGTGATCTGATAGCGGTTGTTTGTGGTGATGGGAACACCGTATATTCCACACCTCAACTTTTATAGTTTTGAAATTAATTTTATTATATGACCTTTCAGCTATTGATGTGCTGAGTTTATTCAGGCAAGTTTTACCTTAGGCAAAAACTGCATGTAACTAGTGTGTGGCACGAGATATTAACCACGATTTAAATAAATTTGAAATGCACCCCTAAATATGAAAATTCATTTGCATATCTCATGTTTAATATAATTTTGGGATGGACATTTGAAGTGTCCCCAGTCTGTTTCTCCCAGTATAATCTTCGTGACCTTCAAGTACGTAAGCTGAAAAACATTAATTAGAAGCTTAATGGTTCCAAAGAGTAATTTTCAAAAAACTAAATATTTCTCTTATAAAAATAAGAAGATATATTCGATCTTAACCAATGATGCCTAATCTTTTAAGTCCGAGGATCCCAAAGGTCGCCTCCCCACTCTTCGCTGACCGCACGCAATCGAAAAATGAGTTAAAGAATAAATCAAGGAAACTAAAGGATTGTCGGTGGTTATCCTTTTACAATTTTAAAACTTATTTATCGATTATAAGCTTAGATAAAAAAACAAAATTTATAATATTTGTTATTTCCTATTTTAATTTTGTCACCTGGTGTCGTTTGATTGCTAAACTCATGGAGGGCCGTAATTTGGCCACCACTGGTCTAAACAAAATGAAAATACACACGGAAATAATTAAAGGAGCTTAGGCTATTCAATAAACGGAAACATAGCAGAAATATGAAAACATTTTTTAGAGAACACGTCAAATCAACTGCGGCGTTTTTATCATCAAATGTACATTCACAAACCATTTATCAATCCCGTAGACTTCTCCTACTCAGGCGTAAGCGTTTAGTTTTCAATCCACTGGAGTCTTTTTTAAACGCACTTTGTTTGTTTTAAAGTGTCTTCAAAGATAAAACAATACTTATCGAGAAAAAACAAAGAATCAACGGATATTCTCCGACAAAAATGACCCCAATTTTTCCAATACACTCGAGAAAAGAATACCCGAATTTGTAAATAATGAAAACCTAATACGATCTAACGTATCAGTCCATTAAATCGAGTATCTCCTCTCGAACTTTTTTTCGAAGAGGAAATAAAAGCAAATAAAGAGAAATAAAGAAATTTCATCTCCCCCTGAGCGAAGAACGATGAATCAAGTGAAGAAGGATAAGTACTCTCTCTCTCTCTCTTTCTCGCGACGCAACTCCTCCTCGTCCCTCAATCTATTCATTAAAACGCCATGGAACGAACCCGCAGGACGAGCGGGAAAGAGTTCGACCAGATTCTCGGGCTTCATTCAACGAGCCGCATTCGACTCGCAGGAGAGAGAGAGATGAGTTTCCGCCGGTTCGCACAGTGGCGTTCAGAAAACCCGATCATGGGGAAGATCCTTCCCCTTAAGCCCTTCTGTTGTCGAGCTGTCCCTCCAACCCCCTCCCATTCCACCTCTTATCCTCCCCCCACCTCTTGTCCTCCTCCTACCCCCTCCCTCAGTCCATGTGTCGCATTCCATTGTTGTCGCCGCTGGGAAGAGAAGAAAAAAAGAGTTACGCTTCGAAGGAGCGACCATCTATGAATGAGGGGCGTAGTTGTTTTTTTGGAGGAGGGATGGAGGGAGATGGAGAGGGGGAAGGGAAGGGGAGGAAGAGTGGAATGGATTTGTATGGGAGGAGGGGGAGAGGTTATGAGAGGTATTTTCCTCCAATCCATCCTCTCTCTCTGTGCCTTTGGAATTTCAGAGGAAAATAACGCGGAAGGCAGTGAGAGAGAATTTTTAAGTAAGGTCTCGCTCTCTTTTTTTCCGGGTTCCGACATTTTCTCTTCGATTTGACCGACATTTCGGCGAAGGATGCGTGTTAAAAATAGAGCGAGTAAAAGTATGGCGTGGATTTTTCATTTTGGCGTAGTAAGGTGACAAAAAAATAAATAAATATTACACGTGTAATCAGAACCGGCCAAGCACTGAAGGGGGCCCTCCCCTGATATATGTGACAGCTGAATAATGAATTTTTACTGCAGTTTTCTTACACAGCATTGGCTGATATTTAAACATTTTAAAGCTAAGTATAAAAAATTACAGTGAACAAGATAATTCCGTGATTTGTGGTGCCCCCTGTTTTAAAATTAGAACTTTTTCGGAGTGTTGTTTATTGGAAATCAGTTTAGCAAGCATTTTTTAGGAAAGGTTTCTGCCATCGAAATAGATTAATTGTAACTAATACATGGTTTAAGCATCACCAGCGGAGACTTTACACATGGAGAAGCCCAGGAGACCAGAGACGATACCAGATAGATTACATACTAGTCAATGAAAGATTTAGAAATAGCATTAAAAATGTGAAAACACTACCAGGGGCAGATATCGATTCTGACCACAACCTTTTGGTGGCAAATATACAATGTAGACTGAAGAGCGTTAAGAGAAACGTAAGAGTTAACAAGAAATGGAACTTAGAGGAACTCCTTAAAAACAAGGAGGCTATCATGACTGAGCTGGAGGAAAGGTTGGGGGAGAGAGATGAAGAAAATAGGAAGAATGTAGATGAGGAGTGGAGATACATCCATAGCAACATTAAAGATGTAATGGAAAAGAAGGTAGGAAAGATAACGGGTGAAAGAAACAAAAAAACCCTGGATCACAGCAGCCATGCTGCAAAAAATGGAAGAGCGGAGAAAGTGGAAGAACATAAACACTGAAGAAGGCCAAAGAAAGTACAAGGAGTTAAATAATGCTTTAAGAAGGGAAACAGATAAAGCCAGAGAACAGTGGATAAATGAGAAATGCGAGGAGATTGTCGAATGTGAAAGAATTTGTAGAACAGACCTCATGTATAGCAAAGCAAGGGAACTATTCAAGAAAAAAGCAAGAAAGATAGGACGTAAAGGAATCATGAACAAAAGTGGTAAAATAGTATCGGAGCCAGACAATGTAAAGAATGTCTGGAAAGAATACATTGAGGTTCTGTATGACAAAGAAGGAAAGCCAAGAAATATTGAATTAAATGAAGAAGAGGATGTGGAAGAAGATCAGCTAGGACCAAGTATTCTCGAGTCTGAAGTTAAAAGAGCAATTGATGACATGAAAAGAAGAAAGGCAGTTGGGAGTGATGATATACCCGTGGACGTTCTTAAGGTTTTGGGGTCTAAAGCAGTTAAGCAACTCACAAAATTTTTTAACCAAGTATATGATACTGGTGTATGGCCTGAAGATTTTTTAGATGTTGTGATGGTACCACTGGAGAAAAAGAACAATGCAAAATGTTGTAAGGATTACAGAACTATTAGTTTAATTTCTCATACAGCTAAAGTTCTAACCAGAATAATAACCAAAAGAATTGAATGTAAAATAGAAAAGGAGCTGCAAGATAATCAGTTTGGTTTTAGAAGAGGAAGGGGGACTAGAGATGCTATAGGATGTATGAGGATGATGATAGAAAGAGCGCTAGAAGTCAATAAAGATATGTATTTTTGTTTTGTAGATTGGGAGAAAGCTTTTGACCGAGTGAAATGGGATAAGATGCTGGGTATTTTAAACAAAATAGGAATAGATTGGAAAGATAAAAGACTGCTTAAAAACCTTTACTTTGATCAAAAGATTAGAGTCAGGGTTGAAGGAGAAGAAACAGAAAGTACTTCAATAGGGAGGGGAGTGAGGCAGGGTTGTCCTATTTCACCAGCGATATTTAATATGTATGCAGAAACAATAACAGAAGAAGCGTTGATGGAAGAGAAAGGATTTAAGATAGGAGGTGAAAGTATTACCACCATTAAATACGCAGATGATCAGGGCTTAATAGCAGAAGGCGAGAAAGAGCTTCAGAGGATGACAGACAGACTAGTTGAGGTTGGCCAACAATATGGAATGAAGATCAATACAGAAAAAACGAAAGTCATGGTGGTTTCAAAGGAACATAAAGAATTAAATATAATGGTAAATGGCAAAAAATTGGAACAAGTAAGTAGTTTCAAATATCTCGGCAGTATTTTAGCACAGGATGGAAGTAGTACACAGGACATCAGAAGTAGGATTGCAATGGCAAAAGCAGCATTTAACGATAAGAAGGAGCTTCTCACAAGCAAGAAAATAAATCTAGAAACAAGGAAGAAATTAGCAAAATGCTACATATGGAGCATAGCTCTTTATGGTGCAGAGACGTGGACGATAAGGAGAAAGGAGGAAAAATATTTAGAAAGTTTTGAGATGTGGGTATGGAGAAGAATGATGAAAGTGAAATGGACAGAGAGGAAGAGAAACGAAGAAGTATTAGAAATGGTGGGAGAAGATAGGATGCTAATAAAAACAATCAGGAAAAGAAAAGCAAATTGGATAGGGCACATATTGAGAAGACAGTGTTTACAAAGGACGATCTTAGAAGGAAAAATTAGTGGAAAAAGAGGAAGAGGGAGAAAAAGAATAGGAATATTAGATAATATAAAGCAGGGATATACTACTTATAGAGGTATAAAAGAGGCTTCTAGGGAGAGAGAGAAATGGAGGCAGCGATTCAGTTAAAACCTGTCTTCGGACAGAAGCATGATGATGATGATGACCGCGCCGTAGAATTGTTTAGCCACTTAAAATTATAATTTTTCTTTAATAATGTAATCATTTGCTCAACAATGTTTGTGTTACTATATAATCAAAGCAAAATATCGCGCCAAACTAACGACAACCTTGGACAGGTAGATGCGGCGATAATGCATTAGCCGTTATAGTTAAAATTTCTCGTCGTTAAAAAAACTTTGAAAATTCTGCGTCTGAGTCTAAAAAAAATTCAAGCAAATTCTGCAAGAATTCGATTTCTCTCTTCGTCAAAAATAAATTTTGTTAATTTACGCGTATAAGCTTCTGTTTAATTGAAGAAATCTTAAAATGAAAACTAGATATATTCTACACTCAATCCTACGTTAAATAAATGAAGGAAAGAAATACTCTTTGAATTGAACCAGTCCCATCACTGCAGACAATGATTAACATAAACCGTGCATTGAAATACGCTGTGCATACGGCATTAAGGATTAAGGAACCACAGTTTGGGAACCTCTTTACTAGATACAACTAAACGTGTACTGAAATGATGTTAAAAACAATAATGGCAATTAGAAATTTGCATCCCTCCTTTGTTTATGAATATACTCCCATTCCCATTGCAGGTAATAGTTTTTTTCGCGCGTAAAGTAAAATATCGTTACTTTTTTAAATTTTGGCCCCCACAAACTGGGGACTCGGATGCTAGGCATCCGCGGAACCTCCCCCCCTTGGCAGGCCCTGGGTGTAATCAAGAGCAATCACTAAAACTCTAACATGCCTAAAAAGTGATTTTCCAACGCATATACATATTCCTCAAAAATGAATCTTGGGAATATATGCGAAACCTCTCATGTACTTGCAAGAATAAGCACCTCAAATTTAACAAAATTGGAAAATGTACTCGTACTTATCTCAGGTATCTCCAAAAACTACAACAAGGTTGTGAAAAACCCAATGCGCATTTCGGCTGCAATGCAGCCACCTTCAGTGGCAATTCGCCGAAAGAAGATTCTAAAAGAACGCATGTGTCGGTATTTTTGTTGTTTTTGTGTGCGTCGGTGTCCATTGCGGGTGCGCGTGGGGAAGGTGTCTGGTGCGTGTGAATTTGAATGGGAAGATATTTGACCCATAGGGAACGGAAGAAATGCGAATCGGATTTTTGGTAGCGTTGTTGTGGCCATTGTAGATACCAGAGACACTTATTTAAATTTTTTTAATTATAAATATTTATTCTCGAACATTTCATCCGTTAGACGAGCTCAACAATTCTCTGGTGAGTTTTTATAGCAATCTCATGACCAGCACGGTCATGAGATTGCGGTTTGATGGCACAAAAAGTGGTCAGCAATGGCACATAAAAAATACGCCGCGAGATATCAATCGGGAGCATGCAAAGGAAAAGCATACGACACCCGAAAAAAAATTCCAAGCTTTTATTAGCATTTTTGTTAGAGTTAAAAAATAACTGGATAAATTGGTATCGGTAGACGATCAGGCAGACAGAATATGCAGTCACAGTGTTGTAGTAGCAAAGCATGAGGTTCCTTATTTAGCTCATCCAAATACGAAACACAAGAAGCGTCTGGAATCGAACCATGCGCATCGTGTTGATGAAATAGTTTCCACAAACATTTGGGAATGAAATGACAAACTATGCTTCTCCAATAGCCATTGAAAAGGTCGAAAAGACCAGATCTACTCTCCGTTAATCGCCATTAATGAAGACTGTCCAACCAGTTAGTAGATTTTGGGATCTATAGTAATTTTTCGCAATACTTCGGAGATGCGTTCCTGAAAAATGCGACGTACCTATAGCAAAACCTATTTTCCCATAGGCATGATGACGAAATTTGGGGTTACATTCATGGCGGATATTTTGCGACACATTTTTAAACATTTATACTCCAAATAATACATGAAATTACAGCACGTAAACACACTATGTTAAAAATAAGCAAAACAAATGAAATAAACAAAATTAGTACATATAAAAGCACACCTGAACGGATACATTCTGTGACCTCATATAGAGTGGCGAAATGAAATGAAATTGCATAAACATTAATTAACGAGAAATAACAAAAGTACGACTCAGGCGATTTGAAATTATCGTACATACGTATTGCAATTGGAATTTCTTGAATTTCACCGTTGGCTCTTCATAACGACATAGTGCATTTGCGAAGCGCCGCAGCTTATAACGAAACATTCTACTTACTTTATTGCGACGTAAGTGCGAAACAAGCCGACATATAGCGTGGAAATAGTGCGTTATGATTTAATAGCCACCGGTGACGGCTGCTTTGTAGCTGAAATTCGTGCCTGGTTTTCTCGACTTTTTTAATGGCCATTTATTAGACTTTTTTGTCAATATAATTGTTTCCGTGAGATTAACTCGATAATTCTCTTTTGAATTAATAATTGATTCCATGAGAGGAACTCGATAATTCTATTTCGAACTAATATATGGAAGAATTCATACGTGCTTTTGACGAAATAAAAAAGTTGCGCGCTCTCGAGGCGAACCGAAAAAATTTCCGATGATAAGCGGGAATTTTTTCTTTCCAAGAAATTACGAACGGACGGCGATAACGTTTTTTATTCTTCTTCTTCTATATATATATATATATATATATATATATATATATATATATATATATATATATATATATATGCGCCACAATATGATTAAAGTTATCGATCGGTTGCCTAGCAGCGAGTTTATGAGAGGTAGGTAAGGACGAAGTGGACGTCGTTCGGGGAACGACGAGGAATCTTGGAAAAGGATTACCCGCGGTACCGTGATTCTGCTCGAAATGAAAAGAGGGAAAACAACGAGGCGGACGATTTGAGATAAGGAAACCCGACTGCAATGGTAAGGATTTCAAAGATGACGAATGGAAAATCACCTCACAGACGTTTCGAACCCTCATCCACCAAGAGCAGAGAAACGAGGGGTCCTCGAGTGAGAAATCCACATCGAACCGTATAGTTCACGTGGAATGAGAAACGCATTTTTTGTATCTTTACGTTTCGTGATTTAGGCATTCCGAGTGAAATTCGCAAATGCGAACGATTTTGGAAGCGGAACTCAAGATTTGGTAATAAATCACGGAGAGACCGCTTTTATCGCCAAGCTGGACTAGGCATGTGCCAGTTGCCCAGGATTCAGGGGATTTGGAAGGGAGGAGCGGTCGAAATCTATTTTAGTTAATAATTCAATTTATTCGAGCGCCGATTTGAATGCTGGCGCAACTTCGTTAATGTGAATTTTTCTGTGTGCCATTTTGAAAATAGGGGCCACCGTAACAACTCGTTGGCCTACTAAAAAAAGTCCAGATCACGGAAAAGGAGACGTGGCAATTTCAAATTATCATAGCTGAGTGTTCGAGATATTGGAGAGCGTTTTTGCCCCGTTTCTGTAATTTTTTGGGAATTAATTTGGGACGTATTTGAATTAACTCGGAAAACGAAATCAACATGTGAGCGTCCAAGTTTCGAGTCTCTTGTGGGTTTTAACCTGTTTAAAAATGTAGTTTTGTAACGTACTGCCCTGTCCCCCGCCACTCCTATGCCCCCCGTTCGTAAAAGTATACGTCAATACTAAATAGAATTTTGGAACAATTTTTGAAACGAGAAAAAAGTCTGCTGTGACCGGGAATTGAACCCGGGTCTTCCACTTGCCGGGCGGATATTCTACCTCTGAACTATCGTGTTCATAAACGAGAGAAAATGTTCCGTTACGATAGTTCAGAGGTAGAATATCCGCCCGGCAAGTGGAAGACCCGGGTTCGGTTCCCGGTCATAGCAGACTTTTTTCTCGTTTCAAAAATTGTTCCAACTTTCACAGCTTATGCCTGTCTGCATAGGATCTTCGGATCATATCATTCCATCAATTTCACTAAATAGAATAATTGAACTTTCCAATTTTGATTTTTAAAAGAGCTTTAGAGCACGGAAAACCTGGCCTAACGCTTTAAAAATAGGTGTAATTACGGTACTGTTTATTCATTAAAGGAACTTATGGTAATTATCTTCTTCGAGAAATGAGAAATAGCAAGTAATAAATCGGTCAAGTTTTATTCTTTTAGCGGTGAGGTGGATTATTTTTGCTTCTGTTTTTAACACTTAAGGTATAGCATCAAAAGATGATTGGAATGAGACGATTCGTAAAGGAACGATACGAACTTCGAGCGGCAAATAGGTTTGAACCGGACGTCCCATTAATCCGGCCGTTTTTCGTCCTCCGACATATCAGGCCTTATTAATGCAGCGGGGGAATAATATCACTCCTGTCCTTCCGTCCTAGCGATGGCGGGAAAAAACACCGCGGTCGGATCACCATGACGTCCGTTACAAAAAAAAATTAAACAAAACAGCCAGCCCAGCCTCCTCTCTCCCTCCCTTCCTCCTTTCCTCCGCTCTCCCGCTCTCTCCCTCACACTCCCCTTCCTCGACTCGTGAAGGCTCCACCTGCCTCCTCCCCTTTTTTATTCCATAAGTCCGTTTAACCGACTGTTCGAATGAAACTTCTGCGTCGCAATTCCAGGGCAACCGTCACTGAGGTCGTTCCGAGAGGGTCGTCCATCGCAACGGCGACGGTCACGCCAGCGACGGCATTCAAACAGAAAAGGGGAGAATTCTTTTTTTTCCTCTTACGTCGGAGTTTTAACGAGCCGAAAATCACGCCGTTTCGTATAGAGCCGAATGAGTCTGTTTAGATCGTAAGGTAAATGTCCTGGCGAGCGCTTAATAATATCGTGAGTGGATATGGAAACGATCTTGTTATTATAGGAGGTTGGGGGGGTTTAAGCGTGTTTGGTTCGCAGTTTCTAGGGTCGAGGGTTCGGATACTGTCAAAGGCACGGTCAGTAATGTAAGTGTTTGTTGTAGTTGAAATTCTCTTTGTAAGAATGTCGTCGAGGAAGTTTTTTATGAGCTAGTTGAAAATACATAAATATAAAATATTCACGCGAGAATAAATGGTAAATTGCCGGTATTCATCTAGAGGTGGATGGGGCGTCTGCCCCCTGGTGTTAGGGACTCAGGTTCGAATCCAGTAGTGGAGATGTCAAAATGCTTATCCGCATTGTTGCGTATGCTTTCATTAAAAAGAGGTCACGAGTTCCTTTGGATGAGTTCATTGATAAGTAATTCATCATCGAGTGCATATTATGCAAATGAATATTAAAAGATCCAAACAAATGATTCGTTTTGATGTCGTTGGTATTTGCGCATGCGCGTTGGCTGTGTTTCGTGAACGAATGCCGTCATCATCGGCCCATTTCTATCCATTGCCAAGAGGAGGCCTCCCCACCGATTCTTCCAGTTTTCCCTATCACCTGCCTCCCTCCTCCTAGTTGGTCTCGACGAATTTCAAAATTTCTCCTTCCCAACTGCCGTCTCTATCCCTCGATGTGCGGTGGAATCTGTTCGGTTGCCACGGACGCACAAATCCTAGTCGTTTTTATTTTCTCGGCACGTCAAAGTATAACTGCAAGTTCAACTTTTTCATCGATTACGTCAGAGACTATTGTTTGTTTTCGTGTCAAGTGATTAATTTTTCCTCTCTCTTAGGCTGAACCAGGAGTCTCAAACTCAAATTACGGGAGGACCACATGGATAATTCTAAATAAAGATGACAGGCCATACTTGGTTATTTCAATAAATATGGCAGACCGCATGTCGCAATAACGAGCGTAAACATTTTGTTGAATATTACAAGTATACGACTGATAATGAGGACAAGATTCGCGAAATAGATAGTAGGACGGAGAGGTATAAGGAGTCCTTTTTCCCTAGGACAATACGTGACCACAATAGATAACGGTGAATAATAATTTGTTAGGAACTTGGTGCGCGGCACCCCCTGCCATCCACCGTCAAGGTGACTTGCAGGGTAATATGTAGATGTAGATGTAGAATATATATTATATATTCTAACTGTAAAGAAATTATCGCTGAATTCTTAAATGTTAAATTCTTTTTATGTCTTTGTTGCTCCATGATTGTCTATTTCGCGCACTCTCCTCCCCTCCTTACTTTAAGTAGAATTAAAGGAACGTGATGGCTGCATTTTCAGGAATGACGGCCCGCAAGCCACATATGCGAAACCATTGGTACACGTCTCAAGATACAGGCTTCTCTGCATTGTTTTTAAAATTTGGATTATTTTAATAACCGTATGTGTGTGTTTATATTTGTATGTGCGCTCTTAAAGCAGACGTCTGAAAACGCGCAGCCTAGGGGCCGCATGCTGCCCATCTGTTCGATTAGTGCGGCCCTCTCTTTACTTCGATTCCAATGTACATAAGTGGAAGAGAGCGCGGATGAAACTTACTTAAATCCTTAATGTTTAGGAATTGCACAGTAAAAGTTTCTTTTCGATAAAATTACACATTAATTTTAGTCGTGTGTCTTCAAGTTACATCGAACATGTGGCCCACCAAACATTTCGATATTGCCCATTTGGCCCTCTAGCGATTTGAGGACCTTTTCTCAGAGGAACAAGTAGGAAAAGTATACTCCATAAATGGAGTACATAGAGATTTCAAAGGCGATATTTATGGGAAATGCTTATAAAACGGTATAGAAAGATTGGACTGTACTTGAATTTTTATCTCAGAAACTATAAGTCGTAATTGACGGCTTCTGGCTCCCAATGCTAGGGTCGCGGGTTCGAGTCCCGCCTTGGTCATGGTTGTATGTGTCGTCTATTGTTATTGTTTCCACTCTAAAATGGCTGCCATAGCTGTATGTGGAATTACTGAATAAATAAATAAAGTATGATCTCGCGGACTTTTTTGTGGTAAATGTTGTCCTCTATTCGAATTAACTTTTTAATCTATACCTCACATCATATGAGAGCATGGCTGAGAAAATATGATTTTTAATTGTTGATATAACTGTCGTGGCGATGTAAACAAAATATGTGATATTATGCTCGGGATTATCTCGAATTTTTATCTCTGAAACTATAAGTCGTAATTATTCGATTTCGCGGACTTGATTGCGGTAAATGTTGTCCTCTATACCAATGTATTTTTTAATAGATACCTTACAGATCACATAAGAGATAGGGAGGGGAAAATGTCGTATTTAATTGTTGCTTGACGGAAGCCATTCAAGGAGATATGAGTATACGTGTATATAAATGCCTATATAAAGTGGCAGTTCTAATAGACGGATGCGGCTGAAAATCAGAATTTATCGATAAATTTTAATAAGGATCACTAATTAATTAACACCCAGTAGTTTCGGAGATTAAACATGCGGACGGACGGAGGCGACGTTCCGCTACTACCGCTTCGCTGGTAATGAACGCCTAAAAATGGGTTCGAAAGGATGCAATTGTTGCGTTGAACTCGCTTGCATCATGATCGCGTTGCGGAGAGTTGGACGCATTACATTCTCTCAGCCAATCGCAAGACGCCCTCCCGAACAACAGCGAGGTCCGTTTTCCTCTCTCTCTCTCTCTTATTTCATTCAAGGGACTTACTGCCTCCGCATTTCTCCCTCCCCCTTCTTTTGCCCGTTGCCATGGCACGTGTAAGGGTGTTTGATGGAAAACCTGCTCCGCCACCTTATAGTGCTTACTCTGTCAGTTCTGCTGTAATATTAATTCGCCGATATAAAGTCGAGGGAAAGAGTATGAAGCAGAGACGTAGCTGGAAGATATGGAGCCTATGGCAAAATTTCAGAAAGCAGCTTATTTATGTGGAATATTATTTTTCCTGCGTTTCAAAAGAGAATGATAACATTTCATTAAAAATAATTAATCATAATAATAATAATTAATCATATATTTAATTTCCCAAGTGTCTGTCCCCCTCTCTATCTCAAGAACTGTTTGTTGTAGACAAATACGATAAATGACATTTTGTTTCTGCCGGATAGGAGACCCCAGGAAAACTATTTTCATCCGCAATCTTGAAACAAAATGGCGGCAATTTAAAATATTTAAAAACTTATATTTCGCGGAAAACTTTTTGAATAAAAAGCATGCGTCTTTATAAGAGCAGTTTCAAGAATATATTTTCAGTTTAGCGAGAGTAAATGCGAGGCGCGTAGCGCCGAGGTCCCTGGAGCGAGCGGAGGGCGGGGTTTTAAATGTATAGGGCAAGAAATATTCTATTTGACTAGTTCTACATATTTTATTTCAAGACTTTTTGGTGTGACATATTTTGAAAGATATGACGGGAAGTTCATTTTTGTCACCGGTAAAGTGGTTATGTGACCTATGTATTTATATCATTTTCTTATTTTCCATGCCCCAAAGTCCTAAATTCAAAATCTCATGAAAATCCGCCCAGTGGTTTCGGAGATGAAACATACGAATGTACGGAAATGACGAGACCATAAAGAGTTCATTTTTACTTTCTCCACATACGTAGTATGAGCAAGCATTGTTTTCATGAAAAAATCGACCTCGAGATTTCAACGGTAATGCAGGTTTTAAGGTTCCCTGAACACGTTCTGACTAGTTTCGCGATGTGTCTGTCTGTCGGTCTGCATGTGATAGTTTTGTGGGCGCTCTAACTCAAAAACCATTTATTAGATCAACGCAAAATTTTATATTTAATATTTTTATAAACGTTAGAAGATCTGATTAGTGTTTGGTAAAAATCGATCGACCGGAAGTGGACGTTTACTCTTGTCACTTATCTGTTATTTTGAAATATTTGCTTTAATATTTGATAAATGTAAAAATGTACTAGTGTAAAAGTTGTAGGAAATGTAATTTTCTACTACCTTTGTTTGATACATTTTTAAACATAATGCATTGTTTAAGAGATATCTTATATTTTTAGCTGCCACCACCACGTCACCTACCGAAGACTATTGTTAACAATTTGACGCTTAGTTACATCCTTTTTCTTTTTTTAATTGTCAACCGGAAGTAAATATTGACAACGATCCCAGAGCTAACAACACATAATTTGCCATATAAATATGGAGCAAATCATGTGTTGCCCACATCAGTTTATTTACTTAAAAAACGCCTAAATAGTCAAATTATAGTATTGTCTCTCATATTATCTCGCAATCTTTCAAAACATTGTTTTGTGCAGTTATTCTGGCCGCGTCGAGAAAATAAGACCGTATACAGGGAGTTAGCATATCATTGTCCTAATTATTTGCTGTAATTACGAATTATTCGTTTTATCGCAAGTAACTTTCATTTCATAACTGTACTTACATCATAGCCATTTTATAATTTGCCGGGGACTACATGTTAATTAATAAAATCCTCGAAACGGTGCGTCGGCTACGAAAATCGTTGAATATCACTGTAGTAAATGGAGGCGAATAACAACTTTTGGTTGAGAGGGCGTCCTTGCATGCGCCTGCGCGCGTGTGGTCAAGTTGGCGGGCAATCGTAATTACCACGCGCACGTAATTACATATTAAATACGCACTCGCAGAAGTATATCGATGCATGTGCGATTGAAAAATACAAACATTTTCATCCTTTTCCTCAGAAAATTTTACGGCGAAGACCAATTAGCCTTTGTTTACACTCCTATCCTTTTGTTTTCATTGCCGTATTGTTCAGATTTCATAATAATTAATCGAAACAGGCGTGACTTCGTCGAAGTAGGTAATATTACTTATAAGTATTAAATACACTGCGCTTTTCCACAATTTTTTATCTTTTGCAAAAATTTTAAATTTTGTGGAATTTTTGCAAAAATAAACAAGATGATCCAAACAGAACTAATGATGCCTACTTTCCATTTAATCATTTATTTAATACTTATATTGGCTTTAATAGCTTTAAAATCATCGCGGATATGTAGCTCTTTGTGTTCCCAAATTTCATAATTTAGCGTTATAAAATACTACAAATACATTCGAACGGAATATTAAATTGATCAGGCATATTTGTGCGGCAAAAATAACGCGTGTACGTAATAGAATATACCGGATCTGAGTCCAACAATAGTTGTTGCTATGGCAACACTCATAACGAGTGATAAAAACTGCAAAATCGCCAGTATTTACGCAAAATTCTAAGAAATACAATCGATAAGCAAAATTCTATGATAAAAATCAGAATCCTCATTCCTTTCCCCAAAGAATAGTACAAATCCCGCTCCGTTATTATAGTTCTAAGATATTTTAATATGCCAGAGAAAATTACCATGCACGATTGATTTCAGATTTCCCATGTAAATCAAATAGGAAGGATAGTTCTTGGAATCGAGCCCGGGACTTCAATATTTGCACCAAAAACTATCCTCGGGAGCTCGGCCAATGTAGCAAGAGATTTTCACCAAGTTTCATGGAAATCGGTCTATTGGTTCAAAAGTTAATAGGGGGGACGGGCAGACAGACAGACGGACAGACAGACACAACGACCGAACCATAGCCTATTTCCATTCTGGAAAGTAGGCTAAAAATTGAAGAAAAGTACTCTGTATTTTATATGAATATTATATACATAATATCTTTATTCTTTCCGTCCGTCCGTTGGTCCGCTGGAACGCTCTCTAGAAATCTCCATAAGAGAACAATTAAAAATACCCTTTTTCACTTGCAGGCTTCTTTTATTTTGCAAAATTAAATTAGAAGTAATTGACCTACGACCTTTAGACGGGGACCATTTTTATGAAAAATAAACATTCTTATTCTTATCTTCGAATTTTGCCTTCGGTTCGAAATCGCTCAAGTTATACGTTTAAATCACATTTATTGGAAAATTTTGTTTTTACTATCTCTGTACGTAATATAGGGGAAAGTATTGTTTTAATGAAAATACTCGATTTCGAGATTTCAACGGAAATACACGTTTTGACCATTTTCTAGATGATGCCTCTGTGTATGTGATACCTTTTCTGTGGGTGCTCTAACTCAAAAAGTATTAATCAGTTCAAAGCGAAATTTTATATTTAACATTTTCACGAAAGTCAAAAGAACCATTTTGTTTTTGGTAAAAATCGGTCAGCCGAAAGTGGGTGTCCACTACTGTCGCTTATCCGTTATTTTGAAATATTTGCTTTAATATTTGATAAATGTAAACTAATACTAGAATAAAAGTTGTAGGAAATTTAATTTTCTACAACCTTTGTTTGAAACATTTTCCATTTAATGCATTTTTTAAGTGATATCTTATATTTTTAGCTTCCACCACCACGCCACCTACCGACAACTATTGTTAACAATTGACGCTTAGTTACGTCTTAGTAACGCTCGTTTTTTCTTTTCTTAATTGATGGAGCTATGTGGCTATATCCAATATCAGAAGGCTATGATTTGAGTTTATTTCTGTTTTTGTAGTCTAAAATTTTCTCGCAGTTTCTTAAAATACTTATTATTATGTAACCTATTTGGAATTTTTAGAAATATTACAGATATGGAGAAAGTCATGTGGTGGCCACATCAGATTTTTTAAAGATATGCTGTCCGACCTTGTTAAACCTTGAGAATGTATTTTTGTCATTATGCTATGTGTAAGGAAAGTGTGCATTGAATCCTTTAGTACGAGAGAGAAAAGGCGCCCGAATTATTTACAATTAAAATAATTTTTTCATTAATTTCTTTTCGGTTAACTTACTACTGAAATTTTTGGTAATTATCTATTTTTACTTGCTCCATGTGTAGTATAGGGGAAAGTATTGTTTTCGTGAAAAAATCGATTTCGAAATTTCAACGGAAATATACGTTTTGAAGTCCCCTGAACACGTTTTGACCATTTTCTCGATGTGGTCTGTGTGTGACAGCTTTTTTGTTGGTGCTCTAACTCAAAAACTATTAATCAGGTCAACAAGAAATTTTATATTGAACATTTTTATAAAACTCGAAAGAACTGATTAGTTTTTGGCAAGAGTCGGTCAACCGAAAGTGGGTGTATACTCTTGTCACTCATCAGTTATTTTTAAATATTTGCTTTAATATTTGATAAATGTAAAAAGGAACTGGAATAAAAGTTATAGAAAATTTAATTTTCTACAAGCTTTGTTTGAAATATGTTTCCATATAATTCATTGTTTAAGAGATATTTTATATTTTTAGCTGCCCTCACCACACCACCTACTGACTATTGTTAACGATATACGCTTAGTTACATCTTAGTAACGCTCCCTTTTACTTTCTTAATTGTTGGAGATTTGTGGCTATATCTAATATCAGAAGGCAATGGTTTGAATTTATTTCTGTTCTTTTTAAAGTCTAAAATTTTCTTGCGGTTTCTTAAAATATTTATTATGATGTAACCTATTTGGAATTTTTAGAAATATTACAGGTATAGAGAAAGCCATGTGGTGGCCACATCAGATTTTTATAATTATTTTTTTAAAATGTTATACTGTTGAATCATACGCCTTTGCCAAATGGTGGGGATTCATAAAACTAAATATAACGCAATTTTCAATGGATTTCTTTAAATGATAATACAGCAAATATTTCGAACCGAATTTCTAATAGGAATGAAAAATAACATATTATGACTTTTATTTAAATTTCTTTAAATAAAGCCAATTTTTAGAAAGAAAATTCAAAACTATCGTATGTAGTTAGAAGAAAAATGCGATCTTAAAATATAGTTAAAACTCATTGCAGTTCATGTAAGTTCATAGTAAGTTACTACACATTTTCCCTTTGATAGTAAATTAAGTGTTCATTCACATTTTATCCTATTTTTACACATTAATAAGAGTAAAATAATTCTGTTATTAGGTTAAATTCTCTACGTTTTAAATCACTTATAATTTGCTCAAATATTTCAAGTACGTTTCTGCAAATTCTTTATGCATTATATCTTATTATTTAGATTTTCCTCTTATTATCAGAAATTATTTGGATATTCATTTGGACTCTCTGATAATAATTATTTAAACAATATAATTTAAACAAAGATAACTTAAAAAAAACACATTTGATTGTGCATGAAAGCCAAACCAGATTATGGCTTATCTTACTGATTTTTCATATCGAAATCAAATGTCTTTGGAATACGTTTAAGATGCTTTCATAAGAGAGAGAGAAGGAGAGAGGAAAAAAGGAAGAGGGACAAATGGAGAGAGAGAGTAAGAGACAAAATTAAAAGGCGATAAATTTCCAAATTCCGTACTAAATTTTTTTAAAAGTTGAAATACTCCACTAAGAAAAGGGAAGGGGGAAAAATAAAAAAAAATTAAAAATTGAATACACGGAAAACCTGTCGTTTAGGGGCTATTTTAAGACCAGAGCCAGGGACAGCAGGTCAGCCAACCAAGGTTTACGGGAGACTCCTCCGCGCCAGAGACCTACAAACACACTCAACATTCACACAGATCGGGTATGCGAAAAAAATGCAGTGACCCATGTAGTAGATAAAAAACAAAACAAACCGAAGTCAGGAAAGTAAAAAAAAAATAAAATCTCGCTGAAGCCGATTAAGAAGAATAATTAAAAGTGATTGGAACTGTCGGGTATGCGAAAAAGGGGGTGGGGTGCAGTGACCGTTGTAGTAAGTTAAATTATATGTCCCATAAATTAAAAATTGCTTTGAGCATTTAAAAATTGTATAGCGTAATGGAATTCTTTGCCGTACAATTTCTATTCGCCAAAAACTATTTTTACTCTCTGTAACTCTCAATTATTGAATTTTATATTTATTGTTTACTTTTTAGTGCATATACAAGTTGGTTCCATTAATTTTTTAAAATTTAACTTAATACTTATTTGACACATACCCGTCACATTTGACGGGCAATTACGCTAGTGATTTCATAATATTGCTGTCATTGTTTATCGGTCGTTATTTAATCCGTTGCCGTAATGCAGGTTTGGATATTTATGGATCATTGTTGAATAAATAAATGGACCTAATAAGCTTGGAAAGCAATATAATTTTGTCGAGAGTGCCACTTTAAACGGTCGAAAACGGATATAGCGCACCGTAAATTTTAATGCGTAACTAGTGAGATAAGAGGCTTATTGTTAGAGTTAGAGTGCGCGTAGCGTCCATACGCTTAACTCGACGAGCTAAAGACAAACGCGGAAATAAAATAAAAACGAAATTTCGTAACGTATTTTAAAAAGGAGAGAAAAACAAGTGAAAGAAGAATCACGCAGCTCGGATTCTTTCTCTCTCGCAATTTTTTATCATTATTTTTTTTTTTGAGAGAACGAATTCCCGTGAATCGCACCTTTTCAGACGCTGTCGACCGTGAACAGAGAAAGAGTGATAATTCGGTTCGAATAGAAAAAAAAGCCCCGTCGGGTGGTAAGTTGACAAGATTTTTTCCGTCTCCGTTCCGTCAAAAGAAAAGGTTTTATTTTCAATTTTTTTCGTTTATATTTTTAAGTTCACAAAAAAAGAAAATGGCCCGGCGAGAGCGTCATTTCGGGATGTTTTAAAATTAGAGCGTTTTTTCCCTCTCTCGCGGACGAAGAAGAGAAAAAAGAAAGAAATAGAGGAGAGAGCCTGGCTTGATTCCAGTGTCCTGATGGCTCCGAACTAATTAAGACGTTCCCTCTGTGGATGATGGGATGTTTTTTATGACGATAAATGAGGGAAGTGAAGAAAAAGAGGAGAAGCCGACAAAAAGACGCACTTGATGCGAAAACGAGAGGCGTGAATTATGGAGTCGGAAGATTCCTCCGGTTTTAATCGGCGAGGATTTGGAGATCCCGTGTTCGAATCGTTGGAAGGTCGGCGTGTCGAAATCGCGCGGGGATTTTTGTCGTGGCATAAATATTCTCGTGTGTCACGCACTTAGCAAAGGCGCCTGGTCGTGAAGGGAGGAGTCTATAGATACGCGTGCATTCTAAGAGAACAATGTGGGCGTCCGAGCGCAAAGCGACCGCACTGCGGGATTATTAGCCCGGCTTTGTTTACGCCTCTAATTGCGAAATTGCTTAACAGAGGGTGCTGCGGGGGAATCCGAAAAGTCGGTTTGCGTTAAGTTGTTGGAATATGGCGTCGAGGCGACATTTTCACGGTGTTTAATTTTTATAAGGTCAATCGAAATTTATTTTGGGTTCGAAAATATCCTTGTTGAGGCCAAGCGTAAGTGAAATATTTTTTTTTTCAAAGCATGAATGTTGTTGATAAAGAGTGTTTGTTTTTGTCGACGCTCTCGGTTGATTTCTTCCTTAAACTCGGCTGTATTTTCTTCGGTTTCGGTTATAACTTATTATGTCAATTTTTATTACTTTCCCCTTACATAGAGTATAGGGGAAAGTATTGTTTTCATGAAAAAATCTGATGTGGCCACCACATGACTTTCTCCATTTTTGTAATATTACTAAAAATTCCAAATAGGTTACATAATAATTAACTATTTTAAGAAACTGCGAGAAAATTTTAGACTTGACAATGAACAGAAATAAACTCAAACCATAGCCTTCTGATATTGGATATAGCTACAAATTAATCAATCAATTAAGAAAAGAAAAAGGAGCCTTACTAAGACGTAACTAAGCGTCAATTTTTAACAATAATCGTCGGTAGGTGGCGTGGTGGTGGAAGCTAAAGAAATAAGGTATCTCTTAAACAATGTATTATATGAGAAGGTATTTCAAACGAAGTTTGCAGAAAATTAAATTTTCCACAACTTTTATTCCAATACATTTTTACATTTATCAAATATTAAAGCAAATATGTCAAAATAACGGATGTGACAAGAGTAAACACCCACTTTCGGCTGACTGATTTTTACCAAAAACTAATCAGTTCTTCTGACTTTCATAAAAATGTTAAATATAAAATTTCTCGTAGACCTGATTAATAGTTTTTGAGTTAGAGCACCCACAAAAAAGCTATCAAATCACACTCACACACACAAAGACAACATCGAGAAAATGGTCGAAACGTGTTCAGGGGACCTCAAAACGTGTATTTCCGTAGAAATCTCGAAGTCGATTTTTTTCATGGAAACAATACTTTCCCCTGTACATATATGGAGAAAGCTTTTTGTGGGGGCTGTAACTCAAAAACTATTAATAAGGTCAATGCGAAATTCATTATTTAACATTCTTATGAATGTCAAAAGAATTGTTTAGTTTTTGTTAAAAATCGGCCAACCGGAAGTGGGTGTTTACTCTTGTCATTTTCAGATATTTTCTTTAATATTTGATATATTTAAATACATACCGCAATAATAGTTTTAGAAAATTTAATTTTCTACATCCTTGGTTCGAACACATTTGAGTTTATTTCTATTCTTTGTAGTCTAAAATTTTCTCGCAGTTTCTTAAAATATTTATTATTATATAGCCGATTTGGAATTTTTGGAAATATTACAGATATGGAGAAAATCATGTGGTGGCCACATCAGATTTTTTCTATTGTATTGAGCTGTTTATGGGATAAGTAAAATAAATGGTATGGTATGGCGTCAATGGGTTGATTATTTTGTCAAGGAATTCATGAAGCTGGATTTTGCTTTAATATAGCTGGTATTCCATAGAGTTTTAAAAATGTAATGCTGCAAGCTTGTGCTCTATCTTGTGTTGCGTTCAGAGGATTTTTAGACACCATCAGACATGAACAGTTGTATAAAACTCCTTAAGCCAAAAAAATTGTAGGGTAAGCCCTATGCATTTCGCCCACTAAGTGGGCATCTTCAGGGGAGAACCTGCCTTGGCAGTGAACAAGGTTGAACCTTGTTCACTGCCAAGGCAGGTTCTCCCCTGAAGATGCCCACTTAGTGGGCGAAATGCATAGGGCTTACCCTACAATTTTTTTGGCTTAAGGAGTTTTATACAACTGTTCAACTTGGAGCCAAAGTGATTACGAGCTACCATCTACTGTACCATCAGACATGTTTTACCAAAGAGCGGAATGTAACTTAAAATTAGCTAGGTATATTTTGGATAACATCTTTACATTCATTTGTTGACTGTATATATTCAACTATGCATGTCTGCATGTAGCGTTTTAATTTAATAATGACGTCACATATGTAAATCAAGTACGCTACCCATCCTAAGTGTTCTTAACTATTTTCAATTTTATGGTGGCAACCGGCACCGCTGTAACGTAGATCCTAACTAGACCTTCTCATGCATGAAAACTTTAGCTTCAGTAGTTTGTCTAGAACCATTTCAAAATTTCGAATTATTATGAATTTGAAGGCACCTAGCAAAAAATCCATAAACTACTTGGAAAATCCAACCACTGGAAAATTCATAAATTGGTAATACCTATCTGATTCGAAAAAAAACTTTCCAAATAACTCGAGTAGTTTCGCTACAATGCCATTGTGAAATTTCGAATTTTTTGAATTTGAAGCCATCTACCGGGAAATTTATGAATCACTTGGAAAATTCAATCTTTGGGAAATTCATAGGTTTATAAGAGCTATGAAATTCAAAAAGAATTTTTCAAATAGGTATCTCATAAAATGAAAAACTTGATTGTATACAGACGGACAGACAGAGTGATCACAAGCACGTTTTTTCTTTTAAGGAAACGTGCTTAAATGATAGTGCCCTCCGGAAAATTCTCACTAAAATAAGCTACTTGACTCTTAATCGTTTCTTTCATCAGGACGCAGGTTTATATTTATATTAAAATATAGTCTACGGGGTCTAGGGGATAAAGGTTTGTTGACTTGATTTTCTTTTTGCAATGTTCCATAACATTTAAATTTCAGCTAATATATTAAAATCAAATTGTGTTATTTTTATACATAATTATGATTTGACAAAAATTAAAATGAAAACTCAACAATATAGTTTCAAATGTGTAAATTTTTATTAAGGTTTTACAGGATTATATTTATTTTATTGCAATTTTATTTATGGGTGAATTGTCTCGCGGGTGAATCGTCATTGGGTGAAACGACTCGTGGGTGAAAGACTTCGGGGAAACATCATTCGCTCAGCTGAGCCGTGGGAAAATAAATATAATAATATAATAGACCCGATGTTACCATCGATATTTTTCTTCTGTTTGAAACTCTATACAAGCTCTCTCAGATGGAAAATCGCTAGTCGTGGGAGCTTGTACCGTTACCATGGGTAGATTATGAATCAATAAAAGAATTACATAGTAGGATGGAACCTAAATTCCAGAATAAGCACTTATAGTATCGAAAAAAATTGCTCTTGGATGATAAACTTATTACTTTTTTACACTTAAGGGAAGTTTGAAAGACAAAAGTATTCTTTCTCGGCCGTTCGGATCTTGCAAAACAATGGCTTATATTGTTGTTCTACAGAGTTTTATTTGATTACCCATCTTTAAGCATTTTTCAAAAACCAACCTATGGGTACATTTCAGATAGAAGACGAAATGTACGACGTTAGCTTTGAAATGGATTACACGTGTTCATGAACGCAAATAATAAAACAGTAATAATTGCTCGTAGCACACTTTACAATATGGCGGAAACGACCGCGAGCGGTCTCTTTCGTTAAATAACTTAGTGTCGAGAATGAAACATGCGAAAATACCAAAATAATATTTCAATGCCGCTTCCCATTTTTCGGCAAAATAAACTTCCTTTAGTCGTATTTTATTGCTTTTTAATTCACGGTCTGTTGCGTGTTTCTCCGTTTTTTAAATGACGTCATCCGCAATCGTGACGTCACAACTTTTGATTCCGAAGCTATTGCGTGAGCGGCGGAATGAGAAGAAAAATTATTATAATACTTTCAATGCTTTCGCGTACCCCTTTGAAATCCTGGGAGTAGCTCACGGTTGGAAACAAACCCCTGGCTCGGAGGATTCTCCGTGGTTTTTCGACGTTCGCAGACGTCACCGCCAGAACTGTGCAGGGAAACTTGTAGTACTTTTTAAGCGCAAGAGTTTGACCTGGTTTTGGAATTTAGCGCTAATGCTTACATCACAAAGGACGATGGAACGTAACGGACTGCAATAGTAGTTCCTCATCCTCCCTCCACGGTGAAGGGCGGACTCCGTTTGATTCATCAGCGTCATCTACAAAGGAAAACTTACTGTTCGAATTTCGCAGTAATCTGTGACAGAGAAACGCGTGCTGCATCCGTGCACGTCTTGAGCGTGACACAAAGTTGATCGTTCGACTACCATAGCCTCAAAAGATGCCATTGCAATGTAAAAAATGTCAATTTTCTAATTGCTAAAAACTTGAGTCAAAAATATATTTTCATTCCGATGAAATGTGTATCTTTTTCAAAATGTCAAACTTGGTTTATCGGATAAAATTGGCGTTGTGAAATTCCTAATAAGGACAAGTATTGAATTTGGTCGATAAATTAGTTTAAAAGGTCTTTAACGGCGTATTTCTCGGGAGTGTGTCCAAATAGGGCGGCGCTTTTGTTTGCGAGCAGACAGATGAGTCGGATGGACGTCGCGAAGCGCGACAATCGCTTCCGCATTGTTGCAAAACGCATCGAGGAAAGGACTAAAACTCTATAGAATGGGAAAAAATATCGGCGTTCATTTTTTATAATCACAAGTACGATACTTTTTCCCTTATCAAAATAGAAGATATCGAAAACTTTGAGGCTTCTTTGAGGAAAAAGCTGCGTGAACTCTTGCAAACTATCTTCGGTCAGTTTCGGTTAGTTTAAGCGAGAGAGGGCATCGCTATCGTTCTGATTAATGTGAGGTAATATTCGAAAAATCGGTACGATATTTAAAAAAGGAAAGCTATAAGATGCTCGAATTTCCTCATACTTCTTGCTTCTCTACTAGTACCTATTCCCCAAAATATATCTACAATTGAGGGGCATCTCCATAGTTAGTATACGTATGACCTCAAACGAAAGAAAGACGAATTTCATAACGACTTACGTCGACAATTGTGTAGTAAATCCATTCCTGATTTTTATTTCGCCTAACTTTTCATGTTTTTGTGAGATTTTTTTACCATATTTTTTAGATTTCGCGCTGATATCTCTACGTATTTTTTGCTATTTATCATTACGGCGTATTAAAAAACATGTTAGGAAAGAGCGCAGTGTATCACAAATAGGCGCGTTTCGTGCGATGGAGAATTTGAAACTATATGATATAATTTGACGGATCACACGCCATAAAACAGGAAAACACCACGACCCGACTGTATCTTTGTCCATTAAAATTTCTTCTCCACCCTTAGTTGGTGCATCAATAAACATTACGTATTTTTAATGACTAAATACTGCAAAACGATATATCGGCAAATATTCCTGGGAAATCTTCAATTTATGTTTACAAGGGGAGACTACGTACCTTGGGCCGTAGATTTCGACGAAACTTTTTTTGGTGGTAGAATACTTAAAATAAGAAGACCCGTGTATCGGCTTTTGATTGATTGGGCCTTAGTTTCGGCAGAATCTTTTTTTCTTTTCGCAGGATTAACTGTGGCTGGATAAAATGCAATAATAGGCCGACAAATTCGAGCAGGTGTGTCTCCTGGGTAGTTATCGTACTGGATTCTGAGTTTTTTGTCCCGGGTTCAAATTCCATTTTATACAAGTTTTTTTCGTTTTAATCCACTTTATTGTTTTTAATTTATTATATTACAATTTATTTATTATCTATATTATATTATTATTTATTTATTATCTTTATTAAATTATTTATTTATTAATTATATTAATATTTATTTTCTTCATTAAAATCGATGCACAAGAGCGTATTGGTTAGTAACACTCCTTTTTATTTTCTTAATTATTGGAGCTTCGTGGCTATATCCAATATAGCTGCGATATGAGTTTATTTCTGTTCTTTGTAAAGTCTTTAAATTTTTCTCGCAGTTCCTTAAAATAATCATTATCATTTAACCTATTTAGAAATATTACAGGTACGGAGATAGTCATGTGGTGTCCACACTAGATTTTTTCTTTTAGTCAATCGTTTAAAACGCCCTCAATCCACACGCAGTTTACAGAATGATAATTATCTGCTGTTATTTACGTTGCAATTTATTGCGTTTGACGTTGCTACAACAATAATTTCGGTGCTTTATAAAAAACGCGAAGCGAATAACTCAATTCTTTCGTCTGTTTGAAGGCTTAATACACGCTGATTGAATCGGAGGCAACAATGCGGGTCGCCCGGGCAACAGTCGGAAAGAGTAGGAAAAAGCCATAAAATGTCGAAATTAAATGCATATTTCTGACAAATCTTTCCGTGCAACGTAAAAAATTGCAATAATAAGATATTTTATAGTTTTATTCGTCGAATAAAGCAATTACGGAGAAAATTGGTCCATATTTACGTATTTTGATGAATGAAAGAAAAAAATCTTGCACCTTGAAAAATCGAAAATCCCGTGTAAACTTATAGGAAAATATAATCGTCTCCCGGAGTCGAATCCGGGACTTCTTCCGGGATGTTTGATTTTTATAGGGACCACCTCATGAGGGTTTAACGATTGTGAAATGTCCAAAAATACCGTGACAGACAGACAGACGGACACTTGAGAATTATTATATAAGGAGAAAAACGTGATATTCGTATGGTAGTCACATATTACTAATAAATGCAATTAATGAATTTAATCCCGTAATATTCGCCAATCGTATTGCAGTAAAAATTAAATATATCTTAAAGATAAGCTGCATTAAACTGAATTGCGCTTTTAGGTTGAAAATTTGTTTTATCTGCCGGCGAAAATGCGAACTAAAAAAATCCTGACACCTCTTTCGGATTTTAAATCTCAAATTAATAATAACGTAGTGAATTTTATTGTTTAAAACTATAAATATGTTTTTAAAAGCCAAAAATATATCTAACTAACAGAAAAGAAAACAATAGTATATTGAATGGAAAATTTTAACAACCTTATACACCAAAAAATATTATTATTATTACTATTGTTATTTTTAAAAATATTTTGGTGTTTAAGGTGGTTAAAAATTTTCATTTAACTTCACACCAAAGGCAGCTCGCGTATTTATTTTTTCAGGAGTATATTGAATTTAATAAGCTTTGGTGAGGAAAAGAGGTAGGCAACAGAAGCATAGTGATTTTCAAAGACATCGTGTAAGATATTTTATATTTTTGAATAGGATAAAATTTTTATTTACCAAATATCTCACGCTAAGGGCGAGTCGGGCGGCTGCCCGGTTCGCCAAAGTTTTGCGGGAGCCATCCTGATTATTTATCTATGCATTACTTGCAAGTGAGTAAATATTGGATAACAATTTATATCGAGTAACAGGCTGGAATCTTGATGGCATCCCTTTTAATTCTTCATAATCAACAACTTTTACAGAGCGACGAATAAATTAATATGTACTCTTTAAATATCTCAATAAACATTAACGTAGGAAGGCGCTGGAGTGTTTTCTTGTCCGGGGAGCCAAAATTCCTCGGGTCGCCTCTGATCTCACTTACCCCCTGATTGGGCTTCACGCACCCCTTGGGGCTACATGTACTCCAGGTTGGGAATCACTGCTCTAGTGATTAACCTTAATGCGTCGGAATAACTGCGCGCCAACTTGGCTTAGTTATTCTTCCTAAACCCCATGCCTCCGAGGAGTAGTATTTGTTCTGGCCGTCCCTTCTCTTTCTTCGGAGATCCGTTTTTCAATACCTAAGGTACGCATTCATCACGGATTCAGGCTGCTCTTTGCGGTCACTCTGCTCGTTCCTAGTCCTTGCGTTCCGGGCGGCAAATAACCGACCTGGGTCACACCTTGTGTAATCCAATCCCTTGAACAAACTGGTGTGGTCATGAAAAGTCTCCCCCTCCACTCTTCTCCCCCTACATACCTCCCTCCCCTCCGCTGGTCGAAGAAAATGAAACGCTACATATAAAACAGGTCATACACATTATGGTTCAACAGCCGACCAAAAACCAACCATCCCTTCTCCTCCTACTGCTCCCCGCTCACCCTTTGCTTTTTTGAATCTAATCAAATAATTCGTTAAAAAATATAATTGCCAACTATTTATCGAGCTCGACTCATCGATCGATCCGATTGATTATCGATTAATATTATAATACTTTAGCCGCGACACTGTTGGGTTAACCAGATGATGCAAGTTTGCCGTCCTAAACGATCGTTCATTCACCTCGACCTACTGCAATGGAAGTCGGTTAAGACGAGATTTGATACAGCGATGTGACCGATACAAAGATAAGCAAAGTCGAAGATTTGAAACGGCAAAAATTAGAGGCAAAATTTCACTCGCGTAACGTCCGTTCTCACGGTTAAAGAGGGAAAATTAATATCAGAAGCAGCAGTGCCTAAACTCGAGGGTCACCTGGCTTACTTACTATGCGCCCATCGCGGACCATGCACACCACTTCCACACTCATTGCGGACCTCAAGCTTTCGAAAATATAGTTAAAGGATAATTTGAGGAAATTATAAATTTATATATCTGTTATGGGAACAAAGAGGTAAAGACTAAATATGTCTTCAGTTTTTTCCTATTACGTTGCAATGTGTCCTTCAATTGTTAAACTCATGGAGGGCCGGATGATGACGCTCAGCAGGTCGGACGTGACCCGCGGGACGTAGCTTGAGCACCACTGAAGTCCGGATTAGGAGTTGAATCTGAAGTCTGAATCTGAGTTGACTCTGAATCTGAATAAATACCCTGAAAGCCAACGCAATTGGTGTGTGACAGGGGGAGAATATCACCGACCCACCATGTTATTCTCCTTTTATGCTCACTTATTGACTTAGGAAAGAAGGATCCCTTGTATCTATCCGTCCTACAATCAATTTCTCGTATCTTGTCAGTGTGGTCGCCACGCTTCCTATGTAAGATGGGCTCTTAATTTCGTCTGATAGTTCATCTTTAAATTCATCTGATCTAAATCCCTGCAATAGTTACTGCCTGAACTTTTCACTCTGTTTCTCTAGAGGCTCCCATCAAAGCTAGTCTATCAGACTCGTGACACTTACTTATCTACCATATTGACGTTACACGAAACTCTCTCCCTTTCGTTGTATTTTCTCTAACTCTAACGGAGTCAAACCATGCAATGAGATCGATATTTCATTTTCGAATTTGTCATATTCAGGTGGACATTCAAACTTATACTGGCGAATATGATAATCGAAGAAGGATTTTTCTTTGGAAACTATTTCTTTCGGAACAAAAAATCTCCAAAGAAGTTCAACTTCGATCAGTAAGGTACTCTGGGTAATAAATTATTTCGGTAAAGTAGCAGAACTAAACCGTTTATGGATCGTCTATTCGTCATAATGAAATACGAAATGAAAATTCTTTTTTTAGAAGCAACCTTCGGTGGATCGCCTCTGGGGAAGGCTGCTTTGTAGCCTAAATGCGCGTCTGGTATTCCAAGCGGTTTATTAGTCATTGGAATTTCCTTGATCACCAAGTGTTTTTTAGAGATGGTGTATCATTTTTTGACGACGGAATGAATCATTTCAACAGTATCTCTGAATTACCACTGAGGACCACAGTTTTCTGGTAAAATACGTTAAAACTTAGACCAAATTCTTTAGCCTTATCCCATCTCAGCTTTTGTTTTTATATTGCTAACTCATTTGCGTTAGTATATAAATTAGGTAAGAGCTTAGGATGGCTTCACCGAGGACTCCCGTTTCCTCCTTGTGCGCCGCTGGTTGCGAGGCCATGAGGGTGGTTGCGAACCTCCTTCAGAGGGTAAAAAGGTCCGAGGCAGGCTTGGTTCGTGTGGGGGGTGCGGGGTCATCCCTGAAAACTCGCCGCGCCAAATTGGCGGCTCGGGTTCGCCTGGGTGCGGTAGCTGGTAGAGCGATCTGGGTTGCCCCTGACTCCATGGACATTATTCAAGGATCCATCGTGATCTCTCTTGGGACACCCACATTCGCCGATTGATAGGTGCCGCTAACAAAAAGCTGTCCTTTATAGGTAGAATAGTTCAAAATAGCTCCGAAAAAGTTATGTTATTTATCCTTGGCTCGACCGCAGGTCGAATATGCTTCAGCTGTGTGGGATCCCTATGAAAAGGGACTCACTAACGAGATAGAAAAGGTTCAGCGCAGGGCAGCTAGATTTTTAAAGAGGAATTACGATAGTAAACAAAGCGTAACATCATTAATAGAAAATCTGAAATGGACATCGTTAGAGGAACGTAGGCTGCAGGCTAGATTTAAACTACTGGTAAAATTTATGTCGGAGGGATTAGCGAATGAGGTAGTAGGACTTATCAGAAGTCCGACGTATCTCGGAAGGCAGGACAGTGAGGATAAGATTCGCGAGATCGACTGTAGAACGGAGCGATATAGAGGATCGTTTTTCCCTAAGACGATAAGAAACCATAATAGAAAGAGATAACGTAGGAAAACTATGGACCCTTGGTGCACTGCACCCCCTCCTATCCACCAACAAGGTGACTTGCAGGGTATCATGTAGCTGTAGATGTAGACACATTGAAAGTGAAAGTGCTATTCTCGTACCTTGATTACAGCATTTGATATGCTTTTCTCTGTTAAAAATTAACGCGCCACAATATCGACATTCTTTATTCATTTTTCCTAAATATGAATCATCTCGTCGAATAACCAATCTATTTCCTCTTGATGATTTTAGATTGATGTTGTTTCTTTGTCTTCTGCTCTTGGCTGCATCGATTCTGTTTTGGCTTCTTATATTTCTTCCTTCTTCCTCCATTTATTCTTTGATATCTGATTTCGTTTATGCTCTCTCTCTCTCTCTTGCTTTTTGCCATTGTTCATCTGTTCGTTTTGATCTTCTCGCTCTTTCTCTTCTACGTCCATCGTCTTTATCTTCTTCTGTTTTTGCTTTGATCTCCTTCTCATTAATTCTCTATAATATCTTTTTCTTTCTTCCATTTGATGAAATAACTGGCTACTATTGCCTAAAGCTTTAACTAAAATTATATTATCAAAACTTTAACTAAAATTAAATGAACGCTGATAATCAAAACAATAGCTTGTCGAAATTGCAATTGGTATTCGTTTTCTGTCAAAGATAATAATGAGTTAAAGCATACACTATCTATAAATAAATTAATAAAAATTAAATATAATAATTGTCATTTCTCATGTTGCTAACCAATAAAAATATGCAATAAAATAACCGATTATGTAATATAAGTAGGTATTAATACTGTCCTAAGTTCTTACCAAATTAGTTTTTTCGTCAAATAAAACAAAACCGAAAGAAAAGTCAATTTCTGTTGGTTGTTTGTTAATTTTGATTTGCACTCCAGTGTTTCCTGTGGATTTGTTTTATTAAACGGTTTTTACTATAAGAGTCAAACATTTCTACCAAATTTGAATCTTCTATCTGCTCGGAAAGTTTGTTAAAAGTAAATTTATATTTCGTCATAAATAGTTCTCGAATATCCCGTTCTTTTATAACGCCCTATAAGAGCGGCGCCACAGTCGACAGTATGCACTATATGTTAGTACACAGACTATTATTCATTACATTAATAGGATCTTGAGTTCAACAATGGCATCGGTTGGCAAGGCGAATTCTTGTTAACAACGCAAAATTTAGCCGAAATCTGGAATTTAAACGTTTAATTCATCTACAAGTTACCCTGCAATTCACCAAGTTGGCGATTTAGACCAGAAGGCGAAAAAAGACGATAAGAATAAGAAACTACGTGTATTTTTCTTGAATATTGTTCAAGTCCAAAGATCGTAGATAATTTTTTTCTAATTTTAACTTCCAAAAATAGAAAATCCTGTACGGCGAAAATTTGTTTTTTACGTGTTATCTAATGGGATATAGAAATTATCATCTGGAGTGGAACCCAGGTCTTTATTCGTGATTTTGTTTTCGTCATTTCATTTGTATCTCTGAATACGCGAGAATTTGTCACCTTTTTTGCTAAAAAACAGGAACGCGTTTTATTTTTCCTCTCACCGAATACCATTAAAGCAACGGCGTCATTAGGAAATTAGTAACTATATTAAAATTCGAGAAGTTTCGAGGTCCGATTCTCCTCTCTCTCTCTCTCTCGCTGTGTGAGAATGCTGCTGCCCTTCTTTTGCAGGCACCTACCTACTCCCTCCCTCCCTTCCTCTCTCATAACATCCCTTCGCTTACCCTTTTGAGAAGATCCGTTATTATGCCATCCCCAAAAACAGGCAGGGTGGGGGGAGAGATAGAGAGGAAGAGGGAACAGTAAAAAGCGCCTTCACACGCTCAACCCTTCTCTTCCCTTTCTTTCTCTCTCTCTCCTCTCTGCAGCATACTTTGCCCTTCAAAGCCACCCTTCCCGAACCATCATCTCTCTCTCTTCCGGAATAGAATTCCCATGGTGAAACTTCGTGGAAAGAGGGTTTTGAGGGATGGGAAGGGTGACGTCGGGTGTCCTCTGAAGGCAAGGTGGCGGTGTGTTGGGTTGTTTCGGGTTGGTGGTGCACTGCCGGAAGGGTCCCTGGCCCACGGAGAATACGAACCCACTATGTAGTATATACCCTCGGCTATCTTTCTCTGATTTTTCACGGCCCCTCATGTCCCTCGGTCTTGTCCGTTGAGGGATGGACAAGGACGTACCCTTCAAGAGGCGCGGGGTTGTAAGCTCAAAAACGTTCGTAGTGGGGGGAGATACCGATGTTTTCGTGCCGAAATGGTGACCGATTGTTTGTTTTTCTTTTGGCTGATGGTCAGTGTAGGGAGTGCCATTCCGTTAGATTTAGTCCTCGGTCGATCATTTAAAAATCGTTCTCTTCGTTACGATATTACGTTCGAATTTCTGTTAGGCGAATTCGAACGTCTCGTTTTTTTCTGGCGCTCGAAAAAGATAGTTATTTTTGTATTTCTACTCGTGGGCTAAGTGGAAATTAGAAATTTCTCAAGGAGGTGGGAGGAGTTTATTTTTTTGCACTAATCTAGACAGCGGCGACGGATAAAGAGGTTGATGGTGCGGAAAAGATCCAGAAACAGTGCCGCCTTCTTAGATCTGTTGTCAACTTGAAACCCAGCAAACCCATAATTCAGTTGCATATATATCAGTTATATAATTCATCTATTAATTGTAATGCTACCTATTTAGGTTTCAGGCATACCCTACTCAATCTGTACTATTCAAGACCTTTGTTTTAATTTTCTCCTGCCCAATTCCTTCTTTTGATGCAATTTAATGCAATAAACCTTACTTCTTCCGGCTTTTTTGTCGTTTTTCTAGCATTCTCCCTTCTAGGACTTATTTCATCAGACCGTTTCCTTTCAATATTTGATCCATCCATCTCTTCTGTCTTTTACTTATTACTCTAATTAAGTTCATATCTTCCCCTACTGTATTCAAATCTTCATTTGTTTTCTCTCTGTCCAACTAATATTCTCTAGTCTGCGCCAACTAGTATTCTCTAGTCTGCGCCGCACCCACATCTAAAACGCCTCTGATCTGCTCACATCTCTCATTGTCCATACCTCATACCCGTATAATGCTACACTCCATATCTTTCGCCTACTCCTTCTGCGTATCTGTCACATGTTGAAAGTCATTTACGAAAGCGCTGCGCCCACGAAGGTGGGATTCGGAGTGGCGATTTCAGTGATAGAGGGCTCGCCACCTGTGCCTCATGCACTTCCTGGGGATTATTTATAGGGAACAATTCACTCGCAAAAATTATTCATATGGATGTGAATAATGGAGAGAAGTTAATACGGTCGGAATCTCTATTGCTCTATTTTTTTCATTTCGAAGTGAGGGTATTTCTTCTACCCGGGACTTTAATTTGCGATGGAACCCTCCGTAACTCTCCGGAACGACTTTTCATTGCCTTTGATGGAAAAGAAAACTCAAATTTCTGTAAAAGTGTTATTGGGTACATAAACAGATGGCATTTATTTTTTTAACGGGAGTTTTGTTTATATCGACATGTAATGCATTCATTTCAGAAATACACTATCTCGCACGTAAAATATTAAACAATAAATCTCGATTAAACATCATGAAATATGGTTTTTCAAAAAATATATGCACCGGTATCACTACACTTTCGTGCGTTATGCTTCATTTTTATCGACTAATTAATCACTGCTACTACCATAATTCCTCATTAACATTTTTTTCAGATAAACTGAATTTTACGTCGAATGGAAGATTTGTTTCACGTCTATATTTTTCGAGGCATTAGCATTATCAAAATTTATGGGACAGTAGGTATTATTATAAAAATACAGTCAGACCCCGATGTAGCGTCCCCTATGTAGTGACACCCCCGCATATTGTCCATGAATCGCTGTGAACAAAACTTCCATCTTACGATTCCATGGAACAAGCATATACCTCGATTTAATGCCTCCCCCGCTTTATCGCCAATCTCAGTGACGGACAAACGGTGCGCTAAATCGGGGTCTGGCTCTACAGATAGGAATAAAACCAGAATTGCCCATCGTAATATCTTACGATATTTATCTGACACAATGGGAATTTTTATATAACATGGCAAGTGGAATAATATTACTCGATGTTCCTAGGAATTTATATGTTTTCCAGGACATGAGTAAGTGTAAATCGTAGATGATTTTTGCACTCGAGAAACTTCTAAAAAACCCAAACAAGGGTATAAAACACCATAAATGTTCTACATAATGATCTGAACGCAGTATTTCCAAGTTTATAGATAGCGATTTTGCGAAAACCTTGAAAAAATATCAGGTTTTTGGCGAGTTCTCCAGAAAATTTAAACGTTTCGAGAAGCTACAAGCACACGCAGAAAGCGTATCGAATTAATAATTTTTCGTGTATTAACCCAAGAGTTTCGATAATGTAATACTAAAAATTGCAATCATAAAATGCTAATCTAGTGCCGCACAACTTTTATGAAAAATATCCTCAAAATTTTTTAACGCTGACCTCGCATACAAAAATGGAAAACAAACAGCCCGAATGCGAACCACGCAACTTTTAACAGGAAAATTTACAAAAGATTTCATTAAAATTCCGTTTTTTCATAACGTTGAGAAATATAAAGGTTAATATAATTTTAAAAACAGTACAATTAAAAAAAACGTTTTTTAACTTTATTATTACTTTATCACCACACTATTCTTTTTCTGCAGTTTTTAGGATACTTAATTGTTGCCATTATTCAACATTAAGTGTCCAAAAAAATTTAATTTATATCATTTGGGATGCAGAGTCATTAGGTTCTTTCATAATGGCCGCTGTCCTCATTAAATATGCATGCATTTTTAAAGGTATTTCTCGATTTAAATTTAATAATTTTTTCGTAGTCGTCTATAATTCACGATATATATATATATATATATATATATATATATATATATATATATATATATATATATATATATATATATATATATATGTATATGTGTGTGTGTGTGTGTGATCCTAATTACGGCATGAATAATTAACTTTACAAGGCGATTTTTGTTATAAGCAGTGGTCGTTATTTATTTATGTTTTTACCAGAGTCATGGTCATAACGAAATTACATGTGTACGCAGTATACACACACACAGGTATACAGGGGCAACTCGAAGTAATTTGGCGCCCCGGGCGTGAAACCTCTTCCATATGTTTTGTTACGACGACGATTTGTTGCGATGCGGAGAGAAAAATACTCAGGTCGATGCCATATTCATTGATTTCAGGAAGGCGTTCGATAAAATATCTCATAGGAAATTAATTGCGAAGTTAGGGCAATGTGGTATCAATCCGAAAGTTGTCGGTTGGGTGAGAGACTTCCTCTCGAATAGGGAACAGATAGTTGTCATCAATGGGAAATACTCGTCCCCCGTTAAAGTTGCTTCGGGTGTTCCTCGGGGAAGTGTATTGGGCCCTCTGCTCTTCTTAATCTATGTAAATGATATCTGCTCGGTTGTTCGTAGTAAAATTAGGCTTTTCGCCGATGACACCGTTCTATACAAAGAAATAAAAAACCAGGAGGATCATCAGTCACTGCGTGAAGACTTAAGAGCTCTTTTAGCGTGGTGCAAAGAATGGCAAATTGAAATTAATTATACTAAATGTGCCGCAGTCACGTTTTGGAAAAGTAAGAACAAAGATTTAGATTTCGAATATAAAATAGATGGAATGAGCATTTGACAAGCTGAGTATGTAAAATATTTAGGAGTAACCATTTGTCGAGATCTTTCGTGGGACATGCACATTCGTCGAGTTATAGGCGCGGCCAACAAGAAACTGGCATTCATAGGTAGAATAGTACGGAACACTACAGAGAAAGTACGTGAAACATGATACTTATCACTGGTAAGACCGCAAATGGAATACGCAGCGAGCATATGGGATCCGTACGAGAAGGGACACATAATTAACTAGAAAGAGTACAGCATAGAGCAGCCAGATTTGTAAAACAAAAGTACGAACATAAGGAAAGCGTCACCTCTTTATTAAGAGATTTGAACTGGGTATCACTGGAGGACCGTAGATTGGACTCAAGGTTGAAACTTCTGGAGAAATATAGGTCAGAAAGTCTAAAAGAGGAGGTAGTGGGAATAATTGTGGCACCAACGTATATAGGTAGAAATGATCGAGACAATAAAATACGTGAGATCGATTGTAGGACGGAGCGTTATCTAGGCTCGTTCTTTCCGAGGACAATACGAGATCACAATAGGAAATTTCGAATTGCGTTAGACAATCTTTAGGTAGGATTTTATGCATTGCACCCCCTGCCACCCACCAACTTGGTGAATTGCAGGCTAACTTGTAGATGTAGATGTTACGATATTTTAATAAAAACTTGCTCCGTGAAATAATTGATATGAAAAGGAGAATTAATTTCATCTAGATTCCTACCTGTTTTGCGATATAAATTGGTATCCAACACTTATTCATTCGTAAGTAATGTATAGACAGATGATCTGGTTAGCGCCCTCAATATTTTGGCGTCCTGGGCTGCCGCCCAGCTTGCCCATAGCTCGGGCCGGCTCTGCAGGTATACCTCCCAATACGCTCGGGAAGCTTTCTTAAAACTATGAGCGTATTGCGAAACACAGTTTTACTTAGGATTAATGTTGTAAAAAGTAGACGCGTTCCTAAAAATTACTGGAAAACCGGAATATTCCGGCAGTGCAAGTAGAGTACATGTTCGATTATCTGTGTCAAATGGGACTGGCGCAGACACGGATAACTGAAAAGCATGGATAATTCCCTGAATATTTAAAAAAACGGTAAAATACTTAAACACGGTTCAAATTTATTAAAATTTGTAAATGATAAATAACAGATCATATACTGTATTCATTCGATTTAAAATGATATCCACGAAAAAATTTTAGTACTTTATTTAAGATTAATGTTTATGTAAACACGCACTCAAGTTGTATAAATAGAATTACAAAATGCCCGAAATTGTGCATACGAGAGAAATCATTTCACTTGCATGGAACAGGAAACTGACAAAATATTACAAACCATTCTGAAAAGATTGCTGAAAAATCACGGCACATTTTGACAATTTAAAAGTGACATTAAAAAATGGTTGTTTTTCCTTTCCAGAATTTGTTCTTTGCAAATATTCAGGAATTACTTCTCAGTTCAACCTTTATATTTTAAACTGCATGCAGTCAACATTGAAGGCATGGATTCGATTCTAGGAGCTTCTATGTTCTTTGCTTGATTTACGTGAAAACGTGTCGAATTAATCCACAAATTCATTTGTAACGCGAAAATTTGCCAATTTTTTTACAGGAAAATCATTCGTTTCGATGCGATTTTCAGTGTTGCCGGTTTCATCTACCGTAATTTTCCGATGATAATACGCATTTTTTTCCTCAAAATATTGGCAAAAACTTGAGAGTGCGTATTATACATGGTAACAAACGCATATAACTTTCTCTAGTAATGAACTAATTTTATTTTCGGACATGACTTTCTAAATAAATTGTACTTTTCATTGCATTCTGGTAGCATTTATTTTAAAAAAATTAAAAAAATAACTGAGAATAATTATTTATTTATTTATAGCTGTCCTAATCACTAAAATCTCCGAATTTACTATCACTCGCTGTTTTCAAATAGTTGATCCGCGATCTTGTGGTCACTCTCATCGTCTGCATAAATTGCATCGCCGAGAACGTCGTCTTCATCCGCGTTATCCCCACCCCAAAATCATCATCCCATACGATGTCGTCTTCGGAACCATCCATGGCGTTTGTGAGGCATATTTTAATATATTGTGTCGATATTAAAAGTTACACTGATCTTTATACAAAAAATCTGATGTGGCCACCACATCCATACCTGTAATATTTCTAAAAATTCCAAATAGGTTACATAATAATAAATATTTTAAGAAACCGCAGGAAAATTTTAGACTTTAAAAAGAACAGAAATAAACTCAAACCATAGCCATCTGATATTGGATATAGCTACAAAGCTCCAACAATTAAGAAAAGAAAAAGGAGCGTTACTAAGACGTAACTAAGCGTAAATCGTTAACAATAGTCGTCGGTAGGTGGCGGCAGCCAAAAATATAATATATCTCTTAAACAATGCATTATATTGAAAAACGGTTCAAACAAAGGTAGTAGAAAATTAAATTTCCTGCAACGTTTATTCCAATACATTTTTACATTTATCAAATATTAAAGCATATATTTTAAAATAACGTATAAGTGACAGTAGTAGACACCCACTTCCGTTTGACCGATATTTACCAAAAACTAATCAGTTCTTCTGACTTTTATGAAAACGTTAGATATAAAATTTTGTGTTGAACTGATTAATAGTTTTTTAGTTAGAGCACCCACAAAAAACTATCACATACACACAAGCGCACGCACACATGCACGAACACACATATCATCGAGAAAATGGCCAAAACGTATTCAGGGGACCTCAAAACGTGTATTTCCGTTGAAATCTCGAAGTCGATTTTTTTCATGAATACAATACTACGCATATGGAGAAAGTAAAAATATGACGGTAACGAAAATAAAAAAATAAATAGCCCATTATTCATCGATATTATGCCAATGAATGTTCCTATATCAGATAGATTAAAATTGCTGAATGTTTTTCAAGATTTTTAGTACATTTTCTGCGAAAGCTGGGTGTTATTATCTTTGACTAAAACAGAAAAATAAAAGCTATAAATTTATTTTAAAGAAACAACGTTTCATGTGCGCTAAAATTTATAAACTACTCATAATTGTATGTTCCAGATTTATATCACAGGCAGACATTTTTAGGGTGTGTGAAGTAGAGAGCGAGGGAGAGAGGGAGGAGAATGGGAGTGAAGGAAAAGAAGAAAAAAGGAAGAAGAAGGGAAAAAGAAACAGGGAGAATGGGAGGGAGAGATGGAGGAGAATAGGAGGGTAAGAAAAAGAGAGAATGGGAGCGGGAGAGGTAGCATAATGGGAGAGAGAATGAAAAGTGCTTTAATTTTAATAATTTATTCGTGTATACGTCATATTTATATATATATACATATATATTTATATATATATACAAACACACACAATCTTTAAACGATTTCTCGTACTTTTCCTCCGTTGTTATCCGGTAATTTCCTATTATCACATGGACTTCTGATCTTCATTCTTCTTCTTGTTCTCCTTCCGCCTTTAATTCTCCCTTCGCATTTAACTCTTAAGAATACATATATATCTCTTCTTAGCATACACCCTATCCATCTACTTTTCTGACTTTTAATATAATTTGTCGTTGAAAAATTAACAATACTTCACGAACCTTAGAATGAAAACGCTGCCAAATCTAGGAAATAAGATCAAGCAAATAACGGTGACAGGTCTCGATTATAATTCGCTTGAAAGGAAATCGACTGTTTTGAAACGCATCTTTTCGTTGAATGGAAGGGTTAAGTGTACAGATAAAAAAACTGGTTACAGAAGGTAAGTTTTATTTAAGTTAGTAACATCTTATGATTATACAGTCAATTTAAGTTGTCATATCGGCCATAGATCCTGCCACTACGCGTCCTCGACGGTGAATGGGGTCGCTTGAGTGGAATTCGGGTCCTCTCCCTTGCCCTTGCGCGGACGGTGACCCTTGGACGCTCCTCAGGTACGAGAGCCGCGGCCGTTGTTGGTCTGATTCATCGAACGTGATGGGCACACCAGAAATGAAAAAAAAAACAAAGATTCCTCTTAGGTCAAATATTATATTGGACGCGTGAAAATTTTGGTGACTTGGATCCTTAATCTAAGCAGAGAGTTTACACCACATCGTCTGTAAATATTTATCTTCAACAAACGGTTATTTTGACAAACTGTCTCGAATTTCACGTGATTTGTGAATTAATAAGAAATTATCAGATCTATTACCACCATTAGAGGTTATTATTGACATCAAATTGTACCGTTTAATAAAATTTATTTCTGTGAGTTAGGTGCGTAAACACAAAAGGCACAAACCTCTGTAATGGCCTCTCCGGCCGATTCGTGATGTAGAAAATCAAGGACGTTATAAGAATGCTCAATAAATCCAATATTATTTTAGACATTGCGTACACCTTTTAACTCGCTGGCAGCTTGCAGTCAAGATTAATCTGTTGTCTTAGCAACGCGAGCCTTTTGTTGCCAAAGGCGCTCGGCAACAATGGAATTCAAATTTTCCGCTATTCATACCTTAAGGCATTACTAGAGAACCTAATGCAATGTTTTTGACACATAGCTTATACATTATATATATATATATGACATATTCATTTAGGTTTTCTTTGTTTTATACAGTTTAACTTTGAACGACTAAATTTTTTATGAATCTTTTCAATTTTCATATAAGCTCCTCGGAAAATATAACTTGTTTGATTGTTTTATGTACCCAAGTTAAGAAAAGTGCTTGCTTACTTTAGTACATACCGCTCTAGGCCATTTCTAACCATAACCTTTGAAATAGATATTTTTAGGAAATATCATGGTGGAATTCTTTCCAAAACAAAAACAAAAGTACGAAATATAATGGTGGATTTCTGTCCTTACAATGTCGGTAAGGGTGTTTACCTCTTTCTCTAGGACCCTCTCGGATTTTAGAATTGGATTACATTCTACGGAATAGAGTATTTTTGGGCCTCAAATTTAATATTCCACTGTTTCTCAACCTTTTTTATAATTCGATTTTATATTTAGATGTAAACTTATTTGTTATATATATTCATAACCCCATAACCGGTCACCATCTTTATCATCTCCTATCTCTCTTCTTTTCGGTCTCTCGATGTTTCTTGGCATCCGTTCTATAACACTGGACCTCCAACGCTGGACATTTTTTCTAGCAATATGACCCGCCCACTTCCACTTAAGTGCCTTTACTCTTTTAATTACCTCAAAAACCCCGTCTTCTTTATACCCAGTCGTTCCTTTTGCGGTGTCTTCGGGTGATCCCCAGCATGCATCTCTCCATGCTCCTCCGTGTTGTTCGCAGGCGCTGGACTATTCTGTCATTCACAGTCCATGTTTTGCATCCAGAGGTCAAAACAATCAGAACACATTGGTCATACTATCTCCTTTTCGGAAAGACTGGGATACTTGATTTGAAAATATTTGCATTCCAGTCAAAAGCACTCCATGATATCTTCACTCTCCGGTTGATTTCTCGAAGAAGTGATCCGTCGCTAATGATGAGTTGACCCAAATAAACATAATTTGTTACTTCTTAGAGTTCTGTTCCGTTGATCGATATCTTCTGTGGATTTGTGAAGGAGTTTAACATGACCTTTGTTTTATTAAGATTCATTTTAAGCCCAGGTTCTTGGTTTGCCTGCTCCAGTTCCTTAGTTCTTCGACGGAGCTCTTCTGGGTTACTTGCGAACAATATGATGTCGTCAGCGAATTGCAAGCGATATCCTCCATTTACCTTGACACCCATTTTTTCCCAGTCTTGCTTTTTGAATACTTCCTCTAGAGCTGCTGTGAATAATTTAGGAGACATGGTTTCTACTTGCCTCACTCCCTTTTTTGTCTTAAAGGGACTTGTTTCTTCATGCAGCTGGGCAGACGATATCGCGGCTTTATAGATATTCTTGATTTAAGATACGTACGTTTCTTCTACCACTTATTTCTTCAGTGCATTTAGCACTGACGAAGTTCGGGGAGAGTCGAATGCTTTCTCGTAGTCGATAAAGCACATACAGAGGGGAACTCGTACTTATTAGTCCGACTAATTATCTCCCTGACTACCTGAACGTGGTCCGTCGTATTATATTCACTGCAAAATCCAGCTTGTTGTCTCGGTTGAGCAAAATCAAGATGCTTTTGATGGCGCGTCGTGAGAATCTGTGAATATTTTTTAGACTTCCGGTAGCAGGCTGATTGGCCGACTATTATTCAAATCTTTCATGCAGCATTTCCTGTGCAAGAGGTTAAATGCTTGCGTGGTTCCAAGACCATGGTTTATCTCTATTCTTTAAGCATGAGATAAAAATCTTGGAGAGGATTTTGTCCATTCAGTAATCTGCTGTCTTGAATATTTCTGCTGTGATGCAATTATATTATGTATGTTATTTTATATCAGTTCCTTCTTTCTTATATTATGCATGTTTCAACCTCTATATTCATTGTATATATTTCATGTATATTTCTTCTTATTGTGTGTCTAATCAATGTATATTTCTTGTGTATATTACGGTATAATCTTTACTTGTATTTTTATGACGGTATACAACGACGCTGTATATACAAATTCTTCTACTATACATACTCCATTCCATTTAATGTTGTAATAATATATTGCCATATATACACTATCTAGGATTTTTGCAGGTTTTTCACACACCCCTCCTCAGTGGGACCAGAACGATTATGCCGTCGCATAACAATGACGTGAATGGAGACGGGCGGGTATGTCGGGGACGCCAAAATCCATTAATTTTATCACGGATGTATAACAGGTCATATATTACACTATGACGCAACTCTTTGCCAGTTTGATACTAGCCAAAACTCCCCACGAGGAGGTGGATGCGCATCGAATCCCGTGCGTGCCTACCCAACCATCTCACCAATTGGGCACACGGTCAGTTCATCTGAAATTTATTGTACTTTGAACTTAGGCTTATGCTCAAAACTTGGCATTAATTTTCTGTCTTATTTTAAGTTTCTGATAAAGCCGTCCCAAACCACTGGTCCAAACACGTTATAGGATATTTCCGTGATTATCTTTACTATCCTCTCTACTTCCTGAAAGTGACCAGGTAAGCTGGAAAGAGGTATATATATGCATTTATCATCGCGCGCGATACGTCGAATTTCCTCGTCTGTCAAATTAGAAGTAAGTGGAGGTTCTGTTTCGCTGCATTCTTGCCAAATAATGATGTCAATGTAATCTTCAGGGGCAAAACAAAGTTTTGGTTTGCGAAAACTTCTAATGGTACCATGCTCTGCATATTTCCTGGCCTGGAAAATGCGTCTTATAGCAAGCTGCCGCGCATGCTCCCTTTCATCAAACAGCATCGCAAGAAGACGTTTCTCGGGATATGCGTTTTCTTAAATGACTTCCCGCGCAACTTTCCGAAGATCATTTTCCATATCTCTTGAAGAAAATATTGTACACCATTGGTGTTTGGGGGCGTCTTTGTATTTTGGGCGGCATGTAATTGTAAACCACACAGGGGCGTAGACACGCATTATGAATGTAGTTAGTTTCTGTAGCTGTTGAGATGGAATAGGCGTTGCCACCTAAAGCCTGAGAATTCTTTTTGCAGTTGTTAGCCAGCGAGGATGTGCGAATTTTCCAGGATCCCGGTTTGCTTTGAGGAAAAATAGCCGGGGAAACTGCGTGACAAATTTTCAATGAGTATTTTTGATCTGTACTTAATTTTCCTATGTCAACTGACGGAAAATCACATTCAACTGCCAAAAATTAAACGGGAGGAAAGTCTTGCAAGTGCAAAGGCTCTTTCCAATTGGGCAGGAGAACCCGACAGGCCCTGAAGTCTTGCCATTCAGTGTATGTAGCATATGACGTAAAGGCAATTAAATTAAATGCAACAAGCATATAAGGCACTCCAGAGGTCTATGGAGTTTCTCCTCTAGGCGATGGATGACACCTGAATGTACTCCGGTGTTTATCGGTTCTCCGTCACTACCATTGCAGGTTAGTTCAGATAAGTCAAAGTTCTTTTCCTGGAGAAATTCGTCTATGCCACTGCTTATGTTCTTTGCAGACTTAGATATTGGACTGACGTTCCCTACATAAGATGATCCAGGTCCTTCCACTAAAGAAATGTGCTCCTCCCCTCATTTTCTTCGGTGTGGCTTGCCGTCTTCTGTTTTACAAATATACAAGGTTTCATCTCTTCTAACATCGAAGTATGTAACCCAAGATTTGTTACTTTCTGAACATTGCTGCTCTTGAATTACTGCAAGGCTCGTTCTGCGTTCTCGCCTTACTTTACTCTTATCAATGACTAAAACCATTTCCTTCCGAAGACGCAGGTGTTGGCTGACATCATGAATGACGGAAGAAGCAAAATCAGCAGCAGTTCTGTCACTTATATTTCGTCTATCAGATTTTCTTGCAAAAGTGGGCGGTGGTATCCTTACTTGTGAAGTAGATGTAGAAGTAGATGGAGAAGAATTACAATAGCCTTCCTTGGTCGGAGGAAATCGGTGATCGTCATTATTGGTGACAATTGATGATGAATCAGAGGCGATATCTGTTTCCAAAGAACTAGATATTGGAAATCTGGAAATCTCATCCACATATTAATTTTTTACTGTTGGAGAACTTTCGGTTTCTTTTCGAGCACGTTTCTTTTGCAACTGCAGTGTTAGCTCTTCCTCTTCTTTTCTTACAGCTCTTTTCCTAATTTTCTTGGTGGTTTTAAGATCAAGCCCACTCATTAGCATAGCTCTATCAGATCTCTAATCCTTAAGGAAGGCACTCTCTTGTTCAGCTAATTTCCCTTCAAGGTCGCATCTGCAGCGGGTGAACTCGGTGCACTTGCAGGCCGCCGCTATGTCGAATAGATCCTGCGCTTCCATACGGTAACATTTAAGCCTATTCCTTTAATTATCATCATTCCTTTTACAGCTTTTCTTTAGCTTCTGACCATCATAGTGGCACTTCTTGATTCTAACTGTTATGGCAACACGAGAAGAAATACGTATAGATGCCCTCTTCTAAATTTTTTCATCTTTTACACCAACAACATTTACGACATCGGCAACCGAGGGGTCCTTTCCATTGGTATCTTCCTTCATACTATTCCTTAGGAAATAGTAATGACGCATGACGTCTTGGTAAGTTGGAAGGGTAATCAAATTCATCTCCTGGTAACTCCCTAATATTGGACAGTCGATCTGTTTTTGTTTTCTGATAAACTAATCACAACTTCTTCCTATCTTATAGGTTAACTTCCTTGCTTAGACTGACGGGAGCAACTGCAGCCATCAGGCAGCCGTATTGCCTAGACTGTTTACTGTAAAGAGAGTACGTGTCCCATGCAAAAGCACAAATTATAATTACTATTATTTTAATTTTACGTGAACACGCCGTATCATTGCAATGCTTCCAACGCCGAAAATAGATAAATTTAATGGATTTTGAAGTCTTTGGCGCTCACTTCTCCGTCCCCTTTAGGCCAATACTCTTCAACGCTATGGTTTTTATGGGTCAAAGAGTAAACAGGAGAAACGATTCAACCCATCTTAGCATCAAAACTTCAAATATAAAATTATATAAGCTATTTAAAAAAATGCTGTTTTAAAATAATATTTCGAACTTCAATGCCGTTGCGGAACCTTAAGACATTGTCACATATAACTGTAATTTAACCACGTATTACGTGCAGCAAAACACAAATTTTGAGGGGAGTAGCGTTTCGTATTTCGAAAAAAACGTTTTTCGACCCACCCTAGTGGCCATGTTTCCTTCTTCATTTATTTCATCATTGGTAAATGGATCTTCATATAGTTTCATTAGAACAATTCTTCTACTCATTTTATAATAAACTTCTCGCTATTGGTCATATCAATTATTTTTCTCCACATCTTCTTTGACGGACTTCTTAATAGTTTTGTTTAGTTCTGCGAAATGGATCATTTCCTTAGGGTCGTTAGTCATCATCATTTCGCGTCTTTTCTTCATCAGCAGTGTAGTTTTTTCAGATACTTTTTATTTGGCATAACTTTAACAGTTCCGCCTATTTCTAGTGCGGTTTCTCTGTGTGCCTTTATTTACTTTAATTCCGCTTCTTGGTTTTCTAGGACATTGAATTGATTGCGGAGTTCAAGCTGAAATTCTTCTTTTCTCTCTTTTAGCACTTGTACGTTGATGATAGGCCTAGACTTTTTATCAGCTTCCATCTTTCCGAGTTACAATTTTATTCTGTAGCGCACTAATAGATGGTCGCTTCCAGTTTTAAACTGTTTGACGACATAGCAGTCTTCTATCGCATGCCACATACCACATTATGTAGAGGCTGGTAGATTCGTAGATTGGGCAATATATATATATATATATATATATATATATATATATATATATATATGTATATGTATATATATATATATATATATAGTAGTGTAAATGCCCGTTGAAATTTAATGGGAAAATTGGGACTTAATATATTCAACTATATTGGAAGGAAGTGAGCTAAATCTGACACTTATACAAACATTAGATAAGATAGATGAACAGGTTTTCACTTTAATATATTTTTTGATATTTATCAGTAAGGCAATAAGAGTATACAATTTTTTAACTAAGTTAACAAGATCTTTACCCAAAAAAATAGCTATTATGGACTCACCAGATATGTTGATTTTCTGTATGAACAACAATGCTGTTGATCGCCAAGAGAACGTTTCAATAAAAATGAAAATTTTGACAAATTTTCGAATATTTTACCTTAATGTGAGCGAATTCGATTCGAAAACAGAAATCAACGAAAAGAATCTTCATTTAATTTCCTTTGAAATGGTTTTATTCCGAAGATCGTGTATGAATTACTTCTAATTTAATTTTGCAAAAGAAAATGAGTCTACAAGGGTGAAAGAGGTATATTAAAATCCCTCTTATGGGAAATCCCATATAGCTTTCCAACCAATAAACTAACCAACATATTAAGGTTTTTATTAATAGTTTAATTAACACACACACACACACACACACATATATATATATATATATATATATATATATATATATATATATATATATATATATATATATATATATATATCCCCATATTCGAGTAAATAAAGGTCTTTTTTTCAAAAATGATTTTTATTAGAACGGATGTACGTGACCGTTTAATTCACGAAATTTATGGAACAATTTCGGTGCACAGCGGTAGTACCTCAAGTCATTGAATGTGAATAAATCTTTAATTTTAAAAAAATCTTTTTTCTCCTTTTTTATTTCTCTATTTTGAAATAGTCTGGTTGCCGGGATTTTATACGAATCGATGTTTCGCTTTACTTGTCTATGTGTACGACTGTACTCCGAATGTTTTAACACACACTCCCAGAAAAAATCGCAGTAATATCTCCAACCGATAAGAACTCTTTTATTACCACAAATAATTCCATTGTTCTTTCAGAGGAACACGTCATGAATACGACGGCAGTTCGTTCGCCAAAAAAACAACTCAATTATCTTATCAAACCAACGATTAAAAACGACCCATGAAGTAAACGAAGGATCTTCTCTCCAAGTGACCCAATTACTATATCGTCTTTCTTTCTCTTTATCTCACGATCCAGTGACTTTTTGTATAATGCCGGAAAAAAATCGAGAAAACCTCAAGACAGTGAATGACATCTGACGTATTTCGCTCCGTCTTCCTCCCTTGAGGGAGTTTGACGTCGTTCCGATGTTTTTAAATAAATAAAAAATAAAAGTTTTCATTGTCGGTGCGAGAATAATGTTCTACGAGGTTAGGGCTTCGCATAACTTTGCCTTGTTTCCGACTCAGCTTAATCGTCGTCTTGGTAACGGAAGTTTTTAAAATAAACGCAATTACTGGCGTCGCTGTAGGCTTAGGAAAAGTTATGTTTGGAGTTTTGAAGTCTTTCAAGAGGCGGAAGTGGAAGCCGATAGCGTAATATTTTTTTGGTTCATTTGTAGGGCAGGCTATGTAAGAGTGACATAAAGAATGTTTTCAATTGCGCTTTTATTTAAGATACGATTGCTCTTTTTTGAAATAGAAAAGATCTTCTGAAATGCAGGGCGACATTAGAAAATAATGAGTTTTCCTTTTTTTATTTGTTTTTTTTAAATATTTATTTCATGGACAATTTTAATTGGGCAATTTGTGGGTAACTTTGTATATAATGCTGCGAGCGAAATTGGTGATAATTTTGTTGATAACTGCGTCGGAAAATTTGCTGGCAACTGTGAAGGTGGATTTGCTGCTAAATGGTTAGGTAAACATGTATGCAACGTTGTTTGTAGCTTTATCTTGAACTCTTTTGATATGTACGCTTACAGATAAATTTATGTGTTTTTATTGGTGATTCTAAGAAATGAGATGATATCTCTGATAATTGCTTGGTTGGTAAATTTGTTTGTAACTTCATTGGTAAATATGGTGGAAATTTTACCGGAAACTTTGTACAAACATCACTGCGTATGTAAATTTTAAGGTAACTAAATAGGTGATTTCGTAGGTTTTGCACGTTACCTCGCTGGTAATTTTGAGACTAACTTTGCTGGTAACTTAGTTGGCAGGCTAATATGCAGAGTTTTAGTGATTTTTTAATGTAAATTGGCGAGCAACTTTGCGGGTAATGTTTGAGTAAACCTCGAATATAACTTCGTGAATAAATTTCGACCCAAATCTTTACTCAACTTCAATAGCTGCAAGATTTGCGTAATATTTAGGATAAAAGGTGTTACGCGCGCGCATTTTTTTAGCATTGCGAAATTGAATTTTCAATCCCTCTTTCATTCGAATATTCATGTACGTATAGTGGCCTACATGTATAAAAAAAACTTTGGTTACCACTTTGTCCCACGCATCCATTATTTCCTTTGCAAATCGATCGTCAGGAACTTTTCCTATTCTCCGAAATTGGCGTAGAGTAAACTAGCGAAAGAAGGTGACGAGGAAAGATTCGCAGTAGAATCTCATTTTCACGTTGCTCCGGCTTCAAATTCCGTGTTCCCTTGTACCTATTTTTATGGAATATTTTTTTATTATCTGCCTTGGGAGAGTTGAACCCACGCTGTAGAGAATAAAAAAGTGAACATAAGACAAAGCGTGCCGAATTCGTGAAGCGTCCATGCGATAAGAAGATTAGCGTCACGGTGCTTAATAGAAATGCATTTGAAACGAGTCTCTCCTTCTCTTTCTCTCGGATAGTTCCAAAAGCATGGCAACGTATGTTAACCTTCATAATACCAAGGTATTTTATTAACTTTAAGGTGGGGTACAAATGTACCCTACCAGGAAACTTGCATATTTCTCGCGTGCTTTTGATGTAGGAAAGGAGCAAGTGAGTAACAATAATATAGATTATAGTTTCATTTTAACTTTTTATGATAAAATGAACAAAAAATAAACTATTCAAATGATGCTATTACGACTCGTTTAATTATTCTTAACGTCAATTAGTGCAAAATTGTTTCTTTAATTAATGATTGGCACAGGAAAATTTTTGATATTTTGAAAATGGCTGACGACTTAAGTTAGGTGATAAAGATAAATAAGGTGGAATCAAAGAAGAAATCGCGCGTAGCCCGTTGCACCTATCTATATAAGCAAATCAGTCGATGGCTTAATTGTGTTAAATAAATTATAATTTTTACCTTTTTTGCTACAGAATCTAAAATATCCAAGATAAAATGTTTTAATTTGTCTGTGCTAAAGTCATAATGCTATCAGTTGATTATTCGTTGAAATTCAGACAGAAAAGTGGGCCTTTGGTACAATTGTACCCCCGCGATGAAGGTTCAAGGGGTGAATGCGTAAAACGTAACGTAAATGAAGGTGATGCTGCTGTGATTAATTAAGATTCAGTTTATCGCGTTAGTTATACGCGATCGCAATGGTTGAGATGGGAGAAATTAAGTTCATAAACCAATTTCCTTCTCCTTCTCCTGTCTCACTCCCCCTTAATTAAATCGCTTGCCTGTCTGTCCACACCATATTATAGGGAGTGGCCAACCTCTTTATCAGCAGATTGCGGAGGCTCATTATCATATGCCCGTGCTTCGGCGGGCCGCATAAGGGTTAACATAGGAACTTATTGTGAAAATTTGAAGGACCCCATCAGTGAAAACTCGATATATATATATATATATATATATATATATATATATATATATATATGTGGATGGCAACAAGGTGTTGGGATGAGGAAACCCAGTGAACCAATCGGACGACTTCAGGTTGGCGAGGCCCCGGGGATGTCGAAGCGACACACGTAAAAGAACACTAAAACACAGAAAAATCACAAACGTAGAAGCTTTCGGAGTTATTCCTTCATCAGCTACAGAGAGAGAACTCCTTGTTGCCATCCATATATCCATTTTACCTTTCCATTTCCGTAAGCTGTTATATATATATATATATATATATATATATATATATATATATAAACTTAAGGAAAGGTAGTAATGAGGGTGGCAACAAGGTGCTGAAGGAAGTCCAGCGGACACTTATCAAGTTGTCAGGCTGCTGGGGGCGTCGAAGAGAGATAGAAAACACGCACAAAAAGACATAAGGTTTTCGGGCATATGCCCTTCATATATATATATATATATATATATATATATATATATATATATATATATATATAAGCTTTAGGAAAAGGAAATGTTGTAATGACGGTGGCAACAATGTGTTGGAGAAAGCCCAGTGGACACTTACCTGTGCTGAATTAATTTTAATAGGCAAAATCCCTATGAGAAAAACGTATTTCCATAAGTCGATTTTTTATAACTCGAATATTGTTTTGTTTCTCTTGAAGTTCGACTCATGGAAGTTCCACTGTGTGTATTTTAAAAATTTTTAAAAGTAAAACAAAACATTTCCTCTTTAGGTCCCTCTGAAAATTTTTCGCTGACCCCAGAAGGTCGCGACCACTGTTCCTGAAACAGTAACCTACCTCTTTCTCTCTTAACATATAGCTAAGTTAATTATCCTCAATCTTTATTTTAGGTTTGCTTTCTTTTCAGTCTCGATTCGTATAACTAATTTTAATTTGCATCAAATTATCCTGCAACCCGGCGAAGTACACGGCAGGGGTGTCACTCCTTCATACCCACACCCTAAATAAAAATTTTTACTCTTGTAGTGCCCAATAAAAAGTACTGGTGATATTCCACTAGACGTATAGACAAATGAACGGGTCAATCATACTACCCGTATTATGAACAATTGAACGGGTAAATTATACTAGCCGTATTATGAACAATTGAACGGGTAATATGAACAACAGTAATTATTAGCAGTAATTAGGGGAAATTTTTGTCACCACGAATAAAATCCAACGTAGGCGATGTAGGTGTCTATCGATTGGAAAACATACATAATAATAACCAAGGAATTAACCAATATAAAATGACATGGCGGCTGTAGGGGAAGGCGGCGGAAGAAATCGTAATAAAACGTAGGCAATATCTATCGACTGGGAATTACATACAGATTAATAATACACAAGAAAATAGGACTTTGTAGTGGGATGATGAGAAAGGGGAGTGAAACAAATTAAAAACATTACAGCTTTAAAAGTTTGGACTACCCCTGGTAGTGGCTTTATTAATTATCATTGGACATACATAACCTTTAAATATAGTACATGAACTACTATGCTTGGGGAAAGTTATCAAAGCAAAAATATATAAATAAGATAGTGACTGAAAAATTGCTGAAATCCTAACTCTGCGGGTTGTTCAATTTCTTAAGCTTTCAAAGACTGCTTTTTGTGTAAACAGCACCCTCCTTTCTCTCCACAGCTCCCTTTTTCTTTTTCCCATTCTCTATAAATTTTTAAGTGATTATCTTATGTATCGGAATTGGTTCTACAACAATTCGTTGCTAGTCAATTCGTCGCGCGTCAATTCACTCCATGGCAAATTCTTCGCATGATAAATTCATCGCATGACAAATTCGCTGCAATTCAAATTCATCGCAAAATCAGGAATCGTGGAAATAGGAAATATTTTTCTGTTATTTTCAGCAGTAGTCGAGAAATTGGATTACTCTTTGTGAATTAATATTGCGACCTGTTATTGTTGGTGTATGGCAATGGGTGTATATTTTTCCAAAAAAAATATTTTTCTGGAATTTTTAGAAATCTTTGAGGGAATACAATTCCACTTTTAGTATTATTATTCCTATCTGTCGTGGTTGTTGTATGGTGGGAATGGATATTTTTCCAACAATATATTGTTATTTTTAGGGATAGTAGAGGGAATAGAATTACTCATTGAGTATTAAAATTGCGACACAACCTGTTAGTATATTGCACGGGGTGAATACGTTTCAAAGACAATATACTTTGTTTTTTTCAGGAGTCGCGGAGGTAGTAGTATTCCACTTTATGCATTAATGTTGCTAGCCAATAATGCCCGTGTATGGCGGGAGATGAATATTTTTTCCGATCCGTTACCTATTCGGCGTGTGCCCGCGCTGTCGCAATGTCGTGAAGACTGTTGAAATTATTGTCCTGCGACCTTCTTCAAATATAAACTATTCTAAACATTTTCATTGCTGCAATTACCGCTCGAGATCAATTAGAGAAAAAATTTCTCGAACGTCAACTTTTTCATGTCTCGACTGAAAGTTTTAGATAAATGTTACGATTGTTATTTTTTAAAAGGCATATCATAATCTTTATTTATTCTTGAGTTCATTCATTTATTCATAATTTTTATTTATTCTTGAGTTACTTTGTCGTTATTCGGAATTATTATAGAAGTTGTGTAAAAATATTGTTCCTTTCTATTCAATAGAAGCCGAAATATGACGTTGTATGTATAAAGAAGGAAGATATACGCAGAATACAAAAAATAGACATTTAAAAGTTATTTAAAAATTTAAGGTATTTGCCGATTTTCACAATGTTTATACCTGTGAAATCCGATTTAGCTTGAAATTTACTATAAGATAACAAGAATTTCAATGCATCGTACGTAAAGACTTTTTACTCCCATTCGTATAAGGCGAATTGAGACTTCGCTGTGAGTGTTATAACAGAATGCGAATAAAAAAATCATTCTGGACGTTAGATTGAAATTTTAACCTTATCTTATATAAAATTCATGCTAAATCTGATTTTATAGGTATAAACATTGTGAAAATCGGCAACTATGTTAAATGTTTAAATAACTTTTAAATGTCTATTTTTTATATTCTGCGTATATCTTCCTTCCTTATACATACAACGTAATATTTTGGCTTCTATTGAATAGAAAGGAACAATATTTTTACACGAATTGCCTTTAAAAAAATAACAATCGTAACATTTATCTAAAATTTTCAGTGGAGACATGAAAAAGTTGACATGCGAGAAATGTTTCCCCTAATTGATTTAGAGGCGTAATTGCGGTGATTGAAATGTTTAGAATAGTTTATATTTATATCTGAAGGAGGTTGTATGCCAATAACTTTAATAGTTTTTACGGTATTGTTTATTATATGAAAGCGCGGGCGCGCGCTGAATAGGTAACGGAACGGTGTGAAACCGCTTCTCTCCAGCCAAGAGACTAATTATTTCAAGCTAGTGTGAAAGCTATAGTTTTACAATATCATGTTTTGCGCAAATCCTCAAAATATTTTATAAAATTCCAATTTAAAGGTGAAAAATTATGAGTTTTTATATTGTTTTCATGAACAATTTTAGTGCTTTTTGTTATCCGTACGCACATATCAGGGAAGAATTGGCTAAATCGATTTCAACCAAATTATGTACATAGAATATTCACATAAATTAATCACCAAAATGGCATATTTGGACCGGGTCGACTCAGCGTAGTTGCCACAATTGCAATGTTAAACATTTCGGTAATTATGAGCTTGGAAGGAATAAGTAACCAAAATAGTACATATCAACAGGGTCGACTAAATAGGGCTACCACAATATCAAGGATAGAATTTTCTATAAATATGAATCTGGAAGGTTTTAGCTGAAGGAATTTCAAAGAAATTTCGTTTGTATTGCGAGTATAGAATGGCAAAAGGAAATGAATATGTTTAGAACGCATCTCGAAAGCAGAGCTACCACAATATAAGGAAATATAATTTTCTGATTTCAAAGCAAATGCACTAGTATACGATTCTACTACGGCGAATTAGACGAAAAGCACTTCTGTACAACGGGAAACCCGTGTAAATTGCTACTCACTAAAAATATCCTTCAGCATCTGGTGGGATTTAAATTAACGTCTTCCGGGCTTGAGGTGGTAAAGGTATTTTAAAATTTTAACGAAAAATGGCAATCTACGTTCCAGCTCTTCTGTACTTAATCAAGAAGAGAAGGAACGCTTCTGTATTTGAACCGGGATTTTTTTCGTCATTGACTTTAAATGCGAGACTCAAGTATTCCTGCCGAATTTCAATCTTCTATGTAGAGGAAAAGTTTGTTAAAACACGTAAATAAAGCGTGTATGACACACAAAGTGACAAAAGGAATAAGCCTTTTATTATTATCCTGATAAGATAAGAAACGATTATTTCATCAATAATATATTCAGAAATTTTTATTAGGAAAATTGCTGTGGCTAATCCGCACAGGAGTTCTGTAATTTATTCGGAAATTATAACAAACTAGTGTATTGCCCGTCATATGACTATTGTTCTCACAATCCTATTATGCGTACGAAAGAGTACATTTTGATTTACTATAAGAACATTTAAATTCATGTCCCGTCATTTTTGACGGACACTGATTCTAGTATTTAATGCTAACTCAGTTAGTTAGAAAAAGTACGTGTTTTTGAATATTGCCAAACTTTAGATAATAGTACACATTTTGAACAAACTTCTGTTCAGGCTAGACATTTTGTATCCTTCCAGCGAAAGAATTAGCGGTGAAGGTCATTGGCACTATGCGAAAGAAATACCACCAACACATACAGCGCCTCGCTCGAGGCCAACTCCGATTTTCGTTTGCCTCTATGTGACCATTTCTGAGAAGGGAACAATGCGAATAGGTATCGTGAGGGTTCGGAGGTCAATTTTTCTATCGCTCTGGTATCTCAAGCTTTCCTTTCCTTCTTTCAAACACAGGTGCTGAACTGTGCAAAATACGAGAGCGACATGCCATTCGTTATGTTTGAAAAATCAGAAAACGCTACCACTTTTAAAAGGCTAAACCAACCAAGATCTATGAAAAACTTTATCACTGAACATTTTTCTAGCAAAACAATCATTAATCAAATTGATGAAATGACCAATTATTGCTGTTGCCCCTTGATGTAAAATCATTTGTTTCTTTTTTATTTTGTTTCCAGAAATTTTTTTTTATTATGAGTTTATTAAATATTTGTTGAACTGAAAGTTGTAGAAAAGCACCATTCAAGCACCGTCAACAAGACCGGACATATTTAAATGTTCTCGAGTTAAATCATAATGTACTCATTCGTTCATATAATAGGTTTAGACAACAACATGGTCGATAGAATGAAGTGATCTTAAGATCCTAATGCAGACAGGCATAAACTGTAAAGTTGCGAATATATTTGAAACGAGAAAAATTTTTACTATGACCGAGAATCAAACCCGGGTCTTATACTTGCTGGGCGGATGTTCTACCACTAAACTATCGTAAATGATTAATTTCAGTAGTAGCATATCCGACAGGCAAGTGGAAGACCCGGGTTTGGTTATTGGTCGTAGCAGAATTTTTTTTTCAAAAATATTCCCAACATCATGGTTTCCAGGGCAGAAAACGGTTAAAAGACAATTTGTTCCAAAATATGTGATTTAAATGATAAATTTGTGCGATTTCGAATTGATGTCAAAATTTGATGACAGGAATAAGAATCTTTAACCATTCCTCTTTAAGGCAGTTCCCATCCGAAGATCGATGATCAGTTTCTTCTAATTTTAATTTGAAAAAGAATGAAGGCCCGCAAGTTGAAAAATCGATTTTTACGTGTTACCTTATGGGAAACAGAAATTATATCCTGAAGTCGAATCCGGGTCCTTTTTTGGAGCATTTTTATTGTCATTTACTTTAATATATGATGAATGATTCCCTGCCGAATTTTAGTCTTAAACCTTGCCGGAAAGCTTGTTAAAAACACGTTATAATTTAAAACGTCTATATGGAGGATAATGTTTCTAATTTAGTTTTTCACAACAAAATAAATACCGAAAACTGTTCAAGGCGTTATAATTAATCATCTGACTGATTTTGAACAGTATATAAACATCTGAGAGGGAATAATTAATATTTATTCCTACTTTGCGTTTGGGGACATTTTGTCCGGTTCCCAGATAGATATATAGACGTGCGTCTTTATTTGGGCGAGATTGAGATTAGACAGTCTCTTCTTCCATTTTACCCATTGTCAATAACAGACAGGAAGAAAGTAACAAATAATAAAAATAAAATTAAGGATTACATAAAATAAAGTACTATATAAATACAATGACAAGTTAGCATTTTAGGAAATGAATGGAGATGGTGATTTGTTTGTGAGGAAAAACTAGGGATAATTAAAGTAGTATTCCATAGGAATAACCCCACTGTAAGAAAACACCCACACAAGAAGGGGGTGTGAAATACCTGCGAATCCTACTGATAGCGGGTTCCGGACAAAACGGCCCCGGACATAATGTCTCCAAGCGCAAACTAGGATTACTGATAGTAATATTTAAAGATTTAAAGGATCATGAAAGATCCTTATATAATAATTCTCCAGTATCCGTCTGTCTGTCCCGGTATTATTGGACGTTTCTCAATGGAATTAAGAGCTGAAAATTTCACAATCGTTAAACCCCCATGAGATGGACATTTTGTTCTGGAATTTATGCCCGGGGACATTTTGTCCGGTTGCCATGTAACAATATCAATTTAGCAGGGTGTGAAGTGAGTTTGGCGGAAAGGTTATTTGGATTCTGCAGAGGAAAATATTGGCGTCAGGAGAGAACTTAAGCAAAGAGTTATAATAAAGGTAATAAAGTTGCCGTTGGTACGAATAAATAAATATATATACGCACCTTGACAACGAAAGATTTTCACGTAAAAATACGTCAAATTTTCGCGTTAAAAATCGATTTGAGAACCGGTTCTAATAAAATTATGAGCTGAAAATTTCATTATCGTTAAACCCCCATGAGGTGGTCACTAGAAAAATCAAACATCCCGGAAAAAGTCCCGGATTCGACTCCGGGAGACAATTATATTTTCCTATAAGTTTACACGGGATTTTAGATTTTTCAAGGTGCAATGTTTATTTCCTTCATTCATTAAAATATGTAAACATGAACCGAATTTCTCCATTTTTGTTTTATTCGACGGCTACGACTATACAATATCTTCTTCTTGCGATGTTTAGATGTCACACGGAAGGATTTGTCAGAAACACGCATTTATTTTCGAAATTTTATGGCTTTTTTGTACTATTTCCTGGTGTTGCCAAGGCGAACCTCATTGTTGCCTCCGATAAATTAGCGTCTATTAAGCCTTCAAATAGACGAAAGAATGGGAGACTGTCAAAATATTTAATTATGTTTTTTTAAATTCTTTGTAATTGGCTTGATTACTCCCTGTGAACATTTAATGTTACACGCCTCCTTGATAAAAAAATTTCGTTGAAATAGGTTCAGCCAATTCCTTCCAAATTCATAATTACCGAAAAGTTTAACTTTGCAATTGTGGCACCTCTGCTAAGTCGATCCGGTCTAAATATGCCATTTTAGTCATTAATTTATGTGAGTACTCTATGTACCTAATTTGGTTGAAATCGGTTAAGCCAATTCTTCCCTGATATATGAGTACGAACGGACGGACGGACATCACGAAGATAATAGTCCTATTCAGAGATGGCGAAAAGCACTAAAAATGCAGCCGCGAAAATTGCAAAAAATATACTAACTCATAATTTTGCATCTTTATATTGGAATTTTATGAAACATATTGAGGATTTGCGCAAAAGATGATATTTTAAAACTATAACTTTCACACTAGCTTGAAATACAGTAAAACCTGGTTACTTCAAAATTCAGGGGAACAAAGAAAAAGCATTTTGAATTACGTAGAACCTCCATAATTCGAAACTTAAAAAAAGAGTGATTTATCACATTTAAAAAATGCGAATATAAATTACAGAAAAACCAAAGAATATATGACACCATATTAAAATACCGAAAAAATCATGTAGTACGCATACATACTTACAAATATGATGTCGATGTATAAAATCCAAATTTACGTTTACACATATCAGTATTGAAACATACATGAGCGTATAATTAAAATCCACTAAATAGTTAAAAGTTTGTCAGTCACGTATTTCACTTAAAAGTAAATAAACGAAAGGTTGTAATAAAAGATTAATTTAAACATTTTAAAAAGCCACTAATTTTCCCGTTTCAATTTCGGGGCACTCCCTAGCGCAATGTGTTGCGTAATGGCGTCAACTTTTTCACATACATATATCTAACGGCACGTCTGGCATCCCTGACACGTATCTTGAAGGCTATCCAAAGCTTTAAAAACATCCTCCTTACATGGAAATGGCACATCCAACCTATCATCCATGTTGTTCTCATCGTCTCCTTCGTCGCCATCACTCGCAACGGTTTTCGATTGGTCGAGCGTGGAAACATACACAACCGACTTAGCCAAGACATTATCGAAGGAAACCAAGTCTCCGAAACTGAGAGACCCCAATATACTGCTGTAGATTACTTCCTCCTCTTCTGTACCTTTGAACACTTCTGCCGGCTGCGAAGATAGCCCGATTTTCTTAAAACAATTGGTCTGATGGGCCACAAATTGCCACGCGGCACGCGTCTAAAATCGTTCATTTTCGTAAATCATCCCGGGAATACCCATTTGTAATTTGAACCAAGCATGACGACAGTTTTTTCTGCAATGGCTATTTAAATTTTAAATGATGCACTGGTCGAGTCGCTGGAGAACGCTGGTTGTATTCGGTGGCAAATACAGCATTTCAACATTGGGCGTATTTATCTGAGCCACGTGGCGAGCAGAACAGTTGTCTAGTGCCAAACAATGTTTCGATTTTGCACCGCCATACGGTTTGCATTCTTATTAAAAACTTTTGAATAGGTCTCTCGTTATCCACGCCTTTTTGTTATGATCGTAAATTATCGGCAAATAATCACGATTGATACATTTGAAAAAGCGTGGCTTGGCTTATTCTCCGATAATTACAGGTTTTTCTTTATCTGACCCATCCATATTGGTACAGATACGCTCCTTACGTTTGTCGCCGTGACGTTTTTCGCCTCGGAGAGCCAAAGCACAATCGGGCAACATATTGAAAAAAATTCCCGTTTCATCCATATTACACATGTCCTTGGGCGCGGACTTCACCAAAACATTTTTATTATTTTGCAGCCAGGTCGTCACTTCCTCTTCATTAATTTTTTGGGGATCGCCAAAAATTGCGAGAAAAACAATACTGTGGCGTTTTTTTAAAACCATCAAACCCCACATTGGACGCTATAAAATCCTCAATGTTCAAAGCGCCGCAAGACTCTTTGCTTTTTCAATAAGCATCGGGCTTGTCACAGGAATATTCGCAGCTTGGGAAAAAAACTCGAAAAATTTTTCTTCGAGGTCTTTTTTTTTTGAAAGTCCTGAACGCTGACGTGTAGCACTCCTTTTAAATTCATAAAAACTTTCTTCAATCTTCGCCCGATTCCTTTAAATTGTGGATAAAGACGAGTTCGGAATTCCATACATTGATGCCGGTTTCCCTTTCGATTCGGACTTCTTGTGAATGTCTTGCAGCAAAGACATTTTTTCAGCAAGAGTCTGTCTTATATGTACCAAGTAACGGAGCCAGTCGGGGGCAAATAAAAAATCTTCCAACAATAAAATTAAATATAGTCCCTCTCGCAATTGTTAAACTAAGAATGTCACTTAAACTAGTGACAAAGGGATGGTGAAAAATACAATCGAATACGAAAACAACCAACAAAGGAATATTGGAACGCGTTTTCCGCAAAAAAATCGCAAAACAGTAGATAAATCGAGACGTAACCATGCAAGGTCGACGCCCAAGGGAAATTGATAAGGTGTGGGCAAGAGTGGACAGAAACAACCGCGTGTGGGGGATGAACCGAGGGAGGGGAAGAACCGAGGGCGGGGGGGTGGACCGAGTCTGGCGACAATACCCAACGCCCCGTCGGCATGCTCACGATCGCACGATGTATATAAACAAGCCGGCATGGCACCGGAAATATTTCGGTAAATTTGATTTCGTTTCTTTTTATTAAGTTTTATTTCAAATTATGTCTACAAAAATGCATTGATACTCTAAGAATCGTGCTAAAAATTATTTCGAATTAGGAATTATCGAGTTTTTCGAATTATTGAAACACATTACTATAGAATTGGCTTTTTTGGTCTTTCGTGTGTTAAAAAATTTTGAATTAATTTCGAAATATGGAGGTTCGAATTAACCAGATTTTACTGTACGTAAATACTCTTGGCTGGAGAGAAGCGGTTTCACACCGTTACGTTACCTATCCAGCGTGCGCCCGCTCCTTCATATAATAAACAATACCGTGAAAACTATTGAAGTTATTGGCATACAACCTCCTTCAGATATAAATTTAAACTATTCTAAACATTTCAATTGCTGCAATTAGCCCTCTAAACCAATTAGGAAAAACGTTTCTCGCATGTGAACTTTTTCATGTCTCGACTGAAAATTTTAGATAAATGTTACGATTGTTATTTTTTTAAAGGCAATTCATAATTTTTATTTATTCTTGAGTTACTTTGTCGTTATTCGGAATTATTATAGTAGTCGTTTAAAAATCATTGTTCCTTTTTATTTAATAGAATCCGAAATGTGACGTTGTATAAGGAAGGAAGATATGTATACGCAGAATGTAAAAAATAGACATTTAAAAGTTATTTAAACATTTAAGGTATTTGCCAATTTTCACAATGTTTATACCTGCAAAATCAGATTTAGCTTGAATTTTTTATAAGATAACGTTCAAATTTCAATCTAACGTGCAGAATGATTTTTAACTCGCATTCTGGTATAACACTCACAGCGAAGTCTCAATTCGCCTTATACGAATGGGAGTAAAAAATCTTTACGTAGGCTGCATTGAAATTCTTGTTATCTTATAGTAAAATTCAAGGTAAATCTGATTTTGCAGGTACATATAAACATTGTGAAATATCGGCCTTTGAAGATGATTGCGTGCCAATAACTTCAATAGTTTTCACGATATTTATGACAACGCGGGCACTCGTCAAATATGTAACGGATCGAAAAATATTCATCCGCCGCCATAGAATGACATTAACGGCTGGCAATATTAATACATAAAGTTGAATCCTGCTCCCTCAAACATTTCTGAAAATAGCAGAAAAATATTTTGTTGGAAAAAATATTCACCCCCTGCCATATACCGTCCATTATCGCTCGTAATATTAATACAGAAAGTGTGATCCTATTCCCTCGAATACACCTGAAAACAACAGAAGAATATTTCACATTTCCTCAACGATTCCTGAATTTGCGGTGAATTTATCTTCCTACGAATTTTCCATACGACTAATTTGTCTTGCGACGAATTTTCCATGCGATGAATTGACGCACTACGAATTGACTGCAATGAATTATCGTAGAATCAATTCCGATATATAAGACAATTGCCTAAAAATGTATAGAGAAGGGGAAAAAGTAAAAGGGAGTTAGCAGAGAAAGGAGGTTGGATCCCTAGCTTTTGACACAAAAAGCAGTCTTCAGCAGCTTAAGAAATGGAACAACCTGCAGAGTTAATAACTAACACAGTAAATAATTGTGTCAGATATTTAGGTATGAGTAAATGAAAATAAGGGTCCGTACACGTTTACGGACAACCGATGCTGAAGCAGGATTGGCAGTTCCGTTGTCGTGTACGTCGAACCGACTCGAGGGTTTAATTCATTGAGATCTACCACGGTATGTCAATCGTTAAAAGAGAATATATCTTATCATTTTTCAAATAAAGGTGTTTATTCTCAATATTATAATTTAGAACTGTTCAATATATATTTTAAGACAGAGAGATGGAGCTGTTGTGTTAATCGGTGCAAAGAAGCATACTTTGCAGCTGACTTAAAATATATTGTTTCCAGGTATATTATTTGGTATGCTCTCATGTAAACTAACATGATTATTTTCGTTCTGTCTGTCACTATCCGCGGATCTCGGGAAGTTAAACGCAGCCACATTTACGTAGTAGTAATAATTCATTTTTTAAGTGCGTCGACGACTATGGTCATTTTACACTGTCATCAACTGGACATACAATCCTACTTGCGCAGGATTCATGCCCACTGCCCTTTCGAGCAGCAGGCGAGTAGCAGCCAGCGTCCTAACCACCGCACCACCGGAACCCCCGCCACATTAGCGGTTATCACAGGTGATTTGGCATGGTATTCCAATCTAGATATGAAATCTGGTTTAACCTTTGCTCTTTTACTCGAAGTCTATGTTTTCGACAAGTTGGCCGCCTTAAATTTGTTTGCAGAGATTTCCGACATAATTAATTAAATGTGTTTTTAATTAGAATGTAACCGAGACGAGAAAACGAAAAAAAACGATTGTTTTTTGTTTCGCAAATTAAATTCACGCCGCAATAGGTCGGAAATTAAATGGGAACTGCATTAACGCGCATCATTCTTGCCCGCGGTGATGGAAGATTTAATTTCCAAGAATTTCCAGCTCGGCCGCTGCGATTCTTTTCCATTAACTTGACCGCAGGTATATGCGGATGGGTTTGCGTGCGTGTAAGTGGGGCGTGATGCAAAATTTGCGCAATTTTCTTATGGGAAGGTCTTTTTTTACTCAGGAGTGTTGAAAAAATGAGGTGTGGTTCATGGTTTAAAAAAAAACGATTCAGTAATTATTTCCAAGGAAAGAGCTCGTTGAATCACCTTGAAAAATTTTAATCAATATGTTTCGCGACTACATCTACATGTCTCCCTGCAATTCGCCGAAGTGGTGGGTGGCATGGGGTGAAAAACTGGTTTGCATGGTACGCCTGTTATTCACCTTGATTTGTTCGGCTAAAAGCGCGACATTTCTTTATCATATAGGCGGAACTCGAGGAAACAAAATGCAGTAAAAGTCTGTTATAACGAGTGAGGGCTATAAAGAAACGTTCGCCATGACGAGAATATATTTACGTTTTGTAAGCTCTCATTATAACGGAATGTTGCCGTTTGTAAGTGGAAAAATAAAATAATTAAAAATAAATTAAAAAATAACATACTACAAGCTGCACTAAAAAGTAAAAAATAAATTTTTACTAGACAATTTAAAAAGTGAAAAGTAAATTTTGATTTAATACTTTTGTAAAAGTTATACGGCTTTTAAAAGTGTTATATATATATATATATATATATATATATATATATATATATATATATATATATATATATATATAACAACTTACGGAAAAGGAAAGGTAAAATGAATATATGGATGTCAACAAGGTGTTGGGATGAGGAAACCCAGTGAGCACTCACCAATCAGACGACTTCAGGTTGGCGAGGCCCCGGGGATGTCGAAGCGACACACGTAAAAAATAACACAAAAACACAGAAACATCACAAACGTAAAGCTTTCGGAACTACTCCTTCTTCAGCTACAGAGAGAGAACTGATCAGTTCTCTCTCTGTAGCTGAAGAAGGAGTAGTTCCGAAAGCTTTACGTTTGTGATGTTTCTGTGTTTTTGTGTTATTTTACGTGTGTCGCTTCGACATCCCCGGGGCCTCGCCAACCTGAAGTCGTCTGATTGGTGAGTGCTCACTGGGTTTCCTCATCCCAACACCTTGTTGACATCCATATATATATATATATATATATATATATATATATATATATATATATATATATATGTGTGTGTGTGTGTGTGTATGTGTGTGTGCATGTGTGGGTGAGATTAATATAAAAGTTATAATAAAACTTTAGTTGCAGCGCTGGTGGTGAATCCAAAAATATATACGATGAAGGCTCTCTTTTACCCTTTCTAAGGCGGCACTTTCAATTCTCTCTTAAATCTTATAACGCTTCATAAACTCTTCGTATCTTCAAGAAAAATGTCATTAGAGCCGTCTCCACCGCTGGAAGTTTAGCTCACATCCCTGTAGTTTACGGCCGCGGTTAGTGAAAGAGATTTGCGTCACGGCGCTCTTGGATGAGCTTGGTCTTGGAGCCATTGTGTCAAGCGCATGAACGGGCAAGACTGAGAATTTGACCCGAAACTGTAACGGCTGATTTGACTAATGTCTGCCTTATTTAAGTTCCACTTGGGCAAAGGGCTGTGTGGTGAAGAGGATTGATTGGTTGAAGAACATTAATTGTACAATTGAACGTTTGAGAAAGAACAGTTCTTTCCTCTTTAGATGTAATCAATCCTTTAAGGCAAAATTTAAATGGCAGATTAGGTGATTGTATGCTTTCGTCAAACACCCTCCGTCGATACATCGAGGGAACGTTATATTTATTATTTCGTCACCTTGGTTCTGTCCGATATCAAAAACTGCTTCATTTTACTTATTTTTGTGTGATTTTTCTACGGTTATTTGCCATAAAAATGACTAAAAATTTATTTTGTTCGGGGATATCATCCTGGAAGTTAAGCCGTTTTTTTTACGACTTTTCGCAATAGAAATTTTTTTAAATACAGTCAGATCCCGATTTTGTCCATTGGCGCTAAAGCGGAGGTGGCGGTAAATCGAGGTATATGCTTGCTCTATGTAATCACATGATGGAAGTTCTGTTAACACAACCAATAATGGACGGTATGCGGAGTTGGCACTATATAAGGGGACTCTAAATCGGAGTCTGCTTGTATGTACATTAACTACCCATTCCAATTAAGAGCAAATGCTATAAATTGGACGCATTACAGAAGCATTCCTATCATCATCATCATGCTGCTGTTACATCATTCGCTAAATGTAGAAAAGTAGATTAAAATTTTGGAATCTTAACCACATTCATCAGCGTGGTGAAGTTGTCTCAGGATGTTTCCTTTTTTGCAAACTAACTTAAATATACCACGATTTTTAAGCAGTTGTTTTATTTTTAACGAGGCTAATTAATGTAATTAAAAAATAAAATCACAAAACATAAATTATTTCATGCATATATGTAACTAGAAAAAGTTTGCGGTTAATGTGGAGAACCTTGTTTATCATATATCATATGTCATAGTACCTATTTGTGGATCGATTACTAATTACGATGATGATGACGCTAATGCAAAATTTGGTGCCTTATTCCATTTAAATTTATTGTAATTTAATATTTTATTTAATTTTTCTCAATTAATAAATGGAAGAGAGAGAGAGAAAGAGTTGAAATATATACCTCGGCAAATCTAAAAATTCCAGAAAACGAAGTCGAAAATGATAACATTTAAACAAACGATAAGTCAATAAGCGCTGAAGTTGTAATTTAATTCCTCAGGGCACCAAAGGTGGAAAGACCGCGGCTAAAGCGATAATGGGCCTTGATAACCTCCCCAATTACCCACTTGAGTGGCCTCGGCTCCGGAACACGTTTCCAGGATAGGAAAACAGGTTTCGGCGTGGCCTAGGAGACTAGTGCGATTACTATCTTCGCGATCACATGAAGAGGGAGGAGGAGAAGCTGATGGGTTCAGCCGACGGCGGGGGATCGCCACTTGTGGTTTTACGTTTACACGGTAAGGTTGGTAATGAATTTTACTGGTTCAGCACGCGCCCCTGCCTGGTTGATTTGAGCACCTTTGAGTTCCGGGAGTAGCCGGGAAATTTCTCGTGTGCTAATGAGCATTTTTATCGAGAATGTTCCGGTAAGATGAAGGTGAAGAGCGAAATTCTATTCGATGACGGAATTGGACGATTCACTGTTCTAGCTTAGGTATACGTTTTAAAAATTGTATTTCATAATAGAACATTGCAGTCAATATCTATTATATATATTTACTCTTCTTACAGAGGAGGATATATATAGGAGGATACTAATGTTTAGGGACTGCCAGATGAGCTGGAGACTCGAAATGTTTTATGTGGGTTGGACTATGTGCAAAACCGACTAGAAAATCGAAAATATCAAGAAAGTTCAACAATGCGGCCGCTAAAAATTAGCAGTTGTTTAAACAAAATTTCCATGTTTATGTATTTCCGAACGTGCTAAGATGTTGAATTTTTTAAATGGTAGAATTTGTAGAAAAAACGAAATAGTGATTATAGAAATGCTGATATTTTAATTTGTTTGGTTGTTAAAAATTCATAAATTTTAAACAAATAGATAAATGTTTAGGTACTACGGGGCAAGTTAGGGAGCTGAAATTTTAAAGTTATTTAGAGTTTAGTACAAATGCACAAATAAGCTTTTGAAAATCTCCATGAAGTTGTTGCTGCGGCCGTAAACTTTTTAAAAATTTAAACAAATAGATAAATATTATCTCACTTCTAGATGTGCTATAACTTTAAATTTTGGCAGAAATGTGTGGCATTAGTACTCCACAATGAAGAAAGTATAATATTCTATATTATTTCAAATTTTAGGGATTGTTTTACTTTTACTGCAATATTGTTACATAAGGAGAGAACGCAAACCGGTGCAGAGGTGAAATCTTTCGAATTAAAAAAATATTTCCAATAATGAAATATCTCTCTGAAAAATTAATGTTTTTCAAAGTGAGATGCTTGCAGAATGCATGCACCTTCTTCTAGCATTTAATACTAACGTAATTGCCCGTCAAATATGACGGGTATGCGTGGATTAAGTATTAAAAAGGAACTTCCCATTCTTCCTCCTTTTCTCTATTTCTCCCTCCTATTCTTCCTCCCTCCCATCCTCCCTCCCTCCCATTCTCTCTCCCTCCCATCCTCCCTTCCTCCCATCTTCCCTCCCTCCCATCCTCCCTCCCTCCCATCCTCCCTCCCTCCCATCTTCCCTCCCTCCCATCCTCCCTCCCTCCCATCTTCCCTCCCTCCCATCCTCCCTCCCTCCCATCCTTCCTCCCTCACCTTTCTCTCTCCTCTGGAAAAGTAGACTTATTCTATATCATCCTTACTCTCTATGTACCTTCCATTCTATATCCCTTTCTTCCGATCTCCCTCGCCACATCCCCCTCTCTCTCACTGTACATCTACATAGTCGTTTAGATAAGCAAAAGAATCCAAACTAAATCCCAGTCCCATTAGAATTATGTAATTTCGCGAAAAACCCTACGATAATTTAAGGCAATCTATACTCGTATATATTACACGTTTGCGGGTTGAGACAACAATTGATTCTCGATGTTTAACAATGACGTGGTCGGCAAGACAACATCACATTTAAAAACTGATATTTTCTCAAAATATGTGATTTAAATGTTATTATGAGAGATTTCGAATTGCAGGCGGAAAAAGATGAATAGAATAAGAAACTTCATTAATATTCCTAATACATAGTTTATATTCGAAGATATTACGCCAATTCTTTCTAATTTTAATTTACAATAGAATAAAAGTCTGCACTTTAAATAGTCGCTTATCCGTGAGTCTTTCTTATCAATTCCAGAAAAAGGACCTGACGATTTTGGCGGCTATTTCTACGTTTATTTTAGTACACTGCGGTCGAACCCTGGGGCGATTATCATCTTTATCTACGAGTACCTATTTAAGGGCACATTCTCATAAATTCTGGCCATCTAAACGTTTTTGGATGGTTTATATTTGCCAGAGACGTAGCTTGTAGATATGGCGCCTATGGAGTTATGGAGAATATATTTTTTATTTTTAATAGAGAACAATAACGTTTTTTAAAAAAATTACTTTAACAATTTAACATTAAATTAGTACCTATTTATGGAAAAATAAACGTTTAGCATTATTTTTTCGGGATCGTTTGGTGCATTTTGCACGCAGCGCCTGTGGCAAATGCCTCCTTCGCACTGATTTTTGTGCACTACCCTGCAATTCACAGTCTGTCATCTTTAGCGTGCAATAAACTCGGATACATTAAAGTCATAATCACATTGGTGCTTAGCAAAACGAGCCGTCCTCCATTGGACCATTTTGTGTTTTTTATTTGATAAGACCTCCTCGAATTGATCTTTGACTACGCAGCAGCGTTAACCTTCTGGAAGAGTGAGTGAATGATATTTTCTTCTCGCTCAGTAGGGAACCACCTTGGCGGAGTTAAATAAAATATATCATCACTTCCCATTTCGTTCCAATTAGCTCCATGATCGTTAAATGTATATTTTACAACTTTAGGAAACGAATTTATCTGCTTCGCTACGGATTTCCACGTGGAAAACGCATCATCGTCTGGTTCCGTTCATCGCGTCCGCGAAGCAAATATCAGGGAGGATAATTGCACCGAATGAATTACCTTGAATGTCGGTACAATTTTCCTTGGGATATCCAAGGAGACAGACTGATTCGATAAATCACCATCTAATGGGTCGACAGTTAACGCTTGCCGCCAACAACAAAGTCACATCGTTCACGAGTCCCTTTGGTTACAAAGGCGGTCGTTTAAAAAGATTTATTCCCATAAGTGAGGCCATAAATTGGAGGATTCGAGATCGGATTTTTTCCACAGAGCGTCAAATATTTCGGAGAATCGGAAACTATGGATGGTATAATAAAAGCGGGGTTATTCAGGTTGCCAAGAGAAAGACGAATTCGGTTTAGAACCGGTTATATTCTTTATAGGGAAACAAACCGAAGAAAAGAAAAAGTTTCCGATAAAGATAATTTTCTTCCAAACATAAGACATTTTAATGTGTATTATTAAAAATGTGATTTTGTTGAATTCCTCGCAATATTAAATGTTAAGGGTATTTTAATTGACTGTGAGAGACGTATTCTAGTTTAAAAAAAAACATGAGCGTCTCAACTCTTGGAACAATACTATTCTTCTATAAAATATTATTATTATTAATCAATGCGCTACCGATTAAGCCAAGTTGGTAGCTGTTGAATGGCACAGGTTAACATGAACACAAAAATTCTCCATTTTAATATGTTACAATGTAAACTCAGTAAGGAGTAGAAGTAAATCTTTAATTAAACTAGACTTTTTTCGTGATTCGTATAATAAAATTATCAGGTAAAAATCCAATTATGGACTTCATTTTCGCTTGATTTACATAATTTTAATAAGTTTTGGTAAAATGACGAATATTCTCATTTAAAAAATTATTTCATTTATTACTACATATTTCCACGGCAATCAATGGAAGTAATATCTCTGTTTTGCATTCGGAACAAGTTTGCATTAACGTTTAATAGTACACTGACAACATTCATGCATTTTTTGGAAACCGAATGACATGTGACGCCACTTTACCGGAAACGTAAAAGGACTTTTGGCTATTGCGTATAAATTCGTCCACAAGGAAAGCGCGTGAATCACGTAGATCAAAGCGAGATATAAAAATTTTGTAGCGCGTTTTTCTTTTAATAGCGGACGTCCCGGCCATGAAGTTTGAGGTGAACGGACATTTCATCCCTGTTTCAAAAAACTCGGCGATTTGAAAATAATCGAGAAATGAAAGACGATATCACCTATTATATTTATTCTTTGTTTTTCACTACTCGGGTTTTTAAAACATCGTTGAATGGAAATGTACTCTGCGATTTAGAACAAACCACGTGTCATTTAAATTATACTTTAGGAAACTATGGTGAAATCTGTTTTTTAGCCTGATGGTATAAAATAAATGAACAAATTGCCATGTTATTTATTCTTTGGAATAATATAGCAAAATGTGCACTTCGAAACAGAGCAAGAGCATACTTCTCACCACCGTTTCGGAGTCGAAACGAAATCATCGGGGTTTAAAAATAGATTTTACTGTCGTCGTTTAAAGAAAAAATACTACCTCATTCGGTTTATTCGCATTTTGGTGTTCTACTGGTGCTACGCGACTCGGAATTTCCGGATTGGATCCGTCCTTTATGGATGGGTTTCATTGCCATAACGCGGTTTCTTGTCAGGAATTTAGAGCGAAAATTTCGGATGAACTTCACCCCTTATTCTTTCTGTTGTCTCTCTTTTGTGCTGAGGAAGGGATCATCCCGAAAGTTCTTCAATCAACGTGTGTTAATGTGTCTCTTCTATACCCCAGAGGCGTGTGTCCACTGGCATTCCTTCTCTCAACAGGTAGTTTATTTATTTATCGAAGATGTTCAAAAACAGCACTCAGGGCTTTTACACTGAAAATTTAAACAATGTCAACAAAAGGATAATTTATCAACAAAAACTATGAAAAGACAGTGACCTTCTATAATAATAAAGCTACTTGTGCCTCACTAAATGGCAAAAAACTCTTAGATACTTCTAGAAGGGCTAGATATTTGAAATTTGGCATGTAGGTAGGTCGAGTGGTAAAACCGATGAGAAAAATCATAAATCTTAAAAATGTTAATTCTAAAAGTTTTTTTTTGACCTCATTGTGCCATTCCCATCTCCCAAAAAGCATTGCAAACGGTGCAAGGCTTCATAAAATTGCTTTTTAAAATTATTTACAACTAAGATACAAAGTTGAAACATACACCGTACTATGGATGAAAGAATTAGGTTTATTTTTTTTAAAGACAAAGTTAAAATCCATGCTGAATTTGCGTAGAAATTTGATTTTAATCATAAAATTATGATAAATATTTCGGTTTTCAGCAATGAAAAATATTAACTACCATAGCAACGGCTCCAAATATTTTAATGGGAATTGATTATCCATACTTCAAGAGCATTGATTTTAATGCTTAGACTGTATTATAATCCATTTGATTTCAGTCAACGATGCATACATATGATGATGTGATAACTTTGAATTGATTTTTTATCCGGATACGTAGTAAATGGCACGGATGATGACGGCATAACCCTAACACATAAAATATCTTAATGTTTACATAAATTTAAGTGTAACATATAGCCTATTATCTTAATGATGATTATAGATATGGCTAAAAAAGGGCGATCTGAGCCATGAAACTTAAAATTGGAAAACTTGGACGCGAGCCGATTGCCTGAGAATTTAGAAATTCCGGATATATGCCTTAATTTCGCAGAAAACAAAAACTATAATCTTATTTAAATGGGTAGCTCAAAAACTGTCGCGTTGGTTTATTTACGAGTATAGATCTTGGTGTATGGTGATTTTTTTAAGCGCTTACAGTATGCAAGCTCGTTTACTTTACGATGATACAAATGTAACAATGGATCCAGGACAAAATGTGCTCGGACAAAATGTTGTTGTAGAAAAGCATCATTCATAACCCGTAAAAAAGACGGGAGATAAATTTAAATGTTCTCGAGTTAAATCATAATGTACTCTTTCGTTCGTATAATAGGTTTAGACAACAACGTGATTGATAGAATGAAGTGATCTTAAGATCCTATGCAGACAGACATAAGCTGTAATGTTACGAATATTTTTGAAACGAGAAATAATTCTGCCAAAACCGGAAATCAAACCCGGGTCTTACACTTGCCGGGCGGATATTCCATCACTGAACTATCGTAGATGATTAATTTTAGTAGTAGCGTATTCGCCCGGTAAGAGGAAAATCCGGGTTCGATTCTCGGTCATAGCAGAATTTATTCTCGTTTCAAAAACATTCCCAACAGCAAGGTTTCCAAGGCAGAAAACGGTTAAAAGGCAATTTTTTCCCAAAATACGTGATTTGAGCGATAAGTTTGTGCGATTTCGAATTGATGACAAAATTCGATGACAAGATAAAGAAACTTGAACCATTCTTCTTTAAAGCAGTGCCCGTCCGAAGAGCGATGGTCAGCTTATTCTAATTTTAATTTGCAAAAGAATGAAAGCCTGCACGTTGAACAATCGGTTTTTACGTGTTATCTTACGGGAAACAGAAATTATATCCTGGAGTCGAATCCAGTTCCTTTTCGGAGATCTTATTATCGCCATTAAATTAAATGCGTGATTGAGATGTTCCTGCAAAATTTCAAATTTCTTCCCAGTCGGGATGTATGTTAAAAACACGTTATTTATAGAAACGTCTATATGGAGGATAATGTTACTAATTTAGTTTTTCATAACAAAATAAATACCGAAAACTGTTCAAGGCGTTATTATTAATCACCTGACTGATTTTGAATAGTATATCAACATCTGAGAGGGAACAATTAATATTTATTCCGGTGCGTGGGAACATTTAATCCTACTTCGCGTTTGGGCACATTTTGTCCGGGGACATTTTTTCCGGTTGCCATGTAACAATATCAATTTAGCAGGGTGTGAAGTGAGTTTGGCGGGAAGGTTATTTGGATAGTGGGATTCTGCAGAGGAAAATATTGGCGTTATGAGAGAGCTTAAGCAAAGAGTTATAATAAAGGTAATAAAGTTGCCGTTGGTACGAATAAATAAATATATATACCCACCTTGACAACTAAAAAGAATTTCACGTAAAAATACGTCAAATTTTCGCGTTAAAAATCGATTTGAGAACCGGTTCGTCTCGTATTCGAAAATCGACGGCAGGAAAATAAAAATTCTTTCTTCTAGGCGTTCTTTGGTTCAAATCTCGAGTTTGCACGACGATTATATGTATTTTTAAAATGGTAACGATAAAAGGTTTGCACTCTACTTTTCAGCTACTTGGCGACAGAATTGGTCCGTCGTTGAATCCGCGGTGGAATAATTCTTTTATCGATAAGATTCATTTTTTCAAATTTAAACAGACCGACGCCTAAAAAGTCATTTGTGTAATCTCCGTGTAATTTAGCAGCCCGAGTTCGATTTCCGAGATCGTTTATTTCCTCCATTTGAATGACATGGGCATGGGTGCGGCGTATTTTTAGGCGGGTTACGCTTCCAGCATAAGCGCCTATTAGCTTTGGTTTGTCCGCCTGTCTGGCCGTCCGTCCGCATGTTCGTTCTTGGCTTCTGCCAAACGGATTTTTATGAAATTAAATATTAAGGACTTACAGTCAAAGGCAATAAGAAAATCGTATAAATAAATCATGTAAGCCAATCAGGAGTACCAATTTACTGAAGACGAAAAATGAACTTTCCGTTATATGTCGTAAGTATTTAGTCATATCAAAATAGTTTTCAAATAAAATTGTAGAATTTTTAACGTAGAGTATTTCTTTTTCTATACATTTTTATCGTAGGAGTAACCGTTATCATGAAAATCGAAAAAGAAAGTCGTAATTCACTTGGAACAGAAATTCAAGCAGAGATACACCTAATTTTTGTCAACATAAATAATCTTATTGATTACTGAAGTAAATAAATCTGCTATAATTACAAAATACATTTAATTCCTTACGCGTGCATGATATTTTGTAAGCGGAATGGAATCGATCGAGAAAAAAGAACGTAAACGTAAATATTACAACTACTGAACTAAAGTACATTTTAAATAATTTTAGATTGTTTGGTTGGTTAAAACTGATTAGAAAATAAATAAATCGGTAAATAAAAATTGAATATTTTCCTGATATCATTTCTGATACATCGTTTTGCAGTATTTAGTCTATAAAATTACGTAATATATTTATTGTTGCACCAACTAAGAGGGGAAAAAATTTTTAATAGAGATATAATCGGTTCGTGGTGTTTTGCTGTTTTTAATTTCTCCATATGTGAAGTATAAAGTATTGTTTTCATGAAAAAAATCGAATTCGAGATTTCAACGGAAATACGTTTTATGGTCCCCTGAACACGTTTTGACTGTTTTCTCGATGATGTCTGTGCGTCTGCTTGTGATAGGATTTTGTGTACGCTCTAACTCAAAATCCTACGCTTGTATCATTACTAAATTTTATATTTTGAAAGAGAACTATATAATAAAGAGTTGATTAGTTTTAGGCAACAATCGCTCAAGCGAGAGCCGATGTTTACAATAGTCATATTTTGGTTTTTATCAAATAACTCTTTTAAATTTTCATAAATGTAAATATTGTATATTATAAACTTCATAGACAATGTTATTCTCTATAATCTTTGTCTGAAATGCGTTCGTAGAACGCATTGTTAGGGAGATATTCTATTTATTTAATATTAGCTTAATATTTGGTGAATGTAAAACAGTACTGGAATAAAAGTCGCAGGAAATTTAATTTTCTACAACCTTTGTTCGAAACATTTTTTCATACAAAACATTGTTTAAGAGATATTTTAAAAACTAAATTTTTTAGCTGCCACAACCCCACCACCTACCGCCGACTATTGTAAACACTTTACACTCCTTTTTATTTTCTTAATTGTTGGAGCTTTGTGGCTATATCCAATATCAGAAGGCTAGGGTTTGAGTTCTTTTCTGTTCTTTGTAAAGTCTAAACATTTTTATCGCTGTTCCTTAAAATATTTATTATCATTTAACCTATTTGGAATTTATAGAAATATTACAGATATAGAGAAAGTCATATGGTGGCCCCATCAGATTTTTTTGGTGTGTGTTCGGTCAAATTATATCATATAAGTAGTTTCAAATATTCCATCGCACGAAACGCGCCTATTTGTGATAAATTGTACACTTTCATAACTTGTTTATTTGCATTTCAGAATGACTCTTTTAAAAATCGTACCCCCTTGGGACTTGAGCCGAAGAACGCCAAAAAGAATGAAAATTCATTTTCCTACCGTCGCTTTCAAGTACACGCCTATCTATCTGCTGCGCAAATTTGTTTAAATACGGAAATTTTACGTTTTTTGATTTTCGTCGTCAAGGGATTTAGCGATACTACGCACTGTGCGTTACATCACATGAAGAATTTATATAATACATATAGGTAATATCTATATAAAAGTTTTTTATAAAAATTATTAAATATTTTCACTTACTTGAGATGCTTGGAGAAAATGGCGACGTTATCTCAAATTATAACATTCAACTGCGCTCAATTAAGCCAAGCAATATGCGTGCATTTTCCCAACTTGTTTACAATCAGCGTTACCTCGCGGCCAGGGCAAGCAACACTCACAAAAAGTCCATGCCTGCGTAGGGATGCGAACTCTCGATCTTATCATCACATTCTCGCATCAAAATGATCCGCCAAGGTCAGCGACGTGGAGAGAAAATGTTTTCGTCCTGTTAAACATCCCGCTTAAGAGAAGGGAAAGTCGCGGTCAAAGCGTATCTTTTTTCGGCGGAAGATTATCTAAAAATAGACTCCCTTTGTTCCTAGGATACCGACCCTTTTGTGCCTTTTAAGAGCCCGCGTCGGACGACTGAAATTCCACAAACCCCAACAGAAAGAGCGACCCACGAGAGCCGGAGGATAAACACTACGAGACCTACGTATTTACGACTCTTGCATGGCTCACATATGCTGCAGGTTGTTCCAAGGTCGTTGCACGGAGGTCATGCTCTCTCTCTCTCTGCATTCACCTCACTCGAGGAATGGAATGAAGTCTTTGCAACGTTCGCGGCCAAAACCCTTTAAATAGAAAAAGGATTTGGCGTCAGTGCAGAGTTCTATAGAAATTGTGGCTTGAACTAGTGGCAGTATAAAAATTATTTTTTATAAGCAACTTTTAAATAGATAATACCTATCTATATGTTCATTCTTCATATGATGCAATGCCTAGGGTTGCAACCTCTTCGGGTTTAGCGCTAAAAAATAAATAACTCCTGTATTTCTTTATAGGGAAGGGGGGTGCTGAAAAATTCGTGATAATTTTAAGGGAGGGTTGTTTTTTTTACGATATGTGACGAGAGGGGGCTGAAGACTTCAATTTTTGTGTGACAATTGATGGATGCCCTCTTGCCTTACATATTCTTTCGTTTTACCAGTGTGAAACATTGTCTCGGGGTAACGGAGGATGGCACTAATACTGTAGTTTGGAATTTGATCTCGCGTTTATTTTGTTTTCCAAATGGCGTAATTAATTTAGATCCTAACACTCGAGTTTTAATTAGTAAATGCTTAAAGTTCATAGTTTTTAAGCATTTAAAGGATGATAACAATTTCTTCCTACAACGGTTGTAATTCTCTCATTGACACATTAGTGCATAAAATTATCTCTTGATTATCCTTCTTTAAAATTCCACTGACTTTATTTTTAATATACTTTAAATACAAAATAAACTCGAGACAAATTAAATCTAGTTATAGGAATGTCTTAGGAATACAAAAAAGAAGAACATGGCACAAAAACAATATCCTTGTCCGTCCAATTGGACACCATGCACTAATGACTTTAAAGAAGGATTGCGCTCCAGCAAATTAATCCATTTGCGACACAATTTTCATCCTGCCCGTCTCTCCGACAGTTTCATTTGTATTCGCTTGAACCGTGAATTATTTTGGCGGTGGGCGGAGGAATTTCCGGAAGGAACGTTATTTTTTTCTTACAATTTTTAACAAATTCAACATAAAAAACTTTTTTCTATGATGATGAACGCAGGCTCTCCGGGGTTTTCCTGGCGCCCTCTGGGAGACACAGTACCGATTTTTATTGTAACATGCTTTTTCCATTTGCTGCAGAGTGTGTGTGTGTGTGTGTGTGTGTGTGTGAGAGAGAGATTATCCCTATTATAAATATTAACATCATTTATAAGATGAAAAACATCAGCGAAAAAAACATCTATATATAATTTGTCGAATGTCCACCTGAAGCAAGGTCATTTGAATGACACTATTTGAATAACAATTCGAATAAACGTAAATGAGAACTCCGGATGGCATAGTGAGTAATAATATCGATCCCGATCAGGGCATTTTTTTATTCAATTTTATATTCCATTTGTTTATTTATTTTTATTGATGATTTTGATTTGAATATGATCATTGAGCCATCTTTTTTAACTAAAATTTTAAATAAATTTAAATTCATACATTTTCTGTTACCCTAAAATATATGAATTATAAAAGGAAAGTGTATTATTCTATATTTTTAAGTTGCGTAGCAACTGGCAAGCCACTAGTTGTAAATAATTACGCTATTACATTGATGATGGTACAGAGTTTTCTCAACTCGACGACGAAACAAATCGATTTGCGAGAAAACCATCGCGCAAACGGACGCAATATGTTTCTATTACATCATGTCCGTTTCGTGTAAATCGTGGCGCGATTCTCCACTCCATTGTGGGACATAAAAAATGCTATCAGGTGAAGGATCACTCCCACTAATGGGTGGCACAAACGAAAATCTGAATTTCATTTCGTTACTATTTCATCGTCCGCGACGAGTCAAATCATTTTCTCTCGTCATCATCATAAAGAAATTTCTCGCCTTTTGCACAGTCGCGAAAATTAATGCGTCAAGATGAATCTTTTCCTCCTCGGCTGTTAAAGTTCCCCTAACGCTCGTGATCCTTCGGATTCCTTTTGAAGCAGTTGCAGAGAAACAAAAAATACAATTTGCTTTTATAGGTGCTACCCGTAAAAGGTTTTAAATCTTAAAAAAGAGGGGAAAAATGTTCCTGTAAAAATATGCTCAAAAAATAGGCGAATTGACTTTTGTTTATTTATTTAATTTTTTTGTTTCAAAAACGAAATGGAAATATTCAATGGGCATGTATAATGAGATAAACGATCTCCACGTCATAGCTGAGGAAACGTTTTTAAAGTGCTCTGAAAACCTTCAAAAATCTTTTGTTCTCAAACCAATGTTTCGTGCTTAGATTTAATTCTAGTTCATGTTGCGTGGATGAAAGTTTGAACATGACGTCATTGTGTACGTCAAAATTTTAGACAACGTCCCTGTTCACTTTCTTTGGTATGGCTGTGCGACCATTTTTTACTTCGCCACAGACAAAACCTTAAGCAAGGTGATTTTGATTGTATCAAGTCGCAGTGGTGGACAATATCAAATATTTAACCACCTAGATAATATGACACCTTAACTTCACCTTTTGCACCAATTTCATGTTTGTGAAAAAAACAGGAAGACACGATACCAATCGATATTCTAATGAACTAATGCTTCGATGAGCTGGGAGAGAAGAAATTTTTAGCGCTTTATTAAAAAAAGAGAGAGTTTTAGAAAGGAGAACTTGCGTTTTACCGCCAATGAAATTAGCTGATAACCAAATGAATATTCAATATTTCTTTATGAACTGCGATGAATAATTAGACTTAAGGTTTCGTACATCAACATGGGAAAATTAAATTCGATAAATGAATATATTGAATTTTGAAAATTTTCTTGAAACAATCTTTCATTTGTATAATTCGAGTCTGTTTGAAGTTCTTAGGGACAACTTGGAGGAGGGAGGTAGTAGATGGGGAATACTGGAGGATTCTGGAGGAGGCCTTCATCCATTAATGGATTGAAAAGCACTGATTTTGAAGATGATAAACAAGGAACATCTATAATAGTGATAGTAAAAAATAGAAAAAATTTTTTTTGGGATCAAACATAAAATGATAGCGACTTTAGTTAATACGGGATTATAATTTGTTAGTCATCCAAAGTTTGAATGACTACTTTATTAATTCTCATTTTAAAATTGATTTTTAAACTTTTATGCGCCTAATAACGGTCATTTTTCTCAAATGTTCAACGCATTTGCCTAAAACATTTGTGCTAGTAACAGTGATGGCAAATTTGTTGCTACTCCTGTAAGGTCGATACCTTTACATTACTATTAATGGATATGTGCACTAACTTAAGTGTCTGTCCTGAGAGTTAAAAATATATATATATATATATATATACATAAATAAACAGTAATTTTGGAGAACAACTCAATGAATTGGGATTATTGATATTGACCATGAGAATGTTCGTTTTCAATGATCAGTAGGAATCGATATTGTGGCTGAACTTGTGTCACCCTATCAAAGTGTTGCAGTCCTTTTCCCGCATCAGGGATCGAACAAAAATTGACTCAACTTTAATTATATGATATATAGATATATACGTATATATATTTTTCGGCATATGAGCAACGAATTAATTCATCGTCCAAATATTCAATATCAGGAAAACAATACCTCCTTCTGAAGGAAAATGGCCGTTGTTTCTCGGTGAGAAATTAAGCAAATTTCCGAAATGTTCTCCTTCAAGGGGATCGATTCTGTTTAAACTTTCAGTGGCGCTACACATTACGCTCACGTAGCATTTACGCGAGATGAGGTAAGCCTCAATCCCCCTCCTTCCCGCCTTTCCGCGCGTAGCCATCGTAACGAAAGTGTAGTTAGTAAAAGCGTTTGCACTTTTAACGTCCAACCTGGTTTTATGGATAAACTAGGGAACTCGTAAACCTACATCACTTCGTTTAAGTGTGTCTTCGAAGCCCGTGGCATCTAGATGTCTCCCCGTAAACCCGGTTTCCAAAGGTTAAATTTTTGCCGTGTTTACCTTCAGCTGCACGAGAAGATGTTCCCTCATTCTCAAATTTGAGATAAATTTGTCGGCTGAAATCCGCCGTTGATTGCAGTATTCGTGACATTTCATAATAGAGATTCCGTCGATTTTTCGTTTATATAACCTCTAGTTGCATAATCCGAAAAACATTTTTATTTCGCTCTGATTTTGTAGTAAATTCTATTAAGGTTAAACAAATGCGTTTCAGCAACAATTAATTTCATTACTATAGTATTTTAATAATTATGAAAATTCAAACGGGTTCAATTCTCTTCCTGAACGGTTTTGCTGGACACGTTTTAGGTTCAGCACGTTTTCATATTTAGAGAATTACCTCGAATATCAAGGCCAACAGTTTCCACTTTAACGCGGTTTCGGAACGCTCTCCAACGTTAAAAAAATAAAATTCAAAGGGATGACGAAAGCGATGATGGATCCAATGTACGTAATTTTGTAAGCAGTTGCATGTTGAGCATAGGACGCGCTCGAATGAAACGTCATGTATATAGGGAAACCTATCCAACTTTGCACTTTCTCGCTTTACGCGTGGTCCGTGCAAATGGAGGGATGGATGTGTTGAGATCAAAGAATAGCTGGGAGGCAAATTCCAATAGACAAAATCGTTCTATCAAATAAAAGAGAGATATCGGATTCACTTAATCAATCCGGAAATTATAAGCATTTGAAAGGAACTAGGCGCTAATTTCGGCCATGCAGCTATCCTCAGTGGCAATCCAACTCTCGTAGATTATAAATATTTACGCGATATTTCAAAAACAAATTTGTATCAACTTTCTTTTTATTAATTGATACAGTCACACATTGGAAATCAGTGTATTAATGCGAGTTACCGGTTCTCCTAAATATTAACAGAATATCTTTTTAAAAATTGTATCCTCTTTTTTAATTTCCACGATCACGCATTATATAGATCAGTTTATTATAGAGTAGCGTTTCATTTTTTACAGAATTTTTTTTGTTTGCATACGTATTTGCTGTAAATCCTCTCCGCAAATCGGTTCAAGTCGCGGAGCGCTGTTCGATTTTCATTTGTCCCCAGGCACTGCCGCATTCGCGTCCCGCATTTTCCCGCGTGTAATTTCGTAATCTCTCTCTCTCACCGAAACAGAAGTGACGACACGAATAAAGGACGCTTTTTTGGGAATCAAAGCGTTTAAAATAATCACCTCTTGCGAATTGCAAAAAAAAGAATTTGACGTTCCGAGAGTTTCAAAATTTTCGCGCCCCGCTCTCCGATAAAATCCGACTAAAACGCTCGGACGGAAATCGTTAATCGGGCATAACGGGTTCAATCTGCGGATTTGCATGTGTTTTTTTCCGAATACGCGTGCCCGCGAACCATTCGTCAAGTTTTATCACGCCAAAAGGATCGCTGAAAATGTTTGAGGCTAAGCCTCAAATGATCGGTGAATAAAAAGAAAATGCCAGGAGATCGGCATTTGCGAAAAACGTCATATTTATTTAATTTCCGGGATTTCATTTTCTCTGGAATTTGTTCAATAACAAATGCGATTGGAGAACGTCATCAGTTTCTGTTTCGCAAAACAAACATAACGTGGAAAGCTTGATAACGTGCATCTAAATCGTACCCAGCTAAGATAAATAGGCCCTTATGAGTTATATAAATATACTAGTGGTACCCGCAAAAACTTTTGCGAAGTTTGTCAGAAATCTGCATGTTTAAAATTAATAATAGCCAATTTCTCCTTATAAAATTTGACAACTGATATTTTGAATGTCATGCTTGTTTTTATAATTTGTAAGTGCAATTTTAATTGTCTCTCTCATACGGAAAAGGTCACATTCCAGTATTAAAATAAAGAAAGAAGATTTTTTTCTTTTGGTCAATCATTAAAAATGCCCACAGCCCACACTCAATTTACTGAATAATAATAATCTTTAATTATTAATGTTGCAATCTATTAAGTTTGACATTAATACAACTATAATTTCGATGCTTCATAAACAGCGCGAAGTGGATAACGCAATTATTTTGGCTATTTGAAGACTTAATAAATGCTAATTCAATCGGAGGCAGTAATGCGGGTCGCCTTGGCAACGCCCGGAAAGAGTACGAAAAAGCCATAAAATTTCGAAAAGAAATGCGTGTTTCTGAGAATTTATTCCGTGTAACATCAAAACATTTCAAGAATAAGATATTTTATAGTTTTAACCGTCGAATAAAGTAAATACGGAGAAATTTGGTCCATATTTACGTTTTTAATGAATGAAAGAAATATAACTTGCACCTTGAAAAATCAAAACTCCTGTGTAAACATATGGAAAAATATAATCGTCTCCCGGAGTCGAATCCGGGACACTTCTGTAAACGAAAATAGTTTTCCCGGGGTCTCCTAGTTGGCAGAAACAAAATGGCGTTTACAGCATTTCTCTATGACAAACTGTTCAAGAGATAAAAGGGGGGACGGACGGACGGACAGACGGACAGACATTGAGTAATTATATATAAATATGAGTAATTATATATAAAGATATATAAAGATGCTTATTTATTTTTTTAACTTTCAGAATAATTTAGCTCTGTTTATTTCAATCGTGAAATAATATTTAGCTCGCCTCAAAACGAATTTTTGATAGAAAAAAACGATCTGCCTACACATTGGCTTTAGCATTATTCCCATGTAAAATGAGCAAAATAATTTATTCAATAAATTTCCATTTACCTTCAAGAGAAATAATTTTTAATGTGTCTGAAGCGTATTGTGGCAGGTAGGAGCATGCTGTTAGCACTTTCATACTCAGGTGTTTTAGCAGCCCTTAGGACAGAAATATACGCGCCTGGAATTTTTTTTCTGTAGTTATATATTTGTCTAGTAAAGAATATTTCAGCAATATTCGCATTTTTCATTTGTTTATCGATCTGAGAAATTTCTAAAAACAGGAAGGTCTTTTCTTTCAAATTTCAATGTTTGTTTGGCCAGAACTTGTATGAACTTGTCTGAAAGTTAACACCCAAGTTTTTTTCAGTTGCTTCACAATTTACGACAAGCGAATTTGGTGGGTAATATACATTTTTGGAATAGTAATCAGGCATTTATTGCCTTGAAATCTTTATGAATCACTTTTTAACCGCAGCTCACGGTTGTCAATTAATAAACACCTTCTCCTGGGGAATCATCCCTCATCCATTTATTCATGGTATAATATTTAACTTCGCCTTACATTGGCATTTACCGTATAATATCCTTCCGAGTTGCGAAGAATGAAATGAAATGAAAAAAAAACACCTAAAACGATTCGAACCAGTCTTTGTTATCTGATGGCATATCCTATACCTATTTCTCCACCTAATCCATCATTACCTTCCTAGATTGTAAACATGTGTACCACATTCACAGCAGCAACTATATGGTAGTTTAAGGGCAGTATTTTATACATACTATAAGAAATGATCGCGAATTTTGCACATACTTTAATTTTAAAATAAATTTTCTTTGCGACAAAAAAACTAAAAATTTATAACAATAAAAAAAACCTATATTTCGTGAAATGTTTTTAAGTTAATTCTCACATTTTGAGTGAATTATCGTTGCAATGACTTTACTTTGATTTCATCGATTTTATTTCCGCACGCCGAAGAGAACGCCTTCACGTTATAGCTTGAAAACACGCCTAACCTCTGTGTAGTATTCAGTAAGACTCAAAATAGCAGATGCGGAGGATTCCTTCGAAGTTGTAGGGGACTCGAAACTTTAAGGTTTGGAAGAAAGCACACAGTTGAACTTCGTTTTTATTCCACGCAACTGTTTTCAAGGTTTCATAAAAAGTCAATTTGAAAAGAGACTGCAGAGATAAAATAAGACCCCAGTGAAGTATTATCATAGGAATACATGGCGATCTTGGTTTTAAAATAATGCTTAAATAGAGGGGAAAAGATCTTGTTGTATTTAGGTAACTATTTTGCTTCCAGATGATTGTGGAATGGAGCTTTTTCATCACATAACAGGAAAGCCATGCGAGGCATGTATCAATTACCTTTTGGAAAAAGCGAAATTGTACAATTTGGAGCCTTTAGCGACGGATTGGAAGCCACCTCTCTAGCTTAACTGTAGAGCAGGGGTCGACAAACTTTGCATTCAAAGGACCACGTGAGGCATTAGTATACGCCACTGCGTGGGCTACATACGACCTGTCAAATGACTGCCGTGTTTAAATTTGAAAGAGTTATTTTTGAGAGCTTTTTTATTGTTAAATCTGTCATACGTATAAATTGAGAGCACAACTACCTATTCCGAAAATATCGTTTAGATTTCTAATGACACCTTCTGCTGGAAAACATAAATTTGCATATCTTCGCTAAGGGGATTGACGGCTTCTGAAATCCATATCTGTCCCTCGGGCTGTAGTTTTAATGACCCCTAATACAGAGGATTCGCGTCGTAATTGGCTGTTCCGGGTTTGGTTCCCACCCATGTCGTTTTTATCACCCACCTCCGGTTTCTCTCAAGTAAGCATTTCCGAATATAACCGTCTTTACCTCTAAAAGAAATCCGTTTCCTATTTTCCAAAGCACTTCTGTAGATATCCATCCCTAAATATTCAAGGCACGAAGATTCGATCAAATTAGTTTGTTTAAGTAAAAATGAAATTCTGTACTCTTGATCCTGATTTCTACGGCGTTTATATCCCTTCTCCCCTCAGATATTTCTCTCTTAGACAAAAAGCTCGAGATATCAAAAGGAATCGGCAAGTTAAAAAAAATATAAAACTTGCCCGCGCCGTTAATATGAAAAAAAACACGCAGCTTTGCTTCGGAACACGGTAAAGCGGCAATTCTTTTCCTTAATAAACTCTAACGGGAGGAATATCCGAAAGCAATTTCGTCCCCTTTTTCGCCCCCTCCCTCTCTCTCCACCCTCTCTCCTCTCTCTTCTCCCCTTTTTCCTTATGAATTTAATGACGCACGCAGGAATTCAAATATATATCCTCCCTCTCCCACGAGGCCTCGCCACCTCCTATACCGCCCTTCTCTCTGTCTCCCTCTCTCCTCTCCCTCTGTCTCTTTCTCCCCTCAGCATCACGACTTTCTCTCCCTCTTTCCTCCTCTCAACCACGCGAACCGGAATCGCTTTCAAAGAGTGTGTGGGGCGGTATATGTATCAGGGGTGGCCCCTCTCTCTCTCACCCTCTCTCTCTCTTCACCTCTCAGTTCCTATGTTCCTCTCTACTCCTCTCTCCCCATCGCTCTCTTCTTTCACTTCTCTCATTTCACCTCTCTCCTTTCACCTCTCTCCTTTCATCTATCTTCTTTTTCCTTATCTGTCCATCTTTCCATCTTTCTGGCTCTTCCCTTCTACTCTCTCTCCCTTACTCCTTATCTCCCTTTATCTCTCCCTCTCCCTGTTCCCCTCTCACCCCCCTCCCTCATATGGATATAAATGTATGTACATATGTTTGTATTTATGAATGTTTTTTTTCTCTGTTTCTCATATTATTGATTTTTTTTCCTTTCCCTGAACTATTTAGGAATTTTCGCGGTTTTTTACACCTCTCTTCTCTTCGTAGGTGTTTTCCGCAGTGGGAATTTTTCTGTGTTAAAACATAACCGATACACAGTTTTTTATGACCCACAAAACTAACATTCTTTGGTAATGCTCTGTTATCTACTAACAAATATATTAACTTGTAATTAATTTGTATTTTGTTAAAATCTGTATGTAATTAACTCCTCTTATTTTGTAAATATTGTAATTACTTATATGACGAAAGGGTTAAATGTAAGAAGGGACTACATAGTCTCAATTTCGCCCTAATAAAGTCGTTTGTCTGTCTGTCTGTCTGTCTCTCCTCTCTCTTTCTCATCTATCCACCTCTTTCAGTCCCCTTTTCTCTTTCTTTTCTTCCTCTCATTTCCTCTATTGATCTTTCTCTCCCTCTCATTTTATGCCTAATTTATCCTTTCTCCCTCCTCTTTCCTCCCCTCTCCTTCCTTCTCCCTCTCCTTTACTCCCCTCTCACCCTAATTCTCTCATCTCTCTCCTTTCCTGTCCTCTTTCCTCCTCTCTCCCATTCCCTCCCTTTCACTTTATTCTTTCACCTTTCTCCCTCTTCCATCCCTTCCCTTCCTCTTTTCTATATCCCTCTCTCCTCCCATAGTATCTCTATAACTCTCACTCTCTCCCTTTCGCTTCCATTGAGACAGGACTGATAGGCGTGGCACGTTTCGCGGCATCACTCTTCCTCTTCTGCCACCGATGGCTTGTCTTTTATCTGTCACTCTGTGTTATCTCTCTCTCTCTCTTTCTCGCTAACTCTGCCTTTTCACTCGATTTTCCTCCTCTCTCTTTTAATCGGTTTATCTACTGTGCACTCATTTTATACTTCCTTCCTTTATACTCCTCTTTTCCCCCTTTTCTCTTCCCTGTTATCTTTTTCCATTTTTCTCCTTTTAGTTCTATTTCCGCCGTTTTCTCTTTATTATTAATTTTCCTTCGGTGCTTTCACTATCCACTCTTTATTTCTTATGTTTCCATCTTTCATGCTTCTCTTATATTTTATCTTATTCTCGTTTTTTATCCTTGGCTCTTCTATCTCTCTCTCTGTCTTAATTTTTTTACATTCTCTTTATCAGGATTCCCTATCGGAAAGTAATCATCGAATTCATCTTGTGACTGAAATCAAATCGGCATACTTTTCTTCTCCAAAATAAAAAAGAAGATAAGTAAATCGCCGCTGACGTCTACTGTTTCGTAGAAAAAATACATAACTAGTTTCCCTAAACATTTTTACGACTGTTGGAGAAACAGTTCTTCAATCGCGATCTTCCTTAATCTCTCCAAGCGGGACCAATCGAAACTCTGCACGACACCATATTTATATTTTATTCCAAATATGCAATTTCTTTTTATCATCGCCAGGTGTGCGATTATCGCTTAGTTAGAATGAAAAAATTCACATTTATTTTGCTTCAGAGTAATCATTCTTCACCGACTTCATTGAATGAATAAACTTGTCATCCCACTTTGGGGAGTGTTAATCATATCTTACTGCTTTATGCTTTGGTCTACCTCCTCCTCCTCTTTTCTTCGTGGGTGTTTTTCTGCAGTGGGTTTTTTAAAACTGTGATGACCAAACCTGATCACTCAAAATTTTTACCCCACAAACTAAAAACCCAAGACTCTTTATCAAAAATATTTCACTGGCTCACATTATTGTATACTAGCTGAAACGTCCGGCTACGCTCGGGAAAGTTGTCTTTTAAGTTACAAAAGATTTTTATTATTTATTAATTGTGGCAGCTCTGCTCTTAAGCTCCGCTTTAAAAATGTTGATTTCATTATGGTGTTTTGTAAAAACCATATGTATAAAATTTAGTTGACTTCCGTTGACCCAATTCCTTCCAAATCCATATTTACTGAAAGTTTAATTTGTAATTATGGCACCCCTGTTTAGTTGATCCGGTCCAAATATGCTATTATGGCTCTATATATGTGTACATAATAAATATTATAATATGGTTAAAATCGATGCGGACAGTTCAACACAAACACTTATAAAAAGAAAATTTTTATTACTTTTATTTTGGCAGCCTTGCTTTGTATATATATCCTAAAAATCTTATTTTTGTTTGTTTTTATCTTGCACAATTCCTTTATACAAAATTTAGTTGAAATCGGGTAGGCCAATTCCTTCCAAAAGCATAATTACCGAAAAGTTTAACTTTGCAATTGTGGCACCCCTGCTTAGTTAATCGGATCAAAGTATAGCATTTTGGCCATGAATTTCTGTGAAAATTCTATGTACCAAATTTGGTTGAATTCGGTTCGGCCATTTCCTTCCAAAAGCATAACTACAGAAAATTTTATTTCGCAATTGTGGCCCCCTGCTTGGTCTATCCGGTTCAAATATGTCATTTTGGTCATGTATTTATGTGAAGATTCTATGTACCTATCTAATTTGGTTAAAATTGGTTTGGCCAGACTTTCCCTGATATATACGTACATGTAGACGGACATTGCCGAAATTTGGACCGACCGTTCCATGAGGACCCCTCGAAGTCGTGAAATTTGGATCGATCCTACATTACGAACCTTGACCCCTTAAACCGATTTTATCAATTTTAGGCTCAAAAATGTATCTCATCAAAACAATGTTATTATTGGAAAATTCATCAAAATCGGTCAATTGGTTGCTGAGATATCTAAAAAAACCGCTATTTGAACCAACAATGGGGACCCTCGGGCCCCCGTGGGCCGATTTGAATTATGTCTGGCACTGACAATTTCAGGATACACCTAAAGCTTTTGCCCAACTTCGAAGATCTTACGTTTATTTTCTGAAGAATTACAGCTTCTACAGACAGACAGACAAACATTATATTTTATTTATAGGATGTCACGGCCAAGCTCGAAGCGCGGGTAAATCGGGACCTGCCCGGGCAAACCTCGAATCCTCCGGCTACCTTGGGCAGATCCCGATATATTGTGGACGTTTCGCGATATTCCCGAGAAAATTCCGAATATACCGTCAATCTGCCCACATTCGGGTTTGGCCCGTTATATACTATACAGTCAAACCCCGATTAAGCGCCCCCTTATATAGTGCCATCCCCGCATAACGCCCATGAATCGTTGTGAACAGAATTTCCATTTTATGATTACATAGAGCAGCGGTTGCCAACCTTTTTCACTTCGCGAACCCCTTGAGCTAACCTATTTATCGTCGTGAACCTCTTGGATTAACCTTTTATCTTCGCGGACCCCTTGAGTTGCGACAGTTTTAGCAGCGAACCCCTTATAATGGAGAGTAAAGTTTGCAAATCAAATCTTTTTGAACATGTTTAATTCATGAAAAATAAAATGTCTATATAGCATATAGTGTGTAAAAGTTCACAGTAAACTCAGAATCTCTGATATTGTCATCAGTTTCTAGTTAGTACCCTGTAAAATTCAAATATAATTCTCGAAGGATAAGAAAAAATTGAAAATAAAACCATGCAACTAATTTTAATGAAATTAAAATGTTGGTAAGAATTGTAGAACCAATAAAATGAAAAAGACGCCATTACCAAATTTTTCTCGCGAACCCCTCAGGTTTATTTCGCGAACCTCTAGGGGTACGCAAAGCATCGGTTGGGAAACACTGAGATAGAGTAAGAATATACCTCGATTTATTGCTAAACCCGCTTTAGCGTCAATGTCAGTGATAGACAAACGGCGGCCTTAACTCGGGGTTTGAATATACATTAATATGCTATAACTTAAAATTGCATCGTTTCTCTTAGCAACGCTTATTGTATTTCAACTATACCATGGAAAATGGACCGCATGACTACGGATTTTATGTAAGAAGGGACTCTATAGTTTCAACTTCGCCCAAATAAGATCGTTTGTCTGTCTGTCACCTTCTTCTTTTCCAATCTCCTCCTCCAAATATCCATGTCTCTCCCTCGCTCGCTATTCCTCCACGTTCATTCCGTCCGAGTGTTTCCCTGAGTTTCCCCTGACTAATCGATGGCCAGCTAGGAGATGGGGGTGTGCAGCGTGCTTGCGTGTGTACGTGTGTGTGAGTGCGCGCGCCGGGCCTCGTACATGTACTCCGTTGACGTGTGTGTGTGTACGTCGGGAGATCGTATTCGTGTGTACGTGTGCGCGCGCGCGCCGGCCCAACCCGAAGCGCGAGATATTGTTCGAGTTGTGTAGTGTAGTATAGGTTAAAAAAGAGAGTCACTCGCTGTTACTCGAGGGAGGAGGACGAGCAAGGGAAATGAAAGGGGAAGGCGTGGGAGGTGCGGGAGTGAAAGCGTTTAAGGGTGAGAATATATGCGAGAGGGCGAAAAGGAAGGGGGAGGAGGAGGAGGAGGAGAAACGAGAGAGGGAGCGCGACACGCAGCTATGTTATAATCTATCTGTCTACTCGTTTGTGTGTGTGCGTGCGTGCGTGCGCGCCTCTCTGCGGTTGCGTCGGATGGTTATTTTTCTGCGTTTTGCGCGCAGCGCTTCAAAAAAAATCTTTCTCACCAGGGATGGAGGGAGGGTGGTGGAAGGGAGAGAGGAGGAAAGGAGAGGGAGGGAGAAAGAGAGGCTGAGGTCTGTTTTTTTCCCGTCGGGTTGCTGCAATATTGCGGCCTTTTTTTAAAAAAGTTTTTTGTGTTATTTTTCTCCCTCCTCCCCCACCCCCTCCATTCACATTACGGCTCGTCGCGGCGATGCAGTCGATTTCCTGGGTCGATTGTTCGAGCCCGACATTTTTTTTAAAGTCGCTCGGCGCGACAATACCTGCCGTACGCCATTTATTTTTTTTGTTCGAGCTGCCACGTCGGACTCGGGAGGAAGAACTCTCGATCGTAAATGGCAGGACAAGAAGTTTTTCGCGATTACCGGGAAACTCTGAATTATTTAGGAAGTTTTTATCAAAATGATGGAGTCGAAGGATTGCAATATTGGGCGTTATTGGGGCTTCTGTATTCCTAGGGCGATAGGAGGTTACCGAATGCAGTTACGCTTATAGCCTAAGAAACCTAGCCAAGTTATGAAGACTCTGGATCTGGGCGTCCAGCAATCGATTTATTCATATGGTTTCTTTTATTATATTTGCTTTTATAGCAGCGGTAGTTTATGCCTTAGTGAGCATTTGTTAACATGATTTTTTTAATTTTGACTTTCTAGAGCAAGGGGTCATTTAATGGTCCTTTTAGTTAATTTCAATCGGATCAAAATAATGTTTCTAATATGCCTACGAGTCTGAAAACTACGGTCCATTGCACTGATGCTTCAATTTCCAATAATATAGCACAGCGGTTCCCAAGCATTTTTTTCGTATGCCACTCACATATATTTAGACGAGTTTCTGTATCACTTACCTCTAAATTTATTAAGTAACTTATTTATTGTGGTGTACAAACCGTGACAGTGTTAAAAATGAACAAAGCTTATTATAAAATTTAGTTTGAAGTAAATTTAATTAGTTTGCACAGAATAAAAAAATGGAGCCGTCCCCGTCAGGTCTAATACTTACCGCGTGCCAATTAAAAAAACTCCACGTGTCACTAGCTGTACGCGTACCTCAGTTAAACGAGATGGAAAATTATACTCCGTAAATTTAATACACAGATTTTAAAGGCGTTCGTAATGGGAAATACGTAAAGGGTATCGAAAAATTTGGTGATTCTCGAATTTTTATTCCCGAAGCTATAAGTTGTAATTATATGATATCGGGAACTATCTTGTAGTAAATTTTGTTCTCCATCCAAATATTTTTAAAAATCTTTAGCTCACGTATCATATAAGAGCATGGGAGAGAAATATACTGGTTTTTAATTGTCGTTTGCTGAGAGAACAGTCTTCGCGATCAATGTAAACAAAATATGTGGTTTTGCTCGGGACTTTCTCAAATTTTTATCTCTGAAGCCATAACTCGTAATTATTATTAACTATCTTTTAGTAAATGTTGTCGATCTCGCAAATCTTATCCTCACTGTCATGCCTTTCGAGATGCGTCGGGCTTCTGATAAGTCCTACTACCTCATTCGCTAGTCCCTCCGACATAAATTTTTCCGGTAGTTTAAATCTAACCTGCAGCGTACGTTCCACTAACGATGTCCATTTAAGATTTTCTATTAATGATGTTACGCTTTGTTTACTATCGTAATTCCTCTTTACAAATCTAGCTGCCCTGCGCTGAAACTTTTCTATCTCGTTAGTGAGTCCTTTTTCGTAGGAATCCCACACAGCTGAAGCATATTCGACATGCGGCCGAACCAAGGATAAATAACATAATTATTTCACTTTTTCGGATCTATTTCGAAATATTCTCCCTATTAAGGACAGCTTTTTGTTAGCGGCACTTATCAATCAGCGAATGTGGGTGTCCCACGAGAGATCACAATGGATCGTTACTCCGAGATATTTAATCGAGTCTGAAACTGAAATCTCTACTCCGTCCAACGAATAATTAATATCCAACGAGATACTCTTGGTTCTCCAGAAGTTGATGACGCAGCTTTTCTTTTGGTCGATCTCTAACTGCCATTCCTTACACCATGCAGAAATAACTTCTAGGTCATTTTGGAGATACTGGTGGTCTTCCGGATTGCTTATTTCTTTATAGATGACGGTGTCGTCCGCGAAAAGCCTAATTTTACTTCTGACTACTGAGCTGATATCGTTTACATAAATTACAAATAATAACGGAGCAATTACACTACCCTGCGGAACGCCAGAGACAACCTCCACTAAGTTCGAAGATTTCCCATCTATAACAACCATCTGCTATAACCGCTTCGCTGGCAAAGAACGCCTAAAAACCGCTGGTCTAGCGTATTCGGATCAGTGCATTTATTTGTTTTGGTGATTATCATTTAATAAGACTGGAACGGACTTTTTACGCAGATTTATTATATTTTGAGCAATTTGGTGGATCTGGAATTTCTCATATTAAATACTTCTCAAAACAATGCAGTTAAACTTTTCATCCGGCTCTGCTCAAGTACTTCAACAGCATCGTAATTTCGCGCGTGGCACGTTTAAGATAAAGTTTTTTTACTTCTGTTACAGCGGAGCAAAACGAGAAGCATTAAATAAAACAAACGATGCGTGATGGAACGCATCTGCTTGAATCCTTCGCATCTCGAACAATGACGCTTTCATACAACGCGATATTTTGCCGCCGTGTACGAGGCTGTCTCGAAGAAGAAAATAAAAGTCTAGGGTGCTACGCATGATCCTTGGATGAAAAATAACGACAGCAAAATGTCGCCTTTTTTAGAATCGAGCCTCATTCGATGTAATACGATTAAACCCATCCCTCAATTTGCAAGATGCATTCGTTTCTGAACCGTGCAAAGTGGGATTGGCTTTCCTATAGGGATTCATGATTTTACATCTGAGCGCACTTACGATTTCAACAATTTATTTATATTGCTATTGTTTCCTTTTCTTCTAACCTGTTAGTATAACTGAACCAATTTATGATTTGTTAATGCTCGAAGACCGTTCCGAAACCGTGCTCAAGCGAAATGGAGGGCCGTGCAAAACGATTTAGTTCTCTAAAATAGAAAACCGTACTAAATTGAAAACGTGTAGAGCGAAACCGTGCAATTCTGGGGATGAGTTTATTTTTTTAAGTAGGAAAATTTCATCCCTCATAGTTTTCTCTCCGCGTTCATCTCGATCAGGAAATTGTAGAGATATTCCAGTTTAAATCAATTTTTTGTTTGCAAAAGTGCGAGCTGGAAAGCTAGTAGACATTCTGAATCTATTCGAAAACAGAAAAATTCTATCAAGTGTAACGAGTCTTTGTTCTATTTAATGATCGCAGATAACTCTCGTAGCTATGATTAAGGTGGTGAGCGAACTTGGCGCGTTTCGCAGCAGTTTCCGTCGTAACTCGTCGAGCTATCCAAATAAATCAAGTGATTTGGTAGTTATCTGGTTTTTTCACTCGTATGGTGGGTATAGAAGTATGCACTGTTGGTTTAAATGCAAGTATATTTGATCATATTCATCCCATGAAAACTTATTCGCACTAGTTTCCTTAGACAATGGCAATACTTACATAAAGACGATTCATATAACGGGCATAAACACACGCACCTCGCCGGATGAATGCAGCTCTCTCATTTCGCTTATTCCATAGTAAGATATGGCGTGGACGAAGCAATTATGGATTAACAAAGATATATGAGAGAATGTGACAGTGTTTCATACTCAGTCATTTTACTATTACAATATACACAATTTTTAAGTTTGCGTTTTCAAGTTTGGACAAAATTCTTAGACTAATTATTATCTACATCTACATCTACATTATACCCTGCAAGTCACCTTTTTGGTGGATGGCAGGGAGTGCAGTGCACCAAGGGTACATAGTTTTCCTACGTTATCTTTTCCTATTATGGTCTCTTATCGTCCTAGGGAAAAACGATCCTCTATATCGCTCCGTTCTACAGTCGATCTCGCGAATATTATCCTCACTGTCCTGCCTTCCGATATAAGTCGGGCTTCTGATAAGTCCTACTACCTCATTCGCTAGTCCCTCCGACATAAATTTTTCCAGTAGTTTAATTCTAGCCTGCAGCCTACGTTCCTCAAACGATGTCCATTTCAGATTTTCTATTAATGATGTTACGCTTTGTTTATGAAATACGGTCCATCAAATATTTACAAAATATCACATTCGACCCGCCATATGTCTCGAAGTTATCTATTTGGCCCCAATGCAATTTTAATTCGAGATAGGGGTCTATAAAGTTGCCTCCAGAATTGAGTTAGAGAGCCGGAAAAGTAGAAACGAGGCTAATGGAAATTTCTCATGATCAATTTAATCGTTCGGTTAATTTTCAAGTCAAGGACAAAAATACTGATCTTGACCGGGAATCAAACCGGGATCCTCCGCTTGTCTGGCGGATGCTCCATTATTTAACAGGTTGCTTTTGCCATCTCAATTTAGGAAAAATCTTACAAGAAAGAACAAATTAGCTTCCGATGGAAAGCGAGTTCGATTTCCGGTTAAGAACACAGTTTTCTCCCTCTCATAATTGAATGTTATATTTTGGTATATGCTTCCAATCATATGAACTTAGACTCTATAATTTCCATCTCGATAAGTCAATTTGTCTCCTATTGTTTTGACAAACTATAGATTTTCCTATAACCATAAAAAGGCGGAGGAAACCAGAAGCGCATTTCTACTACAAATCTCCACAGATGACTACTACTTTATATGCTAAAGACAGTTATTTTTTAGAATTAACATGTCGACGAATAGGTACTGATGACGGCCGGTACGTAACCGATATGTGCAAAAGGTTTTCGCTACAATTTCATCGGAGTGACTTAGGTCGTCAATTTCATTTTGGCTGTGTAAGGTGAGCTTCGCAATTCTTTTTAAATTAATTTAATATTTCGTGATGAGAGGTTAAATGGATTTGCCTCTAGAAGAAGAAATATCTTTACGCATTTTTTATAGCTTTTTCTTCGCCCGAGCTCAGAAAGGCTTATCTCCGCTTCGTGTTGACCCGGGCGCGCGTAGCAGAGAGAAATTTGACAAACTGGTCGGAATGAAAACAAGAAAAAATAGTTTCTCTCTCTCTCCTGGGCCCATCTGCATTTCTCCCAAACACCTGCCAAGGAGCCGATTCCCCGTGGCACGGACTGGTTCCTACGTAAAACTAATCTACTGTAAACACTTGCGCCGAAGGGACACCTGCCTTCGGAGCACGGTCACGGTCAATTAAATATGACGCAATGCTTCAGTTTTTTCACGTTGGATAGAGGAGGGGAGGATTTAAGAGGGGGCAGTAGAATGATTGGCCGAATCCGCTTGTTTTGTTATCTGGGGGATAAAATTAATCCAGGTGTCATGAAGTAATGAATGAAATTCGACAGTATGAAACGAGAGATAGGAATGGGACTGTACTTGATTTTGTGATGCTAAATCATTGCAGGTTGATGTAATGGGGCAGCATCTATAGCGCATGCTTCATGGGTAGGGATTAATTTGAGGACTCGTGAATGTACATAACGTGAGTGTCGTATAGGATTCCGGTATGTAAGCTCCCTGTAGTAAATATTTCCCAAAATGTCCGTCCGAATACGTTAGGCGCTGGTTAAGACTTGTGCATTCAAACTCCATACCTCGAATCCTACATCTACATCTACAAGTTACCCTACAATTCACCAAGTTGGTGGGTGGCAGGGGGTGCAATGCACCAAATTCTACCTAAAGATTGTCTAACGCAATTCGAAATTTCCTATTGTGATCTCGTATTGTCCTCGGAAAGAACGAGCCAAGATACGCTCCGTCCTACAATCGATCTCACGTATTTTATCGTCTCGATCATTTCTAACCAAGGATAAATAACAGGTTTCTCTCACCTTTTCCGTGCTTTTCCTGACTATTCTACTCACAAAAGCCAGCTTCTTATTTGCCGCACCTATCACTCGTCATATGTGGGTGTCCCAAGACAGAACACGATTCAAGGTTACCCTGAGGTATTTCACGGATTCCGAAACAGGAATGCTCTCACCATATATCGAGTAGGTAAACACGGAGGACGATGGGCTTCTAGATTTCCAAAAGTTTAGAACGTTACTCTTTTTCTGATTGATTTCTAGCTGCCATTCCTTGCACCAAACAGATAACGCATCCAGATCATCCTGAAGCTGACGATGGTCCCTAGGACCACTAATTTCTCTATAGACTACGGTGTCATCCGCAAAAAGCCTGGTATTACTTTTCACAACTGAGCTGATGTCGTTTATATAAAGCAAGAAAAGCATAGGTCCGACCACACTACCCTGCGGCACTCCAGAGACTACATCTGACACACTCGAGGACTTACCATCGATGACTACTTTTTGTTTTCTATTCCAAAGGAAAGCGCGAACCCAGTTAATGACTTTAACATTAACGCCAAGATTTCCCAATTTTAATAACAACTTACGGTGGGGAACCTTGTCAAAATCTTTTCTAAAATCAAGGAACACTGTTATGGTGCCTATGGCAAAATATTTAGGAAACACCTTGTATTATATAGAATATATTTTTCTGCGTTTTGATAAGGAATAACAGCATTTTTATTAACAATACTTTGAAATTTGAGTATTAAATTAATAGTTATTTATGGAAAAATGAATTTTTAACCTTTTTTCGGAAACGTTTGGCGCCTTTTGCTAGCGGCGCTTATGGCAAATGCCACCTTCGCCATACCCTAGTTACGGTAATAAGTGCAGCACATTAATCACTTGCATATTAAAATTACTTAAAATCATCGTAGGAATTTGAGACTTGATACAACTAACGCCTAAAAAAAAATTGTTTTTCATGCCGTTGATTTTAGTATACGCGTCGAATCGGTCCACAAATTAGTTTTTAAATACATACATTTGTGGTATTTTCATGTGAAAAGTCTTTCATCGTCAAGGTGATATGCATTATTGCCAACTTCGTGTAATTGCGTATAGGTACGTTTAAGCTGTGCAATTTTTTAGGTATTTTGTCACACGCTTTGTGCCGCATGCCATGTCGCCAGGTGAAGCTTCGTTCAAGCCGTGGGATCTTTCTAGAAATTCGAAGCGCATGTGATGTCGCAGGATCGCTTTACTATTTACTGACAAAGCTCAACGTATCTACTAATCAGCGTGTTCAAGATCCAACTATTAATTCAAAAAAGTACACACTTTCAATTTGGTAGTTTATTGTGGAAGCGGTTGTTCGTCGTGAGTTGCTATTCTCAGATCTGTAAACCAAATGAGAGAGCAGAGCTATGAATAAGTTTTAAACTTCATTAAAGACTGCCGTGTTTAACCAATTTTATGGTGTGTGGATTATTAAAACAAAATTGCAAAAGGTGATACTTATAAAAAATTGTGATGCACGACTGTGAGGAAAATACTTCGAAAAGTAAAATAAAAATTATAGAATTTATTATCACAAAGAGCATAGAAAAAGCAGCAAGTGGCTCCTCGTCCGTCATCTTTAAACACTCTTGTTCTCCTTTCATGAAAACAGTATTATCTACATATACATGTTACCCTGCAATTCACCTAATTGGTGGGAGGTAGGGGGTGCAATGCACCATAACCTACCTAAAGATTGTCTATCGCAGGTTGAAATTTTCTATTGTGATCTCGTATTGTCCTCGGAAAGAACGAGCCTAGATAACGCTCCGTCCTACAGTCGATCTCTCGTATATTATCGTCACGGTCGTTCTTAAATATATATGCGTTGGTGCTTCAGTTATTCCTACAACTTCGTCTTTTAGACATTTATATTTCTCCAGAAGCCTCAACCTTGAGTTCAATCTACGGTCCTCCAGTGGTACCCAGTTCAAATCACTCAATAATGGGGTGACGCTTTCCTTATGTTCGTACTTTTGTTTTACGAATCTGGCTGCTCTGCGCTGCACTCTTTCTAATTGAATTATATGTCTCTTCTCGTACGGATCCCATATGTATAAGGCGTATTCCACTTGTGGTCTAACCAGTGATAAGTAACATGTTTCGCGTACTTTTTCTTTAGTGTTTCGTACTATTCTACCTATGAAAGCCAGTTTCTTGATGGCCGCGCCTATAACTCGACGAATGTGCATGTCCCACGAAAGATCTCGGCAAATGGTTACTCCTAAATATTATACATACTCGGCTGCTTGAATACTTATTCCGTCTATTTTTTACTCGAAACCTACTTCTATGTTCTTACTTTTCCGTATGCAATTATCGCACGTCAATGAGTATACGACAGTAGCATGCCGACGAAACACCATTCTAAAGCATTGTTTCTCAAACGGTGGATGGCGATCCCTTAAGGGGGTTGCAAGAGGATTTTAGGAGAGTCGCAAGCACTCTTTTCTAAGGCATGTGATTTAATTACGGTTTTAAGAGTCCTGCCGGTTTTAATTCATTGACATGTTTTGTTCTAAAAATAAAAAAAATCTGTAGCTTATCAACGTACAAAAACATTTTAACAAATGAGTTATTTTTATGGTATAAAAAAACAAGAAATTATATTCCAGTGGTGATTAGTACCTAAAAAGTTAAACTATACACCACATATTGTCTGGATGTTTTTCACAAATGTACGTAGTTTAAAAAAATAATCTATACTGCAAACCTTGTATTTATAAAGAGCACAAAATAAAAAACTCATATTAATTTCTTTATCATCGTCATCCCTCTCCCGTATGGAGAAAACTAGTTTTTTTGCTTCTCGAATATTCTCGGGGAGTCGCGGAGACCAAACATCCGGACGGAGGGGTCGCCTGGCGAATCTGCCTGAAAACCACTGGTCTAAAGTCTAAACCTTCCATATGATTGACTGTAGTGGCGCACCCAGAAATTTTCTTTGGGGTAAGCAAAAAACCTCATGATGTTACCATATTATTGTTTGTTTTTTAATTTCCATCATTTTAGCTGTATAATAAAAACATTTAATTAATAAATATATAAATTCCTTCGTGCGGGGGCGACAAAGCGATGATAAAACAACTGAACACTAAGGTCGAAATCCAAAATAAGGCAGCGAGGAAATTCCAGTTGGTAGTTTAATTTCTTTAATTTCGAAAAATTCGATTAGTCAAATTAAGCAAATAAATTCGGAAATGCTTAAAATAATAGAAATGAGTAAATGAGACAATGAAATAAATATTTTTAAACGAATGATAAATGAAAATAAATACTAACCTGTTCAATTACATACGATAAGCCGCTCTAGTAGACGCTGAACTTCTCTTGAACAGACGACTCACTAAAAGATGTTAGCACTAAGACAGACCAAAAGAAACTGATGAATAGGAGAAACATTCGTAAGAAGTGCAGAAGAGAAGGCAGAGAAATGGATGTGCTGGTTAATCAGTGAGAAAGAACTGCGAAATATCTTGAAGAAAGTAAAACAACTCCCGCAACAATGGCCTTTTATGGCAGCATACAATCGGTGCGCCCTCTTCATTTCGCAGATCTTTGAGAAATTTAAATCCAAGGCAGGTAGATGGTATTTGAAACACAAACTGGCTTCTTTGGACAAAAATAATCGATCGGGCATGCGTCCCTTGTCGCCTTCGATCATGGGGCACCGACCATAAACCAAAGTGGAGAAGGCAAGATCGCACTTTGCAGGGAATTAAAACATTTGGCTCATTAGGATAACCTTGTGACTGCTCCTAATCACAGAGGCTCGGGCACCTAGGATTTCATCCCCGTCCTCTTGGTGGCTTGGTGTCTTGGGAAGGGCAAATTCTCGGTTACCCCTCCCTCTCTCTGGGTGAGCCACTGATTGGAATTATAAATTCGCGTCGCATCTGTCCACATATTCAAGAAACTTCGACACTGTTTTGAAGTTTAAAAAATACCACGGTACGATAAATAAGTCGACGGTAAGGAACTTAAACTATATCAGATATCTATCATAATAAAGCTACTTGTGCCTCACTAACTCAACCACTCACTGACTGACTTAAAACTCCTAGGTACTTCTAGAAGGGCTAGAAATCTGAAATTTGTCATGTAGGTAGGTCGAGTGACACAACCGATGAGAAAAATAGTAAATCACAAAAATGTTAATTTTAAAGGTTTTTTTTTTTGACCTCATTGTATCATTCCCATCTCCTATAAGAATAGCATGGAAATCGGTGCAAGGCATATTAAAAATGATTTTTTAAATTGCGTAAAATTAAAATACGAACTCTAGACGTAAACAAATCTGTAGTAAAAAGAATGAAGTTTATATCTATTAAAGACAGAATTTGAATCCATCCGTAATTAACGTAAAGTTTACTTTTTAATCTCGAATAAAGAATAACTTTTCCGGCTTTCAATAATAAAGGATGCTAACTATAATGGCAACGAATTCAATGCTATTAAATGGGAACTGGGACTGTGTATTACAATAGCATTGCTTTAATGGACTTTTAATGGGAATTAATAGATTATTATATCATGATGCTGTCAGTTTCAACCAAAGACGTAAACATATGATGACGTCATAATTATAACACGATAAATATGCTATTTCTATTAATTTTAGTATAATGAATAGACTATTTTCGTAAAGGTTTTCGAAACATTTTCAATTGTTTTTAGTTGCTGAAAGAATTGAATGAGAATTGAAATATGGTTTGACGAAACTGTTGAAAAATAATGCCATAATCTTCTATTGCTAACGACGAAAAACATATTAATGACGTAATAGATACTTCTCGATCTTTTATTCGGATAAATACTAAAAGGACTCTCATAAACAAAGTGCTCTGAAATGCTTGTATAATGCAAGAACCTTTTACTAATATAGATTAAAATTGATGATTTTTAAAGGTCTTTGAGCAGGGCTTACGAAATTTGGATTCCCTGGGCTAATAATATGAGGCACCCTCATAATGAGTGTGTCACATATTTTTAATGAATAACTAAAAATAAATAGAATTATAACTTAATATTTAATATAGAACTTATTGCTCATAAATAAAAACAAATCACCTTTGTTTATGCTAAAATTAATAATGTGTGGTTTTGGCGCCCTTAAAAGGCTGAAGCCCATTGAGCCCAATGGTTAAGCCGGCTCTGTCTTTGAGGGTGTTTTTAATCTTTGACTATAACGGAGAAATGAACTTTATAAAAAATTATTTGAATAAAACCATATTTTGCCTGCACTAAAATGTAAAAAAAATTCATCTAAATTCACGCAATTGAATGTTCGCTGAGGTAAATATAGTTTTGAGTCTATAAAAGTTGTGTAGTGTAATTTTTAACGAATAAATTTTCATTAATATTTCCTTGCCACACAAATTTTATTTGCCTAAGATTATTTTTACTTTCTAGATGTGGACATTATATTTATTGCTTACTTTTCAGTGCATATAAAAGTTCGTTTCACTAATTTTTTATTTAAATTTTATTTTATGTTAATACTTAATTTACACATACACGTCATATTCGACGGGAAATTACGCTAGTAATTAATAAACATCGTAGTAATCGTCCGCTTTATTAAAAATCACTCAAATATGTAAAGAGGAAACTGATTACATTTTTCTTTGTTATTATTACGAAAAATACCAGAAATTATCGTCTTGCAATATTTTAATTTTTTCGACCTTTTTGCATCGCAAACCAGTAGAACAAGGAAGCATATGGCTCTTCGGTTTAACAAAAAGAAGGGAATTTTCCGAATAGTTTCGCAAAAATAGCCAAAATAGTGAAAGGAGCTAACAGGATACGAACGCTCCGTCCCGAATTAATGTTTTTGCTTATTTCAGTCGTTTCTGCGAAACGAATTGCTCACGCTGTTGTGATGGCGCTGGTATCAACTTAATTATGCTCTGCCTCGTCCGCCTCGAAAAACGCTACCGCACACCGTGCTTATACGGTGAGGCGATAAACGTGTTAATTAGGTGGCAACCGCTCACAAAGTCATCCTCGCCATCTTGTTCGCTACCTGTAGTCAGTTCTGTAGTTCAACATCTCCCCGCCATTTCCATTCAGACAAACTCTTAATAGAATCGGCAGTTTTAAATAGCAACAACAGGACTCGACGTCTCCTTGGAGGAAAAAAAGGTCTTTGAATTGTCTCGCTCCCAAATTCTATTATGCGTGGCTGTTTGCGTACAAGTAGCCGTTTTTAGCACAGACTTCCGAAATGTTTTTTTCATGCGTTAAGCACTATTCGGAATGCAAAAATGCGTTATTCATCATGTCTCGGACGCATTTTTCTCCTGCCGTGCGACGCAAATCAAATCTTTGCATCAATAAATAAATTCGCGCGTTTCGTATTCATCGCCTCGCTTTCCATCCTGGGAGTTATAATCTTGTTTATCGAAAGACCTAAGGGTTCTCTCGTAAGAAGGGTAGATGTAATATTTAGTATTTCATTTCCCGCTAGAGAAAATAAGGAAAACATTCATTAAAAATACGCGCAGTTTGTTTGCGCGAGTTCAGTCACTTGATAAAGACGTGTGTCCAAGGTATATACTGTGTCCTCGAGATGCCATGAGTGGCAATTAAATTTTTTTCGACATTAATCTTTTTTCGGATTTTTTCCGCTCGATAGATTTCCTATTTTTTAAACATAACCTTCAGTTTGCTGTAAGAATATATCTATCGTATTTTGATGCACGAAATGTTTGGTATTGGTAAATGGCGTTTAATATTTTGCTGCAGAAAATTGTTGTCGTGACCGTAGTAATCAGTTAACTGTCAGGGCTTCCATTTACTCTAGACGCTCTTACTCTAAACCAGTGTTTCTCAAACTAGGAGCCGCAAAATTATTTTGGATATAAGGTGGAAGGCCAAAAAATAAAATTTCCACGAATAATTACATATTCAGGGAATTATAAGATATACGATATTATAAATAGTTATAAAAATAGTTAGTTATATAGTTATAATATATTATATAATAGTTATATAGTTATAATATAATTAATAGTTTGCCGGCCATCGTAGAGGGGTGCTTAGCGTGTCTGGCTCCCAATGCTGCTCCTACTGCTAGGGTTCGAATCCTGCCGAGGGCATGTCTGTATGTGTTCGTCTTTGTTAACGTTATTACGCTCTTTGTAAAAGACCGTTAACGGCTGTTGATGAGCTAATATGAAATGATTAAAAAAACGCTGAAGAAATTTACATTAAAGTTTCTGATTTTTACTATTTTCAATTCTAAGGGGGCCACATGATATTCCAGGAGAGACACGGTAATTGAAAGTTTAACAACCACTGCTCTAACCATGAAATTCTCTTCTAAGTCACGGGTAATTAGTCGCAGTGACCGCTCAATGTAACTTACGCATCTCCTGCTATATTTGCATGCGACTTCGCGCATATTTGCGAGATGATCTGGCGTGCAATGGCGAAATGCCGTTATCCTCACAAATACGTACTTGGCTGTCACGATCGAGTTTATACGTGAAAGTTCATTTTTCCTTATATGAGCGTGGGATAGAAACGGTTTCAACGTTCGCTAAGCGAGTGAAAAGAGAGATAATAGAAAAAAATCAAATATTTTCATAAGGATAAAGTAATGCGTGTCGGAGGAAAACTCCCGATAAACCGAATGCCTCGGGACCGACCCTATTCCGGTTAATCGGATGTTCCGGTGGATCGATTTGCCTATATTTGCGTAACGTAGTACAGGCAAATGAAAATTATAAGTAAATATAAAAGAAGCGAATGAAAAACTAAAAATGTAATTTAATGCTATTATAAAGTATTGAAAAGGTCAAGTATTCATTCCTTTATCAGGCATGGGAAAAATTAATGAATACATATTGCGACAAAAAAATTTCGTCATAAATAATGAAACTTCCGGTTAATTGAAATTCCAGTTATTCGATTTACGGTTAATCAGGAATCGGCTATATTTTTGTTTCTGCGTCTTATATCAGAATGCCGAACTTTTCAGCCGTGCGGTTCAATACGTCCACGCAGAACAGCAAGATTCAGAAAACCCACCGTAAACCTCTCCAAAAGCAATGAACTCATGAATGACCGATTTCTCTTGCTTAGCCGGAGTCTTTTGTATTTTTTCTTTTCATTTTCGGTTTCCCTCTCGAATACCTCAGCATTTTGTTCGAAGGGCCTTAATTCGCTTTTCAGACTCGAGGGGGCCAAGGCTGGAAACCAGTCGGTATTAAAAAGAAAAATGGCGAGAGATTCTCGTTTCTATGGAAATTCATTCCGCAGCACGCCGTAGGTGGCGCTGTTATTAGCATCCGCGTGCGTCCTTGCCATCGGAGGAGCCAGTCACGCCATCTCGAGGCCGTCTCGTTCTTACTGTTATGGCTGGTGGCATTCCTCCCTCAAGGGAGTGGAGCTGCTTCTGTGGCCATGGAGATACACCACGTGCGGACATAAAAGACAGTTTGTTCTCCCCTAATCTCGTTTCATTAGGAAAATACAAAAACTGTTTCGAAGAAACTTATTTTTCACGGCCTGACACAGACGGAATGGAACTTGATTATAGCGAGCACTACCCACTCGTCTCCAGCATTGCTTATGTATATTTTTTTATTTTTTATTTATTTATCTTTTCAATTTATATCAAATTAGCTCATAGACAGCAATTTACGGTACTTTACAATGGGCGCAATAACGAAATCAAAGACGAACACGTACGACCGCGCCATCGATAGTATTCGAACCCGCGACCCTTGCATCGGGAGCTAGACGCGCTAACCACCTCTTTGCCAAGGCTGCCATTATTAGTGCTCTCCCCGCAAATAGATCTGTGATTATTAGAGCATAAACCTACCATTAAATTTTAATTGGCCTCTCGCTGTATGTCGATTCTTTATGTTTACATAAATAAACAATTCGAATTTAGTATCATTGGAGGATCGCAGACTGAGTGCTAGATTATAAGGCTTCTGAAAAAAAACGCAGGTCGGAAGGTTTAGCAGAGGAGGTTGTAGGAATATTTGAAACGCCCACGCATATTAGGGCACGCGATCATGACTGTAAAACACGTGAGATCTATTGTAGGACAGAGCGAGAGCCAAAACACTCGATCCTCTGTAAATCCATGATTTTTTTGTTTTGAAGAAGAATTTTTCCTCGCCATCATTATATTTCTTTAATGAAATTGAAGTGGGCTTCATGTCGGAGTAATCATGGCTTGCGAATTCCCACTTTGGAGCTTGGTAAATATTGCAAAGCAATTATGGCAATAAGAGTGAAAGCTAATCCTATATAAACAATCTTATGGTAATTAATCAAGAGGTTTATGAGGTGGAAGAGGCAGATGTATGGATGGATATGACCTCCCCATGTGAGTCCAGTTCATGCGCTGCGCCAAAAGAACATGTAAATATCAGTGAGGTAAAGTGGGGAAAGTGCACATCTGGGGCAAGTGCGTTTTCAAATTACAGGGCTTAACCCATCTTTGTATAAGATCTGCCATCTAGTGGAGAGGTGGTAAGGCATATATTCCATAGAATGACCACTAGGGGGAGTCGGTGTACCTTGATATTTAATTTTGACATGTCATTTCCTGTGAGCTTACGATTCCACTCTGGTGACAAAAACGTGGACCTTAGAATATCTGCATGCATCAAGATTATATTACATCAGAAGGCCTTCAAATTAGCTATGTATGTACTTCTGTTATTAATCTATTTATGAAACATATACATTTTAACTTAAATTTAAATGAAATTCCTTTCTGAATGGGATTCGCACTTGCTCCTTAAAAATTAGCTTTGGGGCAAGTGCGTATCAGGATACTCACTTTCCCATTTATTTGAAAGCAATATAATGTACATATTACTACTAGCATATTTGTTTTAGGTGCCCATTTGGAATAAATATTAGGAAATCGGGCAGGGAGAAATGTTACTCTAAAGAAAAATTAGATGAAGCAGTTACTGAAATGAAAAGTAGCAGATGTGGAGTAAAGATTGCTAGCAAAAAGCATGGAAGTCCAATTAGCACTATTTGAACATGTTAAGGGTAGGCGTGGTGTAAAATCCTCCACGTATGGACGTAGTACAGCTTTGCCAGAACATGTTGAACAAAAAATCGTTGGAGGGTTAAAATACCTAGAAAAATATGGCTGTGGATTGCCAAGAAAGAGGTGATGTCGTTAGTAGGAGAACGCGTTAAAAAACAATATTGAAATACCTTTCAAGAATGGTGTTCCGTGTACTGATTGGTTCACTGCATTCAAGAAACGAAATAATCTTTCGGTTAAGAAACAACAATGAGTGAAATATTTTAGAAAAAAATATCTGTGACCCTTTTTTGATAAACGGTTATTTTAAATTGCTAAAAAGTATCATAAACGAATTAGGCCTTGCAGGCAAATCTGGGAGAATATGGAATCTGAACGAAACCAGTTTTTGCATGAATCCATCTAAAACTAAGGTTGTAGGCCTCAAAGTAGTTTTCTCCACCAGAACCATCAGTTCCTCTGCTAAGGAGAATATCTTGATTTTATTTGTACTTAAATATTTTTTAAAAAGGTTTTTCATTTTTCTATACCAGTTATCCTTTAATGTTTAAAAAAGTAAATAAATACCAAAATCGATTCAAATTACTTTTCTTTTTATTTCCTCTATCACTTAAGAAAACCGTGCTCCTTTACAAGAAAAATTTCACAACTTTTAAACGGTCGCAGGTAAATTAATGTAATAAGTTCCGTTGTGATTCTTGAAAACAAGAAAATACGAACTTTACCCACTGATTTATAAACTGCACATGAATATAAAATACTATGCCCAGTTCGCACTAGCCCCGTTGAGATGGGCAAGTGCGAACTACCGAGTGACCATATGAGCGAACCCAAACAAAAATAATATAATATCAAAATATTTAATAGGAAATGAATTATAATTGGGAAAAATTTAATTATAATAACTCAATAGCTAATTGACTTATAACCATTTAAACATGACTGGTCAAATATGGGTATGCACTTGCCCCACTTTACCTTATATATTTTTTGTTCCCCTGATCTTGGAGTTACAGATTCATAGAAACTGAAATAATGAAAAAAACATGTCCTGCGTCCAGTGATTATAAAAGCCTTTTCAGCGCAATCGCATTATTTTTGTTTGAAATCCAATTAGCCGCTTTCACTTTTTATTCAAAGTGAAAAATCCTCAACAAGACACGAAGGATTTGCTCGCGATGTTTTCGGATCTACTGGAACTCAGGCAAAAACTTGAAGGTCCGGTTTCCTCTTCGTTTTCATTCCTTTTTTTTCGGGTCGCCATCTCTGATGTCACTGCTTCTCTTTTTTTCGCCGCGGCACCTTTCGCGAACAAAAATAAAAACGCAAACACCTTTTTTTGCGAAGTTGGCCGCCCGCGAAGATATTTCAATTTGCCCAGAGAGACCAGTCGTGGTAAACTCCGTACGCGAGCCGAGCGATTTTCTTTAATTTTTTTATAAAGACGCGCTTTCATTGTCGCGGGCGCTCTGGCGCCCTCCGAGGTTTCGTTTTTTTCTGGGCCTCTTAAATAATAAATAACTTCCGTGAGAACATGTGTTGCGCGAAGGCGGCGGCTATCCGAGTTTTCTCTTGTTTTTAAAAAATACTTGTTTGAAGTCATGTGTGTGTTTGTGTATGTAAGTCAAGTCCGTAGTCTGAAAGAGATGTAAAGGAGCTTTGGAATCAGATTATATACTCTTCATCGAGATGAATACATCTACACTATATCGTGAAAAATTCTTAATTTATTCTATTTACTGAAAAACGTACTGTCTCGAATTTTCAGTTAGGATACAAATATAATAAATAAGCGTACCTAGTAAAAAATTGTTCGAAAAAATGAACAAATTTGACCAACTAAAAATGTAAAAGGATAAATTTTGGTGTCTCCTAATCAATTTAATGAGTATATACCTTGAAAAAATGTCTTTCCAATTCTCATAAATTGGTTGGGAAAACCAGACTCGCACTTCGGCTACAAAGCAGCCGTCATCAGTGATGATTCACAAATGGTGGAATATATTTTTTTTGGAAGCTACTAACGGTTGCCTCTTAGCCGATGTGCGCATCTGGTTTACCCAACCATTTTATGGTTATTGAAGAGACTCAGTTTGCCAATTTAATTTCAGCCATAAGGTTTACTTGAATTATACGCCTTGACTCAGCACGTCTGTCATGGATTTCTTTTAGGAAATGAATTTTAGATGGGAAAGGCCATGCATCTCCAAGTTTAAACCGAATTTAAAAGTCTCGCACCTTAAAATATTCAAATGATTTACATAAATGTTTCGTGTAATTTTTCGGGAAGAGTGTATCCCTCCGTTCCGTAGAAATCCGTACACCATGAAACGTAACATCACGGAAATCACCTTCTAGATATGGGATTCGAGTAGAACATTCGCGGTCAGAGGGTTTAATGCTGCATTATGACGCTTGAGACAGGAAGGTAGTCATGTATCCCACGTACGGCGAAGGATACGAAAAGGGACGTCATTTTCCCTTGTGAGATTCCCGACGATGAAGAATCGGAAAATTGTTTGAGTCGGCCGCGTGTCGATTCGCCGAAAAATAAACCGTCTTGGGCCACGCGCCCGTCATTAATGTTTCCAAAGGAAAGGGCATCACGGGGAAAAAGAAGCCATGTATGATCGGTTCATCTGGATTTGAGACACCGCCAGGAATTTGGACAGATACTAAATTTCATGGATCTTCGTTAAGCCATAGTATGGCTAGGTAAACTATTAATTGACCCATTTCTGAAACAAAATAGTCTCCCCTATCCTCATACCCTTTTTAGTAGTGTTGCCACTGACAAAAAAATAAATCCGCTAATTTGTTGTGAAAAATCCCCCAGAATTAGACTAAAATAAGCTAAGGTTCTGTTTCAAAAAGCAAAGAAATAAATAAAGTTTAGAATTAGAATTTGTTATTGAATTAAAAATTTTATTCTAACAATATTACAAAAATCACAATCATCATCACTTTCTTTTGGATATGCTTTGCTAGTTCTTATGATTTGTAATACACAGTCAGGCAGTTTATAATCATTACAACATTTATTATGACGTCGCAGGCCACTCATTGACACTATTGCATTCATCGTTTTAACTCCGATGCAGTTTCTGGTCTTATTTTTAATTAAGTCCACTTGACTGAAAATTCGCTCCACATCAGCATTTGATTAATTAACTCAATGCTATTTCAGAAATATTTTCAAATGGATTTTCTCCCAGGCAATCTTTGAAAGGATTAACTTCGAGCCAGAATTTTACTGTATCGTACTTTTCTACCCAATCAACTAAATTGATTTTATTATACTGTTAAATATTTAATTCTACACTATGAGCTGGAATTTTAACTCTTCTAAAAGTGGTGTTATTGGTTCCTTAGCAGCTTTAACTACACTTTCAACTGCAAAAATTACAATTTTTATAATGACTTAATATTGTCTGATAGTCTTTGCTTTAGCTGGATGAATAATGCCATTAAATATTCCCTACTACTTTCCCTTAATGCACATTCTTCAGCAACGTTATTTTATTTGTTTGTTTTAATTCCATTACTTTGTTCTCAAATCGCTATCCCAAATATGGCCTAGGATCAAAATAATCATTTGCATTATCAGTTAATGGATCAAGTGTGCATGACGGTAAAACCAACGTTCTTCCAACTGAATTAATCAATTATATGAGGTCTTTTAATTATTTTGTGGGATCATCATTATTAGCTTTAAAAGCTTTATTTACTTGCTGAACTTCTGTTAATATTGTTTGGAGAAATAGCATGCACGCTAAATTGGTTTCTTGGCAATTCGTCAAATGCTGCCTGAGATACTGCTAACTACAAGGAATGGCAAATGCAGCAAATCAACATTAAATTAGGCACATCGGTTTTTAATATTTGATACAAACCATTATTAACTCCAACCATTACACTTGCATTGTCATTTCCGATACCAACTAAATTTTGTAATGGTAATTTAAAGCAAAGGAGAGTTTCTTTGGCAGCATTTGAAATTCCTTGAGTATTACACGAGTGCAATTCAGTTACTGACAAAAATGTAGACGTGATTTTTCCAAACACAACATCATAGTACATAATAGATTTGTCTAATTGATTAGTAACAGTAATATCAGTCGATTCATCCAAAATTAAACTATTTATGAATACCACTCCTAACCCCATTAAGCACATCACTCTGAAAATGCGGATACAAAACATTTTGTATAATACCACTGCACTTTGTTTGATGTAAAGTTAATTAGCTAACTGCATCTGAATCTTGAAAGACACTTTTGCATATTTCTCCTAAATGATCAACCGACAGTGTAGCTGTATGTGCACATACAAATAAAGCCAATTTACCCTCTACCTCTAATTTTGTCATACTTCTGCTTCTGAAATTCAAGGTTTGTTGCCTACCTTTCTGTAAAGATACTATTGGTGCTGAATGTTTCAGATGTTTATGACTCTTCCCATGATTTTTCAAATCTGTTAATTTTGCTGTTATTTCGCACTTACAAAATTTGCGTTTTGCGTTGATATTATCAAATGGAACTTACATTAGCCACGTTTTAAAGTCATTATTCTTCAACCATTCCTTTCGAAATTTTTGTGTATATTGAGGTTTGACCATTTCAAAAAGTTCCTGTAAGGGATAAAAAAATTCAAAATTTATGAATAATAAAAAATTAATTCTCCAAGATAGTAATGCCTTTGAAGAATTTAATGTACGTTTTAAATTAGGTTCATTAACCTTTTTGCCGATTTAAACAAGGTATTGGTAGTCATATCAAAGTATCGATAGCGATAAACACAATAATATGGGAGATGAATGGCAACCAACGTTTATAAAGTTTATATACTTTAAGTGTGTAATATGACTAGCTTTTAAAAACATGAAAGAATCTCTTTAGAGTAAAAATTCTTAAAACAGAGGAGAGAACAAAAAAGAAAAAATGAACGGATTTTGAAAAAGAAGATTAAAATAATTGATACTAACCTCTTAAATATATGTGAATGTTATGCCGATTCTAAAATTGGTATGTTTTCAATTTCAATAGAGTACCTGTTTTCTTAAATGGAAATACAAAGAAATCAACATAAAGGGTGATTCACGAGGAATTTACCAAACTTGGAGGATAGATTAATCAAGTGATTTTGAGTGAAAAGTTTCTATAAACATGGGACCGATTCGGAAAGGTTAAGGAGATATGACTCTTTTTAAATAAGGCCATTTTGATGTAGATTAAAGACTTCAGGTAATAGACTGTTCGCAAACGCTGTGCATTGTTGTCTGCCAAGAGTCTATTAATTAAAATCTCAAGCAGCGATGTCACAACTACGTAAAACAGACAGAAATGCACAGTGTTTGCCAACAGTCTATTACCAGAAGCCTCCAATTTACATTGAAATTGCCTTATATAAAAAATTCCATAGCTCCTTAACCTTTCCAAATCGGTCCCATGTTTATAGTAACTTTTTTTACTCAAAACCACTTGATTAATCTATCCTCCAAGTTTGGCACATTCCTCCTAAATCACCCTGTATGTAACATATCCATAGCGATGATAACAAAATATTATTTAACAATTACAAATGAAGTACTAACCTGTTATAAAATAACTGACATCACGCTCAATTAATAACACCACCTTAAACAGTTGATATCTTCAAAGATAGACTTGGTAGAACTGATTCCAGTCACGCTTCACAAAACACTGACGCACTCTCACTATGGGTGTTGTTTCTACAATAATTCTAGTGAAACTGATGACGAAAGAGCATTCTCCTTTTTCCACAAGGGCTTTAAAATTTCTTAAAAATACATTTCCTAGAAAAGTTAGCTGTCCCGTCCATCTGGAGACTAGGGTTCCAGGGTTATTTCGCTTTACCTTTCGCGTAGAGGGAAGACAAAGACCCCGAAGGAACTCTTTTTCCATTCGGCGCGGGGTGTCTTCCGGTCACCATTCCGTTGAGAAAAGGGAGGAGAGAATGAGGAACAGGACGAAAGGGGAATAGTAAAATAAATGTGCTTCAGTAATTCGTAAAGGGAAATGAAAGAACGAAACATTAAACCATCCGTCATTACGTAATTTTTTGTATCAATCAAAGTTCCCCAGTTTGGGAAACTCTGCTTTAGAAGATTCAGTTTTCGTTAAATTAAGTAAATAATCCAGAAAATCCGCTATCCGCTATTTGACATTTTTGTACCCTAGTTGGTCGACGAAATAAGCTAGATCTAGCGGAAAATACCCCAAATTGGCAACACTGCTTTTTAGTGCTTTTCGTCATTGCTGAAAAGCACTATTATCTTGATGTCCGGCCGTCCGTCTGTCCGTGCGCAAATATCAGTGAAGAATTGGCTTAACCGATTTCAACTAAATTTGGTACATTGAGTAGTCACATAAATTAATGGCCAAAATGACATATTTGAACCAGATCGACTCAGCAGGGAAAAAGGGAAAGAGGTAGGAAAAGGTTTCAGCTGATAGACGATTTGAAAGGGAAAGAGAGTTATCAAGATATAAAGAGGGCAGCGGAAAATAGGAGTATATGGAGAACCAGGTTTAACCGTGAGTAATCAAGGACCTGTATATCTATTATTATCTAAGGAAAGTTCGATTAATAAAGATAAAGCCATTATAATCGGGGGCGATTTCAATCTTCCGTCAATTGATTGGAGGCATAATTGCTTTTATCCCGGTGGTAGAGAGCGTGAATCTTGCGAGGCTTTACTTGAAACTTTCGGCAAACACTCATTGTATCAGTTAGTGAGATTTCCCGCGAGATTTAATAATATATTAGACTTATTGGCTACTAATCTTCCTGAGCGTATGAATAGGGTATCTGCTGCTGAGGGAATAAGCGATCACAAGGCAGTGTACGTGAAGTTTCAGCTCAACATTAAGAAACAGGTTAGGGCTAAAAGAAAGCTTTATGTATTCGCCAAAACCGATTTCACTAGATTTAGGTCTTTTCTGCGAAATAAATATACTAATTTCTGCGAGGTAACAGATATTGCAGACGCGGAAGAATCCTGATGTATGTTCAGAGATATGATGCGAGAGTGTACAGATAAATTTATTCCAAGCAAACTGATGCGTGAAAATGCAGAACCTAGATGGTACAACCAGGAAGTTAGGAGCGCTCTCCGACGGTAAAGAAAACTCCACTCTCGCGTAAATAACACATCCTCAACAGCTACGGTCGAACAAATTGCAACGTTAAGGCAGCAATACAAGGAGGCGCCTTCTATAGCCAGAGTGTCAATTTGTAATGCGTTTAAAAATTACAAAAAGAAGGTTTTACAGGATAACTTGAAAGAGAACCCGAAAGAATTTTGGTCTTACGTCAGAGAAGACCAAGGTAGGGGCCCCACTATTGCGTCACTGAGATCGGAAATGGGAAATGTAGTTCACGATAGTGCGGAGAAAGCAAACATTTTAAATCAACACTTTCAGAAAGCTTTTACTCCTAATGACGATGAATGTGAAACCACTATTCCTATGCATCAGGGCGACTCAATGGAAGATTTGATATTTTCCGAAAATGGTATCACGCTCCAACTTCATTCAGTTAAACCAAATAAATCTCCTGGGCCGGAGGAAATACCCACGCGAGTATTGAAAGAGTTAGCTTATGAAATCGCGCCGTATTTAAAAATTATATTCTAGAAATCCATTGCGGAAAGTGTAGTTCCTAAAGATTGGAAGATGACACACGTTACGCCCATCCATAAGGGCGGCGACAAAGAGATCCCCGAAAATTATCGGCCGATTTCCCTAACATTATTATCGTGCAATATAATTAAGCACATAATCTTTAGTTCTGTAATGCGCTATTTAGATAGTCACTCATTGCTTAGCGGATGCCAGCACGGATTCCGGAGAGGTAGATCATACGAAACGCAGCTCGGCTTGTTCGTGGATAATTTGTTACTCAGGTCGATGCCATATTCATTGACTTCAGGAAGGCGTTTGATAATGTATCTCATAAGAAATTAATTGCAAAGTTAGGAAAATATGGTATCAATCCGAAAGTTGTCAGTAGGGTGAGAGACTTCCTCTCGAATAAAGAACAGATAGTTGTCATCGATGGGAATTACTCGTCCCCCGTTAAAGTAGCGTCGGGTGTTCCTCAAGGAAGTGTATTGGGCCCTCTACTTTTTTTAATCTAAGTGCATGATATCTGCTCGGTAGTTCGTAGTAAAGACTTTTTGCCAATGATACCGTTCTATATAAAGAAATAAAAAACCAGGAGGACTATCAGTAGCTGCGTGAAGACTTAAGAGCCATTTCAGCGTGGTGGAAAGAATGGCAAATTGAAATTAATTAAACTAAAGGTGCCGCAGTTACGTTCTGGAAAAGTAAAAACATAGAAGTAGGTTTCGAGTATAAAATAGATGGAATAAATATTCAAGCAGCCGAGTGTGTAAAATATTTAGGAGTAACCATTTGTCGAGATCTTTCATGGGGCATGCACATTCGTCGAGTTATAGGCGCGGCCAACAAGAAACTGGCATTCATAGGTAGAATAGTAGGGAACACTACAGAAAAAGTACGCGAAACATGTTACTTATCACTGGTTAGACCACAAATGGAATACGCCTCATACATATGGGATCCGTACGAGAAGGGACATATAATTCAATTAGAAATGGTGCATCGCATAGCAGCCAGATTCGTAAAACAAAAGTACTAACATAAGGAAACCGTCACCTCAATGTTGAGGGATTTGAACTGCGTACCACTGGTGGAGCGTAGATTGAACTCAAGGGTGTGGCTTCTGGAGAAATATAGATCGAAATGCCTAAAAGACGAGGTTGTAGGAATAATTGAAGCACCAACATACCACCAACATATAGGTAGAAACGACCGAGATGATAAAATACGTGAGCTCGATTGTAGGACTGAGCGTTATCTAGACTCGTTCTTTCCGAGGGCAATACGAGATCACAATATAAAATTTCAACCTGCGATAGACAATCTTTAGGTAGGTTTATGGTGCATTGCACCCCCTGCCGTCCACCAATTAGGTGAATTGCAGGGTAACATTTAGATGTATCTATGATGATGATAATTAATGTGCATATATATATGGAAAACAATAATGGCATATTTAAACTGAATCAGCCAAACAGGGGTGCCACAATTACAAATTAAATTCTTTCAGTTATTATGGAGTTGAAAGGAATGGCTGAACGGAACAATTAAATTTTGTATATGAGATTTGAACAACATACCATAATGAAAACAAGATGTTTATCATCATCATGATCATCATCCTCATGCTACTGTCCGAATACAGGTTTTAGCTGAATCGCTGCCTCCATCTCTCTCTCTCTCTCCCTAGAAACCTCTTTTACACCTCTCTATTCCTGCTTTATATTCTTTAATATTCCTATTCCTTTTCTTCCTCTTCCTCTTCTTCCACTAATTTTACCTTCTAAGATCGTCCTTTGTAAACGCTGTCTTCTCAATATGTGCTCTATCCAATTCTCTTTTCTTTTCCTGATTGTTTTTATTAGCATCCTTTCTTCTCCCACTATTTCTAATACTTCTTCGTTTCTCTTCCTCTCTGTCCATTTCACTTTCATCATCCTCCTCCATACCCACATCTCAAAACTCTGAATATTTTTCCTCCTTTCTTCTTACCGTCCACGTCTCTACGCCATAAAGAGCTACGCTCCATATGTAGCATTTTGCTAATTTATTACTTGTTTCTAAATTTATTTTCTTACTTGTGAGAAGCTCCCTCTTCTCGTTAAATGCTGCTTTTGCCATTGCAATCCTACTTCTGATGTCCTGTCTGTTACTTCCATCATGCGCTAAATCATAGCGGAGTTAAAGAGCTGGGCTACTACATGTACATGATACCCTGTAATTCACCTTTTTGCTGGATGGCAGGGGGTGCAATGCACCAAGGGTCCATAGTTTTCCTACGTTATCTTTTCCTATAATGTTCTCTTATCGTCCTAGGGAAAAACGATCCTCTATATTGCTCCGTTCTACAGTCAATCTCGAGAATCTTATCCTCACTGTCCTGCCTTCCGAGATACGTCGGGCTTCTGATAATTCCTACTACCTCGTTCACCATGTGCGATACTAGGTCCCTGGCGTGGTTTTATTTCCCGTAAACCTAGGATTATTTCCCCTTTCCTTCCCCCTTTATTTTTTCCCTTTACCTCTTGGCGTGTACGTGTGCGTGTCTGTGGTGGCTTAGTAGGTCCCTGTCGCGGTCGTACTGACTCACAAACATTCTAGCAACGGTGTGATTTTTTTGGGTCCCTGGCGCAGAGTAATTTCTCGCAAACCCGGTCCCGTTTCCTTTTCCACCATTAGGATTAGTGATTGTGCGATTGAGAGTGAATGTGTGAGTGACATTAGCTCCATGGCGTAGGATTACAACCCCTAAAACTGTAAGTTTATAATTTTTGTTATCCTTTGCCTTTCCTTCCTTTCCTCCTTCCTCCCCCCCTTTTCATTGTGTCTCTCTAATTTTGAATTTTACGGTTAAGGATTTAATTTACATTTAACATCAATTTCGCCGTAGTCTCCATCTTTACTTCTTTATATATACCTCGCACTCAGAGAGACAGCTACATTTTTAGGGTAAGTGTGAAGTAGAGAGAGAGGGAGAACAGGGAGAATGGGAGGGAGAGATGGAGGAGAATAAAAGGGTGAGAAAAGAAGAGAATTGGAGCGGGAGATGTGGCTAATGGGAGAGAGATAATAGGAAGTGCTTTAATTTTAATATTTTATTCGTGTATACGTCATATTTCACTGGTAATTATTTTGGTATTATATATATACAAACACACACAATCTTTTAACGATTTCTCAGTTGTTATCTCGTAATTACCTATTATCACATGGACTTATGATCTCCATTATTCTTCTTGTTCTCCTTTCGCCTTTGATCTTCCCTTCGCATGTAACTCTTAAGAATACATATATATCTCTTCTTAGTATACGCCCTATCCATCTACTTTTCTTACTTCTTCTTCTTTTCTTACTTTTAATATAATTTGTCGTTGAAAAATTAACAATAGTTCACGAACCTTGGAATGAAAACGCTGCCAAATCTAGAAAATAAGATCAAGCAAATAACGGTGACAGGTCTCTATTATAATTCGCTTGAAAGGAAATCGACTGTTTTGAAACGCATCTTATCGTTGAATGGAAGGGTTAAGTGTACAGATAAAAACACTGGTTACAGAAGGTAAGTTTTATTTAAGTTAGTAACATCTTATGATTATACAGTCAATTTAAGTTGTCATATCGGCCATAGATCTTGCCACTACGCGTCCTCGACGGTGAATGGGGTCGCTTGAGTGGAATTCGGGCCCTCTCCCTTGCCCTTGCGCGGAGGGTGACCCTTGGACGCTCCTCAGGTACGAGAGCCGCGGGTGTTGATGGTCGACTGATTCATCGAACGTGATGGGCACACCAGAAATGAAAAAAAACAAAGATTCCTCTTAGGTCAAATATTATATTGGACGCGTGAAAATTTTGGTGACGTGAATCCTTAATCGAAGCAGAGAGTTTACACTACATCGTCTGTAAATATTTACCTTCAACAAACGGTTATTTTGACAAACTGTCTCGAATTTCACGTGATTTGTGAATTAATAAGAAATTATCAGATCTATTACCACCATTAGAGGTTATTATTAACGTAAAACTGCACCGTTTAAAGGATTTTATTCCTGTGAGTTAGGTGCGTAAACACAAAAGGCACAAACCTCTGTAATGGCCTCTCCGGCCGATTCGTGATGTAGAAAATCAAGGACGTTATAAGAATGCTCAATAAATCCAATATTATTTTAGACATTGCGTACACCTTTTAACTCGCTGGCAGCTTGCAGTCAAGATTAATCTGTTGTCTTAGCAACGCGAGCCTTTTGTTGCCAAAGGCGCTCGGCAACAATGGAATTCAAATTTTCCGCTATTCATACCTTAAGACATTACTAGAGAACCGAATGCAAAGTGTTTTCACACATACATTATACATTATATATATGTATACATATATATATATGTACATATATAACAACTTACGGAAAAGGAAAGGTAAAATGAATATATGGATGTCAACAAGGTGTTGGGATGAGGAAACCCAGTGAGCACTCACCAATCAGACGACTTCAGGTTGGCGAGGCTCCGGGGATGTCGAAGCGACACACGTAAAATAACACAAAAACACAGAAACATCACAAACGTAAAGCTTTCGGAACTACTCCTTCTTCAGCTACAGAGAGAGAACTGATGGCCAGTTCTCTCTCTGTAGCTGAAGAAGGAGTAGTTCCGTAAGCTTTACGTTTGTGATGTTTCTGTGTTTTTGTGTTATTTTACGTGTGTCGCTTCGACATCCCCGGAGCCTCGCCAACCTGAAGTCGTCTGATTGGTGAGTGCACACTGGGTTTCCTCATCCCAACACCTTGTTGACATCCATATGTACATATATATATACATATGTATATATATATATATATATATATATATATATATATATATATATAACAGCTTACCTTACCTTAAGGCATTACTAGAGAACGGAATGCAATGTTTTTGACAAATAGCTTATACATTATATATATATATATATATATATATATATATATATATATATGTATATATATATATAATGTATAAGCTTTGAACAACTAACTTTTTTATGAATCTTTACAATTTTCATATAAGGTCCTCGGAAAATATAACTTGTTTGATTGTTTTATATACCAAAGTTAAGAAAAGTGCTTGCTTACTTTAGTACATACCGCTCTAGGCCATTTCTAACCAGAACCTTTGAAATAGATATTTTTAGGAAATATCATGGTGGAATTCTGTCCTTACAATATCGGTAAGGATGTTTACCTCTTTCTCTAGGACCATCTCGGATTTTAGAATGGGATTACATTCTACGGAATATAGTATTTTTGGGCATCAAATTTAATATTTCACTGTTTCTCAACCTTTTTTATAATTCGATTTTATATTTAGATGTAAACTTATTTGTGATATATATTCATAACCCCATAACCGGTCACCATCTTTATCATCTCCCTATCTGTCTTCTTTTCGGTCTCTCGATGTTTCTTGGGATCCGTTCTATAACACTGGACCTCCAACGCTGATCATTTCTTCTAGCAATATGACCCGCCCACTGCCACTTAAGTGCCTTTACTCTTTTAATTACCTCAAAAACCCCGTCTTCTTTCTTACCCAGTCGTTCCTTTTGCGGTCTCTTCGGGTTATCCCCAGCATGCATCTCTCCATGCTCCTCCGTGTTGTTCGCAGGCGCTGGACTATTGTCATTCACAGTCCATGTTTCGCATCCATAGGTCAAAACAATCAGAACACATTGGTCATACTATCTCCTTTTCAGAAAGACTGGGATACTTGATTTAAAAAGATTTGCATTCCAGTCAAAAGCACTCCATGATATCTTCACTCTGCGGTTGATTTCTCGAAGAAGTGATCCGTCGCTAATGATGAGTTGACCCAAATAAACATAATTTGTTACTTCTTAGAGTTTTGTTCCGTTGATCGATATCTTCTGTGGATTTGTGAAAGAGTTTAACATGACCTTTGTTTTATTAAGATTCATTTTAAGCCCAGGTTCTTGGTTTGCCTGCTCCAGTTCCTTAGTTCTCCTACGGAGCTCTTTTGGGTTTCTTGCGAACAATATGATGTCGTCAGGAAATTGCATGCGACTCAGATATTCTCCATTTACCTTTATACCAATTTTTTCCTAGTCTTGCGTTTTTAGTACTTCCTCTACAGCTGCTTTGAATAATTAAGGAGACATGGTATCTACTTACCTTACTCCCTTTTTGTCTTAAAGGCACTTGTTTCTTCATGCAGCTGGACAGACGATATCGCGGCTTTATAGATATTCTTGATTAAAGATACTTACGTTTCTTCTACCCCATATTTCTTGAGTGGATTTAGCACTGACGAAGTTCGGGGAGAGTCGAATGCTTTCTCGTAGTCGATAAAGCACATACAGAGGGGAACTCGTACTTATTAGTCCGACTAATTATCTCCCTGACTACCTGAACGTGGTCCGTCGTATTATATTCACTGAAAAATCCAGCTTGTTGTCTGGGTTGAGCGAAATCAAGATGCTTTTGAAGGCGCGTCGTGAGAATCTGTGAATATTTTTTAGACTTCCGGTAGCAGGCTGATTGGCCGACTATTATTCAAATCTTTCTTGTAACATTTCCTGTGCAAGAGGTTTAATGCTTGCGTGGTTCCACGACCCTGGTATATCTATCTTCCTTAAGCAAGAGATGAAAATCTTGGAGAGGATGTTTTCCATTCAGTAATCTGCTGTCTTGAATATTTCTGCTGTGATGCAATTTTATTATGTATGTTATTTTAAAATCAGGTCCTTCTTTTGTATATTATGCATGTTCCAACCTCTATATTCATTTTATATATTTCATGTGTATTTCATCTTATTTTATGCCTAATCATTGTATATTTCTTGTGTATATTACTATACAATCTTTACATGTATTTTTTTCACGGTATACAACGACTCTGTATATACATATTCTTCTTCTATACATACTCCTTTCTATTTAATGTTGTAATATTATATTGCCATATATACACTATCTAGGATTTTCGCCGTTTTTTTACACACTCCTCCTCAGTGGGTGTTTTTCTACATGGCATTTACTATGAATAACAAGCATGTCTGTACCTAGGTTTCCACTACGAAGCTATACTCAATACATAGCATTTTATGAACTTTTTGCGCAATTTTTCCTTATATTCCTCTTAAGTAGGCGTTTCTTTCTTCTGAAATTCGTTTTTGCCTTTCCTATTCTAGTTCTGATCGCATTCGTACATTTTGCTTCTCTTTTTATGATCCTTCCAAGGTATTTATAGGCTGAAACTTGTTCTAAAAGCTTTCCTTCAATACTTATGTTCAGATTCTCTTCTTTGCCCGAAATGACTTTGGATGTTTCTGTATTTATTTTCATATCGTATTTTATACCTGTTATTTCTAGTCTATATATCATTTTCTGGAGTTCCTCTTCCTTTCTTGCTAGAAGTACTTGATCATCCGCGTATTTTACTGTTCTTATAATCCTTCCTCAAATTTTGAAATCTCCTGTGCCTTCTAACGCTTAATGCATGGGACTTTCTCCATATATATTGAATATAGTTGGCGATAGGTAGCAGTCCTGTCTTACTCATCTACCGATATTTACTCCGCAGGTGTCCGCATTCTCCAACCGGACTCTTTTAACTTGATTCACATATAGATCAGTTTCCTGTCTTTCCAGACTACACCTATATCCTTTAATATCTTCATCAACATGACCCAATTTACTCTATCAAAGAACTTCTGCCAGTCTACGAAACATACGCAGATACCATGACTATTCTCTATTGCCCTTTATGATATGATTCTAGCTACCCCTATCGCATCTCTAGTTCCTCGGCCATTTCTGAAACCGAATTGATCTTCCTCTAGCATTTCTTCTGTCCTTTTCTCCAGCCTTTTACTAAGAATCCTCGTGATGATCTTCGAAATGTGTGATAGAAAGCTTATCGTTCATTAATATTTGCACTTCATTGCCTTTGGCTTCTTCTTTAGAGTGGTCATTGTTGCTTCTAGGAAATTCCGAGGCCAATCTCCCGTGTCGTAAATCTTATTAATTAATTTCGTGATCGCTTTTAGTCCTTCTGATCCCATGACTTTAAGTACCTCAGCTGGTATTCTATCGCTGCTTGTGGCTTTCCCTTTCTTTAATTCCACAATCGCTTTTTATACTTCGCTCTCCTTAATACTTGGTCCTATGTTGTCTTCTTCAATGTTTTCATGATCTTTCAGGTCTATTTTTGCCGATCCTGCCTGCTTGCTGTATTATTCCCATACCTTTGATACATCCTGTGTTTCTGAGACTTTCTTCCCATCCGTATTCATAAATCCTTTACCACGAATTCCATTCGACTTTTTATCTTCTAATTCCAGTGCCCTAGCGTATATTATAGCGTATCGTCCTAACCTCTCCATTTGTTGTATTTTATCACATTTTTCTTTTATCCAATTTTCTATAGCTTTGTCTATAACCCTTCTCAACTCATTGTTTATGCGTCTATATTTGGCTTTAACTTCTTCACTTTTAACGATTTTCCATTTTCGTCTCTGATCCATTTTATCCAGCATTTCCTTACTGATCCATGGTTTCCTGATTTTCTTCTCTTGTTTTCCAATTTCTTTATCCAAGGTATCCTTGATAATGATTTTAATTTCTTTCCATTCTATATCCACGGTCTTTGGTTTGTTTGCCAAATTTTTTAGGCGATCTTCCAACTTCATGCTGAATACATCCTTTTTTTCTTTCAGTTTTTCTAGGTCCCAAGTCTGTCTTTCTCTTCGCGGTGTTCTTATTTGATTGAGCTTTGTACTTACGTCAACTATTATAAGGCTGTGATCTGAATCAATGTCTGCTCCTTGGCGGTCTTTATGCTGCTCCTGAATCTTTGTTTTACTAGGAGGTAATCTATTTGGTATCTCCTTCTATCTCCTAGACTTTTCCATGTGTATAACCTTCGTTTTTGGTTTTTGAACCATTTATTAGTCACTACAAGACCATTATTGATGCAGAATTATATCAGTTTTTCCCACCTCAGTTTCCCTCCCCAAGTCCGTATTGCCCGACAACATTTTCTTCCTGTCCTTATCCGCTTATACTGTTACAATCTCCCATTATTATGCAGTTTACCTTTCCTCTTCCGTCTTCTTCGTAAATGTCATTAATTTGGTCATACATCTCCTCGATTTCTTCACCTTTATGAACTGACGTTGGTATATATATCTGAATTATCAGTATGTCCACTGGAACTGCTTTTACCTTTATTGCCATTAGTCTATCGTTCGTTGCTATTATCTTTGTCACGCTTTTCATCATATCTTTCCTAAGTACCAGAGCTAGTCCCCTTTCCTCAATATTTACTCCAGAGTAAACTACCGTGAACTCTGTCGAGTCGAACTGTTCTTCTCCTTCCCATCTAGTTTTGCGCAGTCCTATAATCTTAACTCAATTTCTTCTTTCAAGTTCTCTAGCTTTCCTGCATTTCTCATAGTTCTTACGTTCCAAGTGCCTATTCGCAAATTACTTTCGATAAATGTTTTCATTAAGGCAGTCCCCGCCCGGAGATCCGATTGGGAGACTATTTTACCTCCGCATTGTTTTACCTCGAGAGAACTCATATTGTCCAACCATAGACGAAAAGGCAAAAAAGTTTTTATTCGAGCGAATTTGAGTAAACCGGGAAGGAAGGAGAAGGTAGAGAAAGAGGAGAGGGAGAAAGAGAGGTGAGGATAGAGAAGGAGATAGGTAGATCGAGATATGCGTCTTTATTAGGGTGAGATAGAGTCTATTCAGCCATCTAACTCAGTGGTTCCTAAACTTTTGCAGGCGCTGCACCATATCAAAGATATACAACATTTTCGCCGCACCCCGGCCTTGAAACATGGTTCTTATATTTGTACATATCCATTTGTTGGAACCACGCCATAATCAATTTATTAGAGATGAGATTAATTTTCTAGTTACCTATCAACAAATCCAAATCGTTTATTTATTTATCAATTTCGCGGTGCTTCTAATAATCTGCTGCGGCGCTCCAGTGTGCCGCGGCACCCAGTTTGGGAACCACTGATCTAACCCATGAAGAAATTAAGAAAGGAAGCGTTAGAAAAATAGGAATGGAGATGGAGAGAGAGAGAATGAGAGATAAGAAAGTATGTCTTTATTGGCGATGTTGAGGCTAAGTATCCCTCTCTTCCACCTTACCATTCATTACAATTTGTTTACATCTGGATTTCTGGTTACAGAATTTTAGTTACACAGTATAAATTAATACAGAGTAAATAACCAAGGGTAGAGCTATTTGAGATTTACATATTTAACAAAGATTTGTTTAAAATTTACAATATTAATTCACAGAAAAATGGTTACCACGAGAGAAATATATGTCAGTGTAAACTTATGAAAACATATACATGTACATTCTCTTACAAATATGTAGATAAGTGCAAAAGAGACAGTTTTGAATAATTAAAAATATCGATAGAGAGAGACAGACAGAGAGAGAGGACAGAAAAATGGAGATCGAAAGGGAGAGGAAGATAAAATAGGGAGAGAGAGAGAGAGAGAAAGGAACAAAAGGAGAGAGAAAATAGAGAGCAGATGGAGGGAGAATGATAGAAAGGGAAGCAATCTGACAAATCTGATGATAAAACATTATAGAGAAATAGAGATATCCAGTATCGATATCAGTTCATGGCTTCGGTCAGGTAATAGATTTAGATGCCTCATGTAGCAGCCGAAAGATTGAAGCATATTCAAACTTCCGCAGCAAATTTGCCGTTCTTGACGTCAATGTATGTTTTATTCTAATCAGAATGGTTGGTGAATTTCCGCTCTCGCAGCTGAAATGCGCGTGTATTTACGTTTTTACGGATGCAGAAATCGCCTGTATCGTCGATCGGAAACGAGCCATAAAACGAGCTCGATTATCGATTTTTTTGGAAAATTTATTTTCTTTGTACGGTTCGATCGATATATATATCGTATTTTGAAGTCGATTGCCGTTTCAAGTTGGAAATTCAAGAAGCCGTTGCAAAAACGTGAGGCAGAGAAAAAAATTGCTTTTTTTCTACCGGATCGCTATGGAAGAGAAATAAATTCCGATATAGCGCTTTCTTTATATTTTTACCTAATTAATAAAACAAAAAACACGGGACAAAGGGAGACGACAACCTCCTTTCTGCAGTCTTTTTCCTTTTTTGTCGCACCCTATACGCTAAGAGGATGGGAAAAAAGGATGGCCGTGATTCCATCCCTAGGAGATTTAACGAGAAGAAAAACAAAAGACGAATTACGACGCTAGCAGGAGAGTTTTTTCTTTCCTTCCTCGCATACGACGACCTCGCGCGCGCGTTACGTTCGCGACACACGCACGCACCGGGACGCGGGTAAAAACGGTCTGGCGCAGAAAATATCTAGCAATTCGCACGTCGACGGGGGAAAATAAACCAAAACAAAAACGGTCGCCTTTTTTGATAATGACGCGTCGCGCTCGTCCTGTTAATTCGCGAAAATCCTCCCACTCCATCCGTCTACACACACGCACACACTCACTCACAGAAAGCACAGACACGTACTCGCGCGCACACACACACACGGTCCGCGCATATCCAATTTGTTTGAATTTCAGCCCTCTTTGTTTCCGCGATTTTTCGTATTTTTTTCCCCCTCTCCATCCCTTTTCCCCTAGACGCCGGTTCGCTTCCGTCGTACTCACCCCTTTCCCTCTTCTCTCCTCCCCCCTCACACACACACGCCCGTCTAAATAACGCCTCTAACCCCATTTTACTACCCCCTCCCCCGTATCTGCCTCCCCCTTACGCCTCCCACGCCCTCCCTATCATTTCTCCCCTAGCAGTTAAAGTACGCTATTTCCTAACGCCGAGGGAGACAGGGATAGAGGTAGCAATTCCCTCGCCATACGCCTCCTCCGAGTCCTCCGCGGGGCTCATTGCAGTCAGTAAACATTAAAAACTACCTTCCCGGAGAGGCACTCTTCCTCCCCCTCTTATAATTCCATCCTCCCACAGACTGATACCTCCCTTCTTCATTCCTACCCCTCCTTTCGTTCTTCTTGTCTCATTTCGCTCTGGCTTCCTCATTCTCTATCCGTTTATTTTTCTCTTTTTGTGCGTCATATTTCCATCTCTTTTTCTGTCATTCGCCCTCCCTCGCTTTCTCCCCTTCTCCCACTATCTCTACTCCGTTTTCTCTCTCTCTTTCTGTTTCTCTATCTTCCTCCCTCCCTCTTTCTCTTTCAGTTTATCTTTCTCCATTTCTCTAACCCTTTCTCTCTCTCTCCATCCTTTTACCTTCAGCCTCCCTTCCTCTCTTTCACTCTCTCCCATCCTTTATCTCTCCATCTTTTCCTCTTTCTCCGTCTCTCTCTTATTTTCTCTCTCTACTCTTCCTAATCCTTTCTTTCTCCGTCCCATCATGATTTAAATGGAAGAATAGACCGTGAAGTCTCAATCTCACCCTAATAAAGACGTAAATCTTCTCCTCTTCCTTTTTCTGTCTCTTCTCATCCCTGTTGGCTCAAAAAGAAACTTTTTTTCTTTCTGCCTCTCTCTCCCTGCTCTCTATCTCTCCTCCTCTTTCCTCCCTCATTCTTTCCCTTTTTCTCTCACCCTCCTTCTCTACCTCCTCTTTATCTCTTCATAGATTACTAGTTGTATTTCTCTCCTCCAATTTCCCCAGATCATCTCATTTCCTGTCTATTCCTCTCTTACTCCTTACCTCTCTCTCTTTTCCCACACTTTACCACTCTCCCTCTCCCATATTTCTCTCTATCTTCCTGTCCCTTTATTCTCACATTTTAACTCTTTTATCCTCCCTCCCTCTCTACCTCCTTACCTCTTTTTCTCTCCCTCTGCTATCATTGGCTGTCTTTTTCTCTCTCATTACCTTCACCTTCTCTAATTTGCCATTTTCTTTTTTCTCCACCTTTTTCTCTTTTTCGCTCCCTCTTTGCACCATAGCCAGTCCCCTCTTTATACCGTAAAGAGCGACCGTTACCCCCTCCACGCCCCCCTCCCCACACTCCCCCCGCACTCTCCTTCTTCCCCCATTACGCCGCCCCTCTCATCACAAGCTCCCTCTCCCGGAGTGCCTTTACAACAAAGGAGCGAATTCCGTTATGAAGGGGTGGCTGACTTGCATGGGTTGGGAGACGGGGGGAGGGGGGAGGAGGAGAGGGGGGGTAGGGGGAAAACGGGAGTTTGTTGAGTGAGAGAGGTTCTGCAATGTTGGCGGAGAGAAAAGGGAGTTTGAATGGCGTGTAGGGTCGGAGAAGATGGTGTCGGAGGGGAGATATAGCTTCCCCTTGCAGTCTTTCAGGGTGTGTCCCTTTCCAGCCCAAGGCCCAGAGAGCAGGTCTGGGAAAAGATGGGAGGAGAGTGAATGAGGGAGGGAGGGAGGGAGGGAGAGGAAATGAAGGAGGGAGAGGAAATGAGGGAGGGAGAGGAAAGGAGGGAGGGAGAGGTAGAAAATGTTCGGAGATTCGGTTATTGGAAGCGAATAAAAAAGAACCGGTTCCCATAGCCTTTCCATTCTGACCGTCCTCTTTCGCATCCCGGTTGGATAAGGTCCTCTTGCATTCCCATAGCGTGTCGGGACGGTTTTAATTTTCGTTTTTTTTTCTCCTCCTTCTAACTCCTTCGAAACTTCCATCTCCTTCCTTTTTCCCCTTCTCCTTCCCCTCCCCCTCCTTCCGAGCAGGCTTTTAAGGGTTGAGTTCGACGATGTAACTGATTCCGCATTAATTATTTATTCCCTCGAGCCGTGAGGCTGTTATGATATACCGGGGTCGTTATGGGCCTTCCGACCTTCTTTCTACCCTTACCTCTTCTATCTATATGTGTACCTACCTTCTTTCCTGCTGCCTCCTTGGCGGATCGGAAAAGGACACTTAACTTTTTGAGTACAGCGGGCGACGCTCTGAGAATTAATTCATCCATTAAAGACATCAATTTTTGAGTTACTTCCTCAGTCCTCTTAACGTAGCTATGAATTTTATGACAAATTCTCGTACGTAGCATAGCTCCAGGTAGACACAAGTGCGTATGTATGTGTGTGGATATGTACACGCACGAATGAGCAGCAGAACCTACTCCGTATAATGTCGCTAAGAAAAACTATTCAAAAGAATAAGCGCTTAAAATGAATAAAAAATTGAAAAGGTACTATGTAATAGAAAATGCTCTTTTATACGAATCATACGTACTTTGATTCCCTGCAAAAATGTAGGTTATTATGGCGATATCGTTATTACAAATCTCGCTATTAAAACCGTGAAAATTTGAGCAATAGAAGTTTATAAAAACGAGATTTTGCTGTATACGTATCTCGAGAGATTTGTCAATGATTCGAAGACGATAGTCCCAAACAATTGACGCTCAAGTTTTGCCCGTTAAATCGTAAAAAGAGCTGGGCGAAGCAGGTGAGCGTTATGGCTACGCTGTAGCCATCTTCGGTGGCAATTCGACGATAGTTGATTATCAAAAGAAAATAAATCGGTTATAGGGAGTTGCCGCAGAGGAAGGCTGCACGGTAGCCGAAGGAGTCACCTTATATGTTCCTCCTATCTGTGGCTTTAATAGCCTGTATCATCAATTGGATTTCAATCATGAGGCGGTCTTAATAATCCAGTTTTTTATATTCGTTAGTGCTACAGGCAGTTGATTTTTAGCGCCATATTTTTACGCGCTGGATTTTCCGTCGTCGTTTTTCTACGAAGCTGAATTGGATTTTTTTGATTTTTTATAAGCAGCATAACTTCCCGAAAATCAAGGTGATGACGTAAATGTCTCAGCGATTTAACGATACAATAATATTCCGACGCCAACTTAACCAAAGCCAATCGAAAGCATTTCTATAAAAATGGAAGCTTCATTTGATGACGCATTATGATAAAGCGCGTTTTATTTGTTGAGGTTTACTTAGAATTGTAAACTTAAACTTCTGTATACATTTAGCAATATAATTATATGATGTAAGTAAAGTCATTTATTCAATAATTAATTAAAACGTTGTAACTTTCTATCTATAACCATTTCCTGAAAATTTATTTTAACCGAAGAATATATTGTCCTTTTTTTATGAGTTCTGTTTTATGATATTTCAAAAATTGATGCTGTTTGCTAAAGAATAGATGCAAAAAAACGTTAAAACGCTGATTAATATTTACTATTACATCAAAGAAATAACATTCTAATTCAAACTCGGTTATTAATGAAGAAAAAGTATTATATACTACCCTAATGTTATTGTGCTCCGCCTCCGCGTAAACGGGTACGAAGAGCAATAATACATTCGTAAAAGAATATGATTCCTGTATATTGAGGCACTTTCTAAACTTTTCGCGACCAGTTGTTCGGCGCCCACACGTATTGTACCTTTTTTGTTATGCTTATGCTCACAACAAAATGTTGAAGGGGAATATGCCTTGTTGAATCACTAATTATCCGAGTTGTGGAAATTATGCGGCCTTGGTTTCACTTAAGTCGTGCACAGTTATGCACAGCCACACTTTCCCATCCTTCTCATTGTGAAACTTATTTACTTATTTTTGCACATATATATATATATATATATATATATATATATATATATATATATATATATATATATATATATATATATACATATCAATCCAGTCGCAAAAAAGTATCGGAAAAAAGAGTCGCATTGCGGCCGCAAAGGAGCCGTCATCAATGGCGATTCGCCGAAAGATAGTAAATTACCATTGGTGACGGATGCTTTGTAGCCGAAATGATCCTCTGGTTATCTCCAACTTTTTATGGCAGTTTGATAGACAATGATAGTCATTTTGAATCTATCCATGAGCTGAATTTAGCGAGCGATTCCTGTTAAAATTAATGATGCTTTTCGATGCGTTTAGAAAGATAACATATAAAGTTCCTGGTGATTGCGAGCACCGCCTTGATCGCGATGCTCCTCTTAGATTCACCAGAAAACTCTTGAGTTCGTCTAAGGGCTGAAAATATTCTAGAATAAGCGCTTAAAGATAAAAAAATGCAAAAAGCGCTTATCTCGGGTATCTCCAACAGGCACAAAAAAGTTATGAAAAATCAGATGCTCATTCCGGTTACAAATCAGCCGTCTTCAGTGGTGATTCACCGAAAGTATATTTTAATATGGCTTTTCGTAACCTTTTCGAGGCAATTGGAGATACTAGAGATGAGTACTTTTCTCGATTTTGTGACTTTTAAGCGCTTATTTTTGAATTCTCCTCTACGATGCTTAAAATAAAGCTAACGTGTACCAGTTTGCCTCAGGACCAATGGTGGATACAAATGGGGGCATTGGGGTAATTATTCCCCCCCCCTCCAAAGAAATATTGAAATTGAAATATTATCTCCATTAATTTATTTTATATTATAGATATTCTAGAAATATTTTGCAAATATCTAAGTAGGGCAGTTATAATATACCCTGTATATTTATTATTTATTTATTTATTTAATGAAAAAGTTACATAAACAGCCAAATTTGGCCTTTTAGAATGGATCATTAACATAAAAGAACATAAATTTAAAAAATAGGACATACTACAGTAGGAGTTAAAATTAACAACCGCTGATCAAATATTAAACCGTCCCAAACATGAAATAGAGAAATATACGAACAATACACGAGATGATATTATTTTGCATAAATATATTTATTTATTAATTACTCCTACACTAAGGTATGCACCTAGATCCGCTCCTGATCAGGACATAAACACAAATCATTTATCCATGGAAAAATCTGAAGACTTAGATTTCAAGGTATTTTATCGTTGCGTATAAGGGAAGAACACTTCAATTTACCGAAAAGTCCAAAGCTCGATTAGTGAAATTCGGACTGCACAGGTGCGTATCCTAGAGCCTAGATGTCTCCGTGGCAATAGTAAACGACGTCGATTTACTTCCGTTCGCAGTAACGAATGATCACAAAAAGGTGAACTTTTAAAAATTGATTTCTGCCGCCTTCTTAACTCTTAACTGTTATCGTCATTTTTGTTTACACTTAAGCTATCCTCTAGTCTTTTTTGACCCGATTTTTTTCTTATTTATTACCCACTAAATTTAAATTTTAAATGCACAATGAATTTTTCTTTAAAAAGTTTGTGATTTTATACAATTTTGAAAAAAAAAAAAATTTTTTAAATGTAAATTATAATTTTAAAAATAAAAATTTTAAAATACCACTTTTTGGACGCGTAATATGCATAAAATTAATTAAATGGTCATAGCATTTAATCTAAACAATGACAATTTTTTCTGTTGATTACTACTATTTAAGGAATGAAAATAAAAATAGAATAGATTTCACAAGAAAACTAAATTTTTTTAAAAAAATTCATTCATTCATTCATTCGTGTTCTGTCTTGCGACAGGTCCTACCAATTAATTAATTAATTGGTTTTGACTAGGGAATATACATACACGGTGTGGTGGTTTCCCGTTGCCTTCCACACCGGACTCACACACAGAAGGGAGGAGGGAAACCCGGTGCCGGCATTTGCCTGCTCTTACGAAGAACACCAGAGGGGCCAACGGCTTAACGTCCCTTCCGAAGGAAGGAACAGCTGAATTTGCGCGGTCTCCTCAAACCACGCAAACAGGGGGCCGGGTGACCTTGAGAAATATCCTACTCGCACAGGATTCGTACCCGATGACTTTTTCAAGCATCGGGCGAGCAGCAGCCAGCGTCCTAACCACTACACCACCGGCAAACCGGCAAACATCTAAATTCAGAAAAATAAGGTTCTGTACCATATTTTGTTCCTGCAACTCAGAAATTGGAAATTTATTTTTATAACATTACACAGGTAAAAACCAAAGATTATATCCACATTAAAAAATATTTTATAACGCTTAAAGTAACCAAATAAAATTTTATATTATTACAGAATATAAGAACGTCTCTCTGAATTAGTTTCCCCCCAGTCTAGAGAGTGCCTGAAAAATACATAAATGATCATATGAAAATTAAGAATGGTAAGATTGTAAAACAGGTAGATCTAAAACAACTATGAAACAATCCTTGAAAACATTTCATTATGTTTACTGTGAGTCGTCCTTGTCCGAGTCACAAGCTTTACAGACAATTTTCATAATACTAGGTCCTTTACATACAGTTTTACAACACTGGCTGCAGGTTGTGGAATATTTATTGTCCTTGTTTAAGGGGCATATGTGACAACGTCGTCTCTTTTTCTGTTGAGGCATTTTTGGAATATCATCTTCTTCTTATCTCCATGAACGTTCCTTATTATTCTTCTCAAAGATTTTGGTAACCTAGGTTCCAACAGTCCGTATTTTACATGGTCTTTTATTAGGGCTTTTCCAATACTCACTGCAAAGTCATGCATGGTAATGGTGCTTGTCATATCTTTGGACATGTAAAGCACATGTGCGTTCACGGCAGCAATGTCCATCATAGCATAAAATATGGCAAGGGGCCATCGTTGAGTTCGTCTTTGTACTGAGTAGTTTGCACATTTCTGATCTAGCGCGTCGACCCCACCTTTTGTTCTGTTGTATTCTTCTATGATTTCTGGTTTTCCAGACCTTCCAGTTTGTTTATCATGGTGCATAGACGATATAAGAAGGACATATTTTCCTCTTTTGGGAACGTAGCTGAGTAACGTTTTATCCTTTGTAAACACGAAATTCTGTGCCCCTTCTTCATCATTTTTTTGGCATCAAGTAAGCAGGAATTTCAAGATTGTTTCTTCTTAGCGTGCCAATATATATTAGACCAAAGTTTTTTAACTGATCCACAAGATCTATGGAGCTAAACCAATTGTCCCCTGTTTTTCTGTTTGAGTTGGTATAGGGTACGATTAGTGATAACACACTAAGCGTAGGCAAGGATAATTTCTTTGGGTTTGGCTGGTTGGACTTCCCACTGTATATAAAAGCATTGAGCAAATAATGTTTCTTAGCATCACATAAACAAACTACTTTTAGTCCATATTTATTTGATTTGTTCTTCATGTACATTCTGAATGCACAGCGGCCACGAAATCCCACTAACATTTCGTCCACTGTTAAAAATTCAGAGGGTGTAAAATTTGACTGACAATTTACAATGTACTTTTCTCAAATACTGCAGCAGTCCGGTCTCCAGCTTCTTTTCTTCTCTTTCAGTGGGATCGTCAAAGCGTAAGGCAATAAGGAGGAAAAGAAAACGTTAAACTGACATAGTCACCCTAAATATGTCACGTCCTGTTCCATCTGTTTTCCAAAGGCCTCTAACCTCTTCATGACCAGATTTTAATATACCACTGAGGTAAGGAAGATCAAAGAGAGCTTTCATTTCAGTCAAATCAACATGATTTGTAAAAGAAGGGCTGTTTGCATAATTTTCGCAAAGCTCTGTTATCTTAGTGTTCGTGTGAGTGACAACGGTGTTCAGTATGTTATCACCAAAAAGAAGGAACCAATAATCAATTGGATCCTTATTTGGCAAAGATTTAGAGGCACCTTTCAGCTGATGTAGCTTCTTTCTGTAAATGTTATGCGCTATAGTTTGGGAGGATGGAAATAGCGAGGTACGCCATTTATATCTGCTATTCCAGTACACAACATTAACATTCTGGGAACTAGATTCTGAATCAGAAGTGTCCTAACTAACTTGTTTGTTAGTATGTGTAGATGCAGGTTGAAAATGTTGTTGTTGAACCTCTAGAGTTTGTTCCCCACCATCTTGACATTCGTCATCTGTTAAGTCTTGTCCACTTTCACTTAAATGTTCACTATATATAGTTTCAGCATCACTAATATAGTCTAATTGTTCTTCATCCAACCGCCTATTAATCTGATCTTCACTCATTGTAAAAACAAATAATAGCACCGAAAAAAAAATAAAAAAATCATATACAACAAAAAATAAAAGTATACGTTTAACCTATTGTCGGGTCTCTGGTGACCCGAAATATTCACCACACCGTAAGGGTAACTGACCTGAGTGAAAGCTATATTGGGACTGACCTTGAATCTCTCCATTAGAGATGTCACACCGTCTGAGCCCTTAACTAGCGAACACTACCGGGTGATGGAGAAACTAAAATTCATCGGGTCAGAAAAGACCCGACGATAGCAGTTAGGGTTAATCGGCGACGCGCGATCCGATCCTAATATCATAGTAATTTTTTCCCACGCGTCCCTTTATTCAAACGAATTTAAAACGATTTTGGAACGTTGGCCCGTCTTCAGGTGCACGGGTGATGAGTTTCAGCAATGTTTTCCCTGCCTCTTCTTCCTCCACTTCTCATCCTCTATCTCCCTTCCCCCATTCTTACTCTCCCCCTCATTCTCCCTCCCCCTTAATTCTCCCTCCCCCCTCATTCTCCCTCCCCCCTCATTCTCCCTCCCACCTCATTCTCCCTCCCACCTCATTCTTCTTCCCACCTCATTCTCCCCCTCGCCCGTTGACGAGAATGCCAACGACAACTTCATACCCCAACCACGCCTTTTTCGTCGGTGCGTTAGACGTGCTAAGAGGAGTGATATATTATTTCGCGAGTGTTTTGTTTGGTTCTTTTTTGTTTTCCGCCTCCCGTGCCGGTGAATAAATCGCTTTTAAATTAATGAGTTGTTGTGCTGCGGAAATAATGTAGTTGAACAACATCACGTGTTTTAACAACGCGGGACGTTTACTTGGTTGTCTGCGTTTCCGCGGAAAATGCCAGCGAGGGACGTCGCGTTTAATGCATCGCCGCCATTAGTATTTGTGGAAGAGATGTTCGGAAAATGAATCAGTATCCCATCTCATGTCTCGTGTAAAAAAATCGGCTCCATGTTTGATTCCAATTGCAGTCGATTCCAATGAGTGTCGATCAGCGTTTCGTGGACTACCGTTGAGGATGACTGCTTTGCATACTGTGCAACAGAACAGTTTGCTTGGTATAGGAGTCAATTATATGATCTGATATACAGATTAATTGGCAGTTTCCCAATGAATAATTAGAGTTTCAAGAATCCTATTCCCTTTACTGTGAAATGCCTTGGCTTGCATCTAGCTGGTCATTGAACTGCCACTGAGGACGGCTGCTTTGTACTTACAATGCCCATGTATAATTGGCATTTTTCCCCCCGAATTCTTAGAAGTAAATGCACATATTGTGCTTCGTTGGCATTCGCCTGTAAGTAAGAACTGCTTCCCACGCAGCATTTTACAACGCCTATATTTTAAACGAGCATTCGAAGAATAGCAGTTGTTACGTCATAACCGGTAGCAGCAGGCACCGCAGGACGACAAACGATTCGAACGCATTCACATTCGGTGCTGCACGAAATATCCGTTAAAGTTCAAACCTTTCGAAGCACCTGCAACTCTGCGGAAATCTCTCTTGTCTATTGTTTACGTGCGTCGGAACGGTTTAGCCCACATTTTCGCGCTATCTCGATCCGATACCCATCACCATTGGCAGGATATCTTTTGTTTTGTCCATGTTTCGTCGCGTATATTGTAGAATAGGTTAGGAAGAGATTGTTTTTGAAAGCGTCTATTACGAAGCTAAAATATTATGACGTGGGAGTGAAATGCAATATAATGTCGTTGATAAAAACTTCAAGGTGCTGAAATTTTCATAATTTCCGTTCGTAGGGATCTGAAATATGCTTTGTATAATATAAGCGGAGATATCGTATTTATCAGTTTTGCATTATAGTGTGGACGTTTCCGCAGCTATTCCTTTTGGAGACTATGTCCAGCAGACCAAAATAGCCAGCAATGGTCAAAGCGTCTGGATTTTGATATTAAAGTTGGGGGTTCGACTCATGTGGTAGTTATAAACGTTTTTTCTTGCAAAAATAGCTGTTTAGCCAGTATGATGGTGAGATATAACCATTACCATTACAAACAATATTTACATTAATTAAGCTTCTTTTTCTACCAGAGTGAAGTTTAATAAATTGCCACTGAGGACGACCGCTTTGCTTCTTTATTGCGGACTAGGTTAATTAAATTGTTTATATACATATATATAAATTATTTATTATACAAAAGCTATACAAGAGATATACGAAGAATAACAAGGACGAGCACATATGACCATATCTATGGTAAGATTCGAACCCGCGATCTTAGAGGCCGACACAATAACCACCTTTCTTCCGAGTAATGAATACGCAAGTTACCCACGTCACTTATCCTTAGTAGATTTTCCATGTTTTATCCTTCATGTTTTCAGAGCGTTCCTTCGCGTGATGCGAAAAAAATAATATAAAAAACAACTGCTCGGCGTAGTGAAACGCCGCGAGACGGCCATTGTTACGTCACGTCGCCCCGCGAAACGCACGCCGCATAAAGCGATCGAGCCCTTATTCGCCACGGACGAGTATACTCGGTTTTTTAATTGTCGCGCAGCGGCCGCGGTTACGAAAAGCGCTCGCTCGGTTTTGCGTTGCCTGAGCGACTGCCGCTGCTGTGCGACGAGCCTCTCTTCTCCCTTCCCCGTGTGTGTGAGAGAGAGAGATAGAGAGAGGTAGAGGCTGGTCTTGCACGGGGAGGCATTGCTTTAATGGCGGATGTATAAAATGGGGTAAACGTCCGGCTTAACCCTTTTCCCCTCTATCTGTCCCCGCCTGCCTAGCCGACGAAGGCAGCCCATGAGTGTGTTCTCTCTCTCCCTCCTTCATACGGTGGCCCTCGCCGGCGTGGCCCCTTCTTTTCTCCCTCCGACGGTAGGGTCCCCTCCCCTCCCTCCTCTAGATGCGAACCTCGGTTTACCCCCCCTTCTCTCTCTCCCTTTTTCATCCCTTCTCCTACCCTGGTCGATATCACACACACATACACTCTCCTTCACCCCTAGTATAGCCTCGCCGCCGTCTGCGGGCGACGTTGCCAGATATTCGCCATCCGCGCGCGCGACCGTAGCGCCTCTCGGAGCGGAGGTGCGGCGGGCGTCGAGACGAACGGTTTTCGCGAATGAAGCTGGAGTGAGAGAGAGAGAGAGGGTATTGTGAGGGAGGAGATAGAGAGGGAGTAGGTAGATAGAGAGACAGAGAGAGATAGGTGAGATATAGAGAGGGAGGAGATGGAGAAAAATTAAAAAAATAGAGCGTAAGTTCTTTCCGGGTTTTTATTCCTCATACTCTTGCGGCGGTCGTGCTTCTGTTTCTCCGCGAATCCCTCCACCGAATAAATAACACAATCAATTCGCGTTTTCCCAAATATTAGTGGGGACGATTTCCACAAAAAACAACGCGAAAGGTTCATTTAACCGCGGCCTCTTCTTTTCGAAGCATTCATCAATTTTGAAATCTTCTCCTTTAAATATACGCGCACGCGTTTGATTGAAATGGACGACGCCTCGACTCGTTTTCCTTATTTTTAAAAATTTCCCGGACAAAAGATCCTTCCCCGGCGATACACGGTCGTTGCACGGGTCCGACTCTTCGAGCACCATCTCGAAATCGTCTGCACGGTCGTCTGTGTGAGAGCGGACCTGAGGGTCGGTTCGTTTTGACGGGGGAGGAGGGGGGAGAGGAAAAGAGAGCGACGAGGAACACTTGGGGTGGGGCGTAAGAGGGCTTGGGACGTGCGGGGAAGCGCGGCAACGCTGCAGACGTCGCGACGCCTGCCGACGCTGGAAAATGCTCCCCTATCAGACCCTCCTCCCGCATCACACGCCTTTCCCTCTCTCTATCCTCTTCTTCCCCTCCGCTCTCCGTCTTCCTCCCACACCAGCCACCCTCCACCCTAACACGGTCGGCTCTTTGTAAAGAGAAGAGAAATGAGATGGAGAGAGAGGAAGATACAGGAAGAGGGAAAGAGAGAAAAGAGAGGAAGGGTTGAATATAGGGATGAAAAGAGGGAAAATTGGTGGAAAGAGAAATAAAATATTGAGAGATGTACGAGGAAGAAGGACATGAAAAGAATGGAGATAGATAGATCAATGCTTCGGGACGAATTACCATAGAACATGATGCATAGTGCGATACATAGTATTTGCATACGGTCACATATCTCAGTATTGAATACGGGAAAAATTAACCAGGATATATATAATGCAAAAGTCGAAGAGGATATAAAAGGTGGAGGAAGCAAGAGAGGCGGAAAAAGGGAGAAAGGCGTGGTAGGAGGTAGAATGGGAAAAGAGGGAGATGTGTGTGGGGAGGGGAAAGGTTAAGAGGGCAAGAGAAAGATAGGAGAGGAAAAGAGAGAGACGCGGAGAGATAGGGAGAGGGAGGAAGAGATAGAGGGAGGAAAGAGAGATAGAGAGAGGGGAGGGTAAGAGAAAGAGGAAGAGAGAAGGGGAGGGAGGAAGAAAGAGAGAGGAAGGGAGAGATGGGAAAAGAGGGAGGGTGAGTTAGTCCGTATAGTGTAAGAAACATTTGAGGGTGGGGTCTTTCGCTCGGGGTAACGCTAATATGTTGGAAGGATCTCCTTGCCATCCTCCCTCTCCCACCCTCCCCCCCTCCCCCTCCATCCCTCCCCGCCTTATGAGTTGACTGGAGGATTGAATGATTTCTCAGCGTGGAAAATTGAGGGCGTCTCAACATGGAATGTATCGTTTATTGAGGTTTCGGAGTTTGGAAAAGAGCGTTCTTCAAGGTTCCGTGATGGGTCCCTTGAGGTTATCGCCTTAAAAATCTCTTCCATCACCTGTTTCGCGCTGTCATCTCTATGGGAGGAGAGATTTTTATGTGCATATGAAGGTCAATTCGTTTCAAATCAACCGAATTTACGCGTTACGTACGAAATGTGCGTAAATGTGTGCGCGTGCATATGCTGCTGTGCAGTTAAATTAAGTATGGCTTCTACTCGTAATGTTTGCACATTTTTTTACAGTTAATTTTCCTATCACTGTGCGCAGATTAGTTATCGATGTTTATTTATGAGCAGCCGAATGACGTTTTAACGCCTAAGATTATTTATTTCTTATTTACAGATGAAATTCATGGGTAGCTATATATATATAGGACCAAGTTTCCACGAAGGAAAATGTTTTGCTTTCATTTCTGTCGGAATTAATTAATTTCCCAATGTTTTCTTATTAACCGGAGGGATGTCTGTTTTTTTAGGTACCTCAATGTTTGTTCGGCCGATTGAATTTTCCGCCGTGTGAATGAACTCGATGACCGTTTATGATTTATGACGCAGGAAACCATGAAATTTGTAGCCCGAGGTAGAACTGCGTGTTTTTTTAGTCCACATTGCGCTTTTTCTTTGTCTAGCGATAACAGTTTGCCCGATTTTCGATCAGCTGATTGTTTTTGCTCCTATCCTGTGCGGTATTTATAGAAACGTAAACAAATTGCATTATTCGATTGGCCATCGGTCCATACACATTACAGTTTGTGTGTGCGAATGCGGTGAATCGTGAGCTCTAAAGCAAGTATCAAACTGATTTGAAACTCACTCACCATTTGTTTACTTAGGTTTTTTAAGAAATAACAAATATACTGCTTCTAAGTTGCGTTACTATTAATTTTACGTAGTTTCAAATGATAATGAAACAGTAAATTTGTTATTACTTCATGTTTTTTATATTTTCTGTTGTGTATTTTGTTTTACCCACCTCTTTATGTACTCATTGGGTATTTATTACTCTTTCCAATAGCAATGGAAAGGTTAAGTGCTTTTCGGGTACTATGCAGCCATCTTCAGTGGTGATTCACTTTCACCGAAATGTGTCTCTGGTTTTCCCAATCTTTTTATGAATTCTGGAAAGACACGGTTTGTCAATTGTATTTTAACCATAAGATGATCTAGATAGATTTATTTTGAAGCTTTTATAATCTAAATTGAAATATTTATAAGTTTATTAACGCTTACTTGATTATATACTTACTGATATTTTTTATCATTACTCTACAACTGCTTTCATTGATTCGGGGACTCATGAGCCCCCGCTTAGACTATGACTGATTGCATGACCTGTGACAAAAATAATTTTCATTATATTCAGTAAACATATTTACAAAATATAATTTAAAATAATGCAGGAAGCATATAGCTGGTGTATTACACAAACAGATGCAGAAAGAAATCTTGTACTGCGTATCGTGTAACTGGAAATTGCGTCCTGGAGATGCTGGCATACCAAAAACTTCTCTCGTTGCTACAATTAACCAAGTGCTAGATGCTTCTGGCGCTATAGCGGCACTAGAAGACACATCAAAGCCATGGGATATGTTAATATGGTCAGTTAGAACTAGATAAATGTTAATATCTTTTGAAACGCAAAACCATGAATAGAACAGCGCCTGATGTCCGAGGATGGGACCAATCAAGATGTTGTACCGAAATGCTTTGAAAACGGAGAGATACTCATCTTGTCTATAAGACCTCTCAAGTTTTTATTTTTTCCGGTGGTATTTGAGGTCAGGGAGGTTTCTAAAGGCCACTAGCGACTGGAAATCTTTTAAACATCACTGAGAGAAATGCAGATGTTTTTCTCATTTCTTTTCAGCTATTTTGTTTGTTTATGAGTTCCTTGATATTTCCTCTGATGAGGGGCAAGAAAAACGAATTTAAGTCAAGAGTGGAAGTATAAAGGTGCGATCCAGTGTTGTCGGTGTACGGAAATGTTTTGCATAGTAAAAATCCGTTCGTTGGGATCGTGAGAGCAAATGTTTCTTGCCGTTCATTCTAGCCCAAAAGCGTTGCATTAATTTTTATTTAAATCATTCGACTGTGTTGATCTTCCTCGGTATTTTTGCTACAGAATGAGCATTACGGGTAATTTCTCTTTGCTGAGCTCACACAACTCGTGATCTTCTTTAAAGGGAACTAAATAATCGAGCGCTTTTCTTTTAAGAACTCCTTCTTTAAGGCACCATAGAAGTTTCATATGCATGAATCGTTCATTATGACACGGTGTCCCACAGTTATACTAAAATGGATGTCTTCCTTTTGTTCCAATTTTGCAAATGCGGAAGAAGCCTCTGCGAACTGCAACCTCTGCTTGCAAATCTTAAATGCACGATTCCGGGAAAGATTTCCTTTTGCGAATCAAATATCTGAGTTTATTGCGAAGTGTGCCAAGTAAAGGCTTGAATGACCCCCTACCTACCACTTACGATTTTATTTTAGAATTCCAAAACTTAGAAAGTACAAAATTCAAGGAACCAAATATTTTCCTACGGCCTTTAAGATGTAAATTGTTTGAGACAAGCAATTTGCGGTTTATTCTCTTTTCAATCCCTTCTAATCTCTTTTTCTGGCATCAAAATTTTCACCGCCATAAGAACCCGTCAATCCGTTTTCATGGTGACGGAGACCGGTTCGACAATATCACAATTCAAATCAGCTGAGGCCCTGGCGGATTCTCTCCCTTTAAGTATACAAATGAGCAAGGCGGTTTTAAGAGCTGCTGCTTTCATTGTTCGAGGTCACAGTTCTTTGGGTCGGGATCAACGCAGCACAACACCAGATGCATTATCATCTCTACACGCACAAACGCACGCGCGACAACGAGGGATCGCGGAGTTACAGGGTCAACGAGAGTGGGAATTTCGGTCGTTTCCGCCATTTTGCGTCTTCCCCGCTTCCTTTAATTCTTCTGCCTCGTAGCAGTTTATTGGCCGTAACCTTCCAACCGGCTTATCCTCGTGGAATGACCTCTTACTTCCTCTTGCCCTTCCCCTTACGACCTCTCTCCAAACAAACTCTCCTTTCGAGCCGCTTCTCGCGGGTCCAAAAAAAAAACACAGAGGGGTCTTCTCCCTCCGCCTCCACGCCATCGGCAAACATCGGGGTTTTTCTCCCATCGCGATTTTTCTAGAAACAGCGACTAAAGCGGCGGTTCCGATACTTTTTAATGATGAACGGTATTTTGCGGCACCCGAACCTTTGAAACTGGGGTTTTTGGAGTTTTTTCTTTAAATCCGCTTACGCGTTTGGTATGACCGTCTGTCTGTCTGACGCGCTAACTCCTCCGAAAAGAAAGCAGATTAGGAACTTCGTTTTTTCGCCAATCGACTCGGTATTCTGTCTCGTTAAGCATATTTTCTTCGTTAGTCCGTCAGTCTGTCTATATGTTTTCGGAATAACCGCAATTTACTGTCTGCTACAGCAGCTCTTTCCATACTTGTAATTCTGTATATATAATTACTCAGTGTCTGTCTGTCTTATCTCTTTAACAGTTTGTAAACGCCATTTTGTTTCTCCTAACTAGGAAACCACGGAAAAACTATTTCTCTTTACAGAAGTGTCACAAGTTTGACTCCACGGGATGAGTCCCATTCCCCATAAGATAATAATAGTAATAATAAGGTAGAATTTTTCGCGTGCAGGCTTTTCTTCTTTTGGAAATTAAAATTAGAAAAAATTGACCTACGACCTTTCGATCTAAACCATTCTAAAGAAAACATTTTGAAGTTTCTTATTTTATTCGTTTATTATCGCCTTCAGCTGGAAATCATCTGTGTTAATTTAAATATTATAGAAATAGAAACGGTATGAAAATCTGAGGAACCTGCTGGACGCTTTAATAAACAAACCGAAATGTAAAAAATGTATAGAGTGAAGGAATGGGCGATAGGTTACGGAAGTTATGTAGAAGAATGGAGGGCTTGAGGAGCATTTGTAATTTCGTTTCTTTTTCGATTTTTTTACATAGCAACGGAAGCTTTGGTTTGAAGATACAATCAGTTAACATATGAGTTTTATCGAAATTATGTGCGTTGCAGTTGAATTCTAAGAAAAAAAGTAAATGGGAATAGTTTGAATTTCATTCTTTAGTCACTTACCTGTATTATAATCTCTGGAGGCACCCATTTGTTGGTACTACATCTTAATTTATTAGAGGAAAATTCATTGCCCTAATTATTATCAGAAATCAGCAATCGCTTAATTATTTACCTAAACAAGTTTGTTTGCGGCACCTCCGAAAACCAGCTGCTGAACCTCCACTGGACTTATAGCAAGGTATCGACGCCCCCAGGAAAATGCCTACAGGGAAAACCGTGAAGCGCGAGGGCGTCTTTAGGAGACGTCACCTGCCTCGGGAATTGCAAAAGGCTATACGTGACGTGAAATCTGCGCGTTTCACGCATTCCAAGCTGGAAAAAAGAGCCATTTTCGTAATAGTAGGTCCGCGGTTCCACGACCTTTTGAATGCGAATGTTGAGACGAGCGAGATGAGGGAAAATATTGAAGAAAGGAGCCACTGCCCTCGAGGATATTGTCTAGATATATTCTTGCGCCAGAAATTTTAAGGTACGCATTGGTTACAGCATCTGATACTTTATTGGTAAGTTCTAGATAAAAGTTTAGAATTGAAGTATGAATTATTGATTTCATCATATTGCTTCAATTCAATTGATGTTCTAGGTCAGTGTTTCTCAAACCAGGGGCAGCAAAATTATTTTGTATGTATGGTGATGTGCCAAAAAATACAATTTTCATGAATAATAAATTATTATAAGGGAATTTTATAAAATACGATATTATAAAAACCATCAATAGTTATATAAAATGTATATGTATATATATATATATATATATATATACAATTTTCATGAATAATAAATTATTATAAGGGAATTTTATAAAATACGATATTATAAAAACCATCAATAGTTCTATAAAATGTATATATATATATATATATATATATATATAAAAGGATGGCAACAAGTTGTTGGGATACGGAGTTGTCACTCTCCTGTGCTGACGAAGGGATCACCCCCGAAAGCTTTCGTGATTTTTGTTTGTTTTATGTGTCACTTCGATACCCCCAGCAGCTCACCAACTTGAATTCATCTTATTGGTGAGTGATCACTGGGCTTTCTTATCCCAACAACCTGTTATATATATATATATATATATATATATATATATATATATATATATATATATATATATATATATACAGATCCGTAGTGAGGGCGGGCCAACCGGGACACGTGCCCAGGGCGCAGCTTCGTAAGGGAGCGCCAAATGGAAGTCTTATTATACACTAGGTAAAATTTGAGTTACAAGAAAATAAGAGGAAAAAAGAAATTTCATGAAAAGATGGAAATTGAAGCGCCCTCAATACCTGAAACAACAGAAAATACTCTCTACGATGCAGTACATAAGGCAATGAATTCTCTTCAATAGCAACTGTCGGTACGATTTACATCTTTATATGAAATTGATAATGCTTTTAAATTTTTAAGTTGTACTGTATATAACATAAACGAAGATGAAATTATATATTCCAATAAAAATGCTGCTAGTATCTATAAAAACGATGTGGTTAAACGCGAGTTAATCCAAGAAGTTCGCAGTTCGAAACACCACCTGTCTTCGATATAAATTCTAAAAATTACGCAGAAAGAAATTTTAGGATTTCTTCATGAATACGAAATTGAAAGTTCATTTCCCAATGTGGAAATTTTACTGAGAATTTTTCTGAGATTCGCCACATCAATTTCAACTGGAGAGTGTTCTTTTAGTAAACTAAAACTGATAAAAAATTACATACAGTCATCAATGAACCAAGAGAGATTTTCAGGTCTGGCCATCATATCTATTGAATATGACACTTAAAAATATAGATTTCAATGACACAATCAATATGTTTGCTGGAAATACAGCTCGAAAAATAAAACTTTCAAGAAATGATTGTTTATTTATAGTAAAATACCCTTTTTAAAATACGATCTTATAATTTTATTGGACCAGAAACCTCTCTGTCCAGGGCGCCAAAAGTGGTCACTACGGCTTAGTATCATTATATATAGACGTTCCTTACAGAGTAGGATATAACATACATATAACAGGAGGATATTATTGTTTAGGCACTTCCAGATGAGCTGGAGATTCGAAATTTTTGTGAAAAACCGACTATAAAAAACGAAAATCTTGAAAAAGTGCAACAATGCGGCCGCTAAAAATTTGTAATTGTTTAAACAAATTTTCAAGGTTTAGGTATATTCGAATGTGCTACGGAGCTGAAATTTTTTTGAGGTAGGATTTGAAAAAAAAAAACGAAATAGGGATTATAGAAATTTTGGTATTTTAATTTGTTTGGCAGTTAAAAATTCTTAAAATTTAAACAAATAGGTAAATGTTTCGATACTATGGGGTGAGTTAGAGTTCTGAAATTTTTAAGTTATTTAGAGGTTAGTCTATTTAAACGAATAAACATTTCAGTGTATCCATGAAATTCTTATTGCGGCCGTTAAATATTATTTAAATTTAAACAATTCGAAAAATATTATTTCTCTTCTAGAAGGGCTATAACTTTAAAATTTGGCAAAAATATGTAGCATTAGTACCCCATAATGGGGAATGTATAAAATACATAAAATTGCAAAGTTTGGGGATTGTATTAATCTATTATTTTTACATAAGGGAAAAACGAAAATCGCTGGGGAGGTGAAATCTTTAGAATTAAAAAGATATTTGTAATGATGAAATATCTGTCTGAAAAATGAATGTTTTTTTCAAGGTGAGATGATATGCTTGCAGAATGCAAGCATCCTCTACTAGTCATTATATATAGACGTTTCTTACAGAGGAGGATATAACATACATATAACAGGAGGATACTAATGTTTAGGCATTTCCAGATGAGTTGGAGATTCGAAATTTTTTTCTTAGGTAGGAGTTTGTGCAAAACCGACTAGAAAAAACGAAAATCTTGAAAAAGTGCAACAATGCGGCCGCTAAAAATTTACAAATGTTTAAACAAATTTTCAAGGTTTATGTATTTCCGAATGTGCTACGAAGCTGAAATTTTTTTAGAGGTAGGATTTGTAAAAAAACGAACTAGCGATTTTACAAATTTTGATATTTTAATTTGTTTGGCAGTTAAAAATTCTTAAAGTTGAAACAAATAGGTAAATGTTTAGACACTACGAGTCGAGTTAGAGAGCTAAAATTTTCAAGTTATATAGAATTTAGTCTACTTAAACGAATAAATATTTCGTTGTATCTATGAAATTCTTATTGCGGCCGTTAAAAATTATTTAAATTTAAACAATTAGATAAATGTTATTTCACTTCTAAATGTGCTACAAAGTTAAAGTTTGGTATAAATGTGTGGCATTAGTAACCCAATGTGGAAAACGTATAATATTTGTAAAATTGCAATAATTAGCAATTTTTTTACTCCATTATTGTTCCATAAGGAAAAGAAAAAATTTGGTCCCTAGGATAAATCTTTGGAATTAAAGAAATATTTTCCATGATGAAATATCTCTCTAAAAAATTAATGTTTTTTTTAAGGTGAGATTAAATGCTTGCAGTATGCAAGCACCTTCTACTAGTATACATATAATATGATCAGCCTACGGAGGATGGAAGCTTTCATTCCAAAATGCGTACTTAGGTATTTTTAGAAAGGAAGTGCACTTGTGAGTTTGATTGCTTGTGTGTTTTGTGCGCGTGTGGGGAAAAGAGTCCCTGACGTTGAGTAGTTTCCCCTAAACCCGGAGAGTGTGTGACGTTGCGTGAATGCTTGGTCCCTGGCGTGGAGTAATATCCCCTAAACAGGCGTGCATGCAAGTACTTCCTACTTATTATTTTTTATGGTTATTAGGAGGTTTCTCCGTTTTTCATTAGTATTAACCATAGGGCTCTGATATTTTCTCTAAGCAATAGTGATAAATCTTATACTGTACCAACGGTCCAAAAGGGTTTGTAATAGCAAAAGAGAATATATCTCAGCTACAGAAATATGACTGATGGTGATACGTGGTTATGTTCTGTTTTGATCTGTATTTACGAAGAGGTTATAACTCCAGACCTGAATGATCTAGTTTTTGAATCCATCCAGAGAAGTACGTTTGCGCTTTTTTTCAAACCCTTGCGAACTTAAAACGGCCGAGTGAGCCAGATGCGCAATTCAATTAAAAATTCAGCCAAGAGGTGATTTCATTCATTGGTTTCAACTTAAAAAATTGGATTTTCTTACGTCATGGGTCAGTTTTTTTAACTGAATTCTACAGTGTCGTGATTACAGCGAACTTAAAAGGAGTACTTGCCCTATCCTGCGTCTCATTTGGTCATGCGCCATAGTTCATACATAAAATCAGTGGTTCCAACGTAATTTTGACGCTTGCTTATAAGATTTGAAATATTGTCGCCGAAATTTTTCTTCGTTTCTTTAGTTCCCTTCATTTTCTGATAATTGTCACATTCCTTGAATCTGTTTAGAACCAATCTCGCTTTCCATTCCTCTTACACTTTCTATCTACTTTCTACTTGTTCAAAAATGCTTTCTTTGTTCTCAATAACAATGAAGTTGCGAGAATTTTTATAATATATACAGAGAACCTTCCTTTCATAACCTGTTAAGAGATTTCTAAACGCATGGAATGTGTTGTTCCTGTCCATCATGATTTAAAGTTGGTCACACTCACATATAAAATTTGGCGACACGGTTTTCCGCACGCCTTGTTGAAAGGATCGTACTGCGTGCTGGAGTGAGCTTCTTTAAGACAGCGTTTCTCAAGTTGTGGGCCGCAAAATTATTTTGGATGTTAAGGTGTGCCAAAAAAATTAAGTTTTCACGAATAATAAAACGTGTGACCGTAAAACAACTAAATTCTTTCGGAAATTTCCATATAGCCAAATTGAGGTCTTAAGCTATTCCCAATCTATTTTACCACTGCACTGGTAATAGAGAATGTATTAACAATGCCTGATAAACATTAATCAAGTTACAATAAATTAAGAAAGCCATATTTTTACATTCCCATTCAAAAGGAAAACAAGATGATTCAAACGGAACTTGTGATGCCTTCTTCCATTTAATCATTTATTTTAATAGTTATATTGGCTTAAATACTAGCTTTAAAACCACCACGGATATGTTGCTCTTAATGTTCTCCAATTTTAATAATTTAGCGTAGTAAAATATTACAAATACATTTGAACGAAAAACTAAATTGATCACGCGTATTTGTGTGGAAAGAATAACGCTTGTATGTGCTAGGCTCTACCTAATCCCAGTCCAACAAAATTTGTTGCTATGGCAACACTCTCTTAATGATAATAATACAAACTGCCACCAAGTGTCATGAAAATCGGTCTATTGGTTCAAAAGTTAACAGGGATACAGCAGAAAGACGGACAGACAGTCACGATGATGAAACTATAAGCCTATTCCAATTCTGGACAATAGGCTGAAAATGGGATTTGAAATTAAATCTAGGATTCAAAATTTCTAATTTTCACATCTAAAAATCAGGGTTCGAGAATAATGATCGGGAGAAGATTGCGATCGTAATAAATGTGACGTTTGTATGGCTCTTTCGTCTTCGTTTTTTGGCTACTTAAAGTCTGTTATACGGTAACAATAGACATCGACAAAACTCTGCAGAATCGCTCACAGAAACAGGAACACAGAGAATCTCGATATCGAAAACCGTCGTGTTTTGTCAAAGAGAAATTGTCCGCGAGAACTGTTCGCCGCTTAAAATGGAAGTACGCTTTCCTGCTCTTTGGACTGCGTAAAAAAATACAAAACTTTTTGTCTCTTCCCGGAAGGTTTCGCAGCGGCGCCGCAGGTGAGGATCGTTTGCCCGCGACGCGAGTGCCACGAACACATTGTCCGTCCGCGACTTCCGCGAAACGTTCGTCGCGTGGGAAAAACAAACAAACGCTTGTGTACTAGTTTCCTTTCCGTTGGCAAATTTATCGAGAATCGGTGATATCGACTGACGCACGCGTAGATCTGACGTCGCGTCTTCTAGAACACCGCTCCCACAAACTACCGTATTTACCCGTGTAACCCGCGCCCTCGCGTACCACGCGGACCTATATTTTTGGGCCAGTTCGGAAGGAAAAAAAATGCGTTCGGTCCGGAATAAGTTGACATCTAGGATTTTAAAAAAAGTTGGCCTCTTCAACGGTTCCCCCTCCCTGAAGCATGATCCGCCCAAATTAAGCATCTTCTTCCTGTGTCTGTGCAAGACCCCAGAGCCTAGATGGTTGCACAAAATCAAATATTTCGTATATAGGCATAACCATATACAGAATAAAAACTTTTAAGAGATGAACAACAATGAAGGGTAGTTTATTCTTGTTGATTTTCACAAAATGTCGAATTATTAAAGAATGTCCCTAACGATTTCTATTAAAATTCACTCGGTTATGGAGCTTGTAGTCATAAACGTTAATTCATAAGCGATGTTTATCAAAAGTAACTATATAGCGTCCAGTGGCACTATAATATATCGATATTTACGCCCAGCTCTCCCCTTTTATCTCAACAGTATTCGTCCTGCAATAATGCTCCAGCGCCTATGGACCTTCGTCCATTACTTTATTTAAGGTATAACTGTTTATCAAAAGTTCGATTTTCACATATATGCCGTTAACAACATATTAATATAATTTACGTGCAGATAACATTGTCCGCAGTTTTGTAGTTTTTGTAGCTGTATGAGTTCCTTCCAGTCGGGAAAGAGAACGGTGAGACCAGATGCATATGCAGTATATGAGAAAGTTTGTGCAATATATTACGCACCGATTGTTTTGCGATAGAACTGAAACACTTGGCACTAACGGCAGCTAAAGGGTCATGAATTTTATAGTTCTGTTGTTTCAGCGATAGCTGAAATCGATCGTTTTTTTCTACCGGCGCACCCTATTGTATCCTTCGGTAGAATTTTAAACGCTAAAAAGTCGACTTAAAAAAGGAGAGGGAGAACAACTCCCGACCCGACGTAATTAATCTCCGCTACTTTTTTCCGGTTGCCGAGTAGCCATCACTGTGGTTGAAGCGTGTCCGTTTGTGGTTCGGGCCGACCGTGTAGTTCCCCTTTCCACCTTTGGCTTCCCCTCTTCCTCTCACCTATGGGGTCGGTTAAAAGCGCGTAACTCTCCAGTTTTTTTAAAAAGCGATACGGTCGTCTAAAGCACTTTAACGCCCTCCCACGTGTTCGCTTAGTGACAAAAAATACGCGGCGGTCAATATATTTCTTAATTGGTTTTAACCAACCGGAGGTCATTTTTCCCACGTAACGTTTCAATTGGTCAAAGGGAAATGGCGTGTTAGGCTTTTACCACTTCAAATTTGACGTTCGGGTTCAGTTTACGCCGTTCTGCTCTTGCTGTTTTAGTTTAGCACAAATAGGCATTTATACCTTGTGCTCACGATCACGTATTATTTATTTTTAGTGAACGAGATGTTCATGAATATACACTTTATATATATATATATATATATATATATATATATATATATATATTGAAAAAAGTACTTATTCAGGTATCTCCAATAGCCGCAACGAGGTTATGAAAATCCATAACCTTGTTGAGATACCCGAGGTAAGTACTTTTATCATTTTTAAAAATTTTAGGTTCTTATTCTTGAATTTCTTCATATGAATTTTCTCCGGATATCTATTTTATATCCAAAATATTTTAAGAATTCAAATGCCAATTTTAAATCTGCTTAGATCACAATCCTGGGTGGTATATAACAACCGAACACGCGCATTTCTATTGAATCTTTACTTTATGTGACAAAAAATCTACATAACTTGTTCAGTCGCAGGACATGATGCTCGAGAGTCATAATTGTTTTATGTTTTCACGAGAGAAATAAAACATTCCTGGTTAAGGAATGTGGAAATATATCGCTGATTGAATAAACTAATCAATGCGGACGTGCCAGCCTAGTTTTAATGGAAACGCAGGAGGAAATCTTAATCGAAGTCTCGCAAATCCAGGACTGCAGTCATTCATTGGTGAGTTTTTAATTATCGCGATGCAAAAGGAGAAATTTTTTACGCACGAAATCCGCGCCAAAATCTCAAAAATAGCAAATGGAAAAACTTGAGGCTCAAAGCAAAAACGTCTGCATGTAAATACTACGTGAGAATCTAACGGGGTGACGCGAACGTATGTAAAGCGAATTACCACGTTCAATTCAAAAGTAGGATTAACCATTCGTGCCGAAACCTGAGCCCTCGAGTTTTAAAGGGGGTTCCAGAAATGATAGGGTTCGGGCCCCAATTCTTACAGATTCCGAGGTCTCAAATTCATATTACATGAGGACCAAATAGATAATTTGGAAGTAGATGGCAGGCAGCTTGTGATAATTTCAATGTTTGGCGAGCCGTAACTCAACTATTCTCACGTTGACGCTTTTTCTTTCATCCATTTAAAGTAGAATCAACGTATCGAGAGGGCCGCATGCTGCCCGCGGGCCATTAGTTTGAGACCCCTTTATTTGAAAAGATAGACGAACTGCAGATGGATGGCCCTGAGGAAATTTGACCAAGGCCCCTGAAATTCACAATCCGCCGCTGGTTGTTCCCTTGTTTTACTGCAGTTTTTATTTAATTGAAATGGATTATTTTTCTGGCAGAAGTATTTTTTTGCCTTCTTTGGAATGAAAAATTAAAATGAAACGGCCAGATAAATATGATGTGTCTGCTTCTCATGAAGCCCTCTCACCGTTTGCTGTTTTTACCACTTCGTTAATAATGTGCCGCCTCAGAAGGAGAATTTTGGAAATTTAATTAACTGGGACTTTTAAAAAATAATTTACGCGGAAGCCTTTGCCGTTCTTCTGACAAACTTTTACGCCGCTCGCGTCTTAATTATTTCAAAACCTTATCACAACTCAAAATTTTGAAGAAAGAATACATTGCTTTATTTTAAATAAATACAGCGGACCTGCAGAAAATTAAGAAGTAGAGGATAATTGTTAAATAATCGTAAAATAATATAATTCTCATTATAAATAAATGAAATTTGCATTTAGTATTTAGTTTATTTATGTGCTAAAAATTAGGGGTTATATAAAAACCTTAAAATGAAGTCGAAGGTATTAAAAAAGATTAATGGGCCTCACCTGACCTTTTTACATTTTTCAAAACTCTTATAAAAAAACGAATGACAACATTACAGAAAGGTACTCTCCAAGTTTCAGCTCTCTATCGTTTACGGTTGTTATTCCAATTTCATGAGCATGAGCACAGGCAGACAGACAGAAGTTATACTGAAACTATAGCCGAGTTTTTGGGGCACGTTCATGGCTATGAAAATAGTTTGAGAAAACTAATGATTTTGCCATTAAAACTGGGCTCCCTGGTTTTTTCCTATTCTCTAGAGTAATCTGCCGCTATGTACCTTCTTTTACTGAAATTATTAATTTTACAGCATCTCTTTGTTGGCAACCATATAGTATTTTGGTAAATACTCGTATAAGTATTACTTAATTAGCTTGTACATAGGTAAAATACGTTTAAAAATCATATGCATAGTAGCATCCCAGATATTCAGTTAAACATGCTAAGTTTTCATGTTTGAGAACCTATGAATATATATATATATATATATATATATATATTAACTAAAGGAAAAGAAAAGGTAGTGATGAGGGTGGCAACAAGGTGTTGAGGGAAGCCCAGCGGACACTCACCAAGTTGAGGACCAAGCTGGCAGGCTGCTGGGGGCGTCGAAGAGACACGTAAAACACACGAACACAAAAACACACGCAAGCTTATCGGGCCTAAGCCCTTCTTCAGCGAAAGAGTAACGTAAAGTGACCTATATATATATATATATATATATATATATATATATATATATATATATATATATATATATATATATATATATATATAGATGGTTTCTATAATAATAAAATGGAACTCAAGTGTATAGAAGTAATTCGGTGGCCTCAGCAGAATTTTGGTCATTGTTAAAACATTAGGTAAGGAATATATTACAAATCTGTTTCCCTACCTATTTCTCAATGATAAAGAACTGGCGAAAAAATAAAATGATATTTACGTCTTTTAGTATCAATTTCTGGCTGTAAAAACGTCCTGCTTTTTAACATAAAATTTCAAGGGGGAAGAAACATAAAACTAATTTCGCGAGAGATTCGACACCATTCAGGACATTTCGAATATCTTTTCCGACGTCTATGTATTTCGTCCTTAAATCCTTCCATTTTTTTATGTATCTCAGGTCGTTCTCCCTGCTCCCGGGATGTACCAACACAACCATATCCTCCATTTTTTCGGTCTCTGCCTTCTTTTGTTTTCGGCGCGACTCGCTCCGCATTGTGCGACATAAACGGAGCATTATTTATGGATATTCGTAGGATCGGCCGAGAGACAGAAGGATAGTAAGAGAGAGAGAGAGGGGAGGATAAAAAAAATCTTCTTTTGGAATTCAGATGCGACCCCCGCTGTCGTCTCCTCCTGCGGTGAGATGATTTACCGCCTCCGGCGCAATAGTTGCCGAATATGAAATATAACGTCTTGCTACGCTGGGTAAGATAGAGGGAAGGGAGAGTGAGAGAGTGTGGGGAGAGTCATGGAGGGGGAGAGGGAGTGGGAGAGGGGAGAGATAGATAGAAAAGAGAGAGATGAGGGAGACAAGTAAAGGGGAGGGAGGAGTTTCAGAGAGTGGAAGGAGAGATATAGAGGGGAAAAGAAGAGCAGGAAAGCAAGAGAGAAAGAGAAATAAAAGGACAGGAAGGAAGAGATGAGATAGGAGAAGAGAAAGAAAGGAAGAGTGGGAGAGGGGGAGGGAGAGAAAGGAGAGATGATGGAGACAAGGAAAGCGGGCGAGAGGACGGTCAGAGAGAGAGAGAGATATAGAGGGATAAGAAGAGATTAGGAGAGAAAGAGAGAAATAAAGGAAAGTAAGAGAGGAAGAGTGTGAAGGGAGAGAGATGGATGGGGAAGAGGGAGATTGAGAGAGAGAGAGGGAAGGGAGGGGAGGGTGATAGGGTGTCGGAGAGAGGAGGGAGGGTGGGACAGACAGACAAGCAAACAACTTTATTTAGGGCGAAATTGAGACTATATAGTCCCTTCTTACATTTAACCCTTTCGTCATATAAGTAGTTACAATATTTACATATTAAAAGAAATTAAATTACATAAAAATTACAGTAAAATACATACAAATTACAAGTTAAATATATATTGGTTAATAGATCACAGAGCATTACCGAAGAATATTGTTAGTTTTGTGGGTAAAAAAAAACATATTTTAACACAGAAAAATTTTCCACTGCGGAAAATATCTACGAAGAGAAGAGGTGTAAAAAACCGCGAAAAATTCCTAAATTGTTCAGAGAAAGAACAAACAATAATTTGAGAAAGAGAGAAAAAATTATTTATAAATACATACATTAATATCCATATAAGGGAGGGGGTGAGAAGAAAATAGGGATTGTAGGGTAAGATATGCCTGGGAGATTACATGGTAATTATGATACAGGAAAATAAAGTAAAATAAAATTAAGAATTTATGCCTAATAAGTGCATCCTTGTGACAACCTGAAAGAGAAGATAGGGAGTGGTTCAATGCATGGAGAGTGAGAGGAGATATTTGTAATACAAGCGTTTAAAAGTGCCTAGAGATAGTTTTTTTAACGTTGGAAGGCCATTCCAGAGTTTGCAAGCAGTGACGGTAAAGGATTTGTTGTAAATTTCTGTTCTATGAAGTGGAGTTAGTAATTTATCGCATCCTCTTGTATTGAATTGGTGAACTGTATTAATGGCGGAGAACTGAGAAGAAAGATAACAAGGGATGTGATTATTAAGAACTTGATACAATAGGGAGAGGAGGTGAAGGTTTCTTCTGGATTCAAGTTTAAGCCAGGAGAGTCGACGGAAATATTCTGAGACATGGTCAGACCTTTTAAGACTAAAGATGAATCTGATGCAGGCATTATGAGAGAGAGAAAGGAAGGGGGAGAAAGGGAGAGGGGAAATGTAGGGGGGAGAAAGAATTGGAGAGAGGATGGATGGGAGAGAGGAAGGGGAGAGAAGGGGAGAGAGTAAGGTGGAGAGGAGAATGAAGGGAGAAATTGAAAGATAGAGTGTGAGAGAGTGAGTGAAAAGAGAGGAAGAGAGAGAGAGAGAGAGAGGCAAGAAGTATTCATAATTCCTTTACCACGAACTCCATTAGACTTCTTATCTTCTAATTCCAGTGCCCTAGCGTACACATATCTTACCGTCCTAACTTCTCCATTTGTTGTATTTCATCACATTTTTCTTTTATCCAATTTTTTCCAGGTTTATCTCTTACCCATCTCAACTCATTGTTTATACTTCTATAGTTGGCTCTACCTTCTTCACTGTTAACGTTTTTCCATTTTCGTCTCTCATCCATTTTATCCGGCATTTCCTTAGTGATCCATGGTTTTCTGATTTTTATCTCTTGTTCTCCAATCTCTTTATTCAAGGTATCCTTGATACTGGTTTTAATTTCTTCCCATTCTATATCCACGGTGTTTGGTTTGCTTTCCAAATTTCTTAGGTGATCGTCCAACTTCTTGTTGGCTATATCTTGTCTTTCTTTCAGTTTTTATGTATCCCAAGTCTGTCTTTCTCGTTTTTTGTTTACCAATATATGCGCGTGAAATCACGGGATAATGAATAATATTTTCTCCCGAAGCGATTGGGGAAGACAGCGAACGGTTTTCGTCCGGAGAAATCTCGTAACCAATTTCATAAGAGGCTCAAGAAGGCGGAGGGGAGAAATACCAATTTTACAGACATGCCGATGCACCGCCACTGAGTCTTTTTGCTCAGTGACCGGATGACCTGTTATGATAACATTATCGATATTGTAACACTGATGGCTAAAAAATTCTAGGCAATGTGTTTTTTGTCTGCTTTCATTTTTTAAATTTAGCTTGTAACTATTATTGATTTTTTGAAAGTGATACATGGGTATGATGCATTAATGCCAATGTAAAGGAAGTACATAATTCTCTATTTTTCCCAGTTATTAGCCACAGTTCAGGCCGGAGAACGTGAAATATTTTCATCACAGGTCAATAAGTTTTTCCTTAAAGCAAAGCAAAATATTTAAGATTATATTAATGAAATATCTTAAATATGTATATACATTATGGTACCGTAGTAATTATACCTTCCAGTAGGTTTTAGGCACATCCAATCTGTGCTATCTAAAACATTTCTCATCACCTCATACCCAATTCCTTCTTTAGATATATATACATGTACAGTCATTTACAACAAGATTCCAACAATTTGAGCGGTACCGCTTTCGCGGCAGACTGACTTTTAACTTTATATTTACGTGAATGTTATTTCAATCAGTGACTACTAGTATGTGCCTATTCCTGTCATGACGCCACATCAGCCTTCAAGGTTAATTATTGTATAAAATAGGGCGTATATAGAGCAACTAAAGTTAAGACGTATAAGGAATCCCGCGCTAAAGCAAGAACTACTATGCGCGAGGCTTTTACTAACTTCCGGAATAAGGTATTAAATAATTATTTGAAGGAGGACCCTAAAGCGTTTTGGTCCTATGTGAGAGAGGTCCAAGGTAGAGGCCCTACAATACCTTCCCTGCGTAATGACTCGGGTGACGTTATTCATGATAGCGTAGAGAAAGCCAACCTGTTAAACGGTCATTTTGTAAAAGCATTCACAGCCGTCAGCGACCATTGCGTACATTATGCACCCGCAATAAGGGGGGACCTGATGGGCGATATAGTATTTTCTGAGGTGGGAATAGCAAAGCAATTAAGTTCCATCAGACATAACAAAGCCACTGGCCCCGAAGAAATTCCTGCTCGCGTTTTAAAAGAATTAGCTGAAGAAATAGCACCTTTTCTTCTGATAATCTTCGAGAAATCCATTTCTCGCGCAGAGGTCCCTAGCGACTGGAGGTTAGCGCACGTTACCCCAATTCATAAGGGCGGAGACAAGGAGAACCCAGAAAATTACAGGCCGATTTCTTTAACTTCGATATCGTGTAAGATTCTCGAGCATATACTCGTTAGCAACATAATGCGATTTCTTGATAGTAATTAATTGTTAGATGATTGTCAACACGGCTTCAGGAAAGGTAGGTCATGTGATACTCAGCTCGGTCTTTTTGTTAATTGTTTACTGAGAAGCGGAGAAAAGAATACGCAGGTCGATGCCATCTTCTTAGATTTTAGGAAAGCCTTTGATAAGGTACCTCACAGGAAGTTAATAACGAAATTAGAAACCTTAGGCGTTAATTCTAAAATCGTTAGTTGGAACCGTGAATTTCTAAATCATAGGAAGCAGAAGGTTGTTATAGATGGGAAATCTTCGAACTTAGTGGAGGTTGTCTCTGGCGTTCCAAAGGGTAGTGTAATTTTTCCGTTATTATTTATAATTTATATAAACGATATCAGCTCAGTAGTAAGGAGTAAAATACCACCAGTATCTCCAAAATGACCTAGAAGCTATTTCTGCATGGTGTAAGGAATGGCAGTTAGAGATAAACCAAAAGAAAAGCTGCGTCATCAACTTCTGGAAAACCAAGAGTATCTCGTTGAATAATAATTATTCGTTGGACGGAGTAGAGATTCCAGTTTCAGACTCAAATTAAATACCTCGGAGTCACGATCCATCGTGATCTCTCGTGGGACACCCACATTCGCCGATTGATAGGTGCCGCTAACAAAAAGCTGGCCTTTATAGGGAGAATAGTTCGAAATAGCTCCGAAAAAGTGAAATAAATATGTTATTTATCCTTGGTTCGACCGCAGGTCGAATATGCTTCAGCTGTGTGGGATCCTTACGAAAAGGGACTCACTAACGAGATAGAAAAGGTTCAGCGCAGGGCAGCTAGATTTGTAAAGAGGAATTACGATAGTAAACAAAGCGTAACATCATTAATAGAATATCTGAAATGGACATCGTTAGAGGAACGTAGGCTGCAGGCTAGAATTAAACTACTGGTAAAATTTATGTCGGAGGGACTAGCGAATGAGGTAGTAGGACTTATCAGAAGCCCGACGTATCTCGGAAGGCAGGACAGTGAGGATAAGATTCGCGAGATCGACTGTAGAAAGGAGCGATATAGAGGATCGTTTTTCCCTAGGACGATAAGAGAACATAATAGGAAAAGATAACGTAGGAAAACTATGGACCCTTGGTGCACTGCACCCCCTGCCATCCACCAAAAAGGTGACTTGCAGGGTATAATGTAGATGTCGATGTAGATGTACTAGCGTATCCACCGGAAAATAAGGAATTACTAGAGAACCAAATGCAATGTGTTATGCCACAAAGGTTATACATTATTATAATACATCTACATCTACATCTACATTATACCTTGCAAGTCACCTTTTCGGTGGATGGCAGGGGGTGCAGTGCACCAAGGGTCCATAGTTTTCCTACGTCATCTTTTTCTATTATGGTCTCTTATCGTCCTAGGGAAAAACGATCCTCTATATCGCTCCGTTCTACAATCAATCTCGCGAATCTTATCATCACTGTCCTGCCTTCCGAAATACGTCGGGCTTCTGATAAGTCCTACTACCTCATTCGCTAGTCCCTCCGACATAAATTTTTCCAGCAGGTTAATTCTAGCCTGCAGCCTACGTTCCTCTAACGATGTCCATTTCAGATTTTCTATTAATGATGTTACGCTTTGTTTACTATCGTAATTCCTCTTTACAAATCTAGCTGCCCTGCGCTGAACCCTTTCTATCTCGTTAGTGAGACCCTTTTCGTAAGGATCCCACACAGCTGAAGCATATTCGACCTGCGGTCGAACCAAGGATAAATAGCATAATTCTTTCACTTTTTCGGAGCTATTTCGAACTATTCTCCCTATAAAGGCCAGCTTTTTGTTAGCGGCACCTATCAATCGGCGAATGTGGGTGTCCCACGAGAGATCACGATGGATCGTGACTCCGAGGTATTTAATCGAGTCTGAAACTGGAATATCTACTCCGTCCAACGAATAATTATTATTCAACGAGATACTCTTGGTTCTCCAGAAGTTGATGACGCAACTTTTCTTTTGGTTTATCTCTAACTGCCATTCCTTACACCATGCAGAAATAGCTTCTAGGTCATTTTGGAGATACTGGTGGTCTTCCGGATTGCTTATTTCTCTATAGATGACGGTGTCGTCCGCGAAAAGCCTAATTTTACTTCTGACTACTGAGCTGATATCGTTTATATAAATTAGAAATAATAACGGACCAATTACACTACCCTGTGGAACGCCAGAGACAACCTCCACTAAGTTCGAAGATTTCCCATCTATAACAACCATCTGCTTCCTATGATTTAAAAACTCACGGATCCAACTAACGATTTTAGAATTTACGCCTAAGGTTTCTAATTTCGTTATTAACTTCCTGTGAGGTACCTTATCAAAGGCTTTCCTAAAATCTAAGAAGATGGCATCGACCTGCGTATTCTTTTCTCCGCTTCTCAGTAAACAATTAACAAAAAGACCGAGCTGAGTATCACATGACCTGCCTTTCCTGAAGCCGTGTTGACAATCATCTAACAATAAATTACTATCAAGTAATCGCATTATGTTGCTAACGAATATATGTTCGAGAATCTTACACGATATCGAAGTTAAAGAAATCGGCCTGTAATTTTCTGGGTTCTCCTTGTCTCCGCCCTTATGAATTGGGGTAACGTGCGCTAACCTCCAGTCGCTAGGGACCTCTGCGCGAGAAATGGATTTCTCGAAGATTATCCGAAGAAAAGGTGCTATTTCTTCAGCTAATTCTTTTAAAACGCGAGCAGGAATTTCTTCGGGGCCAGTGGCTTTGTTATGTCTGATGGAACTTAATTGCTTTGCTATTCCCACCTCAGAAAATACTATATCGTTCATCAGGTCCCCCCTTATTGCGGGTGCATAATGTACGCAATGGTCGCTGACGGCTGTGAATGCTTTTACAAAATGACCGTTTAACAGGTTGGCTTTCTCTACGCTATCATGAATAACGTCACCCGAGTCATTACGCAGGGAAGGTATTGTAGGGCCTCTACCTTGGACCTCTCTCACATAGGACCAAAACGCTTTAGGGTCCTCCTTCAAATAATTATTTAATACCTTATTCCGGAAGTTAGTAAAAGCCTCGCGCATAGTAGTTCTCGCTTTAGCGCGGGATTCCTTATACGTCTTAACTTTAGTTGCTCTATATTCATCGGATGATGTAGACGGCATATTTTTTATTTTCGCGTGGCATATTCTCTGACGCCTAAGCGCACTCCTAACTTGCTTATTGTACCAACGTGGCTCTTTATTGTCGACCTTCGATTTAATTGGAATGTACTTATCGATACTCTCTAGCATTATATATATATATATATATATATATAATAAATGCAACTACTACGGTCAAAGAATCGTTCCTTATTTTACCGTTTACATTCTAATTTTTACCATAAAAACATTTGATTCTGTTCCTTATTCGTCTCTATTCACATTCCTGTGATATCCTTTTCCCTTCAGGTACTTCTTATAGGAATCATTCTCTTGTGCGTAACTACACACACAAACAAACAAAAACACACACACACGCGCGCGCACACACACACACACATATACATACACACAATCATGAAAAGAGTTTTTGGACATTCCCTCACAGTTGTTATCTCGTAATTACCTATTATCACATGGAATTATGATCTCCATTATTCTTCTTGTTCTCCTTTCGCCTTTGATCTTCCCTTCGCATGTAACTCTTAAGAATATATATTTATCTCTTCTTAGCATACGCCCTATCCATCTACTTTTCTTACTTTTATTATAATTTGTCGTTGAAAAATTAACAATAGTTCACGAACCTTGGAATGAAAACGCTGCCAAATCTAGGAAATAATATCAAGAAAATTACGGTGACAGGTCTCTATTATATTTCGCTTGAAAGGAAATTGACTGTTTTGATTCGGTAACGCATCTTATCGATGAATGGAAGGGTTAAGTATACAGATAAAAACACTGGTTACAGAAGGTAAGTTTTATTTAAGTCAGTAACATCTTATGATTATACAGTCAATTTAAGTTGTCATATCGGCCATAGATCTTGCCACTACGCGTCCTCGACGGCGAATGGGGTCGCTTGAGTGGAATTCGGGCCCTCTCCCTTGCCCTTGCGCGGACGGTGACCCTTGGACGCTCCTCAGGTACGAGAGCCGCGGGTGTTGATGGTCGACTGATTCATCGAACGTGATGGGCACACCAGAAATGAAATAACAAAGATTCCTTTTAGGTCAAATATTATATTGGACGCGTGAAATTTTTGGTGACGTGGATCCTTAATCTAAGCAGAGAGTTTACACGACATAATCTGTAAATATTTATCAGTCTTTACCTGGCTGTTGAAGTGAACGGACGTGCCTTTCACTTGCTCCTGCGAGCTCCTACGTAGCCTCGAGCGACTAGAGTAGCTGTAGCATTAGAGTAGCTGTAGTGTTAAGTAGAACTAACAATTTACTTTATTCTATTGTTATCCTTCGGTAATTTTATTTAACATTCGTTTAAGTTATGTAATTAGTTTTGTTATAACATCCACGTTATAGTTTTTATTTTTCTCTACCGTAATATTTAACTTTTAAGCCTCGTAATTTCTTGCTAGAAATTTCATTCTCCCTTTTAGAAAATAATATTTATATCATAGTAGTTATTGTGTATTAGCATATTCTCGTTACATTTGTAAGGTTGTTTTAGTTTTACGCTCCATAGTATTTATATTTTTCGTTGTTGTGTACTATCATCTCCTGTGCGTGATATAACCTTGTTTGTGTTGTTTACGCCTTTCACTTTATTCCTGCGCTTGACCCTTTCTCGTACGCTACACGAAGAGCGTCCCCGCTTTAAAACAGACCAAATTCTTTAGCCTTATCCCATTTCAGCTTTTGTTTTTATATTGTAACTCTTTTGCGTTAGTATATAAATTATTTAAGTTTAGGATGGCTTCACCGAGGACTCCCGTTTCCTCCTTCTTGTGCGCCGCTGGTTGCGAGGCCATGAGGGCTCGAATCACGGAGCTGGAGAGGGTGGTTGCGGACCTCCTTCAGAGGGTGGAAAGGTCCGAGGCAGCCTTGGTTCGTGTGGGGGGTGCGGGGTCATCCCTGAAAGCTCGCCGCGCCAAATTGGCGGCCCGGGTTCGCCTGGGTGCGGCAGCCGGTAGAGTGATCGGGGTTGACTCTGACTCCTTACCGCGGGCTGAGGGTCCTCGGGCTGGGAAATCCGATGAGTGGAGAGTGGTGTCCACTCGGGGAGATCGTGGGGTGGTGCTGCGGAGGCAGGGAGTTGGGAATGCTTCGGCTGACTCGCTTCCTGTCTGTAATAGGTTCGAGGTGTTGTCGGAGGACGACTCCACGGCCATTGCGCCCGTACCCACTCCCGTCTCTTCGATGGAGGCCGGGCCCAAGGGGAGTCGGGTTGGGAAGGGAGGGTTGTTAGTGTTAGGTAGCTCTAACGTTCGGCGTGTAATGGCACCCCTGTTATCCAGTGCCCGCCGGGAGGGAGTTGAAGAGCGGGTCTTCTCCAGATGTATATCAGGAGGCACGGTGCCGCAAGTGACCAACACGGTGAGAGAAGCGGTAGTGGCGACAGGTTGCTCTCGGCTGCGGGTGGTGGCCCATGTTGGGACTAACGACTCCTCGAAGCGCGGGTCCGAGGAGATTTTAAGTTCTTTTAAGGACTTGGCCTCTGAGGTTGCTCGTGTCCGAGAGGAGTCGGGTTCCGATGTGCGGCTTACTGTCTGCAGTATAGTCCCTAGGATTGACCGCGGTTCTGAGGTTTGGAGTAGAGTTGAAGGTCTGAACCGAAGGCTGTGGAATTTCTGTCGGGACTTGGGAGTGGACTTCGTCGACCTACGACCGAATATCGAATCGTGCAGGGCACCACTGGATCACTCTGGTGTTCACTACACGCCCGAATCGGCTCAGAGAGTAGCGAGTAGGATTCTCGAGCACAGTAGGGATTTTTTAGGCTAGAGAGTAGGGCAGGGTGTAGGTCAGTTTTGGGTCAGGGGATAATCGATGCATTTGTAGAAAATAAGAATCCCGCAAGATTATCTAATGATAGAATATACACCGAGCGTGACATGCAGCACCAATTTCGCGATAGGTCATTGATAGAATGTTCCGTTAAGGGCGCGACGGGTGGCAATTCCAATTTTGATGCGACGCCATACAGTCGTGGGAGTGATTGTGGTGGGAGCGCATGTAGTTTTAGAGTGGAAGAGAAAGTCAAGGGTGAGATTAGCATGCGAAGTGCTAGTGAGAAATTAAACGTCGTCGAACTGAACTGTCGCAGCATCCGTAGGAAAATTGCTGAGTTCGAGCATGTTATTCGCAATCTGCATGCCGACGTCGTGATAGGCACAGAAAGTTGGCTAACGGATGAAATTCAGAGTCAGGAGATATTTCCTAGAGACTATCGTGTCTATAGAAAAGATCGCGCTAATAGATCGGGCGGGGGAGTTTTCATAGCGGTTAGCGATAAGTACGATAGCAGTGAGATTCCGATAAGTGACGAGGATATAGAGAGTGTTTGGTGCCGCATAGGTAAAGATGGCTCCAAAAAGGTGTTCATATGCTCGTTTTACAGGACACCTAACGCTGGTGTAGATTGTATTTTAAGTCTCGAGAAACAATTATCAAAGCTTAGACTGATAAATCAAGATGGTATCGTTATAGTCGGTGGTGACTTTAACTTACACTCAATTGATTGGGAAAATCTATGTTTCGAATCTAGAAGTAAAGAACGCGAATCCTGTGAGGCATTAATCGAAACATTCTGCGAGCACTCTCTCCTTCAATTAGTCAGAAAGCCAACGCGATTGGGAAACATATTAGATTTATTAGCAACTAACGTCCCAGAAAGAATAAACAAAGTCACCATTAAAGATGGGATAAGTGATCATCAGGCCGTATATGCAGAGTGTAAGTTGAAAATCGAGAGGCACCCCAAGCCTCAAAGAAAGTTTTATATATTAGCTAGGGCAAACTTTTCAAGCTTCAGGTCGCGCCTACGAGAAATACTACCTGGCTTCCGTGATATGACCGAACGATCAGGTGCTGAGTCGTCATGGAAACTATTCAAGGATATAATGCTAGAGAGTATCGATAAGTACATTCCAATTAAATCGAAGGTCGACAATAAAGAGCCACGTTGGTACAATAAGCAAGTTAGGAGTGCGCTTAGGCGTCAGAGAATATGCCACGCGAAAATAAAAAATATGCCGTCTACATCATCCGATGAATATAGAGCAACTAAAGTTAAGACGTATAAGGAATCCCGCGCTAAAGCGAGAACTACTATGCGCGAGGCTTTTACTAACTTCCGGAATAAGGTATTAAATAATTATTTTGAAGGAGGACCCTAAAGCGTTTTGGTCCTATGTGAGAGAGGTCCAAGGTAGAGGCCCTACAATACCTTCCCTGCGTAATGACTCGGGTGACGTTATTCATGATAGCGTAGAAAAAGCCAACCTGTTAAACGGTCATTTTGTAAAAGCATTCACAGCCGTCAGCGACCATTGCGTACATTATGCACCCGCAATAAGGGGGGACCTGATGGACGATATAGTATTTTCTGAGGTGGGAATAGCAAAGCAATTAAGTTCCATCAGACATAACAAAGCCACTGGCCCCGAAGAAATTCCTGCTCGCGTTTTAAAAGAATTAGCTGAAGAAATAGCACCTTTTCTTCGGATAATCTTCGAGAAATCCATTTCTCGCGCAGAGGTCCCTAGCGACTGGAGGTTAGCGCACGTTACCCCAATTCATAAGGGCGGAGACAAGGAGAACCCAGAAAATTACAGGCCGATTTCTTTAACTTCGATATCGTGTAAGATTCTCGAGCATATACTCGTTAGCAACATAATGCGATTTCTTGATAGTAATTTATTGTTAGATGATTGTCAACACGGCTTCAGGAAAGGTAGGTCATGTGATACTCAGCTCGGTCTTTTTGTTAATTGTTTACTGAGAAGCGGAGAAAAGAATACGCAGGTCGATGCCATCTTCTTAGATTTTAGGAAAGCCTTTGATAAGGTACCTCACAGGAAGTTAATAACAAAATTAGAAACCTTAGGCGTAAATTCTAAAATCGTTAGTTGGATCCGTGAGTTTTTAAATCATAGGAAGCAGATGGTTGTTATAGATGGGAAATCTTCGAACTTAGTGGAGGTTGTCTCTGGCGTTCCACAGGGTAGTGTAATTGGTCCGTTATTATTTCTAATTTATATAAACGATATCAGCTCAGTAGTCAGAAGTAAAATTAGGCTTTTCGCGGACGACACCGTCATCTATAGAGAAATAAGCAATCCGGAAGACCACCAGTATCTCCAAAATGACCTAGAAGCTATTTCTGCATGGTGTAAGGAATGGCAGTTAGAGATAAACCAAAAGAAAAGCTGCGTCATCAACTTCTGGAGAACCAAGAGTATCTCGTTGAATAATAATTATTCGTTGGACGGAGTAGAGATTCCAGTTTCAGACTCGATTAAATACCTCGGAGTCACGATCCATCGTGATCTCTCGTGGGACACCCACATTCGCCGATTGATAGGTGCCGCTAACAAAAAGCTGGCCTTTATAGGGAGAATAGTTCGAAATAGCTCCGAAAAAGTGAAAGAATTATGCTATTTATCCTTGGTTCGACCGCAGGTTGAATACGCTTCAGCTGTGTGGGATCCTTACGAAAAGGGACTCACTAACGAGATAGAAAAGGTTCAGCGCAGGGCAGCTAGATTTGTAAAGAGGAATTACGATAGTAAACAAAGCGTAACATCATTAATAGAAAATCTGAAATGGACATCGTTAGAGGAACGTAGGCTGCAGGCTAGAATTAAACTACTGGAAAAATTTATGTCGGAGGGACTAGCGAATGAGGTAGTAGGACTTATCAGAAGCCCGACGTATTTCGGAAGGCAGGACAGTGAGGATAAGATTCGCGAGATTGACTGCAGAACGGAGCGATATAGAGGATCGTTTTTCCCTAGGACGATAAGAGACCATAATAGGAAAAGATGACGTAGGAAAACTATGGACCCTTGGTGCACTGCACCCCCTGCCATCCACCGAAAAGGTGACTTGCAGGGTATAATGTAGATGTAGATGTAGATGTATCCTACCTAACAATAAAGTACACATCATCGCTATTGCTGAGACCTGGTTGAAACCATCTATGTCTTCCTCTACTGTTAACATTGACGGTTTTAAACTTTACCGCAACGATCGCGTTGGCAAAGGCGGCGGCGGTGTCGGAGTATATGTAAGAAACGATATTTCAACTAAATTTATTGAAAGTAGCGAATATAATTAGAGCAAAAGACCCGAATTTCTCTTTGTTGAATTGAAAATCTATTCACAGAAAATACTTTTCGGTATTTTCTACCGTCCACCCAAAATTGGTCATCTATCCGATATTGATGAAGTCATCTCTAATCACATTAACGATTACAAACATTTAATAATTACTGGCGATTTTAATGCCAATATACTCGCACCAAACCCTGATTCGACATATTTATATAACTCCTTCAACTCTCTAGGCCTTAGTATTCTATCTCTAAATGCTACTCACCATACTTCTACTTCCTCTACCCTAATCGATTTAGCCGTTACCGCCAATCCTGACAAGGTTCTCGCGCATGGCCAACTCTCTGCTCCGGGAATCTCCGCACATGACATAATATACATTGCATATTCAATAAAGTGCCCAACTCACAAGCCGAAATATATCACCTATAGGGACTTCAAAAACATCAACAATGAGAAGTTAATTGCTGACGCGTCTGCCATGCCTTGGTATTCTATTGAGTATATGGACGACATTAACGACAAGGTTGAGGCTTTCAACAATTTTGCACAGTCATTAATCAACACTCACGCTCCACTAAAGACTAAAAGAGTCTTTAAGCCCCATGCACCATGGCTCACAACAGACATCAAACTGATAATGAAGAGACGTGACAATGCCTTCCGCATTTTCAAAAATACAAAAACACAGATCTCATTCAACCAATTTAAAAAACTAAGAAATAAAACTAAGCAACTTATCAGAAACTCTAAAACTCGGTACATTCATTCACTGTCCCGTCCAAATTCTTCACAATCTGCTCTATTGAGTAACTTAAAATTATTTGGTATTGGAAAATCTAAGGATACACAACTTCCTCCTCATATTTGCCTTGATACACTTAACACTCTATTCACCACTCCCCCAACTCCTGATGACAACGAAATGAAACAGAATCACATACACCACCTACTTCAACACACTCCTCCCACCACAGCATCACCACCATTCCAATTTTCTCCTGTAACTCAGCTGGAAGTACTGAATTGTTTACGTAAAATCAAGTCCAGAGCACAAGGTGCTGACGAAATTCCAATAGTTTTCCTTCATAAGATTATTCATCTAGTTCTACCCGTCATCAATCATATATTCAATTGGTCGCTTATGCAAAACAAATTCCCATCGCAATGGAAACTCGCCATAGTCCGTCCCATACCTAAGAAAAGTCTTACTTCTGACATAACCGACTTTCGGCCCATCAGTTTACTTCCTGTATTATCAAAGGCATTTGAAAAGGTTTTACATGAACAAATCACATATTTTCTAATTAGTAATAATATCCTCGATTCTCTACAATCAGGATTCCGAAAATCACACAACACTACCACAGCACTCCTCAAAATCACTGACGATATCAGATTAGCAATGGACAAAAGAGAAGTCACTATTATGACTCTTCTTGACTTTAGTAAAGCTTTTGACTCTGTAGATGTAAACATACTTCTAACCAAACTGCGCCTCATGAACTTCTCCTCAGATTCCCTAAACTTAATTAGTTCTTACCTGAATGATCGCCATCAAAAGGTCGTAACTGACAATCATTCCTCAAGATGGATTAAAGTGACACGTGGCGTACCACAAGGTTCCACCCACGGGCCACTGCTCTTCTCTCTGTACATTAATGATATATCTTCTCAGCTTGCTCACTGTAAATACCACCTTTATGCTGATGATCTCCAAATCTATATGCACTCTCGCTCTATTGATCTTTCTCTTATCATTGATAAAATGAAACATGACCTCACTTCTTTATCCAAATGGAGCAATGTAAATTTCCTCAAAATTAATCCTTTAAAAAGTCAGTCTATTATTATTGGGTATCCCAAACTTCTCTCGTCACTAAACTTCTCAGAACTTCCCCCAATTCTGCTCAATAACTATGTCATTCGTTTCCAAAAAACTGCAACCAATCTCGGGTTAGTATTCAATGACACATTGTCCTGGACTGATCATATAACTAAAATATGTAATACTGTTAACAGTTCACTTCACTCACTTAAAAGAATTAAAAGCATTCCCATTTCTCCCTTCGCAAGCGACTTATCACCTCTCTTGTCCTTCCTCACCTCGATTACTGCGATACGGTCTATCAAGATCTATCTAACGAGCTATCTCTAAAATTGCAGCGTGCACAAAATTCCTGCGTAAGATTCATTTGTGATCTCCAAAAGAGAGACCATGTCACTCAACCTCTATATACGTTAGGCTGGCTTCGCACTGAAGCTCGTAGACGTCTTCACCTCCTCTCGTTATTTTACCGAATTATAACTCTTCAAAACCCGCAGTATCTGAACTCCAAATTTTCCCAAATGAACTCTGTACACAACGCCAACACTAGGGGCACCAATGTCTTCCAGATCCCATATCACAGGACGGAAATTTATAATAAATCCTTCCATGTTACAGCTTGTAGACTTTGGAACGCCCTGCCTACTGACCTCCAAAACGCAACATCTCTCCACATATTCAAACATAAATACTTTAAATTGCTGTTCTCTGCCCAAAATTCAGGTCAGCTTTAACATTTTCTTCTTACCTATTGCAAGACGGCTTCCTTCACTCTTCCTTACTTAATGAACATTAATTAATTTCTTCGCAGGTTATCGAGTTCGCAAAATGTACGCCTCCTTCGACTGTTACCTTTTCATTGTCTAGTGTGTACTAAGTTATAGTGTTTATACTAATTCTTATTGTTTTATATCATTCTGTATTGTTTCATACTATTTTATACTGATTTATATCATTTTGTATTGTTTTATACTATTTTATACTGATTTATATCATTTTGTATTGTTTTATACTATTTCGTATTACTTTATTTTATTATGTATTTTTTTATATCATATGTGTAATTTTATATAATTTCCTTCTCTCTTATGTTATGCATGATCCAACAACAATCTCCATATTCATTGTATATATTTCAAGTATATTTCATCTTATTCTGCCTAATTATTGTATTATATTTCATGGTTTGCATTACGTTAATACCTATATATGTATTTTTTATGACGGTATACAACGATGCTGTATATACGAAGACTTACTGTACATACTACTTTCTATTTAATGTTGTATTACTATATTATAATATGTACACTATCTAGGGTTTTCGCAGGTTTTTCACACCCCCCTTCTCAGTGGGTGTTTTCCTGCGTGGGTTTTACTAGGGAGGACATGCCTGTTTTACCTAGGTTTTCCCCACAATCTCTAATCTGTCTTCAATTTTATATATTTTTTTTACTCTGTATGATTTAGGTATATACTGTTTATGTTATGCGTATTGTAATATCTTACTTTACCATTTTTTATATTTATTATATTGACGAAGGGTTAAATGTAAGAATGGACCTTATGGTCTAAATTTCGCCCGAATAAAGACGATTATCTCTCTATCTATCTATATCTCTCGGATTTTAGAATGTGATTACATTCTACGGAATAAAGTATTTTTGGGCATCTAATTTAATATTCCACTGTTTCTCAACCTTTTTTATAATTCGATTTTATATTTGGATGTAAACTTATTTGTTATATTTATTCATAACCCCATAACCGGTCACCATCTTCATCATCTCCCTATCTGTCTTCTTTTCGGTCTCTCGATGTTTCTTGGGATCCATTCTATAACACTGGACATCCAACGCTGATCATTTCTTCTAGCAATATGTCCCTCCCACTGCCACTTAAGTGCCTTTACTCTTTTAATTTCCTCAAAAACCCCGTCTTTTTTCTTACCCAGTCGTTCCTTTTGCGGTCTCTTCGGGTGATCCCCAGCATGCATCTCTTCATGCTCCTCTGTGCTGTTCGCAGGCGCTGGACTATTCTATCATTCACAGTCCATGTTTTGCATCCAGAGGTCAAAACAATCAGAACACATTGGTCATACTATCTCCTTTTCAGAAAGACTGGGGTACTTGATTTAAAAATATTTGCATTCCAGCCAAAAGCACTCCATGATATCTTCACTCTCCGGTTGATTTCTCGAAGAAGTGATCCGTCGCTAATGATGAGTTGACCCAAATAAACATAATTTGTTACTTCTTAGAGTTTTGTTCCGTTGATCGATATCTTCTGTGGATTTGTGAAGGAGTTTATTATGACCTTTGTTTTATTAAGATTCATTTTAAGCCCAGGTTCTTGGTTTGCCTGCTCCAGTTCCTTAGTTCTCCTACGGAGCTCTTCTGGGTTACTTGCGAACAATATGATGTCGTCAGCAAATTGCATGCGATATCCTCCATTTACCTTTACACTCATTTTTTCCCAGACTTGCTTTTTGAATATTTCCTCTAGAGCTGCTTTGAATAATTTAGGAGACATGGTTTCTACTTGCCTCACTCCTTTTTTTGTCTTAAAGCCACTTGTTTCTTCATGCAGCTGGGCAGACCATATCGCGGCATACAGAGGGGAACTCTTACTTATTAGTCCGACTAATTATCTCCCTGACTACCTGAGCGTGGTCCATCGTAATGATGAAATATCGGTCTGAAAAATGAATGTTTTTTGAAGGTGAGATGATATGCTTGCAGAATGCAAGCACCTTTTACTAGTACTAGTAGTTGGTGCATGCGTTCTGCAAGCATATTGTCTCAACACAAAAAACCATTCATTTTTCATATTTCATCATTATAAATATCTTTTCAATTCTAAATATTTCACCGCCGGAGCGATTTTCGTTTTTCCCTTATGTAAAAATAATAGATTAAAACAATCCCAAAACATTGCAATTTTATGAATTTTATACTTTCTCCATTATGGAATACTAATGCAACACATTTCTGCCAAATTTTAAAGGTGTAGTACTTCTAGAAGTGAAACAATAATTTTCTAATTGTTTAAATTTGAAACATTTTTATCGGCCACCGCAATATGTTTATGGAAAGATTCAAATGTTTATTTGTGCAAATGCACTACTTTGTACATAACTCGAAAATTTCAGCTGCTTAGCTCATCCCGTAATGTCTAAACTGTTATCTATTTGTTTAAATTTTAATAATTTTTAACTGCCAAAAAATTAAAACATCAAAATTTGTATAGTTAAAATTTCTTTTTTTTACGAATTCTACTTATAAAAAAACATTCAATTTCGTAGCACATGCGGAAAAACATAAACCTCGAAAATTTGTTTAAACAATTGCGAATTGCGAAGAAGTGTATGTAGTAAACGAAATGGAAATTATAAAATTTTGATATTGTTATTTGTTTGGCAGTTAAAATATCTTAAAGTTTAAACAAATAGGTATATGTTTAGATACTACGGGGTGAGTTAGAAAGCTGAAAGTTTTAGGTTATTTAGAGTTTAATCTATAAAAACGAATAAACATTTCAATGTATCCATGAAATTTTATTGCGGGCGTTAAAAATTATTTTCATTTTAACAATTAGATTCTTCTTTTAACACCCTACCCTTCTTAGAATTATTATTAACAAGACACAAGAACAAGTTACAATTCATTTTTAACCGAAAACCAACACACACTGATAGATATATCCCATCCAAATCCAATCAACACATCTAACATAAACTGCTCCCGGAAATCTAAAAAATATTCACAGATTCTCACGACGCGCCTTCAAAAGCATCTTGATTTTGCTCAACCCAGACAACAAGCTAGATTTTGCAGTTAATATATGTATATATAATATATGTAAGGCATTGTTTTAATCAAATATTGTTCAATAAGGAAAGATTGAAATTGGGTGCAGAGGTGAAATATATTGAATAAAAAAATATTTCTAATAATGCTATATCTCTCTGAAATATTAATGTTTATCAGGGTCAGATCAAGTGCTTGCAGAATGCAAGCACCAACTACTTGTATGTTATATCCTCCTCCTCCTCTGTAAGAAACGTCTATATATAATGATATGCGTACAAAAATAATTACCAGTGAAATATGACGTATACACGAATAAATCATTAAAATTAAAACACTTCTCATTCTCTCTGTCTCTCCCATCAGCCACCTCTCCCGCTCCAAATCTCTCCTTTTCTTATCCTCCTATTCTCCTCCATCTCTCCCTCCCATTCTCCCTGTTTCTGTTTCCCTTCTCCCTCCCATTTTCTTCTTTCTCCCTCGCTCTCTACTTCACACTTACCCTAATAATGTAGCTCTGAGTGTGATAATCGAGACTTGTCACCTTTATTTGCTTGATCTTATTTCATAGATTTGGCAGCGTTTTCTTTCCAAGGTTCGTGAACTATTGTTAATTTTTCAACGAAAAATTATATTAAATGTAAGAAAAGTAGATGGATAGGGCGTATCCTAAGAAGATATATATATATATATATATATATATATATATATATATATATATATATATATATATATATATTTGTATTCTTAAGAGTTATATGCGAACGGAGGAGCAAAGGCTGAAGGAGAACAAGACGAACCCGAAATAGAAAACACCTTTGCCACCGAGAATACAATAACATTAAAAAACTAAATAACAAGGACTGCTTTTATTTGAAGGCAGATAAGGGAAACTCGGTGGTCATAATAGAAAAACATAAATACCATGAATAGGTCAGTACTATGTTAAAAGAAGGACCCTACACAAAAATCCCTAAGAAACCCCTAAACAAGATGACCACAGACACAAAAAACACCTTAAAAACTTGTTCCACAATAATCACGAGAAAACTCCAAACCCAACTTCACATCTCAAACCCTATAATCCCTAGGATATACTGCCTCCCAAGAATACATAAAAAAGTCGTCCCGCTCAGACCTATTGTCTCTGCCATCAACTCTCCCACATACAAAATTTACCAATGGCTAAATGAACAGTTCAAACAAAGGCCTCTTATTCAAGAGTCGCTTATCAAAAATAACACCCATTTCATCAATGAATTTAAAAACTTAACCCTCAAAAACACTGAAATTCTAGTTTTGTTCGATGTTGTGTCCATTTTTCTCAGCGTACCAATAGAAGTAACATTCAATGTCCTTGAATCCTGGCTCGAAGAACAAAACTTACCACAAATATCAGTCGATATATACGTCCCTGTAAGACGCCTTTGCATGAAACTAATTTTTCTTCCAAAAAACAATCACATACACCAGCAAAACCTGGGCACAACAATGGGGAATTCTCTGTCACCATACCTTTAAAATTTATTCATGATTAATTTCGAAAAACACTGCAAAACTACGTTCACATACTTCCCTAAAACTTGGTTTAGATACGTTGACGACATATTCGCGGTTTTTGACACATCAAAATACAACATCACTAACTTCCTTCAAGAACTAAACGACCAATATGACTTGATTAAATTCACATTCGAAAAAGAAAAAGAATACACCCTACCCTTCTTAGAATTATTATTAACAAGACACAACAACAAGTTACAATTCATTTTTAACCGAAAACCAACACACACTGATAGATATATCCCATCCAAATCCAATCAACACATCTAACATAAATCGGCCCATTTTCATTTCATGATCAATAGACTTCTTCGCGTGCCTCTCTCCCCATCTGATTACCGGCAAGAACTCCCACACATTAAGAACTATGCAAAAGTCAACGGATACGACACCGAAATGATCGAAAACATCCTACGTAAACATAAACATATGCTCCATGTAAAAACGCACACAACACTAACTGACACTTCCTTCCACAGACAAAAAATACATTAAAATCCCCTTCGCTCCCGGGCTCACCAACAAACTACACAACATCTTCTGAAAATTCAATTATTAGTCAGTATTTGTTAAGGAAAATAAACTCTCCAATTTATTACACAACCCAAAAGACACAATTCCTTCTTTACACAAATCCGGCATATACAAAATATCTTGTGGAGGATCCGACAAAATTTTAAACACATAGGTAAATGTTTATATACTACAGGGCGCGATAGAGAGCTGAAATTTTCAAGTTATTTAAAGTTTAGCAATTGTTTTACTCCATTATTTTTCCATAAGCAAAAAAAGAAATTTGGTCCTGAGGAAAAATCTTTTGAATTAAAGAAATATTTCCCATGATGAAATATCTCTCTAAAAAATTAATGTTTTTTCAAGGTGAGATGAAATGCTTGCAGTATGCAAGCACCTTTACTAGTCATTATATATAGTCGTTTCTTACAGAGGAGGAGGCGGAGGATATAACATACATATAGGAGGATACTAATGTTTAGGCACTTCCCGGAGAGCTGGTGATCCGAAATTTTTTTCTTCGGTAGGATTTTGTGCAAAACCTACTAGAAATAACGAAAATCTTAAAAAAGTGCAACAATGCGGCCGCTAAAAATTCGCAATTGTTTATACAAATTTTCAAGGTATTTCCAAATGTGCTTCGTAGCTTAAATTGTTTTTATAGGTAGGATTTGTAAAAAAATGAAACAGGGATTATAGAGATTTTGATATTTTTATTTGTTTGGCAGTTAAAAATTCTTAAAATATAAACAAATTGGTAGATTGTTAGACACTACGCCGAAAGTTAGGGAGCTGTAATTTTTAAATTATTTAGAAGTTAGTTATGTAAACGAATAAACATTTCAATTTATGCATGAAAACGTTATTTTGTCTGTTAAAAATTATTTAAATTTAAACAATTAGATATATGTTATTTCACTTCTAAATGTACTATAAATTTAAACTATGGCAGAAATGTTTGGCATTATTAACTCAATGTGGGAAAAGTATAATATTCCTTAATTTGCAAAATTTAGCGATAGTTTTACTCCATTATTGTTCCATAATGAAAAAACGAAAACCTGTCCAGAGGAGAACACTTTAGGATTAAAGAAATATTTTTATGATGAAATATCTCTCTGAAAAATGAATGATTATTCAAGGTGAGATGAAATGCTTGCAGCATGCAAGAACCTTCTTCTAGTCATTATATATAGACGTTCCTTACAGAGGATGAGGACATAACATACATATATATATATATATATATACATATATATAAGAGGATACTAATGTTTTGGCAATTCGAAATGTGGTGGAGATTCGAAATATTTTTGATGGGCAGGATTATGTGGAAAACCGACAAGAAAAAACGAAGCTCATGAAAAAGTGCAATGTTGCGGCCGCTAAAAATTCGCAATTGTTTAAACAAATTATTAAGGTTTATGTAGTTCCGCATGTGCTACGGAGTTGAAATTTTTTATAAGTGGAATTCTTAAAAATCGAAATAGAGATTATACAAATTTTGATATTTTAATTTGTTTGGCAGTTAAAAATTCTAAAAATTTAAACAAATAGATAACAGTTTAGACATTACGGGATGAGCTAGGAAGCTGAAATTTTCAAGTTATGTACAGAGTAGTGCATTTGCCCAAATAAACTTATTAATCTCTCCATAAATATTCTACGGCGGCTGTTAAAAATGTTAAAATTTAAACCATTAGAAAAAAATTATTTCACTTCTAGAAGTTCTACAATTTTAAAATTTGCCAAAAACGTGTAACATTAGTACCCCATAATGAAAAAGTATAAAATTCTTAAAATTGCAAAGTTTGGGGATTGTGTTATTCCATTACTTTTACATAAGTGAAAAACGAACATCGCTGCGGTGATGAAATCTGAAAAATGAATGTTTTCACAAGATGAGATAAAATGCTTGCAGGTCGGTTTTGCACAAAATCCTAACTAAGAAAAAAATTTCGAATCTCCAGCTCATCTGGAAGTGCCTAAACATTACTATCCTCCTATATCCTCCTCCTCCTCCTCTGTAAGAAACGTCTATATATAATGATGTTGTCTTTTCCTATGTAAGAAACGTCTATATATAATGATATGGCACTCAGAGAGGCAGCTACATTTTTAGGGTTAGTGTGAAGTAGAGAGCGAGGGAGAAAGAAGAAAATGGGAGGGAGAAGGGAAACAGAAACAGGGAGAATGGGAGGGAGAGATGGATGAGAATAGGAGGATAAGAAAAGGAGAGAATTGGAGCGGGAGAGGTGGCTGATGGGAGAGACAGAGAGAATGAGAAGAGTTTTAATTTTAATGATTTATTCGTGTATACGTCATATTTCACTGGTAATTATTTTTGTATGCATATCATTATATATAGACGTTTCTTACAGAGGAGGAGGAGGATATAACATACAAGTAGTTGGTGCTTGCATTCTGCAAGCACTTGATCTGACCCTGATAAACATTAATATTTCAGAGAGATATAGCATTATTAGAAATATTTTTTTATTCAATATATTTCACCTCTGCACCCAATTTCAATCTTTCCTTATTGAACAATATTTGATTAAAACAATGCCTTAAATGTGCAATTTTAAGAATATTATATTTGATGCAATGTAAGGGGCTAATTCCAGACATTTTTGCCAAATTTGAAGTTGTAGCACATCTAGAAGTGAAATAATATTTATTTAATTGTTTAAATTTCAAAAGTTTAATGCGGCCGGAATAACACTTCGTTGGAGCTTTTCAAATGTTTGTTAGTTTAAATGCACAGAGCTCTACTTAAATTTAAAATTTCAACTTCCTAGCTTGCCCAAAGTACCTAAACAATTATCTATTAGTTTAAATTTTAAGAATTTTTAACAGCCAGAGAAATTAAAATATCATAATTTTTATAATTTTTATTTAGTTTTTTCACAAAATCTACCGGTAAAAATTTTTTAGCTTCTTAGCACATTCGATAATACATAAACCTCAAAAATATGTTTAAACAATTGCGAATTTTTAGCGGTCGAATTTTTGAACTTTGTAAAATATTCCTTTTTTATTATGTATAATTTTCTACAAAATGATTTCAAAAATATTTACAGATTCTCACGACGCGCCTTCAAAAGCATCTTGATTTTGCTCAACCCAGACAACAAGCTAGATTTTGCAGTTAATATAATACGATGGACCACGTTCAGGTAGTCAGGGAGATAATTAGTCGGACTAATATGTACGAGTTCCCCTCTGTATGTGCTTTATCGACTATGAGAAAGCATTCGACTCTCCCCGAACTTCGTCAGTGCTAAATCCACTGAAGAAATATGGGGTAGAAGAAACGTACGTATCTTTAATCAAGAATATCTATAAAGCCGCGATATCATCTGCCCAGCTGCATGAAGAAACAAGTGCCTTTAAGACAAAAATGGGAGTGGGGCAAGTAGAAACCATGTCTCCTAAATTTTTCACTGCAGCTCTAGAGGAAGTATTCAAAACGCAAGACCGGGAAAAAATAGGTGTAAAGGTAAATGGAGGATATCGCATGCAATCGCTGACGACATCATATTGTTCGCAAGTATCCCAGAAGAGCTCCGTAGAAGAACAAAGGAACTGGAGCAGGCAAGCCAAGAACCTGGGCTTAAAATGAATCTTAATAAAACAAAGGTCATAATAAACTCATTCACAAATCCACAGTTAACACCTTGTTGACATCCATATACCCGTTTTACCTGTCCTTTTCCGTAAGCTTTTATATATATATATATATATATATATATATATATTTATTTATTTATACTCGCCAACCTTAAGTCGTCTGATTGGTGAGTGCTCACTGGGTTTCCTCATCCCAACACCTCGTTGACATCCATTTATCCATTTTTAACTTTCCTGTTCCGTAAGCTGTTATATATATATATAAATATATATATATATATATATATATACATATATATAATGTATAAGGTATGTGTCAAAACACATTGCATTCGGTTCTCTAGTAATGTCTTAAGGTATGAAAAGCCGAAAATTTGAATTCCATTGTTGCCGAGCGCCTTTGGCAACAAAAGGCTCGCGTTGCTAAGACAACTGATTAATCTTGACTGCAAGCTGCCAGCGAGTTAAAAGGTGTACGCAATGTCTAAAATAATATTGGATTTATTGAGCATTCTTATAACGTCCTTGATTTTCTACATCACGAATCGGCCGGAGAGGCCATTACAGAGGTTTGTGCCTTTTGTGTTTACGCACCTAACTCAGAGGAATAAAATCCTTTAAACGGTGCAATTTTACGTTAATAATAACCTCTAATGGTGGTAGTAGATCTGATAATTTCTAATTAATTCACAAATCACGTGAAATTCGAGATTGTTGGCCAAAATAACCGTTTGTTGAAGATAAATATTTACAGATTATGTCGTGTAAACTCTCTGCTTAGATTAAGGATCCACGTCACCAAAATTTTCACGCGTCCAATATAATATTTAACCTAACAGAAGTCTTTGTTTTTTCATTTCTGGTGTGCCCATCACGTTCGATGAATCAGTCGACCATCAACACCCGCGGCTCTCGTACCTGAGGAGCGTCCAAGGGTCACCGTCCGCGCAAGGGCAAGGGAGAGGGCCCGAATTCCACTCAAGCGACCCCATTCGCCGTCGAGGACGCGTAGTGGCAAGATCTATGGCCGATATGACAACTTAAATTGATTGTATAATCATAAGATGTTACCGACTTAAATAAAACTTACCTTCTGTAACCAGTGTTTTTATCTGTATACTTAACCCTTCCATTCATCGATAAGATGCGTTACCGAATCAAAACAGTCAATTTCCTTTCAAGCGAAATATAATAGAGACCTGTCACCGTAATTTTCTTGATATTATTTCCTAGATTTGGCAGCGTTTTCATTCCAAGGTTCGTGAACTATTGTTAATTTTTCAACGACAAATTATAATAAAAGTAAGAAAAGTAGATGGATAGAAGAAGAGATATATATGTATTCTTAAGAGTTACATGCGAAGGGAAGATCAAAGGCGGAAGAAGAACAAGAAGAAGAATGAACATCAAAAGTCCATGTGATAATAGGTAAATACCGGACAACAACGGAGGAAAAGTACGAGAAATCGCTTAAAGTGTGTGTGTGTTTGTATCATTATATATCGACGTATCTTCCAGAGGAGGATATATATAACAGTAGGATACTAATGTCCAGCCCAACCTACAAGAGCTAGAGAGCTGAAAGTTTTAGTTTTTGCCGATATGATAGAGAAACTTACAGATAAAATGAGACTTCTTACGTAAGTGACATGAGTTCGACTCCAGAAATTCCGAAATTTGCGTTTTTTTCCCATAACAAAAGCATTGCGCCATTTTTGTAAATTAATTATGGGCACTTGCCGGTAAGCTAGAAAAATGAAATTTTCAATGTTGCTAGTCGGTTGCAATATCTGTTAAGAAATATTGTCAATTTTGCTTACAGTGACTTGGGTTCGACTCCAGAGACCCCGGAATATCTCCCATAAGTTAGCATGAGAAAACGTAATCCAGTGTGTAGACCAATCTAATAAGTTTAGGTAGCTGAAATTTTGCAAGATTATAGAATTTTTCTCATAACCAACTATGAAAACAAAAATTTCAAAATTGCTAATTTTTAGGGGATGTTTTAACCCCATTTGAACATTCAAGTTTAATAATTTTTACCTTGAAAACTATATGCTGTAGGTTCGAGTTTTTGAAATCATTTTGTAGAAAATTATGCATATAAAAAAAGGAATATTTTACAAAGTTCAAAAATTCGACCGCTAAAAATTCGCAATTGTTTAAAAATATTTTAGAGGTTAATGTATTATCGAATGTGCTAAGAAGCTAAAAAATTTTTACAGGTAGATTTTGAAAAAACTAAATAAAAATTATAAAAATTCAAATTTGACAAAAATGTATGGAATTAGCCCCTTACATTGGATCAAATATAATATTCTTAAAATTGCAAATTTAAGGCATTGTTTTAATCAAATATTGTTCAATAAGGAAAGATTGAAATTGGGTGCATGGGTGAAATATATTGAATAAAAAAATATTTCTAATAATGCTATATCTCACTGAAATATTAATGTTTATCAGGGTCAGATCAAGTGCTTGCAGAATGCAAGCACCAACTACTTGTATGTTATATCCTCCTCCTCCTCTGTAAGAAACGTCTATATATAACGATATGCGTACAAAAATAATTACCAGTGAAATATGACGTATACACGAATAAATCATTAAAATTAAAACACTTCTCATTCTCTCTGTCTCTCCCATCAGCCACCTCTCCCGCTCCAAATCTCTCCTTTTCTTATCCTCCTATTCTCCTCCATCTCTCCCTCCCATTCTCCCTGTTTCTGTTTCCCTTCTCCCTCCCATTTTCTTCTTTCTCCCTCGCTCTCTACTTCACACTTACCCTAATAATGTAGCTCTGAGTGTGATAATCGAGACTTGTCACCTTTCTTTGCTTGATCTTATTTCATAGATTTGGCAGCGTTTTCTTTCCAAGGTTCGTGAACTATTGTTAATTTTTCAACGAAAAATTATATTAAATGTAAGAAAAGTAGATGTATAGGGCGTATCCTAAGAAGATATATATATATATATATATATATATATATATATATATATATATATATATATATATATATATATATTTGTATTCTTAAGAGTTATATGCGAACGGAGGAGCAAAGGCTGAAGGAGAACAAGACGAACCCGAAATAGAAAACACCTTTGCCACCGAGAATACAATAACATTAAAAAACTAAATAACAAGGACTGGTTTTATTTGAAGGCAGATAAGGGAAACTCGGTGGTCATAATAGAAAAACATAAATACCATGAATAGGTCAGTACTATGTTAAAAGAAGGACCCTACACAAAAATCCCTAAGAAACCCCTAAACAAGATGACCACAGACACAAAAAACACCTTAAAAACTTGTTCCACAATAATCACGAGAAAACTCCAAACCCAACTTCACATCTCAAACCCTATAATCCCTAGGATATACTGCCTCCCAAGAATACATAAAAAAGTCGTCCCGCTCAGACCTATTGTCTCTGCCATCAACTCTCCCACATACAAAATTTACCAATGGCTAAATGAACAGTTCAAACAAAGGCCTCTTATTCAAGAGTCGCTTATCAAAAATAACACCCATTTCATCAATGAATTTAAAAACTTAACCCTCAAAAACACTGAAATTCTAGTTTTGTTCGATGTTGTGTCCATTTTTCTCAGCGTACCAATAGAAGTAACACTCAATGTCCTTGAATCCTGGCTCGAAGAACAAAACTTACCACAAATATCAGTCGATAAATACGTCCCTGTAAGACGCCTTTGCATGAAACTAATTTTTCTTCCAAAAAAACAATCACATATACCAGCAAAACCTGGGCACAACAATGGGGAATTCTCTGTCACCATACCTTTAAAATTTATTCATGATTAATTTCGAAAAACACTGCAAAACTACGTTCACATACTTCCCTAAAACTTGGTTTAGATACGTTGACGACATATTCGCGGTTTTTGACACATCAAAATACAACATCACTAACTTCCTTCAAGAACTAAACGACCAATATGACTTGATTAAATTCACATTCGAAAAAGAAAAAGAATACACCCTACCCTTCTTAGAATTATTATTAACAAGACACAACAACAAGTTACAATTCATTTTTAACCGAAAACCAACACACACTGATAGATATATCCCATCCAAATCCAATCAACACATCTAGCATAAATCGGCCCATTTTCATTTCATGATCAATAGACTTCTTCGCGTGCCTCTCTCCCCATCTAAATACCGTCAAGAACTCCCACACATTAAGAACTATGCAAAAGTCAACGGATACGACACCGAAATGATCGAAAACATCCTACGTAAACATAAACATATGCTCCATGTAAAAACGCACACAACACTAACTGACACTTCCTTCCACAGACAAAAAATACATTAAAATCCCCTTCGCTCCCGGGCTCACCAACAAACTACACAACATCTTCTGAAAATTCAATTATTAGACAGTATTTGTGAAGGACAATAAACTCTCCAATTTATTACACAACCCAAAAGACACAATTCCTTCTTTACACAAATCCGGCATATACAAAATATCTTGTGGAGGATCCGACAAAATTTTAAACATATAGGTAAATGTTTATATACTACGGAGCGCGATAGAGAGCTGAAATTTTCAAGTTATTTAGAGATTAGCAATTGTTTTACTCCATTATTTTTCCATAAGTAAAAAAAGAAATTTGGTCCTGAGGAAAAATCTTTTGAATTAAAGAAATATTTCCCATGATGAAATATCTCTCTAAAAAATTAATGTTTTTTCAAGGTGAGATGAAATGCTTGCAGTATGCAAGCACCTTTACTAGTCATTATATATAGTCGTTTCTTACAGAGGAGGAGGCGGAGGATATAACATACATATAGGAGGATACTAATGTTTAGGCACTTCCCGGAGAGCTGGTGATCCGAAATTTTTTTCTTAGGTAGGATTTAGTGCAAAACCTACTAGAAAATACGAAAATCTTAAAAAAGTGCAACAATGCGGCCGCTAAAAATTCGCAATTGTTTATACAAATTTTCAAGGTATTTCCAAATGTGCTTCGTAGCTTAAATTGTTTTTATAGGTAGGATTTGTAAAAAAATGAAACAGGGATTATAGAGATTTTGATATTTTTATTTGTTTGGCAGTTAAAAATTCTTAAAATATAAACAAATTGGTAGATTGTTAGACACTACGCCGAAAGTTAGGGAGCTGTAATTTTTAAATTATTTAGAAGTTAGTTATGTAAACGAATAAACATTTCAATTTATGCATGAAAACGTTATTTTGTCTGTTAAAAATTATTTAAATTTAAACAATTAGATATATGTTATTTCACTTCTAAATGTACTATAAATTTAAACTATGGCAGAAATGTTTGGCATTATTAACTCAATGTGGGAAAAGTATAATATTCCTTAATTTGCAAAATTTAGCGATAGTTTTACTCCATTATTGTTCCATAATGAAAAAACGAAAACCTGTCCAGAGGAGAACACTTTATGATTAAAGAAATATTTTTATGATGAAATATCTCTCTGAAAAATGAATGATTATTCAAGGTGAGATGAAATGCTTGCAGCATGCAAGAACCTTCTTCTAGTCATTATATATAGACGTTCCTTACAGAGGATGAGGACATAACATACATATATATATATATATACATATATATAAGAGGATACTAATGTTTTGGCAATTCGAAATGTGCTGGAGATTCGAAATTTTTTTTGATAGGCAGGATTATGTGGAAAACCGACAAGAAAAAACGAAGCTCATGAAAAAGTGCAATGTTGCGGCCGCTAAAAATTCGCAATTGTTTAAACAAATTATCAAGGTTTATGTAGTTCCGCATGTGCTACGGAGTTGAAATTTTTTATAAGTGGAATTCTTAAAAATCGAAATAGAGATTATACAAATTTTGATATTTTAATTTGTTTGGCAGTTAAAAATTCTAAAAATTTAAACAAATAGATAACAGTTTAGACATTACGGGATGAGCTAGGAAGCTGAAATTTTCAAGTTATGTACAGAGTAGTGCATTTGCCCAAATAAACTTATTAATCTCTCCATAAATATTCTACGGCGGCTGTTAAAAATGTTAAAATTTAAACCATTAGAAAAAAATTATTTCACTTCTAGAAGTTCTACAATTTTAAAATTTGCCAAAAACGTGTAACATTAGTACCCCATAATGAAAAAGTATAAAATTCTTAAAATTGCAAAGTTTGGGGATTGTGTTATTCCATTACTTTTACATAAGTGAAAAACGAACATCGCTGCGGTGATGAAATCTGAAAAATGAATGTTTTCACAAGATGAGATAAAATGCTTGCAGGTCGGTTTTGCACAAAATCCTAACTAAGAAAAAAATTTCGAATCTCCAGCTCATCTGGAAGTGCCTAAACATTACTATCCTCCTATATCCTCCTCCTCCTCCTCTGTAAGAAACGTCTATATATAATGATGTTGTCTTTTCCTATGTAAGAAACGTCTATATATAATGATATGGCACTCAGAGAGGCAGCTACATTTTTAGGGTTAGTGTGAAGTAGAGAGCGAGGGAGAAAGAAGAAAATGGGAGGGAGAAGGGAAACAGAAACAGGGAGAATGGGAGGGAGAGATGGATGAGAATAGGAGGATAAGAAAAGGAGAGAATTGGAGCGGGAGAGGTGGCTGATGGGAGAGACAGAGAGAATGAGAAGAGTTTTAATTTTAATGATTTATTCGTGTATACGTCATATTTCACTGGTAATTATTTTTGTATGCATATCATTATATATAGACGTTTCTTACAGAGGAGGAGGAGGATATAACATACAAGTAGTTGGTGCTTGCATTCTGCAAGCACTTGATCTGACCCTGATAAACATTAATATTTCAGAGAGATATAGCATTATTAGAAATATTTTTTTATTCAATATATTTCACCTCTGCACCCAATTTCAATCTTTCCTTATTGAACAATATTTGATTAAAACAATGCCTTAAATGTGCAATTTTAAGAATATTATATTTGATGCAATGTAAGGGGCTAATTCCAGACATTTTTGCCAAATTTGAAGTTGTAGCACATCTAGAAGTGAAATAATATTTATTTAATTGTTTAAATTTCAAAAGTTTAATGCGGCCGGAATAACACTTCGTTGGAGCTTTTCAAATGTTTGTTAGTTTAAATGCACAGAGCTCTACTTAAATTTAAAATTTCAACTTCCTAGCTTGCCCAAAGTACCTAAACAATTATCTATTAGTTTAAATTTTAAGAATTTTTAACAGCCAGAGAAATTAAAATATCATAATTTTTATAATTTTTATTTAGTTTTTTCACAAAATCTACCGGTAAAATTTTTTTAGCTTCTTAGCACATTCGATAATACATAAACCTCAAAAATATGTTTAAACAATTGCGAATTTTTAGCGGTCGAATTTTTGAACTTTGTAAAATATTCCTTTTTTATTATGTATAATTTTCTACAAAATGATTTCAAAAATATTTACAGATTCTCACGACGCGCCTTCAAAAGCATCTTGATTTTGCTCAACCCAGACAACAAGCTAGATTTTGCAGTTAATATAATACGATGGACCACGTTCAGGTAGTCAGGGAGATAATTAGTCGGAATAATATGTACGAGTTCCCCTCTGTATGTGCTTTATCGACTATGAGAAAGCATTCGACTCTCCCCGAACTTCGTCAGTGCTAAATCCACTGAAGAAATATGGGGTAGAAGAAACGTACGTATCTTTAATCAAGAATATCTATAAAGCCGCGATATCATCTGCCCAGCTGCATGAAGAAACAAGTGCCTTTAAGACAAAAATGGGAGTGGGGCAAGTAGAAACCATGTCTCCTAAATTTTTCACTGCAGCTCTAGAGGAAGTATTCAAAACGCAAGACCGGGAAAAAATAGGTGTAAAGGTAAATGGAGGATATCGCATGCAATCGCTGACGACATCATATTGTTCGCAAGTATCCCAGAAGAGCTCCGTAGAAGAACAAAGGAACTGGAGCAGGCAAGCCAAGAACCTGGGCTTAAAATGAATCTTAATAAAACAAAGGTCATAATAAACTCATTCACAAATCCACAGTTAACACCTTGTTGACATCCATATACCCGTTTTACCTGTCCTTTTCCGTAAGCTTTTATATATATATATATATATATATATATATATATATATTTATTTATTTATACTCGCCAACCTTAAGTCGTCTGATTGGTGAGTGCTCACTGGGTTTCCTCATCCCAACACCTCGTTGACATCCATTTATCCATTTTTAACTTTCCTGTTCCGTAAGCTGTTATATATATATATAAATATATATATATATATATACATATATATAATGTATAAGGTATGTGTCAAAACACATTGCATTCGGTTCTCTAGTAATGTCTTAAGGTATGAAAAGCCGAAAATTTGAATTCCATTGTTGCCGAGCGCCTTTGGCAACAAAAGGCTCGCGTTGCTAAGACAACTGATTAATCTTGACTGCAAGCTGCCAGCGAGTTAAAAGGTGTACGCAATGTCTAAAATAATATTGGATTTATTGAGCATTCTTATAACGTCCTTGATTTTCTACATCACGAATCGGCCGGAGAGGCCATTACAGAGGTTTGTGCCTTTTGTGTTTACGCACCTAACTCACAGGAATAAAATCCTTTAAACGGTGCAATTTTACGTAAATAATAACCTCTAATGGTGGTAGTAGATCTGATAATTTCTAATTAATTCACAAATCACGTGAAATTCGAGATTGTTGGCCAAAATAACCGTTTGTTGAAGATAAATATTTACAGATTATGTCGTGTAAACTCTCTGCTTAGATTAAGGATCCACGTCACCAAAATTTTCACGCGTCCAATATAATATTTAACCTAACAGAAGTCTTTGTTTTTTCATTTCTGGTGTGCCCATCACGTTCGATGAATCAGTCGACCATCAACACCCGCGGCTCTCGTACCTGAGGAGCGTCCAAGGGTCACCGTCCGCGCAAGGGCAAGGGAGAGGGCCCGAATTCCACTCAAGCGACCCCATTCGCCGTCGAGGACGCGTAGTGGCAAGATCTATGGCCGATATGACAACTTAAATTGATTGTATAATCATAAGATGTTACCGACTTAAATAAAACTTACCTTCTGTAACCAGTGTTTTTATCTGTATACTTAACCCTTCCATTCATCGATAAGATGCGTTACCGAATCAAAACAGTCAATTTCCTTTCAAGCGAAATATAATAGAGACCTGTCACCGTAATTTTCTTGATATTATTTCCTAGATTTGGCAGCGTTTTCATTCCAAGGTTCGTGAACTATTGTTAATTTTTCAACGACAAATTATAATAAAAGTAAGAAAAGTAGATGGATAGAAGAAGAGATATATATGTATTCTTAAGAGTTACATGCAAAGGGAAGATCAAAGGCGGAAGAAGAACAAGAAGAAGAATGAACATCAAAAGTCCATGTGATAATAGGTAAATACCGGACAACAACGGAGGAAAAGTACGAGAAATCGCTTAAAGTGTGTGTGTGTTTGTATCATTATATATCGACGTATCTTCCAGAGGAGGATATATATAACAGTAGGATACTAATGTCCAGCCCAACCTACAAGAGCTAGAGAGCTGAAAGTTTTAGTTTTTGCCGATATGATAGAGAAACTTACAGATAAAATGAGACTTCTTACGTAAGTGACATGAGATCGACTCCAGAAATTCCGAAATTTGCGTTTTTTTCCCATAACAAAAGCATTGCGCCATTTTTGTAAATTAATTATGGGCACTTGCCGGTAAGCTAGAAAAATGAAATTTTCAATGTTGCTAGTCGGTTGCAATATCTGTTAAGAAATATTGTCAATTTTGCTTACAGTGACTTGGGTTCGACTCCAGAGACCCCGGAATATCTCCCATAAGTTAGCATGGGAAAACGTAATCCAGTGTGTAGACCAATCTAATAAGTTTAGGTAGCTGAAATTTTGCAAGATTATAGAATTTTTCTCATAACCAACTATGAAAACAAAAATTTCAAAATTGCTAATTTTTAGGGGATGTTTTAACCCCATTTGAACATTCAAATTTAATAATTTTTACCTTGAAAACTATATGCTGTAGGTTCGAGTTTTTGAAATCATTTTGTAGAAAATTATACATATAAAAAAAGGAATATTTTACAAAGTTCAAAAATTCGACCGCTAAAAATTCGCAATTGTTTAAAAATATTTTAGAGGTTTATGTATTATCGAATGTGCTAAGAAGCTAAACAATTTTTACAGGTAGATTATGTAAAAAAATTAAATAAAAATTATAAAAATTCAAATTTGACAAAAATGTATGGAATTAGCCCCTTACATTGAATCAAATATAATATTCTTAAAATTGCAAATTTAAGGCATTGTTTTAATCAAATATTGTTCAATAAGGAAAGATAGAAATTGGGTGCAGGGGTGAAATATATTGAATAAAAAAATATTTCTAATAATGCTATATCTCTCTGAAATATTAATGTTTATCAGGGTCTGATCAAGTGCTTGCAGAATGCAAGCACCAACTACTTGTATGTTATATCCTCCTCCTCCTCTGTAAGAAACGTCTATATATAATGATATGCGTACAAAAATAATTACCAGTGAAATATGACGTATACACGAATAAATCATTAAAATTAAAACACTTCTCATTCTCTCTGTCTCTCCCATCAGCCACCTCTCCCGCTCCAATTCTCTCCTTTTCTTATCCTCCTATTCTCCTCCATCTCTCCCTCCCATTCTCCCTGTTTCTGTTTCCCTTCTCCCTCCCATTTTCTTCTTTCTCCCTCTCTCTCTACTTCACACTTACCCTAATAATGTAGCTCTGAGTGTGATAATCGAGACTTGTCACCTTTATTTGCTTGATCTTATTTCATAGATTTGGCAGCGTTTTCTTTCCAAGGTTCGTGAACTATTGTTAATTTTTCAACGAAAAATTATATTAAATGTAAGAAAAGTAGATGGATAGGGCGTATCCTAAGAAGATATATATATATATATATATTTGTATTCTTAAGAGTTATATGCGAACGGAGGAGCAAAGGCGGAAGGAGAACAAGACGAACCCGAAATAGAAAACACGTTTGCCACCGAGAATACAATAACATTAAAAAACTAAATAACAAGGACTGCTTTTATTTGAAGGCAGATAAGGGAAACTCGGTGGTCATAATAGAAAAACATAAATACCATGAATAGGTCAGTACTATGTTAAAAGAAGGACCCTACACAAAAATCCCTAAGAAACCCCTAAACAAGATGACCACAGACACAAAAAACACCTTAAAAACTTGTTCCACAATAATCACGAGAAAACTCCAAGCCCAACTTCACATCTCAAACCCTATAATCCCTAGGATATACTGCCTCCCAAGAATACATAAAAAAGTCGTCCCGCTCAGACCTATTGTCTCTGCCATCAACTCTCCCACATACAAAATTTACCAATGGCTAAATGAACAGTACAAACAAAGGCCTCTTATTCAAGAGTCGCTTATCAAAAATAACACCCATTTCATCAATGAATTTAAAAACTTAACCCTCAAAAACACTGAAATTCTAGTTTTGTTCGATGTTGTGTCCCTTTTTCCCAGCGTACCAATAGAAGTAACACTCAATGTCCTTGAATCCTGGCTCGAAGAACAAAACTTACCACAAATATCAGTCGATAAATACGTCCCTGTAAGACGCCTTTGCATGAAACTAATTTTTCTTCCAAAAAAACAATCACATATACCAGCAAAACCTGGGCACAACAATGGGGAATTCTCTGTCACCATACCTTTAAAATTTATTCATGATTAATTTCGAAAAACACTGCAAAACTACGTTCACATACTTCCCTAAAACTTGGTTTAGATACGTTGACGACATATTCGCGGTTTTTGACACATCAAAATACAACATCACTAACTTCCTTCAAGAACTAAACGACCAATATGACTTGATTAAATTCACATTCGAAAAAGAAAAAGAATACACCCTACCCTTCTTAGAATTATTATTAACAAGACACAACAACAAGTTATAATTCATTTTTAACCGAAAACCAACACACACTGATAGATATATCCCATCCAAATCCAATCAACACATCTAACATAAATCGGCCCATTTTCATTTCATGATCAATAGACTTCTTCGCGTGCCTCTCTCCCCATCTGATTACCGGCAAGAACTCCCACACATTAAGAACTATGCAAAAGTCAACGGATACGACACCGAAATGATCGAAAACATCCTACGTAAACATAAACATATGCTCCATGTAAAAACGCACACAACACTAACTGACACTTTCTCCACAGACACAAAATACATTAAAATCCCCTTCGCTCCCGGGCTCACCAACAAACTACACAACATCTTCTGAAAATTCAATTTTAAGACAGTATTTGTTAAGGACAATAAACTCTCCAATTTATTACACAACCCAAAAGACACAATTCCTTCTTTACACAAATCCGGCATATACAAAATATCTTGTGGAGGATCCGACAAAATTTTAAACATATAGGTAAATGTTTATATACTACGGGGCGAGATAGAGAGCTGAAATTTTCAAGTTATTTAGAGATTAGCAATTGTTTTACTCCATTATTTTTCCATAAGTAAAAAAAGAAATTTGGTCCTGAGGAAAAATCTTTTGAATTAAAGAAATATTTCCCATGATGAAATATCTCTCTAAAAAATTAATGTTTTTTCAAGGTGAGATGAAATGCTTGCAGTATGCAAGCACCTTTATTAGTCATTATATATAGTCGTTTCTTACAGAGGAGGAGGCGGAGGATATAACATACATATAGGAGGATACTAATGTTTAGGCACTTCCCGGAGAGCTGGTGATCCGAAATTTTTTTCTTAGGTAGGATTTAGTGCAACACCTACTAGAAAATACGAAAATCTTAAAAAAGTGCAACAATGCGGCCGCTAAAAATTCGCAATTGTTTATACAAATTTTCAAGGTATTTCCAAATGTGCTTCGTAGCTTAAATTGTTTTTATAGGTAGGATTTGTAAAAAAATGAAACAGGGATTATAGAGATTTTGATATTTTTATTTGTTTGGCAGTTAAAAATTCTTAAAATATAAACAAATTGGTAGATTGTTAGACACTACGCCGAAAGTTAGGGAGCTGTAATTTTTAAATTATTTAGAAGTTAGTTATGTAAACGAATAAACATTTCAATTTATGCATGAAAACGTTATTTTGTCTGTTAAAAATTATTTAAATTTAAACAATTAGATATATGTTATTTCACTTCTAAATGTACTATAAATTTAAACTATGGCAGAAATGTTTGGCATTATTAACTCAATGTGGGAAAAGTATAATATTCCTTAATTTGCAAAATTTAGCGATAGTTTTACTCCATTATTGTTCCATAATGAAAAAACGAAAACCTGTCCAGAGGAGAACACTTTAGGATTAAAGAAATATTTTTATGATGAAATATCTCTCTGAAAAATGAATGATTATTCAAGGTGAGATGAAATGCTTGCAGCATGCAAGAACCTTCTTCTAGTCATTATATATAGACGTTCCTTACAGAGGATGAGGACATAACATACATATATATATATATATACATATATATAAGAGGATACTAATGTTTTGGCAATTCGAAATGTGGTGGAGATTCGAAATATTTTTGATGGGCAGGATTATGTGGAAAACCGACAAGAAAAAACGAAGCTCATGAAAAAGTGCAATGTTGCGGCCGCTAAAAATTCGCAATTGTTTAAACAAATTATTAAGGTTTATGTAGTTCCGCATGTGCTACGGAGTTGAAATTTTTTATAAGTGGAATTCTTAAAAATCGAAATAGAGATTATACAAATTTTGATATTTTAATTTGTTTGGCAGTTAAAAATTCTAAAAATTTAAACAAATAGATAACAGTTTAGACATTACGGGATGAGCTAGGAAGCTGAAATTTTCAAGTTATGTACAGAGTAGTGCATTTGCCCAAATAAACTTATTAATCTCTCCATAAATATTCTACGGCGGCTGTTAAAAATGTTAAAATTTAAACCATTAGAAAAAAATTATTTCACTTCTAGAAGTTCTACAATTTTAAAATTTGCCAAAAACGTGTAACATTAGTACCCCATAATGAAAAAGTATAAAATTCTTAAAATTGCAAAGTTTGGGGATTGTGTTATTCCATTACTTTTACATAAGTGAAAAACGAACATCGCTGCGGTGATGAAATCTGAAAAATGAATGTTTTCACAAGATGAGATAAAATGCTTGCAGGTCGGTTTTGCACAAAATCCTAACTAAGAAAAAAATTTCGAATCTCCAGCTCATCTGGAAGTGCCTAAACATTACTATCCTCCTATATCCTCCTCCTCCTCCTCTGTAAGAAACGTCTATATATAATGATGTTGTCTTTTCCTATGTAAGAAACGTCTATATATAATGATATGGCACTCAGAAAGGCAGCTACATTATTAGGGTAAGTGTGAAGTAGAGAGCCAGGGAGAAAGAAGAAAATGGGAGGGAGAAGGGAAACAGAAACAGGGAGAATGGGAGGGAGAGATGGATGAGAATAGGAGGATAAGAAAAGGAGAGAATTGGAGCGGGAGAGGTGGCTGATGGGAGAGACAGAGAGAATGAGAAGTGTTTTAATTTTAATGATTTATTCGTGTATACGTCATATTTCACTGGTAATTATTTTTGTATGCATATCATTATATATAGACGTTTCTTACAGAGGAGGAGGAGGATATAACATACAAGTAGTTGGTGCTTGCATTCTGCAAGCACTTGATCTGACCCTGATAAACATTAATATTTCAGAGAGATATAGCATTATTAGAAATATTTTTTTATTCAATATATTTCACCTCTGCACCCAATTTCAATCTTTCCTTATTGAACAATATTTGATTAAAACAATGCCTTAATGTGCAATTTTAAGAATATTATATTTGATGCAATGTAAGGGGCTAATTCCAGACATTTTTGCCAAATTTGAAGTTGTAGCACATCTAGAAGTGAAATAATATTTATTTAATTGTTTAAATTTCAAAAGTTTAATGCGGCCGGAATAACACTTCGTTGGAGCTTTTCAAATGTTTGTTAGTTTAAATGCACAGAGCTCTACTTAAATTTAAAATTTCAACTTCCTAGCTTGCCCAAAGTACCTAAACAATTATCTATTAGTTTAAATTTTAAGAATTTTTAACAGCCAGAGAAATTAAAATATCATAATTTTTATAATTTTTATTTAGTTTTTTCACAAAATCTACCGGTAAAAATTTTTTAGCTTCTTAGCACATTCGATAATACATAAACCTCAAAAATATGTTTAAACAATTGCGAATTTTTAGCGGTCGAATTTTTGAACTTTGTAAAATATTCCTTTTTTATTATGTATAATTTTCTACAAAATGATTTCAAAAATATTTACAGATTCTCACGACGCGCCTTCAAAAGCATCTTGATTTTGCTCAACCCAGACAACAAGCTAGATTTTGCAGTTAATATAATACGATGGACCACGTTCAGGTAGTCAGGGAGATAATTAGTCGGAATAATATGTACGAGTTCCCCTCTGTATGTGCTTTATCGACTATGAGAAAGCATTCGACTCTCCCCGAACTTCGTCAGTGCTAAATCCACTGAAGAAATATGGGGTAGAAGAAACGTACGTATCTTTAATCAAGAATATCTATAAAGCCGCGATATCATCTGCCCAGCTGCATGAAGAAACAAGTGCCTTTAAGACAAAAATGGGAGTGGGGCAAGTAGAAACCATGTCTCCTAAATTTTTCACTGCAGCTCTAGAGGAAGTATTCAAAACGCAAGACCGGGAAAAAATAGGTGTAAAGGTAAATGGAGGATATCGCATGCAATCGCTGACGACATCATATTGTTCGCAAGTATCCCAGAAGAGCTCCGTAGAAGAACAAAGGAACTGGAGCAGGCAAGCCAAGAACCTGGGCTTAAAATGAATCTTAATAAAACAAAGGTCATAATAAACTCATTCACAAATCCACAGTTAACACCTTGTTGACATCCATATACCCGTTTTACCTGTCCTTTTCCGTAAGCTTTTATATATATATATATATATATATATATATATATATATATATATATATATATATATATATTTATACTCGCCAACCTTAAGTCGTCTGATTGGTGAGTGCTCACTGGGTTTCCTCATCCCAACACCTCGTTGACATCCATTTATCCATTTTTAACTTTCCTGTTCCGTAAGCTGTTATATATATATATAAATATATATATATATATATACATATATATAATGTATAAGGTATGTGTCAAAACACATTGCATTCGGTTCTCTAGTAATGTCTTAAGGTATGAAAAGCCGAAAATTTGAATTCCATTGTTGCCGAGCGCCTTTGGCAACAAAAGGCTCGCGTTGCTAAGACAACTGATTAATCTTGACTGCAAGCTGCCAGCGAGTTAAAAGGTGTACGCAATGTCTAAAATAATATTGGATTTATTGAGCATTCTTATAACGTCCTTGATTTTCTACATCACGAATCGGCCGGAGAGGCCATTACAGAGGTTTGTGCCTTTTGTGTTTACGCACCTAACTCAGAGGAATAAAATCCTTTAAACGGTGCAATTTTACGTAAATAATAACCTCTAATGGTGGTAGTAGATCTGATAATTTCTAATTAATTCACAAATCACGTGAAATTCGAGATTGTTGGCCAAAATAACCGTTTGTTGAAGATAAATATTTACAGATTATGTCGTGTAAACTCTCTGCTTAGATTAAGGATCCACGTCACCAAAATTTTCACGCGTCCAATATAATATTTAACCTAACAGAAGTCTTTGTTTTTTCATTTCTGGTGTGCCCATCACGTTCGATGAATCAGTCGACCATCAACACCCGCGGCTCTCGTACCTGAGGAGCGTCCAAGGGTCACCGTCCGCGCAAGGGCAAGGGAGAGGGCCCGAATTCCACTCAAGCGACCCCATTCGCCGTCGAGGACGCGTAGTGGCTAGATCTATGGCCGATATGACAACTTAAATTGATTGTATAATCATAAGATGTTACCGACTTAAATAAAACTTACCTTCTGTAACCAGTGTTTTTATCTGTATACTTAACCCTTCCATTCATCGATAAGATGCGTTACCGAATCAAAACAGTCAATTTCCTTTCAAGCGAAATATAATAGAGACCTGTCACCGTAATTTTCTTGATATTATTTCCTAGATTTGGCAGCGTTTTCATTCCAAGGTTCGTGAACTATTGTTAATTTTTCAACGACAAATTATAATAAAAGTAAGAAAAGTAGATGGATAGAAGAAGAGATATATATGTATTCTTAAGAGTTACATGCGAAGGGAAGATCAAAGGCGGAAGAAGAACAAGAAGAAGAATGAACATCAAAAGTCCATGTGATAATAGGTAATTACCGGATAACAACGGAGGAAAAGTACGAGAAATCGCTTAAAGTGTGTGTGTGTTTGTATCATTATATATCGACGTATCTTCCAGAGGAGGATATATATAACAGTAGGATACTAATGTCCAGCCCAACCTACAAGAGCTAGAGAGCTGAAAGTTTTAGTTTTTGCCGATATGATAGAGAAACTTACAGATAAAATGAGACTTCTTACGTAAGTGACATGAGTTCGACTCCAGAAATTCCGAAATTTGCGTTTTTTTCCCATAACAAAAGCATTGCGCCATTTTTGTAAATTAATTATGGGCACTTGCCGGTAAGCTAGAAAAATGAAATTTTCAATGTTGCTAGTCGGTTGCAATATCTGTTAAGAAATATTGTCAATTTTGCTTACAGTGACTTGGGTTCGACTCCAGAGACCCCGGAATATCTCCCATAAGTTAGCATGGGAAAACGTAATCCAGTGTGTAGACCAATCTAATAAGTTTAGGTAGCTGAAATTTTGCAAGATTATAGAATTTTTCTCATAACCAACTATGAAAACAAAAATTTCAAAATTGCTAATTTTTAGGGGATGTTTTAACCCCATTTGAACATTCAAATTTAATAATTTTTACCTTGAAAACTATATGCTGTAGGTTCGAGTTTTTGAAATCATTTTGTAGAAAATTATACATATAAAAAAAGGAATATTTTACAAAGTTCAAAAATTCGACGGATCTCATCCTCACACACCCACTATTCCTGCATCTACCCCTCCACTCACTCTTACGACACTTTTCCATCCTGGTATCCACGAAGCTCTCAAAACAATCCTTCATGCTGCCCACCCAATTCTTACCTCTTCCTCCCATCAGTCCCTCTTTATCAACCTTTTTGCCAATCCTCCGCTCCTCTCCTTCCGCCGGCCCCCAAATTTGGGAAATATCTTGTGGAGGATGGATCTTCCCACTTCTACCACGCTTCTTGCAATAGGTTCCCACCCCTGCGGAAAACCTCGCTGCCTCACTTGCCCTATCCACCTACCATCATCTTCTTTCTCGAGTCCCTCCACCAACATCACCTACCCAATCACCTCCAGAAGCAACTGCACCACCCGTAACGTCATTTACCTCCTTACCTGCACCCTTTGTCCCGCGTTTTACGTAGGCCTCACCAGCAATCCGTTAAACATCCGAATGAACGGTCACCGGAATAGCGTTTCTCTCAGACGCCCCCTCCCAGTTGCATTACATGCTAATACCCACAATGTTCCCTTTAATAGTTGCTACAATGTTAGGATTATTCGCGTTTTACCCTATGACACTCCTGCCCCCCTTCTCCGACACTGGGAACTAGCACATATCCATCTTCTCGACTCTTTCTCTCCGCCTGGCCTCAACCTCCGCTAACCCTATTAGCCCCCTTACAATGTTTCCTTGTTACTTTGTAACTATTCGAACTCTACCTCATCACACTCCCTCTTTATTGGCTATCCACCCCTCCTACTCCCCACCTCCTCCAATCATCAACCTTCCCACATCACCCTGTCATTCCCCGCCCAGTGTGTCACTTTATGTTACTCTTTCGCTGAAGAAGGGCTTAGGCCCGATAAGCTTGCGTGTGTTTTTGTGTTCGTGTGTTTTACGTGTCTCTTCGACGCCCCCAGCAGCCTGCCAGCTTAGTCCTCAACTTGGTGAGTGTCCGCTGGGCTTCCCTCAACACCTTGTTGCCACCCTCATCATTACCTTTTCTTTTCCTTTAGTTAATATATATATATATATATATATATATATATATTTATACTCGCCAACCTTAAGTCGTCTGATTGGTGAGTGCTCACTGGGTTTCCTCATCCCAACACCTCGTTGACATCCATTTATCCATTTTTAACTTTCCTGTTCCGTAAGCTGTTATATATATATATAAATATATATATATATATATACATATATATAATGTATAAGGTATGTGTCAAAACACATTGCATTCGGTTCTCTAGTAATGTCTTAAGGTATGAAAAGCCGAAAATTTGAATTCCATTGTTGCCGAGCGCCTTTGGCAACAAAAGGCTCGCGTTGCTAAGACAACTGATTAATCTTGACTGCAAGCTGCCAGCGAGTTAAAAGGTGTACGCAATGTCTAAAATAATATTGGATTTATTGAGCATTCTTATAACGTCCTTGATTTTCTACATCACGAATCGGCCGGAGAGGCCATTACAGAGGTTTGTGCCTTTTGTGTTTACGCACCTAACTCAGAGGAATAAAATCCTTTAAACGGTGTAATTTTACGTAAATAATAACCTCTAATGGTGGTAGTAGATCTGATAATTTCTAATTAATTCACAAATCACGTGAAATTCGAGATTGTTGGCCAAAATAACCGTTTGTTGAAGATAAATATTTACAGATTATGTCGTGTAAACTCTCTGCTTAGATTAAGGATCCACGTCACCAAAATTTTCACGCGTCCAATATAATATTTAACCTAACAGAAGTCTTTGTTTTTTCATTTCTGGTGTGCCCATCACGTTCGATGAATCAGTCGACCATCAACACCCGCGGCTCTCGTACCTGAGGAGCGTCCAAGGGTCACCGTCCGCGCAAGGGCAAGGGAGAGGGCCCGAATTCCACTCAAGCGACCCCATTCGCCGTCGAGGACGCGTAGTGGCTAGATCTATGGCCGATATGACAACTTAAATTGATTGTATAATCATAAGATGTTACCGACTTAAATAAAACTTACCTTCTGTAACCAGTGTTTTTATCTGTATACTTAACCCTTCCATTCATCGATAAGATGCGTTACCGAATCAAAACAGTCAATTTCCTTTCAAGCGAAATATAATAGAGACCTGTCACCGTAATTTTCTTGATATTATTTCCTAGATTTGGCAGCGTTTTCATTCCAAGGTTCGTGAACTATTGTTAATTTTTCAACGACAAATTATAATAAAAGTAAGAAAAGTAGATGGATAGAAGAAGAGATATATATGTATTCTTAAGAGTTACATGCGAAGGGAAGATCAAAGGCGGAAGAAGAACAAGAAGAAGAATGAACATCAAAAGTCCATGTGATAATAGGTAAATACCGGACAACAACGGAGGAAAAGTACGAGAAATCGCTTAAAGTGTGTGTGTGTTTGTATCATTATATATCGACGTATCTTCCAGAGGAGGATATATATAACAGTAGGATACTAATGTCCAGCCCAACCTACAAGAGCTAGAGAGCTGAAAGTTTTAGTTTTTGCCGATATGATAGAGAAACTTACAGATAAAATGAGACTTCTTACGTAAGTGACATGAGTTCGACTCCAGAAATTCCGAAATTTGCGTTTTTTTCCCATAACAAAAGCATTGCGCCATTTTTGTAAATTAATTATGGGCACTTGCCGGTAAGCTAGAAAAATGAAATTTTCAATGTTGCTAGTCGGTTGCAATATCTGTTAAGAAATATTGTCAATTTTGCTTACAGTGACTTGGGTTCGACTCCAGAGACCCCGGAATATCTCCCATAAGTTAGCATGGGAAAACGTAATCCAGTGTGTAGACCAATCTAATAAGTTTAGGTAGCTGAAATTTTGCAAGATTATAGAATTTTTCTCATAACCAACTATGAAAACAAAAATTTCAAAATTGCTAATTTTTAGGGGATGTTTTAACCCCATTTGAACATTCAAATTTAATAATTTTTACCTTGAAAACTATATGCTGTAGGTTCGAGTTTTTGAAATCATTTTGTAGAAAATTATACATATAAAAAAAGGAATATTTTACAAAGTTCAAAAATTCGACCGCTAAAAATTCGCAATTGTTTAAAAATATTTTAGAGGTTTATGTATTATCGAATGTGCTAAGAAGCTAAACAATTTTTACAGGTAGATTTTGTAAAAAAATTAAATAAAAATTATAAAAATTCAAATTTGACAAAAATGTATGGAATTAGCCCCTTACATTGAATCAAATATAATATTCTTAAAATTGCAAATTTAAGGCATTGTTTTAATCAAATATTGTTCAATAAGGAAAGATAGAAATTGGGTGCAGGGGTGAAATATATTGAATAAAAAAATATTTCTAATAATGCTATATCTCTCTGAAATATTAATGTTTATCAGGGTCTGATCAAGTGCTTGCAGAATGCAAGCACCAACTACTTGTATGTTATATCCTCCTCCTCCTCTGTAAGAAACGTCTATATATAATGATATGCGTACAAAAATAATTACCAGTGAAATATGACGTATACACGAATAAATCATTAAAATTAAAACACTTCTCATTCTCTCTGTCTCTCCCATCAGCCACCTCTCCCGCTCCAATTCTCTCCTTTTCTTATCCTCCTATTCTCCTCCATCTCTCCCTCCCATTCTCCCTGTTTCTGTTTCCCTTCTCCCTCCCATTTTCTTCTTTCTCCCTCTCTCTCTACTTCACACTTACCCTAATAATGTAGCTCTGAGTGTGATAATCGAGACTTGTCACCTTTATTTGCTTGATCTTATTTCATAGATTTGGCAGCGTTTTCTTTCCAAGGTTCGTGAACTATTGTTAATTTTTCAACGAAAAATTATATTAAATGTAAGAAAAGTAGATGGATAGGGCGTATCCTAAGAAGATATATATATATATATATATTTGTATTCTTAAGAGTTATATGCGAACGGAGGAGCAAAGGCGGAAGGAGAACAAGACGAACCCGAAATAGAAAACACGTTTGCCACCGAGAATACAATAACATTAAAAAACTAAATAACAAGGACTGCTTTTATTTGAAGGCAGATAAGGGAAACTCGGTGGTCATAATAGAAAAACATAAATACCATGAATAGGTCAGTACTATGTTAAAAGAAGGACCCTACACAAAAATCCCTAAGAAACCCCTAAACAAGATGACCACAGACACAAAAAACACCTTAAAAACTTGTTCCACAATAATCACGAGAAAACTCCAAGCCCAACTTCACATCTCAAACCCTATAATCCCTAGGATATACTGCCTCCCAAGAATACATAAAAAAGTCGTCCCGCTCAGACCTATTGTCTCTGCCATCAACTCTCCCACATACAAAATTTACCAATGGCTAAATGAACAGTACAAACAAAGGCCTCTTATTCAAGAGTCGCTTATCAAAAATAACACCCATTTCATCAATGAATTTAAAAACTTAACCCTCAAAAACACTGAAATTCTAGTTTTGTTCGATGTTGTGTCCCTTTTTCCCAGCGTACCAATAGAAGTAACACTCAATGTCCTTGAATCCTGGCTCGAAGAACAAAACTTACCACAAATATCAGTCGATAAATACGTCCCTGTAAGACGCCTTTGCATGAAACTAATTTTTCTTCCAAAAAAACAATCACATATACCAGCAAAACCTGGGCACAACAATGGGGAATTCTCTGTCACCATACCTTTAAAATTTATTCATGATTAATTTCGAAAAACACTGCAAAACTACGTTCACATACTTCCCTAAAACTTGGTTTAGATACGTTGACGACATATTCGCGGTTTTTGACACATCAAAATACAACATCACTAACTTCCTTCAAGAACTAAACGACCAATATGACTTGATTAAATTCACATTCGAAAAAGAAAAAGAATACACCCTACCCTTCTTAGAATTATTATTAACAAGACACAACAACAAGTTACAATTCATTTTTAACCGAAAACCAACACACACTGATAGATATATCCCATCCAAATCCAATCAACACATCTAACATAAATCGGCCCATTTTCATTTCATGATCAATAGACTTCTTCGCGTGCCTCTCTCCCCATCTGATTACCGGCAAGAACTCCCACACATTAAGAACTATGCAAAAGTCAACGGATACGACACCGAAATGATCGAAAACATCCTACGTAAACATAAACATATGCTCCATGTAAAAACGCACACAACACTAACTGACACTTTCTCCACAGACACAAAATACATTAAAATCCCCTTCGCTCCCGGGCTCACCAACAAACTACACAACATCTTCTGAAAATTCAATTTTAAGACAGTATTTGTTAAGGACAATAAACTCTCCAATTTATTACACAACCCAAAAGACACAATTCCTTCTTTACACAAATCCGGCATATACAAAATATCTTGTGGAGGATCCGACAAAATTTTAAACATATAGGTAAATGTTTATATACTACGGGGCGAGATAGAGAGCTGAAATTTTCAAGTTATTTAGAGATTAGCAATTGTTTTACTCCATTATTTTTCCATAAGTAAAAAAAGAAATTTGGTCCTGAGGAAAAATCTTTTGAATTAAAGAAATATTTCCCATGATGAAATATCTCTCTAAAAAATTAATGTTTTTTCAAGGTGAGATGAAATGCTTGCAGTATGCAAGCACCTTTACTAGTCATTATATATAGTCGTTTCTTACAGAGGAGGAGGCGGAGGATATAACATACATATAGGAGGATACTAATGTTTAGGCACTTCCCGGAGAGCTGGTGATCCGAAATTTTTTTCTTAGGTAGGATTTAGTGCAAAACCTACTAGAAAATACGAAAATCTTAAAAAAGTGCAACAATGCGGCCGCTAAAAATTCGCAATTGTTTATACAAATTTTCAAGGTATTTCCAAATGTGCTTCGTAGCTTAAATTGTTTTTATAGGTAGGATTTGTAAAAAAATGAAACAGGGATTATAGAGATTTTGATATTTTTATTTGTTTGGCAGTTAAAAATTCTTAAAATATAAACAAATTGGTAGATTGTTAGACACTACGCCGAAAGTTAGGGAGCTGTAATTTTTAAATTATTTAGAAGTTAGTTATGTAAACGAATAAACATTTCAATTTATGCATGAAAACGTTATTTTGTCTGTTAAAAATTATTTAAATTTAAACAATTAGATATATGTTATTTCACTTCTAAATGTACTATAAATTTAAACTATGGCAGAAATGTTTGGCATTATTAACTCAATGTGGGAAAAGTATAATATTCCTTAATTTGCAAAATTTAGCGATAGTTTTACTCCATTATTGTTCCATAATGAAAAAACGAAAACCTGTCCAGAGGAGAACACTTTAGGATTAAAGAAATATTTTTATGATGAAATATCTCTCTGAAAAATGAATGATTATTCAAGGTGAGATGAAATGCTTGCAGCATGCAAGAACCTTCTTCTAGTCATTATATATAGACGTTCCTTACAGAGGATGAGGACATAACATATATATATATATATATATATATATATATATATATATATAAGAGGATACTAATGTTTTGGCAATTCGAAATGTGCTGGAGATTCGAAATTTTTTTTGATAGGCAGGATTATGTGGAAAACCGACAAGAAAAAACGAAGCTCATGAAAAAGTGCAATGTTGCGGCCGCTAAAAATTCGCAATTGTTTAAACAAATTATCAAGGTTTATGTAGTTCCGCATGTGCTACGGAGTTGAAATTTTTTATAAGTGGAATTCTTAAAAATCGAAATAGAAATTATACAAATTTTGATATTTTAATTTGTTTGGCAGTTAAAAATTCTAAAAATTTAAACAAATAGATAACAGTTTAGACATTACGGGATGAGCTAGGAAGCTGAAATTTTCAAGTTATGTACAGAGTAGTGCATTTGCCCAAATAAACTTATTAATCTCTCCATAAATATTCTACGGCGGCTGTTAAAAATGTTAAAATTTAAACCATTAGAAAAAAATTATTTCACTTCTAGAAGTTCTACAATTTTAAAATTTGCCAAAAACGTGTAACATTAGTACCCCATAATGAAAAAGTATAAAATTCTTAAAATTGCAAAGTTTGGGGATTGTGTTATTCCATTACTTTTACATAAGTGAAAAACGAACATCGCTGCGGTGATGAAATCTGAAAAATGAATGTTTTCACAAGATGAGATAAAATGCTTGCAGGTCGGTTTTGCACAAAATCCTAACTAGGAAAAAAATTCCGAATCTCCAGCTCATCTGGAAGTGCCTAAACATTACTATCCTCCTATATCCTCCTCCTCCTCCTCTGTAAGAAACGTCTATATATAATGATGTTGTCTTTTCCTATGTAAGAAACGTCTATATATAATGATATGGCACTCAGAGAGGCAGCTACATTATTAGGGTAAGTGTGAAGTAGAGAGCGAGGGAGAAAGAAGAAAATGGGAGGGAGAAGGGAAACAGAAACAGGGAGAATGGGAGGGAGAGATGGATGAGAATAGGAGGATAAGAAAAGGAGAGAATTGGAGCGGGAGAGGTGGCTGATGGGAGAGACAGAGAGAATGAAAAGTGTTTTAATTTTAATGATTTATTCGTGTATACGTCATATTTCACTGGTAATTATTTTTGTATGCATATCATTATATATAGACGTTTCTTACAGAGGTGGAGGAGGATATAACATACAAGTAGTTGGTGCTTGCATTCTGCAAGCACTTGATCTGACCCTGATAAACATTAATATTTCAGAGAGATATAGCATTATTAGAAATATTTTTTTATTCAATATATTTCACCTCTGCACCCAATTTCTATCTTTCTTTATTGAACAATATTTGATTAAAACAATGCCTTAAATTTGCAATTTTAAGAATATTATATTTGATGCAATGTAAGGGGCTAATTCCAGACATTTTTGCCAAATTTGAAGTTGTAGCACATCTAGAAGTGAAATAATATTTATTTAATTGTTTAAATTTCAAAAGTTTAATGCGGCCGGAATAACACTTCGTTGGAGCTTTTCAAATGTTTGTTAGTTTAAATGCACAGAGCTCTACTTAAATTTAAAATTTCAACTTCCTAGCTTGCCCCAAAGTACCTAAACAATTATCTATTAGTTTAAATTTTAAGAATTTTTAACAGCCAGAGAAATTAAAACATCATAATTTTTATAATTTTTATTTAGTTTTTTCACAAAATCTACCGGTAAAAATTTTTTAGCTTCTTAGCACATTCGATAATACATAAACCTCAAAAATATGTTTAAACAATTGCGAATTTTTAGCGGTCGAATTTTTGAACTTGGTAAAATATTCCTTTTTTATTATGTATAATTTTCTACAAAATGATTTCAAAAATATTTACAGATTCTCACGACGCGCCTTCAAAAGCATCTTGATTTTGCTCAACCCAGACAACAAGCTAGATTTTGCAGTTAATATAATACGATGGACCACGTTCAGGTAGTCAGGGAGATAATTAGTCGGACTAATATGTACGAGTTCCCCTCTGTATGTGCTTTATCGACTATGAGAAAGCATTCGACTCTCCCCGAACTTCGTCAGTGCTAAATCCACTGAAGAAATATGGGGTAGAAGAAACGTACGTATCTTTAATCAAGAATATCTATAAAGCCGCGATATCATCTGCCCAGCTGCATGAAGAAACAAGTGCCTTTAAGATAAAAATGGGAGTGGGGCAAGTAGAAACCATGTCTCCTAAATTTTTCACTGCAGCTCTAGAGGAAGTATTCAAAACGCAAGACCGGGAAAAAATAGGTGTAAAGGTAAATGGAGGATATCGCATGCAATCGCTGACGACATCATATTGTTCGCAAGTATCCCAGAAGAGCTCCGTAGAAGAACTAAGGAACTGGAGCAGGCAAGCCAAGAACCTGGGCTTAAAATGAATCTTAATAAAACAAAGGTCATAATAAACTCCTTCACAAATCCACAGTTAACACCTTGTTGACATCCATATACCCGTTTTACCTGTCCTTTTCCGTAAGCTATATATATATATATATATATATATATATATATATATATATATATATAAATATATATACACTCGCCAACCTTAAGTCGTCTGATTGGTGAGTGCTCACTGGGTTTCCTCATCCCAACACCTTGTTGACATCCATTTATCCTTTTTAAACTTTCCTGTTCCGTAAGCTGTTATATATATATATATATATATATATATATATATATATATATATATATATATATATATATATATACATATATACATATATATAATGTATAAGGTATGTGTCAAAACACATTGCATTCGGTTCTCTAGTAATGTCTTAAGGTATGAAAAGCCGAAAATTTGAATTCCATTGTTGCCGAGCGCCTTTGGCAACAAAAGGCTCGCGTTGCTAAGACAACTGATTAATCTTGACTGCAAGCTGCCAGCGAGTTAAAAGGTGTACGCAATGTCTAAAATAATATTGGATTTATTGAGCATTCTTATAACGTCCTTGATTTTCTACATCACGAATCGGCCGGAGAGGCCATTACAGAGGTTTGTGCCTTTTGTGTTTACGCACCTAACTCACAGGAATAAAATCCTTTAAACGGTGCAATTTTACGTTAATAATAACCTCTAATGGTGGTAGTAGATCTGATAATTTCTAATTAATTCACAAATCACGTGAAATGCGAGATTGTTGGCCAAAATAACCGTTTGTTGAAGATAAATATTTACAGATTATGTCGTGTAAACTCTCTGCTTAGATTAAGGATCCACGTCACCAAAATTTTCACGCGTCCAATATAATATTTAACCTAACAGAAGTCTTTGTTTTTTCATTTCTGGTGTGCCCATCACGTTCGATGAATCAGTCGACCATCAACACCCGCGGCTCTCGTACCTGAGGAGCGTCCAAGGGTCACCGTCCGCGCAAGGGCAAGGGAGAGGGCCCGAATTCCACTCAAGCGACCCCATTCGCCGTCGAGGACGCGTAGTGGCAAGATCTATGGCCGATATGACAACTTAAATTGACTGTATAATCATAAGATGTTACCGACTTAAATAAAACTTACCTTCTGTAACCAGTGTTTTTATCTGTATACTTAACCCTTCCATTCATCGATAAGATGCGTTACCGAATCAAAACAGTCAATTTCCTTTCAAGCGAAATATAATAGAGACCTGTCACCGTAATTTTCTTGATATTATTTCCTAGATTTGGCAGCGTTTTCATTCCAAGGTTCGTGAACTATTGTTAATTTTTCAACGACAAATTATAATAAAAGTAAGAAAAGTAGATGGATAGAAGAAGAGATATATATGTATTCTTAAGAGTTACATGCGAAGGGAAGATCAAAGGCGGAAGAAGAACAAGAAGAAGAATGAACATCAAAAGTCCATGTGATAATAGGTAAATACCGGACAACAACGGAGGAAAAGTACGAGAAATCGCTTAAAGTGTGTGTGTGTTTGTATCATTATATATCGACGTATCTTCCAGAGGAGGATATATATAACAGTAGTATACTAATGTCCAGCCCAACCTACAAGAGCTAGAGAGCTGAAAGTTTTAGTTTTTGCCGATATGATAGAGAAACTTACAGATAAAATGAGACTTCTTACGTAAGTGACATGAGTTCGACTCCAGAAATTCCGAAATTTGCGTTTTTTTCCCATAACAAAAGCATTGCGCCATTTTTGTAAATTAATTATGGGCACTTGCCGGTAAGCTAGAAAAATGAAATTTTCAATGTTGCTAGTCGGTTGCAATATCTGTTAAGAAATATTGTCAATTTTGCTTACAGTGACTTGGGTTCGACTCCAGAGACCCCGGAATATCTCCCATAAGTTAGCATGGGAAAACGTAATCCAGTGTGTAGACCAATCTAATAAGTTTAGGTAGCTGAAATTTTGCAAGATTATAGAATTTTTCTCATAACCAACTATGAAAACAAAAATTTCAAAATTGCTAATTTTTAGGGGATGTTTTAACCCCATTTGAACATTCAAATTTAATAATTTTTACCTTGAAAACTATATGCTGTAGGTTCGAGTTTTTGAAATCATTTTGTAGAAAATTATACATATAAAAAAAGGAATATTTTACAAAGTTCAAAAATTCGACCGCTAAAAATTCGCAATTGTTTAAAAATATTTTAGAGGTTTATGTATTATCGAATGTGCTAAGAAGCTAAACAATTTTTACAGGTAGATTTTGTAAAAAAATTAAATAAAAATTATAAAAATTCAAATTTGACAAAAATGTATGGAATTAGCCCCTTACATTGAATCAAATATAATATTCTTAAAATTGCAAATTTAAGGCATTGTTTTAATCAAATATTGTTCAATAAGGAAAGATAGAAATTGGGTGCAGGGGTGAAATATATTGAATAAAAAAATATTTCTAATAATGCTATATCTCTCTGAAATATTAATGTTTATCAGGGTCTGATCAAGTGCTTGCAGAATGCAAGCACCAACTACTTGTATGTTATATCCTCCTCCTCCTCTGTAAGAAACGTCTATATATAATGATATGCGTACAAAAATAATTACCAGTGAAATATGACGTATACACGAATAAATCATTAAAATTAAAACACTTCTCATTCTCTCTGTCTCTCCCATCAGCCACCTCTCCCGCTCCAATTCTCTCCTTTTCTTATCCTCCTATTCTCCTCCATCTCTCCCTCCCATTCTCCCTGTTTCTGTTTCTCTTCTCCCTCCCATTTTCTTCTTTCTCCCTCTCTCTCTACTTCACACTTACCCTAATAATGTAGCTCTGAGTGTGATAATCGAGACTTGTCACCTTTATTTGCTTGATCTTATTTCATAGATTTGGCAGCGTTTTCTTTCCAAGGTTCGTGAACTATTGTTAATTTTTCAACGAAAAATTATATTAAATGTAAGAAAAGTAGATGGATAGGGCGTATCCTAAGAAGATATATATATATATTTGTATTCTTAAGAGTTATATGCGAACGGAGGAGCAAAGGCGGAAGGAGAACAAGACGAACCCGAAATAGAAAACACGTTTGCCACCGAGAATACAATAACATTAAAAAACTAAATAACAAGGACTGCTTTTATTTGAAGGCAGATAAGGGAAACTCGGTGGTCATAATAGAAAAACATAAATACCATGAATAGGTCAGTACTATGTTAAAAGAAGGACCCTACACAAAAATCCCTAAGAAACCCCTAAACAAGATGACCACAGACACAAAAAACACCTTAAAAACTTGTTCCACAATAATCACGAGAAAACTCCAAGCCCAACTTCACATCTCAAACCCTATAATCCCTAGGATATACTGCCTCCCAAGAATACATAAAAAAGTCGTCCCGCTCAGACCTATTGTCTCTGCCATCAACTCTCCCACATACAAAATTTACCAATGGCTAAATGAACAGTACAAACAAAGGCCTCTTATTCAAGAGTCGCTTATCAAAAATAACACCCATTTCATCAATGAATTTAAAAACTTAACCCTCAAAAACACTGAAATTCTAGTTTTGTTCGATGTTGTGTCCCTTTTTCCCAGCGTACCAATAGAAGTAACACTCAATGTCCTTGAATCCTGGCTCGAAGAACAAAACTTACCACAAATATCAGTCGATAAATACGTCCCTGTAAGACGCCTTTGCATGAAACTAATTTTTCTTCCAAAAAAACAATCACATATACCAGCAAAACCTGGGCACAACAATGGGGAATTCTCTGTCACCATACCTTTAAAATTTATTCATGATTAATTTCGAAAAACACTGCAAAACTACGTTCACATACTTCCCTAAAACTTGGTTTAGATACGTTGACGACATATTCGCGGTTTTTGACACATCAAAATACAACATCACTAACTTCCTTCAAGAACTAAACGACCAATATGACTTGATTAAATTCACATTCGAAAAAGAAAAAGAATACACCCTACCCTTCTTAGAATTATTATTAACAAGACACAACAACAAGTTATAATTCATTTTTAACCGAAAACCAACACACACTGATAGATATATCCCATCCAAATCCAATCAACACATCTAACATAAATCGGCCCATTTTCATTTCATGATCAATAGACTTCTTCGCGTGCCTCTCTCCCCATCTGATTACCGGCAAGAACTCCCACACATTAAGAACTATGCAAAAGTCAACGGATACGACACCGAAATGATCGAAAACATCCTACGTAAACATAAACATATGCTCCATGTAAAAACGCACACAACACTAACTGACACTTTCTCCACAGACACAAAATACATTAAAATCCCCTTCGCTCCCGGGCTCACCAACAAACTACACAACATCTTCTGAAAATTCAATTTTAAGACAGTATTTGTTAAGGACAATAAACTCTCCAATTTATTACACAACCCAAAAGACACAATTCCTTCTTTACACAAATCCGGCATATACAAAATATCTTGTGGAGGATCCGACAAAATTTTAAACATATAGGTAAATGTTTATATACTACGGGGCGAGATAGAGAGCTGAAATTTTCAAGTTATTTAGAGATTAGCAATTGTTTTACTCCATTATTTTTCCATAAGTAAAAAAAGAAATTTGGTCCTGAGGAAAAATCTTTTGAATTAAAGAAATATTTCCCATGATGAAATATCTCTCTAAAAAATTAATGTTTTTTCAAGGTGAGATGAAATGCTTGCAGTATGCAAGCACCTTTACTAGTCATTATATATAGTCGTTTCTTACAGAGGAGGAGGCGGAGGATATAACATACATATAGGAGGATACTAATGTTTAGGCACTTCCCGGAGAGCTGGTGATCCGAAATTTTTTTCTTAGGTAGGATTTAGTGCAAAACCTACTAGAAAATACGAAAATCTTAAAAAAGTGCAACAATGCGGCCGCTAAAAATTCGCAATTGTTTATACAAATTTTCAAGGTATTTCCAAATGTGCTTCGTAGCTTAAATTGTTTTTATAGGTAGGATTTGTAAAAAAATGAAACAGGGATTATAGAGATTTTGATATTTTTATTTGTTTGGCAGTTAAAAATTCTTAAAATATAAACAAATTGGTAGATTGTTAGACACTACGCCGAAAGTTAGGGAGCTGTAATTTTTAAATTATTTAGAAGTTAGTTATGTAAACGAATAAACATTTCAATTTATGCATGAAAACGTTATTTTGTCTGTTAAAAATTATTTAAATTTAAACAATTAGATATATGTTATTTCACTTCTAAATGTACTATAAATTTAAACTATGGCAGAAATGTTTGGCATTATTAACTCAATGTGGGAAAAGTATAATATTCCTTAATTTGCAAAATTTAGCGATAGTTTTACTCCATTATTGTTCCATAATGAAAAAACGAAAACCTGTCCAGAGGAGAACACTTTAGGATTAAAGAAATATTTTTATGATGAAATATCTCTCTGAAAAATGAATGATTATTCAAGGTGAGATGAAATGCTTGCAGCATGCAAGAACCTTCTTCTAGTCATTATATATAGACGTTCCTTACAGAGGATGAGGACATAACATACATATATATATATATATATATACATATATATAAGAGGATACTAATGTTTTGGCAATTCGAAATGTGGTGGAGATTCGAAATATTTTTGATGGGCAGGATTATGTGGAAAACCGACAAGAAAAAACGAAGCTCATGAAAAAGTGCAATGTTGCGGCCGCTAAAAATTCGCAATTGTTTAAACAAATTATTAAGGTTTATGTAGTTCCGCATGTGCTACGGAGTTGAAATTTTTTATAAGTGGAATTCTTAAAAATCGAAATAGAGATTATACAAATTTTGATATTTTAATTTGTTTGGCAGTTAAAAATTCTAAAAATTTAAACAAATAGATAACAGTTTAGACATTACGGGATGAGCTAGGAAGCTGAAATTTTCAAGTTATGTACAGAGTAGTGCATTTGCCCAAATAAACTTATTAATCTCTCCATAAATATTCTACGGCGGCTGTTAAAAATGTTAAAATTTAAACCATTAGAAAAAAATTATTTCACTTCTAGAAGTTCTACAATTTTAAAATTTGCCAAAAACGTGTAACATTAGTACCCCATAATGAAAAAGTATAAAATTCTTAAAATTGCAAAGTTTGGGGATTGTGTTATTCCATTACTTTTACATAAGTGAAAAACGAACATCGCTGCGGTGATGAAATCTGAAAAATGAATGTTTTCACAAGATGAGATAAAATGCTTGCAGGTCGGTTTTGCACAAAATCCTAACTAGGAAAAAAATTCCGAATCTCCAGCTCATCTGGAAGTGCCTAAACATTACTATCCTCCTATATCCTCCTCCTCCTCCTCTGTAAGAAACGTCTATATATAATGATGTTGTCTTTTCCTATGTAAGAAACGTCTATATATAATGATATGGCACTCAGAAAGGCAGCTACATTATTAGGGTAAGTGTGAAGTAGAGAGCCAGGGAGAAAGAAGAAAATGGGAGGGAGAAGGGAAACAGAAACAGGGAGAATGGGAGGGAGAGATGGATGAGAATAGGAGGATAAGAAAAGGAGAGAATTGGAGCGGGAGAGGTGGCTGATGGGAGAGACAGAGAGAATGAGAAGTGTTTTAATTTTAATGATTTATTCGTGTATACGTCATATTTCACTGGTAATTATTTTTGTATGCATATCATTATATATAGACGTTTCTTACAGAGGAGGAGGAGGATATAACATACAAGTAGTTGGTGCTTGCATTCTGCAAGCACTTGATCTGACCCTGATAAACATTAATATTTCAGAGAGATATAGCATTATTAGAAATATTTTTTTATTCAATATATTTCACCTCTGCACCCAATTTCTATCTTTCCTTATTGAACAATATTTGATTAAAACAATGCCTTAAATTTGCAATTTTAAGAATATTATATTTGATGCAATGTAAGGGGCTAATTCCAGACATTTTTGCCAAATTTGAAGTTGTAGCACATCTAGAAGTGAAATAATATTTATTTAATTGTTTAAATTTCAAAAGTTTAATGCGGCCGGAATAACACTTCGTTGGAGCTTTTCAAATGTTTGTTAGTTTAAATGCACAGAGCTCTACTTAAATTTAAAATTTCAACTTCCTAGCTTGCCCCAAAGTACCTAAACAATTATCTATTAGTTTAAATTTTAAGAATTTTTAACAGCCAGAGAAATTAAAATATCATAATTTTTATAATTTTTATTTAGTTTTTTCACAAAATCTACCGGTAAAAATTTTTTAGCTTCTTAGCACATTCGATAATACATAAACCTCAAAAATATGTTTAAACAATTGCGAATTTTTAGCGGTCGAATTTTTGAACTTGGTAAAATATTCCTTTTTTATTATGTATAATTTTCTACAAAATGATTTCAAAAATATTTACAGATTCTCACGACGCGCCTTCAAAAGCATCTTGATTTTGCTCAACCCAGACAACAAGCTAGATTTTGCAGTTAATATAATACGATGGACCACGTTCAGGTAGTCAGGGAGATAATTAGTCGGACTAATATGTACGAGTTCCCCTCTGTATGTGCTTTATCGACTATGAGAAAGCATTCGACTCTTCCCGAACTTCGTCAGTGCTAAATCCACTGAAGAAATATGGGGTAGAAGAAACGTACGTATCTTTAATCAAGAATATCTATAAAGCGGCGATATCATCTGCCCAGCTGCATGAAGAAACAAGTGCCTTTAAGATAAAAATGGGAGTGGGGCAAGTAGAAACCATGTCTCCTAAATTTTTCACTGCAGCTCTAGAGGAAGTATTCAAAACGCAAGACCGGGAAAAAATAGGTGTAAAGGTAAATGGAGGATATCGCATGCAATCGCTGACGACATCATATTGTTCGCAAGTATCCCAGAAGAGCTCCGTAGAAGAACTAAGGAACTGGAGCAGGCAAGCCAAGAACCTGGGCTTAAAATGAATCTTAATAAAACAAAGGTCATAATAAACTCCTTCACAAATCCACAGTTAACACCTTGTTGACATCCATATACCCGTTTTACCTGTCCTTTTCCGTAAGCTATATATATATATATATATATATATATATATATATATATATATATATATATATATAAATATATATACACTCGCCAACCTTAAGTCGTCTGATTGGTGAGTGCTCACTGGGTTTCCTCATCCCAACACCTTGTTGACATCCATTTATCCTTTTTAAACTTTCCTGTTCCGTAAGCTGTTATATATATATATATATATATATATATATATATATATATATATATATATATACATATATACATATATATAATGTATAAGGTATGTGTCAAAACACATTGCATTCGGTTCTCTAGTAATGTCTTAAGGTATGAAAAGCCGAAAATTTGAATTCCATTGTTGCCGAGCGCCTTTGGCAACAAAAGGCTGGCGTTGCTAAGACAACTGATTAATCTTGACTGCAAGCTGCCAGCGAGTTAAAAGGTGTACGCAATGTCTAAAATAATATTGGATTTATTGAGCATTCTTATAACGTCCTTGATTTTCTACATCACGAATCGGCCGGAGAGGCCATTACAGAGGTTTGTGCCTTTTGTGTTTACGCACCTAACTCACAGGAATAAAATCCTTTAAACGGTGCAATTTTACGTTAATAATAACCTCTAATGGTGGTAGTAGATCTGATAATTTCTAATTAATTCACAAATCACGTGAAATGCGAGATTGTTGGCCAAAATAACCGTTTGTTGAAGATAAATATTTACAGATTATGTCGTGTAAACTCTCTGCTTAGATTAAGGATCCACGTCACCAAAATTTTCACGCGTCCAATATAATATTTAACCTAACAGAAGTCTTTGTTTTTTCATTTCTGGTGTGCCCATCACGTTCGATGAATCAGTCGACCATCAACACCCGCGGCTCTCGTACCTGAGGAGCGTCCAAGGGTCACCGTCCGCGCAAGGGCAAGGGAGAGGGCCCGAATTCCACTCAAGCGACCCCATTCGCCGTCGAGGACGCGTAGTGGCAAGATCTATGGCCGATATGACAACTTAAATTGACTGTATAATCATAAGATGTTACTGACTTAAATAAAACTTACCTTCTGTAACCAGTGTTTTTATCTGTATACTTAACCCTTCCATTCATCGATAAGATGCGTTACCGAATCAAAACAGTCAATTTCCTTTCAAGCGAAATATAATAGAGACCTGTCACCGTAATTTTCTTGATATTATTTCCTAGATTTGGCAGCGTTTTCATTCCAAGGTTCGTGAACTATTGTTAATTTTTCAACGACAAATTATAATAAAAGTAAGAAAAGTAGATGGATAGAAGAAGAGATATATATGTATTCTTAAGAGATACATGCGAAGGGAAGATCAAAGGCGGAAGAAGAACAAGAAGAAGAATGAACATCAAAAGTCCATGTGATAATAGGTAATTACCGGATAACAACGGAGGAAAAGTACGAGAAATCGCTTAAAGTGTGTGTGTGTTTGTATCATTATATATCGACGTATCTTCCAGAGGAGGATATATATAACAGTAGGATACTAATGTCCAGCCCAACCTACAAGAGCTAGAGAGCTGAAAGTTTTAGTTTTTGCCGATATGATAGAGAAACTTACAGATAAAATGAGACTTCTTACGTAAGTGACATGAGTTCGACTCCAGAAATTCCGAAATTTGCGTTTTTTCCCATAACTAAAGCATTGCGCCATTTTTGTAAATTAATTATGGGCACTTGCCGGTAAGCTAGAAAAATGAAATTTTCAATGTTGCTAGACGGTTGCAATATCTGTTAAGAAATATTGTCAATTTTGCTTACAGTGACTTGGGTTCGACTCCAGAGACCCCGGAATATCTCCCATAAGTTAGCATGGGAAAACGTAATCCAGTGTGTAGACCAATCTAATAAGTTTAGGTAGCTGAAATTTTGCAAGATTATAGAATTTTTCTCATAACCAACTATGAAAACAAAAATTTCAAAATTGCTAATTTTTAGGGGATGTTTTAACCCCATTTGAACATTCAAGTTTAATAATTTTTACCTTGAAAACTATATGCTGTAGGTTCGAGTTTTTGAAATCATTTTGTAGAAAATTATGCATTTAAAAAAAGGAATATTTTACAAAGTTCAAAAATTCGACCGCTAAAAATTCGCAATTGTTTAAACATATTTTTGAGGTTTATGTATTATCGAATGTGCTAAGAAGCTAAAAAATTTTTACAGGTAGATTTTGTAAAAAAACTAATTAAAAATTATAAAAATTCAAATTTGACAACAATGTATGGAATTAGCCCCTTACATTGGATCAAATATAATATTCTTAAAATTGCAAATTTAAGGCATTGTTTTAATCAAATATTGTTCAATAAGGAAAGATAGAAATTGGGTGCAGAGGTGAAATATATTGCATAAAAAAATATTTCTAATAATGCTATATCTCTCTGAAATATTAATGTTTATCAGGGTCTGATCAAGTGCTTGCAGAATGCAAGCACCAACTACTTGTATGTTATATCCTCCTCCTCCTCTGTAAGAAACGTCTATATATAATGATATGCGTACAAAAATAATTACCAGTGAAATATGACGTATACACGAATAAATCATTAAAATTAAAACACTTCTCATTCTCTCTGTCTCTCCCATCAGCCACCTCTCCCGCTCCAAATCTCTCCTTTTCTTATCCTCCTATTCTCCTCCATCTCTCCCTCCCATTCTCCCTGTTTCTGTTTCCCTTCTCCCTCCCATTTTCTTCTTTCTCCCTCGCTCTCTACTTCACACTTACCCTAATAATGTAGCTCTGAGTGTGATAATCGAGACTTGTCACCTTTATTTGCTTGATCTTATTTCATAGATTTGGCAGCGTTTTCTTTCCAAGGTTCGTGAACTTTTGTTAATTTTTCAACGAAAAATTATATTAAATGTAAGAAAAGTAGATGGATAGGGCGTATCCTAAGAAGATATATATATATATATATATTTGTATTCTTAAGAGTTATATGCAAACGGAGGAGCAAAGGCGGAAGGAGAACAAGACGAACCCGAAATAGAAAACACGTTTGCCACCGAGAATACAATAACATTAAAATACTAAATAACAAGGACTGCTTTTATTTGAAGGCAGATAAGGGAAACTCGGTGGTCATAATAGAAAAACATAAATACCATGAATAGGTCAGTACTATGTTAAAAGAAGGACCCTACACAAAAATCCCTAAGAAACCCCTAAACAAGATGACCACAGACACAAAAAACACCTTAAAAAGTTGTTCCACAATAATCACGAGAAAACTCCAAACCCAACTTCACATCTCAAACCCTATAATCCCTAGGATATACTGCCTCCCAAGAATACATAAAAAAGTCGTCCCGCTCAGACCTATTGTCTCTGCCATCAACTCTCCCACATACAAAATTTACCAATGGCTAAATGAACAGTACAAACAAAGGCCTCTTATTCAAGAGTCGCTTATCAAAAATAACACCCATTTCATCAATGAATTTAAAAACTTAACCCTCAAAAACACTGAAATTCTAGTTTTGTTCGATGTTGTGTCCCTTTTTCCCAGCGTGCCAATAGAAGTAACACTCAATGTCCTTGAATCCTGGCTCGAAGAACAAAACTTACCACAAATATCAGTCGATAAATACGTCCCTGTAAGACGCCTTTGCATGAAACTAATTTTTCTTCCAAAAAAACAATCACATATACCAGCAAAACCTGGGCACAACAATGGGGAATTCTCTGTCACCATACCTTTAAAATTTATTCATGATTAATTTCGAAAAACACTGCAAAACTACGTTCACATACTTCCCTAAAACTTGGTTTAGATACGTTGACGACATATTCGCGGTTTTTGACACATCAAAATACAACATCACTAACTTCCTTCAAGAACTAAACGACCAATATGACTTGATTAAATTCACATTCGAAAAAGAAAAAGAATACACCCTACCCTTCTTAGAATTATTATTAACATGACACAACAACAAGTTACAATTCATTTTTAACCGAAAACCAACATACACTGATAGATATATCCCATCCAAATCCAATCAACACATCTAACATAAATCGGCCCATTTTCATTTCATGATCAATAGACTTCTTCGCGTGCCTCTCTCCCCATCTGACTACCGTCAAGGACTCCCACACATTAAGAACTATGCAAAAGTCAACGGATACGACACCGAAATGATCGAAAACATCCTACGGAGATTGGCGGAGCTATCGGAGAGGACAGACGTGTTTACGAGGAGCTCCTTACCCCGAGAGCAAACCTTAACCCGGCCGAAGGCTGCTCCTTTAGCCGGGTGAGCCGAGCTAGCCGTATCGGTGTAGTGTTTTGTTTATTAGCTTGATGAATGTATTCTACCGCTCTCTTAGACTACGATTTTCGGAATACTTTTAGTGACCGCCTTTTATTATATACGACCCGGCCTGCTTGGACTCTAACCCATCGACATGTCCTCGGACATGTCGACCCCTTCTGCGTCTCTTTCGCCGGAACACTCCGTTTCGGTTGACAGCGAGACTGATTCTGCCTATTCCCCTGCTTCCCTCGACCCCAACCCGGTGACTGCTGGTGACATCCGACCCGAAAACCTGGAGAGAAGGACCATTCAGGCGCCATCAACCACTGCCGCAGTGACGGGTGAAGTCTCGGCCGGTCGGCCGCCGTGGGACGTCCCCTCAACCTCAAGACAGCTGAATTCAGTAAGTCACGGCTCGTCCTTCACCTCCCCCCAACCCATGTTACCTCCCGCTGCTGGAACCGTCAATATAAATATCCCAGAAACTTTGCTTGATAACCCGAATTTCATTACATTAGTATGCGGCGCTGCCTCAAACAATACAACTCTCCCACAAACGAAAGAAAACGATTTCGTTCTAGTTCAATCACGTAAAGAAAAACGAAAAACTAACTCGCCGCAACTTCCGAAAAAAGTGATTGTTAGGGACCCCATTCCAACTAAAAATTCTTTCCCCCCTCTGTCGAAAGAATCGCAATCGATGGATATAGATCTCGCCCCGTTTGACTCTTCTAGCCAATGCAATCTCCCTCCGAGGCCATTAGTGAAAAAGACGCCGCCCAATGATACCGCTACTAATCCTCAACAACGCAATGGCATTCCGCCAATATTCATTCATGAAACTATCAATTGGCACAAACGCGAACCGGGTATTATTAATGTTTGCACGATGAAACCGGTGGTAGTTATGCAGGCGAAGCAACTTAGAATCCAATGCTCCTCTATAAATGATTTCCGGGGGGTTATCAACCACCTCAAGGAAAACAACATAGAGTACGTCACATACAGGCTCCCTGAGGAAAAGAAACCAGTCCTTGCAATCCGGGGTCTGCCCATTGACTACCCACTTGATGCCCTCAAGCGCATTATTGAACAGAAGAATATAACGGTGGAAAGCCTTCGTCAAGTACACACAACAAAACCTACCCTGGAGATGTTGGAGAAACGGGAAAAGGAACTGGAACTATACCCTGACGCCTTACCGTCTCCCTTCCCGCTACGACCAACTCCAATATTCCAAGTCATTGTAAGCAGTGAAGATGAGGCGCAACGCCTTTACAATAATCCGTACATCGGCTCCCTTAAAGCATTAATTACTCCCTATAAGCCATCCCAGGGACCTCCACAATATACGAGATGCCAAAGATTTGGCCATACTTATAAATCCTGTGGTCTGAAAAGGCGTTGTGTCAAATGCGGTGACTTTCATGCTGCTGCCGAATGTACAGTGATGAAACCGGAGCCAGCAAAATGCGCAAATTGTAGCGGCGCTCACCCAGCAAATTACAGAGGCTGCCCAACCTTCAAATCCTATGCGGATAAGCTGAGAGGGAGACGCCAGGACGCGGAGGCCGCTAAAGCACCATCTAATTTTCCGCCATCTGATTTTCCCTCCCTTCCATCTCGCCAACCCTCTCCCTCTCCATCAGCTTCTATCCCGCCTCCAAACGCTCATGCTTCCTCCGCTTCCACTCACTTCTTTCCCTCTGCTCCCTTAGATGGAGACGCCCTACACTTCCTTATGTCGGCAGTCAAACGTCTATTTGGACTCCTTATGCGGCCTCCTCCCCCAGGGAAAACAAAGCTTGAAATCGTCCTTGAGGAAATTTGGAACATTCTTATCGGATACTTCAATGGCCCGTAGGAATCTTAAAGAGCACCTCATGATTCTCCAGTGGAACTGCAATGGAATCAAATCGAAAGAGGAAGAACTCCGAACACTCATCGCCGTTCACCAACCGGATATAGTCACCATTCAGGAATCAAGATTATTGCCTCATCATTCAATATTCGTACCAAACTATCGTCAATTCAGGGTGGATAGAAGGGCAAACAACGGTGGCGGCGTCATTATCTTTTCAAGGAAAGGGATAACTTGCTCACAATTACCTAATCCACCTACAACAACGTTAGAGCTAGTTGGCCTCAGCGTACGCACCGACCGGGGACAATTCACAGTTTGGTCAATTTACCACCCCCCGGGCAACACATACCCAACCAAAGATAGAAAAGCAATCCTCCAAATTTTAAAACAAAAATCAATATTAACAGGAGACTTCAATGCAAAAAACACTGCATGGGGATGCTTTGTCAGCAACCAGCGTGGCCGCCGATTACACCAACTACAGCAACGTTATAATTTCTCAATATTTTCACCGTTACAACCCACCAGGGTTTCTCCTAACTCAACGGATATTTTGGACATAGTCCTCGCAGCAAATCTACCTCAACCTCCAACCTTTGTGGTTCTTGATAACTCTGCCTCAGATCACCTGCCTGTGTTATCCACCTACCATCTCCTACCTTCACTGGCGGACAGCACACAGTCAGCAATCAATTGGAACTCCTTTAAAAAAGCTACGTTATCATTTCTTCCAACCCTTGTATCCCTACCACTAAATTCTCCGCAAGCTATTGACATTGCGGTAGAAACCCTTACCACCTCCATTCACTCCTCCCTCCAGTTATCTTCATTCTCTGTATCATCAAAATCCCCCGACCAAATGCCTCCAGAAATAATCGAAACAATGAGAAAAAGAAATTCCGCAAGAAAAAAATGGCAAAATACCAGATCCGCAGAAGACAGAAGTAATTTCAATGCACTAAGGAACCGCGTCCGCTCCCTCATCAAGCTACACCGACAGAGCTCATGGAACAATCATATTAAAGACCTTTTACATGAAGATTACTCCGTCTGGAAATTAGCAAGAAGCCTTAAAAACAAAAAAACCATGCCTCCACCATTGTATCTGAATGGAGTCACGGCCACTACAGATTCCCAAAAATGTGCTATGTTTGCTTCCCATTTGCAGCAGTCCTTCTCCAATGACGCCCCCTCGCCTCATGAAGAAGATGTAAACCTATACATCGAAAATATCAGTCTTACGCCTACATCTAAACCAAATTTGACCTCGTCACTGGAGATTTCCACCATTATCAAACAAAGTAAAAGAAAGTCGGCTGCAGGTTTTGATAAAATCTCCAATAAAGCTCTGAAAAACCTTCCTGAAGAATACCTACATTTCCTGACTAGCCTTTATAATTCCTGCCTTATACAAACCTACTTTCCCACCGCATGGAAAACTGCCATGATTAAAATGATTCCCAAGCCACAAAAAGACCCCACCATTCCCTCTTCTTACCGCCCCATAAGTCTACTACCCACTCTTGGAAAACTTCTGGAAAAAATAATAAACTACAGACTACAACAATTTCTCCGAAGCAACAACATCACTATTAATGAGCAAGCCGGATTCCAAGCAAGCATGAGCACTTCTCACCAGATACTCCGCCTTGTTGAATTCATAACGGATGGTTTTAACAGCAAACAAGTCACAACTGCGGCATTCCTCGACCTTGAGAAGGCTTTTGATAAAGTATGGCCACGAGCAGTTATCTACAAACTCGGAACTTACTCCCCGCCAAGTTACCTTCTAAAAATTCTTCATTCATTCCTTTCCTCCCGTCAGTTTTTTGTAAGCCTTAATACCTCTTCTTCTCCCATATTCCAATGCTATGCTGGCGTCCCTCAAGGCTCTGCTCTTTCTCCAAACCTTTTCAATGTTTTTGTTAACGACATACCGCGCTCCGAAAACACCCAACTTCTCCTTTATGCGGATGACACTACGATAGCCGCAAAACACCGGAATGCGCACACGGCTACGGATTTCCTCCAAGATCACCTAGACGTAATCGGGGACTGGATGAAAAATTGGAAGCTTAAAGTAAACCCCAGTAAATGCGTCAACTTGGTGTTCTCAAGACATCCTAAAATAGGCGAAGGAGTCCCGCTGCAACTTTACAATACCTTCATTCCACGGCATGAAAAAGTGAAATTTCTAGGCGTCACCCTAGATAAAAAACTTACCTGGAACGCACACGTCAGTGAGACTATAGGGAAAGCAAACGCCGCGAAAAAAGCACTCTACTGCATCCTAAATAGTAAGTCCCCAATGGCTCTCAAGACCAAAATATTGACGTTTACTGCCATGATCCGTCCCATCTTAACATATGCCTGCCCTGTCTGGTCATACTGTGGAAAGACGAAAATTAAAAGGCTTACCGTGTACCAAAATAAAATGCTACGTCTCATTACGGGTGCCAGATGGTTCCAAAAGAATGAAGACATCCATAAAGACTTAAAAATTCAACCGCTGCCGAAATATATGGAGACTATAAACAAAAATTTTTATAATACCCTGAGAAATTGTAATAATCCGCTAATAAAGAATTTATGGGACTATGACGTTCCAGCAGCGCCACACAAAAAACCCAAATTATCCCTTTCCCTTCCATGACCCGCCAATAACTGAGCCGTGACTATAAACAGTGAGAATATATATTATTACTGAACTCAGCAGGGAACAGCGTAGATACGCTGGGTACTGCTTACTTCGCCCTGGCAGGGGAGAGTGAAGTCAACCAACCAACCAAAACATCCTACGTTAACATAAACATATGCTCCATGTAAAAACGCACACAACAATAACTGACACTTCCTTCCACAGACACAAAATACATTAAAATCCCCTTCGCTCCCGGGCTCACCAACAAACTACACTACATCTTCTGAAAATTCAATTATTAGACAGTATTTGTTAAGGACAATAAACTCTCCAATTTATTACACAACCCAAAAGACACAATTCCTTCTTTACACAAATCCGGCATATACAAAATATCTTGTGGAGGATCCGACAAAATTTTAAACACATAGGTAAATGTTTATATACTACGGAGCGCGATAGAGAGCTGAAATTTTCAAGTTATTTAAAGATTAGCAATTGTTTTACTCCATTATTTTTCCATAAGTAAAAAAAGAAATTTGGTCCTGAGGAAAAATCTTTTGAATTAAAGAAATATTTCCCATGATGAAATATCTCTCTAAAAAATTAATGTTTTTTCAAGGTGAGATGAAATGATTGCAGTATGCAAGCACCTTTACTAGTCATTATATATAGTCGTTTCTTACAGAGGAGGAGGCGGAGGATATAACATACATATAGGAGGATACTAATGTTTAGGCACTTCCCGGAGAGCTGGTGATCCGAAATTTTTTTCTTCGGTAGGATTTTGTGCAAAACCTACTAGAAATAACGAAAATCTTAAAAAAGTGCAACAATGCGGCCGCTAAAAATTCGCAATTGTTTATACAAATTTTCAAGGTATTTCCAAATGTGCTTCGTAGCTTAAATTGTTTTTATAGGTAGGATTTGTAAAAAAATGAAACAGGGATTATAGAGATTTTGATATTTTTATTTGTTTGGCAGTTAAAAATTCTTAAAATATAAACAAATTGGTAGATTGTTAGACACTACGCCGAAAGTTAGGGAGCTGTAATTTTTAAATTATTTAGAAGTTAGTTATGTAAACGAATAAACATTTCAATTTATGCATGAAAACGTTATTTTGTCTGTTAAAAATTATTTAAATTTAAACAATTAGATATATGTTATTTCACTTCTAAATGTACTATAAATTTAAACTATGGCAGAAATGTTTGGCATTATTAACTCAATGTGGGAAAAGTATAATATTCCTTAATTTGCAAAATTTAGCGATAGTTTTACTCCATTATTGTTCCATAATGAAAAAACGAAAACCTGTCCAGAGGAGAACACTTTAGGATTAAAGAAATATTTTTATGATGAAATATCTCTCTGAAAAATGAATGATTTTTCAAGGTGAGATGAAATGCTTGCAGCATGCAAGAACCTTCTTCTAGTCATTATATATAGATTTTCCTTACAGAGGGTGAGGACATAACATACATATATATATATATATATATATATATATATATATATATATATATATAAGAGGATACTAATGTTTTGGCAATTCGAAATGTGCTGGAGATTCGAAATTTTTTTTGATAGGCAGGATTATGTGGAAAACCGACAAGAAAAAACGAAGCTCATGAAAAAGTGCAATGTTGCGGCCGCTAAAAATTCGCAATTGTTTAAACAAATTATCAAGGTTTATGTAGTTCCGCATGTGCTACGGAGTTGAAATTTTTTATAAGTGGAATTCTTAAAAATCGAAATAGAAATTATACAAATTTTGATATTTTAATTTGTTTGGCAGTTAAAAATTCTAAAAATTTAAACAAATAGATAACAGTTTAGACATTACGGGATGAGCTAGGAAGCTGAAATTTTCAAGTTATGTACAGAGTAGTGCATTTGCCCAAATAAACTTATTAATCTCTCCATAAATATTCTACGGCGGCTGTTAAAAATGTTAAAATTTAAACCATTAGAAAAAAATTATTTCGAATTGGAGCGGGAGAGGTGGCTGATGGGAGAGACAGAGAGAATGAGAAGTGTTTTAATTTTAATGATTTATTCGTGTATACGTCATATTTCACTGGTAATTATTTTTGTATGCATATCATTATATGCACTGGTGGTGTAGTGGTTAGCGTGTCGGCTTTCTATTGCAAAGTTCGGGGGTTCAAACCCCTCGAATGGAGGTTTTATTAAAAAAAAAAAAAAACTATCATCAGTGCCTGGCAGTAGGCAGCAGTACTGTCAGTATGGTATAGAGCCGAAAACAAATGATGCTGGTTGGGTCTATATCCAATACAGCTGTAGGCGTGATCAGGACGATTTGAACGGCTACAGTACTGCGATGTGGAAAGCAAGAGGGAAACTACCACATTACAATCCCTAGTAAAGATTATATGGTTGGACAATATGAGTTCTCTCGAGGTAAAACAATCCGGAGGTAAAATAGTCCCCCAATCGGATCTCCGGGCGGGGACTGCCTTGAGGAAAACATTTGTCGAAAGTAAATTACGAATAGGGACTTGGAACGTAAGAACTATGAGAAAGGCAGGAAAGCTAGAGAACTTGAAAGAAGAAATGAGAAGAAATAGAGTTGACATTATAGGGCTAAGCGAAACTAGATGGGAGGGAGAAGGACAGTTCGACTCGGAAGAATTCACGGTAGTTTATTCTGGAGGAAATAGTGGGGAAAGGGGAGTAGCTCTGGTACTTAGGAATGATATGATGAAAAGCGTGACAAAGATAATAGCAACGAACGATAGACTGATGGCAATAAAGCTAAAAGCAGTCCCAGTGGACATGCTGATAATCCAGGTATATATGCCAACGTCAGCTCATGACGATGAAGAAATAGATGAGATCTATGAGCAAATTAATGAAATTTACGAAGAAGACGGAAGAGGAAAGGTAAACTGCATAATAATGGGAGATTGGAACAGCATAGTCGGAGAAGGACAGGAAGAAAATGTTGTCGGGCAATACGGACTTGGAAAGAGAAATCGAGGAGGGGAAAAACTCGTAGAATTCTGCATCAATAATGACCTTGTAGTGACTAATACATGGTTCAAAAACCATAAACGAAGGTTATACACATGGAAAAGCCCAGGAGATAGAATGAGATGCCAAATAGATTACATCCTTGTAAAACAAAGATTCAGGAACAGCATAAAGAATGCCAAGGCATTGCAAGGAGCGGACATTGATTCAGATCACAGCCTTCTAATAGTTGACGTGAGTACAAAGCTCAAACAAATAAGAAAAACGAGAAGAGAAAGACAGACCTGGGACCTAGAAAAACTGAAAGAAAGGCAGGATGTAGTCAGCATGAAGTTGGAAGATAACCTAAGGAAGTTGGAAAACAAACCGAAGACCGTTGATATAGAATGGGATGAAATTAAAACCAGTATCAAGGATACCTTGGATAAAGAGATTGGAAAACAAGAGAAGAAAATCAGAAAACCATGGATCACGAAGGAAATGCTGGAGAAAATGGATGAGAGACGAAAATGGAAAAACGTTAACAGTGAAGAAGGTAGAGCCAACTATAGGCGTATAAACAATGAGTTGAGAAGGGTAACAGATAAAGCTAGAGAAAACTGGATAAAAGGAAAATGTGATGAAATAGAACAAATGGAGAAGTTAGGACGGTACGATATGATGTACGCTAGGGCACTGGAATTAGAAGATAAGAAGTCTAATGGAATTTGTGGTAAAGGAATTATGAATACGGATGGGAAGATAGTCTCAGAAACAAAGGATGTAGCACAGGTATGGGAAGAATACATTAAGGAATTATACGGCAAACAGGCAGGAGAGGGGAAAATAGAACTGGAAAATGAGAAAAACATTGAAGAAGACAACTTAGGACCAAGTATTATGGAGAGCGAAGTAGAAAAGGCGATAGTGGAACTAAAGAAGGGGAAAGCCACGGGCAGCGATGGAATACCGGCTGAGATACTTAAAGTCATAGGATCAGAAGGAATAAAAGCGATCACGAAATTAATTAATAAGATTTACGACACGGGAGAATGGCCTCAGGATTTCCTAGAAGTAACAATGATCCCTCTAAAGAAGAAGCCAAAGGCAATGCAGTGTAAAGATTACAGAACTATAAGCCTTCTGTCACACACATCGAAGATCATCACGAGGATTCTTAATAAAAGGCTGGAGAAAAAGGCAGAAGAAATAATAGGGGAAGATCAATTCGGTTTCAGAAAAGGACGAGGAAATAGAGATGCTATAGGAGTATTTAGAATCATATCAGAAAGGGCAATAGAATACAGTCAAGATATCTGCGCATGTTTCGTAGACTGGCAGAAGGCCTTTGATAGAGTAAATTGGGTAAAGTTGATGAAGATATTAAAGGATATAGGTGTAGACTGGAAAGACAGGAGATTGATTAGGAATCTATATGAGAATCAAGTTGTAAAGGTTAGGTTTGAGAATGTGGACACCTGCGGAATAAATATCGGTAGAGGAGTAAGACAAGGCTGCTGCCTATCGCCAACCCTATTCAATATATATGGAGAAAGTCTAATGCAAGAAGCTTTAGAAGGCACAGGGGATTTCAAAATTGGAGGAAGGATTATAAGAACAGTAAAATACGCAGATGATCAAGTACTTCTAGCAAGAAAGGAAGAGGAACTACAAAAAATGATAAATAGACTAGTGATAACAGGTAGAAAATACGGTATGGAAATAAATACAGAAAAATCCAAGGTCATTCGAATATCGGGTAAAGAAGAGAATCTGAACATAACTATTGGGGGAAAGCCATTAGAACAAGTTTCAGAATATAAATACCTTGGAAGTATCATAACACGAGAGGCAAAATGTACGGATGAGATCAAAACTAGAATAGGAAAAGCAAAAGCGGCTTTCAGGAGAAAGAAACAACTACTTACAGGGAATATTAGGGAAGATATCCGCAAGAAGTTGATAAAATGCTACGTATGGAGTATAGCATTGTATGGGGCAGAAACATGGACGCTAAGGAAAAATGACATCAAATACTTGGAAAGCTTTGAAATGTGGACTTGGAGGAGAATGCTGAAGATAAAATGGACAGATAGGATGAAAAACGATGAAGTGCTACGAAGAATAGGAGAGAAGCGAATGATTATACAGACTATCAGAAAGAGGAAGGCTAACTGGGTTGGACATTACATGAGGAGAGAGAGTATGATTAAAGATGTGTTAGAAGGAAAACTAGATGGGAAAAGGGAAAGAGGTAGGAAAAGGTATCAGCTGACAGACGATTTGAAAGGGAAAGAGAGTTATCAAGATATGAAGAGGACAGCGGAAAATAGGAGTATATGGAGAACCAGGTTTAACCATGAATAATCACGGACCTGTCTACGGACAGACTACCTATGATGATGATGGTCATTATATATAGACGTTTCTTACAGAGGTGGAGGAGGATATAACATACAAGTAGTTGGTGCTTGCATTCTGCAAGCACTTGATCTGACCCTGATAAACATTAATATTTCAGAGAGATATAGCATTATTAGAAATATTTTTTTATTCAATATATTTCACCTCTGCACCCAATTTCTATCTTTCCTTATTGAACAATATTTGATTAAAACAATGCCTTAAATTTGCAATTTTAAGAATATTATATTTGATGCAATGTAAGGGGCTAATTCCAGACATTTTTGCCAAATTTGAAGTTGTAGCACATCTAGAAGTGAAATAATATTTATTTAATTGTTTAAATTTCAAAAGTTTAATGCGGCCGGAATAACACTTCGTTGGAGCTTTTCAAATGTTTGTTAGTTTAAATGCACAGAGCTCTACTTAAATTTAAAATTTCAACTTCCTAGCTTGCCCCAAAGTACCTAAACAATTATCTATTAGTTTAAATTTTAAGAATTTTTAACAGCCAGAGAAATTAAAATATCATAATTTTTATAATTTTTATTTAGTTTTTTCACAAAATCTACCGGTAAAAATTTTTTAGCTTCTTAGCACATTCGATAATACATAAACCTCAAAAATATGTTTAAACAATTGCGAATTTTTAGCGGTCGAATTTTTGAACTTGGTAAAATATTCCTTTTTTATTATGTATAATTTTCTACAAAATGATTTCAAAAATATTTACAGATTCTCACGACGCGCCTTCAAAAGCATCTTGATTTTGCTCAACCCAGACAACAAGCTAGATTTTGCAGTTAATATAATACGATGGACCACGTTCAGGTAGTCAGGGAGATAATTAGTCGGACTAATATGTACGAGTTCCCCTCTGTATGTGCTTTATCGACTATGAGAAAGCATTCGACTCTCCCCGAACTTCGTCAGTGCTAAATCCACTGAAGAAATATGGGGTAGAAGAAACGTACGTATCTTTAATCAAGAATATCTATAAAGCCGCGATATCATCTGCCCAGCTGCATGAAGAAACAAGTGCCTTTAAGATAAAAATGGGAGTGGGGCAAGTAGAAACCATGTCTCCTAAATTTTTCACTGCAGCTCTAGAGGAAGTATTCAAAACGCAAGACCGGGAAAAAATAGGTGTAAAGGTAAATGGAGGATATCGCATGCAATCGCTGACGACATCATATTGTTCGCAAGTATCCCAGAAGAGCTCCGTAGAAGAACTAAGGAACTGGAGCAGGCAAGCCAAGAACCTGGGCTTAAAATGAATCTTAATAAAACAAAGGTCATAATAAACTCCTTCACAAATCCACAGTTAACACCTTGTTGACATCCATATACCCGTTTTACCTGTCCTTTTCCGTAAGCTATATATATATATATATATATATATATATATATATATATATATATATATACACTCGCCAACCTTAAGTCGTCTGATTGGTGAGTGCTCACTGGGTTTCCTCATCCCAACACCTTGTTGACATCCATTTATCCTTTTTAAACTTTCCTGTTCCGTAAGCTGTTATATATATATATATATATATATATATATATATATATATATATATATACATATATACATATATATAATGTATAAGGTATGTGTCAAAACACATTGCATTCGGTTCTCTAGTAATGTCTTAAGGTATGAAAAGCCGAAAATTTGAATTCCATTGTTGCCGAGCGCCTTTGGCAACAAAAGGCTGGCGTTGCTAAGACAACTGATTAATCTTGACTGCAAGCTGCCAGCGAGTTAAAAGGTGTACGCAATGTCTAAAATAATATTGGATTTATTGAGCATTCTTATAACGTCCTTGATTTTCTACATCACGAATCGGCCGGAGAGGCCATTACAGATGTTTGTGCCTTTTGTGTTTACGCACCTAACTCACAGGAATAAAATCCTTTAAACGGTGCAATTTTACGTTAATAATAACCTCTAATGGTGGTAATAGATCTGATAATTTCTAATTAATTCACAAATCACGTGAAATGCGAGATTGTTGGCCAAAATAACCGTTTGTTGAAGATAAATATTTACAGATTATGTCGTGTAAACTCTCTGCTTAGATTAAGGATCCACGTCACCAAAATTTTCACGCGTCCAATATAATATTTAACCTAACAGAAGTCTTTGTTTTTTCATTTCTGGTGTGCCCATCACGTTCGATGAATCAGTCGACCATCAACACCCGCGGCTCTCGTACCTGAGGAGCGTCCAAGGGTCACCGTCCGCGCAAGGGCAAGGGAGAGGGCCCGAATTCCACTCAAGCGACCCCATTCGCCGTCGAGGACGCGTAGTGGCAAGATCTATGGCCGATATGACAACTTAAATTGACTGTATAATCATAAGATGTTACTGACTTAAATAAAACTTACCTTCTGTAACCAGTGTTTTTATCTGTATACTTAACCCTTCCATTCATCGATAAGATGCGTTACCGAATCAAAACAGTCAATTTCCTTTCAAGCGAAATATAATAGAGACCTGTCACCGTAATTTTCTTGATATTATTTCCTAGATTTGGCAGCGTTTTCATTCCAAGGTTCGTGAACTATTGTTAATTTTTCAACGACAAATTATAATAAAAGTAAGAAAAGTAGATGGATAGAAGAAGAGATATATATGTATTCTTAAGAGATACATGCGAAGGGAAGATCAAAGGCGGAAGAAGAACAAGAAGAAGAATGAACATCAAAAGTCCATGTGATAATAGGTAATTACCGGATAACAACGGAGGAAAAGTACGAGAAATCGCTTAAAGTGTGTATGTGTTTGTATCATTATATATCGACGTATCTTGCAGAGGAGGATATATATAACAGTAGGATACTAATGTCCAGCCCAACCTACAAGAGCTAGAGAGCTGAAAGTTTTAGTATTTGCCGATATGATAGAGAAACTTACAGATAAAATGAGACTTCTTACGTAAGTGACATGAGTTCGACTCCAGAAATTCCGAAATTTGCGTTTTTTTCCCATAACAAAAGCATTGCGCCATTTTTGTAAATTAATTATGGGCACTTGCCGGTAAGCTAGAAAAATGAAATTTTCAATGTCGCTAGACGGTTGCAATATCTGTTAAGAAATATTGTCAATTTTGCTTACAGTGACTTGGGTTCGACTCCAGAGACCCCGGAATATCTCCCATAAGTTAGCATGGGAAAACGTAATCCAGTGTGTAGACCAATCTAATAAGTTTAGGTAGCTGAAATTTTGCAAGATTATAGAATTTTTCTCATAACCAACTATGAAAACAAAAATTTCAAAATTGCTAATTTTTAGGGGATGTTTTAACCCCATTTGAACATTCAAATTTAATAATTTTTACCTTGAAAACTATATGCTGTAGGTTCGAGTTTTTGAAATCATTTTGTAGAAAATTATGCATTTAAAAAAAGGAATATTTTACAAAGTTCAAAAATTCGACCGCTAAAAATTCGCAATTGTTTAAACATATTTTTGAGGTTTATGTATTATCGAATGTGCTAAGAAGCTAAAAAATTTTTACAGGTAGATTTTGTAAAAAAACTAAATAAAAATTATAAAAATTCAAATTTGACAAAAATGTATGGAATTAGCCCCTTACATTGGATCAAATATAATATTCTTAAAATTGCAAATTTAAGGCATTGTTTTAATCAAATATTGTTCAATAAGGAAAGATTGAAATTGGGTGCAGAGGTGAAATATATTGAATAAAAAAATATTTCTAATAATGCTATATCTCTCTGAAATATTAATGTATATCAGGGTCAGATCAAGTGCTTGCAGAATGCAAGCACCAACTACTTGTATATTATATCCTCCTCCTCCTCTGTAAGAAACGTCTATACATAATGATATGCGTACAAAAATAATTACCAGTGAAATATGACGTATACACGAATAAATCATTAAAATTAAAACACTTCTCATTCTCTCTGTCTCTCCCATCAGCCACCTCTCCCGCTCCAAATCTCTCCTTTTCTTATCCTCCTATTCTCCTCCATCTCTCCCTCCCATTCTCCCTGTTTCTGTTTCCCTTCTCCCTCCCATTTTCTTCTTTCTCCCTCGCTCTCTACTTCACACTTACCCTAATAATGTAGCTCTGAGTGTGATAATCGAGACTTGTCACCTTTATTTGCTTGATCTTATTTCATAGATTTGGCAGCGTTTTCCTTCCAAGGTTCGTGAACTATTGTTAATTTTTCAACGAAAAATTATATTAAATGTAAGAAAAGTAGATGGATAGGGCGTATCCTAAGAAGATATATATATATATATATTTGTATTCTTAAGAGTTATATGCGAACGGAGGAGCAAAGGCGGAAGGAGAACAAGACGAACCCGAAATAGAAAACACGTTTTCCACCGAGAATACAATAACATTAAAATACTAAATAACAAGGACTGCTTTTATTTGAAGGCAGATAAGGGAAACTCGGTGGTCATAATAGAAAAACATAAATACCATGAATAGGTCAGTACTATGTTAAAAGAAGGACCCTACACAAAAATCCCTAAGAAACCCCTAAACAAGATGACCACAGACACAAAAAACACCTTAAAAACTTGTTCCACAATAATCACGAGAAAACTCCAAGCCCAACTTCACATCTCAAACCCTATAATCCCTAGGATATACTGCCTCCCAAGAATACATAAAAAAGTCGTCCCGCTCAGACCTATTGTCTCTGCCATCAACTCTCCCACATACAAAATTTACCAATGGCTAAATGAACAGTACAAACAAAGGCCTCTTATTCAAGAGTCGCTTATCAAAAATAACACCCATTTCATCAATGAATTTAAAAACTTAACCCTCAAAAACACTGAAATTCTAGTTTTGTTCGATGTTGTGTCCCTTTTTCCCAGCGTACCAATAGAAGTAACACTCAATGTCCTTGAATCCTGGCTCGAAGAACAAAACTTACCGCAAATATCAGTCGATAAATACGTCCCTGTAAGACGCCTTTGCATGAAACTAATTTTTCTTCCAAAAAAACAATCACATATACCAGCAAAACCTGGGCACAACAATGGGGAATTCTCTGTCACCATACCTTTAAAATTTATTCATGATTAATTTCGAAAAACACTGCAAAACTACGTTCACATACTTCCCTAAAACTTGGTTTAGATACGTTGACGACATATTCGCGGTTTTTGACACATCAAAATACAACATCACTAACTTCCTTCAAGAACTAAACGACCAATATGACTTGATTAAATTCACATTCGAAAAAGAAAAAGAATACACCCTACCCTTCTTAGAATTATTATTAACAAGACACAACAACAAGTTACAATTCATTTTTAACCGAAAACCAACACACACTGATAGATATATCCCATCCAAATCCAATCAACACATCTAACATAAATCGGTCCCATTTTCATTTCATGATCAATAGACTTCTTCGCGTGCCTCTCTCCCCATCTGATTACCGGCAAGAACTCCCACACATTAAGAACTATGCAAAAGTCAACGGATACGACACCGAAATGATCGAAAACATCCTACGTAAACATAAACATATGCTCCATGTAAAAACGCACACAACACTAACTGACACTTTCTCCACAGACACAAAATACATTAAAATCCCCTTCGCTCCCGGGCTCACCAACAAACTACACAACATCTTCTGAAAATTCAATTTTAAGACAGTATTTGTTAAGGACAATAAACTCTCCAATTTATTACACAACCCAAAAGACACAATTCCTTCTTTACACAAATCCGGCATATACAAAATATCTTGTGGAGGATCCGACAAAATTTTAAACATATAGGTAAATGTTTATATACTACGGGGCGAGATAGAGAGCTGAAATTTTCAAGTTATTTAGAGATTAGCAATTGTTTTACTCCATTATTTTTCCATAAGTAAAAAAAGAAATTTGGTCCTGAGGAAAAATCTTTTGAATTAAAGAAATATTTCCCATGATGAAATATCTCTCTAAAAAATTAATGTTTTTTCAAGGTGAGATGAAATGCTTGCAGTATGCAAGCACCTTTACTAGTCATTATATATAGTCGTTTCTTACAGAGGAGGAGGCGGAGGATATAACATACATATAGGAGGATACTAATGTTTAGGCACTTCCCGGAGAGCTGGTGATCCGAAATTTTTTTCTTAGGTAGGATTTAGTGCAAAACCTACTAGAAAATACGAAAATCTTAAAAAAGTGCAACAATGCGGCCGCTAAAAATTCGCAATTGTTTATACAAATTTTCAAGGTATTTCCAAATGTGCTTCGTAGCTTAAATTGTTTTTATAGGTAGGATTTGTAAAAAAATGAAACAGGGATTATAGAGATTTTGATATTTTTATTTGTTTGGCAGTTAAAAATTCTTAAAATATAAACAAATTGGTAGATTGTTAGACACTACGCCGAAAGTTAGGGAGCTGTAATTTTTAAATTATTTAGAAGTTAGTTATGTAAACGAATAAACATTTCAATTTATGCATGAAAACGTTATTTTGTCTGTTAAAAATTATTTAAATTTAAACAATTAGATATATGTTATTTCACTTCTAAATGTACTATAAATTTAAACTATGGCAGAAATGTTTGGCATTATTAACTCAATGTGGGAAAAGTATAATATTCCTTAATTTGCAAAATTTAGCGATAGTTTTACTCCATTATTGTTCCATAATGAAAAAACGAAAACCTGTCCAGAGGAGAACACTTTAGGATTAAAGAAATATTTTTATGATGAAATATCTCTCTGAAAAATGAATGATTTTTCAAGGTGAGATGAAATGCTTGCAGCATGCAAGAACCTTCTTCTAGTCATTATATATAGACGTTCCTTACAGAGGATGAGGACATAACATACATATATATATATATATATATATATATATATATATATATATATATATATATATAAGAGGATACTAATGTTTTGGCAATTCGAAATGTGCTGGAGATTCGAAATTTTTTTTGATAGGTGGAAAACCGACAAGAAAAAACGAAGCTCATGAAAAAGTGCAATGTTGCGGCCGCTAAAAATTCGCAATTGTTTAAACAAATTATCAAGGTTTATGTAGTTCCGCATGTGCTACGGAGTTGAAATTTTTTATAAGTGGAATTCTTAAAAATCGAAATAGAGATTATACAAATTTTGATATTTTAATTTGTTTGGCAGTTAAAAATTCTAAAAATTTAAACAAATAGATAACAGTTTAGACATTACGGGATGAGCTAGGAAGCTGAAATTTTCAAGTTATGTACAGAGTAGTGCATTTGCCCAAATAAACTTATTAATCTCTCCATAAATATTCTACGGCGGCTGTTAAAAATGTTAAAATTTAAACCATTAGAAAAAAATTATTTCACTTCTAGAAGTTCTACAATTTTAAAATTTGCCAAAAACGTGTAACATTAGTACCCCATAATGAAAAAGTATAAAATTCTTAAAATTGCAAAGTTTGGGGATTGTGTTATTCCATTACTTTTACATAAGTGAAAAACGAACATCGCTGCGGTGATGAAATCTGAAAAATGAATGTTTTCACAAGATGAGATAAAATGCTTGCAGGTCGGTTTTGCACAAAATCCTAACTAAGAAAAAAATTTCGAATCTCCAGCTCTCCAGTCTTAGTCTAATGCTCGTGGTAGCCTGACGTGCCTTCAGGTCGCTCCGTCCCCTTTCACTTTCCATTTTTAGCCATCCTGACCGCTGAATATGCCGCCGAAGGCTTTAAAGAAGGACGTTGAGTCCGATAGCACGGAGTTCCGTGCTATGATGGCAACGGTTATGAAGACTATGTCTTCATTTCAAGATGAACTGAGCCAAATCCATAAGGAAGATACTCCTAAGAGAAAAGAATCCCTTTCATCCTTAGAGGATAGATTCAACAGCTTCCGAACAAAAGTGATCGAAGACTTCCGCCGTCTCTCTGACCGCCTTAGTGATCTAGAGAAGAAAGGCGTGGAATTGGATGAGAGACAAGACGCCTTAGAGCAGTATTCCCGACGCAACTGTCTTCTCATTCATGGTGTAACGGAGAAGGAGAATGAAGATTGCTTACTTCTAGTGACTAAATTCTTCAAGGACGAAGTAAAAGAAGAGATCGACATGCAGCGTCTTTCCAGAGCTCACAGAATCGGTGTTCCCAGAAGCTCCAATCCTCACCCCAGAGCTATCATCGTCAGGTTTTTATCCTATCAGGAAAGAGACAAGGTGTGGAGAAACAAGAGACGCCTCAAAGGTACCAATTTTCTTGTCACCGAGTCGCTTACCTCTACGCGAAAAAAGTTATTGCAAGAGGTAAAAATGTTGACAGGACCACGTGGGGTCTGGACGCAAGACGGGAAAATAGTTGTCCTGCATGACGGCAGCAGACGGTTTATCTCCACCATGAGAGATTTAGAGGCATTGAAGCGGGCCTGGCCCTCTCAGAAATCAACTCCGGGGGACGGACGTCGCTAAGTAACCTTACGAGCAAGACTTTGGATTTGATTAGAAACTGACAAAGACCACTACGGCATAATCATTAGGTAACATCTGTCGTGCGTACTGCATTGTGCTACTTGAGTTCCTGTTTTCCACTAACTCCGTTTTTGTCATCGCCTGGCATCCCCGTTCCTGCATTTGCTGATTCTCGGCTGTTTTCCGTGTTCCTGAGAGAAGAAAGAAGCTCCCTGTGCGTTTCCGTCCCCCCTTCTTTAGCAGCGAGTTTCTTTTCTTTCTTTTTTTTTCTCTTTTCTTTCTTTCTTTCCCTCCCTTACGTGGCGTCCCAAGTGAAAATTAGTGCCTGTGTATATTAGTGTCTGTTTATATTAGTGCCTGTGTTTATTAGTGCTTGTGTATATTAGTGCCTGTGTATATTAGTGCCTGTATTTATCTGTCTCCCCGACATCCCTAGTTCTCCCAAGTTAATTCATTCATAGCCCCTCATTTCTCTAGTGTCAGTTCTCCCCACAGTGTTTTCATTTTCGGTTCTCTCTAGTGCAATTTCTCCCAAAATCTAATCCTAAGAGCCCCTATTTCCCAGTGCTAGTGCTCCAAGTAGTGTTTTATTCCAATCATCTCACCAGTGCAAATAAGTGTCTGTAGTTATCTGTCTCCCTTCCACCCTTAGTGCTCCCAAAGCCGTTTCCCAATAGCTCTTACTCCACAGTGTTAGTGTTCCACTAAGTGTTTTATTCCACTCACTCGATAAGTTCCTTTAGCTCTCTAGGGCAGTTCTCATATCCCTACAGTGCAGTGCTCGCGCCTTCCTGTGCTCCTCTGTTTTCCTTTGCAATTAGTTTATAACTTATCCTTTACTTGACCTGTGTGTATTTTCCTGCTTTTTCATTATACATTGCAATATTGTATTGTGTCTTGTATTCCTAACTTTGCGCATCCTACTCTATAAAATATCCTCACCTATGTTTAATTCTTCCCCTGGAATCGTGCCCACTAATAGCACTTCTTTCCCGTTCGTACCTCCCATCAGTAGACCCTCCCAGCAGGACGTTATGACGCGCATTAGCTCTTCTGACTCTCCACCCCCCGCTGACCACCCTTTCCCCCGCTTTTCCCATTGCACTCAAAATAACAACACATGCCCTCTCTCGCCCATCACCTCTTCCCCTGTCCCACCATATAACCTTAATACGCATGGTCCTCACACCCTCAACCCAGAGGCAGCAGAATTCTTACCCCCCCCCCTCCATTCCACTCCCGTCCCCACCCCCCTCACTACCTGCTATACATCCAGCCACAATCCGTACCTACTTTAACCCACATGCTCCTGATTTCATTCCTTCCCTAACTCAACCGCGTCCTTCCTTAGACCCAAATGCCTCTGAATTCTACCCATACGTATCTCCTGGTTCCGCATCTTCTAATCTTCTCCCTATCACTAATAAAAGCTTATCCTCATATTGCAATTCCAATACAAAGGCCATTCTATCTGAACAGTTTAAGCCCTTTCCACGCTCCCTCCAGATCTTATATTTAAATGCTCAAAGCCTAACAGCACATATCGAAGAACTCCGTGGTATACTACCTAACAATAAAGTACACATCATCGCTATTGCTGAGACCTGGTTGAAACCATCTGTGTCTTCGTCTACTGTTAACATTGACGGTTTTAAACTTTACCGCAACGATCGCGTTGGCAAAGGCGGCGGCGGTGTCGGAATATATGTAAGAAACGATATTTCAACTAAATTTATTGAAAGTAGCGAATGTAATTACAGCAAAAGACCAGAATTTCTCTTTCTTGAATTGAAAATCTATTCACAGAAAATACTTTTCGGTATTGTCTACCGTCCACCCAAAATTGGCCATTTATCCGATATTGATGAAGTCATCTCTAATCACATTAACGATTACAATCATTTAATAATTACTGGCGATTTTAATGCCAATATACTCGCACCAAACCCTGATTCGACATATTTATGTAACTCCTTCAACTCTCTAGGCCTTAGTATTCTACCGCTAAATGCAACTCACCATACTCCTACTTCCTCTACCCTAATTGATTTAGCCGTTACCGCCAATCCTGACAAGGTTCTCGCGCATGGCCAACTCTCTGCTCCGGGAATCTCCGCACATGACATAATATACATTGCATATTCAATAAGGAGCCCAACTCACAAGCCGAAATATATCACCTATAGGGACTTCAAAAACATCAACAATGAGAAGTTAATTGCTGACGCGTCTGCCATGCCTTGGTATTCTATTGAGTACATGGACGACATTAACGACAAGGTTGAGACTTTCAACAATTTTGCACAGTCATTAATCAACACTCACGCTCCACTAAAGACTAAAAGAGTCTCTAAGCCCCATGCACCATGGCTCACAACAGACATCAAACTGATAATGAAGAGACGTGACAATGCCTTCCGCATTTTCAAAAATACAAAAACACAGATCTCATTCAACCAATTTAAAAAACTAAGAAATAAAACTAAGCAACTTATCAGAAACTCTAAAACTCGGTACATTCATTCACTGTCCCGTCCAAATTCTTCACAATCTGCTCTATGGAGTAACTTAAAATTATTTGGTATTGGAAAATCTAAGGATACACAACTTCCTCCTCATATTTGCCTTGATACACTTAACACTCTATTCACCACTCCCCCAACTCCTGATGACAACGAAATAAAACAGAATCACATACACCACCTACTTCAACACACTCCTCCCACCACAGCATCACCACCATTCCAATTTTCTCCTGTAACTCAGCTGGAAGTACTGAATTGTTTACGTAAAATCAAGTCCAGAGCACAAGGTGCTGACGAAATTCCAATAGTTTTCCTTCATAAGATTATTCATCTAGTGCTACCCGTCATCACTCATATATTCAATTGGTCGCTTATGCAAAACAAATTCCCATCGCAATGGAAACTCGCCATAGTCCGTCCCATACCTAAGAAAAGTCTTACTTCTGACATAACCGACTTTCGGCCCATCAGTTTACTTCCTGTATTATCAAAGGCATTTGAAAAGGTTTTACATGAACAAATCACATATTTTCTAATTAGTAATAATATCCTCGATTCTCTACAATCAGGATTCCGAAAATCACACAGCACTACCACAGCACTCCTCAAAATCACTGACGATATCAGATTAGCAATGGACAAAAGAGAAGTCACTATTATGACTCTTCTTGACTTTAGTAAAGCTTTTGACTCTGTAGATGTAAACATACTTCTAACCAAACTGCGCCTCATGAACTTCTCCTCAGATTCCCTAAACTTAATTAGTTCTTACCTGAATGATCGCTATCAAAAGGTCGTAACTGACAATCATTCCTCAAGATGGATTAAAGTGTCACGTGGCGTACCACAAGGTTCCACCCTCGGGCCACTGCTCTTCTCTCTGTACATTAATGATATGTCTTCTCAGCTTGCTCACTGTAAATACCACCTTTATGCTGATGATCTCCAAATCTATATGCACTCTCGCTCTATTGATCTCCATCTTATCATTGATAAAATGAACCATGACCTCACTTCTTTATCCAAATGGAGCAATGTAAATTTCCTCAAAATTAATCCTTTAAAAAGTCAGTCTATTATTATTGGGTATCCCAAACTTCTCTCGTCACTAAACTTCTCAGAACTTCCCCCAATTCTGCTCAATAACTCTGTCATTCGTTTCCAAAAAACTGCAACCAATCTCGGGTTAGTATTCAATGACACATTGACCTGGACTGATCATATAACTAAAATATGTAATACTGTTAACAGTTCACTTCACTCACTTAAAAGAATTAAAAGCATTACCCATTTCTCCCTTCGCAAGCGACTTATCACCGCTCTTGTCCTTCCTCACCTTGATTACTGCGATACGGTCTATCAAGATCTATCTAACGAGCTATCTCTAAAATTGCAGCGTGCACAAAATTCCTGCGTAAGATTCATTTGTGATCTCCAAAAGAGAGACCATGTCACTCAACCTCTATATACGTTAGGCTGGCTTCGCACTGAAGCTCGTAGACGTCTTCACCTCCTCTCGTTATTTTACCGAATTATAACTCTTCAAAACCCGCAGTATCTGAACTCCAAATTTTCCCAAATGAACTCTGTACACAACGCCAACACTAGGGGCACCAATCTCTTCCAGATCCCACATCACAGGACGGAAATTTATAATAAATCCTTCCATGTTACAGCTTGTAGACTTTGGAACGCCCTACCTACTGACCTCCAAAACGCAACATCTCTCCACATATTCAAACATAAATACTTTAAATTGCTGTTCTCTGCCCAAAATTCAGGTCAGCTTTAACATTTTCTTCTTACCAATTGCAAGACGGCTTCCTTCACTCTTCCTTACTTAATTAACATTAATTATTTTTTTGCAGGTTATCGAGTTCGCAAAGTGTACGCCTCCTTCGACTGTTACCTTTTTTTGTCTAGTGTCTACTATGTTATAGTGTTTATGACGGTATACAACGATGCTGTATATACGAAGACTTACTGTACATACTCCTTTCTATTTAATGTTGTATTACTATATCATTATATGTACACTATCTAGGGTTTTCGCAGGTTTTTCACACCCCCCTTCTCAGTGGGTGTTTTCCTGCGTGGGTTTTACTAGGGAGGACATGCCTGTTTTACCTAGGTTTTCCCCACAATCTCTAATCTGTCTTCAATTTTATATATATATATATATTTTTTTTTTACTCTGTATGATTTAGGTATATACTGTTTATGTTATGCATATTGTATATATATATATATCTTACTTTACCATTTTTTTATATTTTTTTATATTGACGAAGGGTTAAATGTAAGAATGGACCTTATGGTCTAAATTTCGCCCGAATAAAGACGATTATCTATCTATCTATCTATCTCATCTGGAAGTGCCTAAACATTACTATCCTCCTATATCCTCCTCCTCCTCCTCTGTAAGAAACGTCTATATATAATGATGTTGTCTTTTCCTATGTAAGAAACGTCTATATATAATGATATGGCACTCAGAGAGGCAGCTACATTATTAGGGTAAGTGTGAAGTAGAGAGCGAGGGAGAAAGAAGAAAATGGGAGGGAGAAGGGAAACAGAAACAGGGAGAATGGGAGGGAGAGATGGATGAGAATAGGAGGATAAGAAAAGGAGAGAATTGGAGCGGGAGAGGTGGCTGATGGGAGAGACAGAGAGAATGAGAAGTGTTTTAATTTTAATGATTTATTCGTGTATACGTCATATTTCACTGGTAATTATTTTTGTATGCATATCATTATATATAGACGTTTCTTACAGAGGAGGAGGAGGATATAACATACAAGTAGTTGGTGCTTGCATTCTGCAAGCACTTGATCTGACCCTGATAAACATTAATATTTCAGAGAGATATAGCATTATTAAAAATATTTTATTATTCGATATATTTCACCTCTGCACCCAATTTCTATCTTTCCTTATTGAACAATATTTGATTAAAACAATGCCTTAAATTTGCAATTTTAAGAATATTATATTTGATCCAATGTAAGGGGCTAATTCCAGACATTTTTGCCAAATTTGAAGTTGTAGCACATCTAGAAGTGAAATGATATTTATTTAATTGTTTAAATTTCAAAAGTTTAATGCGGCCGGAATAACACTTCGTTGGAGCTTTTCAAATGTTTGTTAGTTTAAATGCACAGAGCTCTACTTAAATTTAAAATTTCAACTTCCTAGCTTGCCCCAAAGTACCTAAACAATTATCTATTAGTTTAAATTTTAAGAATTTTTAACAGCCAGAGAAATAAAAATATCATAATTTTTATAATTTTTATTTAGTTTTTTCACAAAATCTACCGGTAAAAATTTTTTAGCTTCTTAGCACATTCGATAATACATAAACCTCAAAAATATGTTTAAACAATTGCGAATTTTTAGCGGTCGAATTTTTGAACTTTGTAAAATATTCCTTTTTTATTATGTATAATTTTCTACAAAATGATTTCAAAAATATTTACAGATTCTCACGACGCGCCTTCAAAAGCATCTTGATTTTGCTCAACCCAGACAACAAGCTAGATTTTGCAGTTAATATAATACGATGGACCACGTTCAGGTAGTCAGGGAGATAATTAGTCGGACTAATATGTACGAGTTCCCCTCTGTATGTGCTTTATCGACTATGAGAAAGCATTCGACTCTCCCCGAACTTCGTCAGTGCTAAATCCACTGAAGAAATATGGGGTAGAAGAAACGTACGTATCTTTAATCAAGAATATCTATAAAGCCGCGATATCGTCTGCCCAGCTGCATGAAGAAACAAGTGCCTTTAAGACAAAAATGGGAGTGGGGCAAGTAGAAACCATGTATCCTAAATTTTTCACTGCAGCTCTAGAGGAGGTATTCAAAACGCAAGACCGGGAAAAAATAGGTGTAAAGGTAAATGGAGGATATCGCATGCAATCGCTGACGACATCATATTGTTCGCAAGTATCCCAGAAGTGCTCCGTAGAAGAACTAAGGAACTGGAGCAGGCAAGCCAAGAACCTGGGCTTAAAATGAATCTTAATAAAACAAAGGTCATAATAAACTCCTTCACAAATCCACAGTTAACACCTTGTTGACATCCATATACCCGTTTTACCTGTCCTTTTCCGTAAGCTTTTATATATATATACTCGCCAACCTTAAGTCGTCTGATTGGTGAGTGCTCACTGGGTTTCCTCATCCCAACACCTTGTTGACATCCATTTATCCATTTTAAACTTTCCTGTTCCGTAAGCTGTTATATATATATATATATATATATATATATATATATATATACATATATACATATATATAATGTATAAGGTATGTGTCAAAACACATTGCATTCGGTTCTCTAGTAATGTCTTAAGGTATGAAAAGCCGAAAATTTGAATTCCATTGTTGCCGAGCGCCTTTGGCAACAAAAGGCTGGCGTTGCTAAGACAACTGATTAATCTTGACTGCAAGCTGCCAGCGAGTTAAAAGGTGTACGCAATGTCTAAAATAATATTGGATTTATTGAGCATTCTTATAACGTCCTTGATTTTCTACATCACGAATCGGCCGGAGAGGCCATTACAGAGGTTTGTGCCTTTTGTGTTTACGCACCTAACTCACAGGAATAAAATCCTTTAAACGGTGCAATTTTACGTTAATAATAACCTCTAATGGTGGTAGTAGATCTGATAATTTCTAATTAATTCACAAATCACGTGAAATGCGAGATTGTTGGCCAAAATAACCGTTTGTTGAAGATAAATATTTACAGATTATGTCGTGTAAACTCTCTGCTTAGATTAAGGATCCACGTCACCAAAATTTTCACGCGTCCAATATAATATTTAACCTAACAGAAGTCTTTGTTTTTTCATTTCTGGTGTGCCCATCACGTTCGATGAATCAGTCGACCATCAACACCCGCGGCTCTCGTACCTGAGGAGCGTCCAAGGGTCACCGTCCGCGCAAGGGCAAGGGAGAGGGCCCGAATTCCACTCAAGCGACCCCATTCGCCGTCGAGGACGCGTAGTGGCAAGATCTATGGCCGATATGACAACTTAAATTGACTGTATAATCATAAGATGTTACTGACTTAAATAAAACTTACCTTCTGTAACCAGTGTTTTTATCTGTATACTTAACCCTTCCATTCATCGATAAGATGCGTTACCGAATCAAAACAGTCAATTTCCTTTCAAGCGAAATATAATAGAGACCTGTCACCGTAATTTTCTTGATATTATTTCCTAGATTTGGCAGCGTTTTCATTCCAAGGTTCGTGAACTATTGTTAATTTTTCAACGACAAATTATAATAAAAGTAAGAAAAGTAGATGGATAGAAGAAGAGATATATATGTATTCTTAAGAGTTACATGCGAAGGGAAGATCAAAGGCGGAAGAAGAACAAGAAGAAGAATGAACATCAAAAGTCCATGTGATAATAGGTAATTACCGGATAACAACGGAGGAAAAGTACGAGAAATCGCTTAAAGTGTGTGTGTGTTTGTATCATTATATATCGACGTATCTTGCAGAGGAGGATATATATAACAGTAGGATACTAATGTCCAGCCCAACCTACAAGAGCTAGAGAGCTGAAAGTTTTAGTTTTTGCCGATATGATAGAGAAACTTACATATAAAATGAGACTTCTTACGTAAGTGACATGAGTTCGACTCCAGAAATTCCGAAATTTGCGTTTTTTTCCCATAACAAAAGCATTGCGCCATTTTTGTAAATTAATTATGGGCACTTGCCGGTAAGCTAGAAAAATGAAATTTTCAATGTTGCTAGACGGTTGCAATATCTGTTAAGAAATATTGTCAATTTTGCTTACAGTGACTTGGGTTCGACTCCAGAGACCCCGGAATATCTCCCATAAGTTAGCATGGGAAAACGTAATCCAGTGTGTAGACCAATCTAATAAGTTTAGGTAGCTGAAATTTTGCAAGATTATAGAATTTTTCTCATAACCAACTATGAAAACAAAAATTTCAAAATTGCTAATTTTTAGGGGATGTTTTAACCCCATTTGAACACTCAAGTTTAATAATTTTTACCTTGAAAACTATATGCTGTAGGTTCGAGTTTTTGAAATCATTTTGTAGAAAATTATACATATAAAAAAAGGAATATTTTACAAAGTTCAAAAATTCGACCGCTAAAAATTCGCAATTGTTTAAAAATATTTTTGAGGTTTATGTATTATCGAATGTGCTAAGAAGCTAAAAAATTTTTACAGGTAGATTTTGTGAAAAAACTATATAAAAGTTATAAAAATTCAAATTTGACAAAAAGTCTCTGTTCTCTCTCTGTAGCTGAAGAAGGAGTAGTTCCGAAAGCTTTACGTTTGTGATGTTTCTGTGTTTTTGTGTTGTTTTACGTGTGTCGCTTCGACATCCCCGGGGCCTCGCCAACCTGAAGTCGTCTGATTGGTGAGTGCTCACTGGGTTTCCTCATCCCAACACCTTGTTGACATCCATATATATATATATATATATATATATATATATATATATATATATATATATATAAAAGTTTACGGAAAAGGACAGGTAAAATGGGTATATGGATGGCAACAAGGTGTTAACTGTGGATTTGTGAAGGAGTTTAACATGACTTTTGTTTTATTAAGATTCATTTTACGCCCAGGTTCTTGGCTTGCCTTCTCCAGTTCCTTAGTTCTTCGATGGAGCTCTTCTGGGTTACTTGCGAACAATATGATGTCGTCAGGAAATTGAATGCGACTCAGATATTCTCCATTTACCTTTATACCAATTTTTTTTCCAGTATTTCGTTTTTAGTACTTCCTCTATAGCTGCTTTGAATAATTTAGAAGACTTGGTATCACTAACCTCACTCCCTTTTGGTCTTAAAGGCACTTCTTTCATCATGCAGCTGGGCAGACGATATCGCTGCTTTATAGATATTCTTGATTAAAGATACGTACGTTTCTTCTACCCCATATTTCTTCTGTGGATTTAGAACTGACGAAGTTCGGGGAGAGTCGAATGCTTTCTCATAGTCGATAAAGCATATACAGAGGGGAACTCGTACATATTATTCCGACTAATTATCTCCCTGACTACCTGAACGTGGTCCATCTTATTATATTAACTGCAAAATCTAGCTTGTTGTCTGGGTTGAGCAAAATCAAGATGCTTTTGAAGGCGCGTCGTGAGAATCTGTGAATATTTTTTAGACTTCCTGGAGCAGGCTGATTGGCAGACTATTATTCAAATCTTTCTTGCAGCATTTCCTGTTTAAGTGATTTAATGCTTGCGTGGTTCCATGACCCTGGTATATCTATCTTACTTAAGCAAGAGATAAAAAATCTTGGAGGGGATGTTGTCCATACAGTAACCTGCTTTTATGACGTAATACAAAGACGCTGTGTATATAAATTTTTCTACTATGCGTGGGATTTACTAGGAAAAACATGCATGTCTTTACGTAGGTTTTCACTACAAACTCAAGTCTCTGTTTAATGTTATCTTTTCTACTTTCTGCGATTTATATACTGTTTATTTAATGTGTAATTTGATAAAACTGATGAAATCGTCGATTTGAAAATCGTAAATCCACTCGTAATTTTACTATTAGAACTAATTACGCAGTGAGTTTACTTCCGCCCAACACAAACAAGCTCTCACTAGGACAAAAAAACAATTACATGGGCCTGCTCACGCTATAATCACGATGAAAGAATGACTCTTAAATAACATTGGCGAATTATAATAGTACGTTTAAACGATCCCCCAAGATACGGAATAATCTTTGTTTAATAACTGTACATTAATTGGTATATATATATATATATATATATATATATATATATATATATATGTATTTGTGTGTGTATTTATATATATGTATATCCCTTCCAACTGCCTCGGTTCACTGCCTCAAAGTCGGCGCAAGTGTGAAAACGGTGGCGAAAGGGTGAAGTACAGTGGAGTCCTTTGACACTGATAGGAACAACCATGCTGTATAGTCTTTCTGTAATATCTCCGAACAAAGTGAAAGAGGAACTCCCCAACCCGTTCTGGTCCGACGACATGATTTGGACCGAAACTCCTCTCCCCTATGATGCACAACCTTAAAAACGGCCCTCATTCTTCGGAGACTGGATTGTCCCTGCTGACAGTGGCAGTGTTCATGATAAGGGAATGAAGGTAGAATGTACTTATAATGTCCGGAATTAAAATAGCTAATGTCACACTTACTCATCCTAAACCAATTCCTTTATCGTAAACCTAACTACCTTCAATTGCCGGATTTTGTCCAGCGAAAAAATACTTCAGGAGCTTCAAGAAGATCTGGAGTAGATAAAGTGGGATATTTTAGGGCTAAGTGAGGTAAGAAGGCACGCAGAATGTCTGCTGGAACTGAAGAGTGACATCTTTTTTTTGCTGGGGAAATGACACAGAAAGAAGAGCAGGACTTGGACTCATCGTAAACAAAAAATAAAAAAGCAACACCGTGGAAATAAAAAGCTAATCCGAGCTAGCAGCAAGACTAGCGATTTAAATAAATAAGAGGTATCAACTTAAATAATCCAAGTCAACGCGCCAATTTCAACATACTCACTCGTGTCTCTTGTTAGCAGGAATTTTGCCTCTGTCTGGGCTTTTTCCTTGTCGGATTTTCCCTACTTGGTGATGCCAGGGTCTGGGCAGCCTTTGCCCCTTATTCTCTCCTTTTCCGTTTTGGAAGAGGAAGAGCTGATTCCTCCCCTGTGGAGGACCTTGGCCATTTATGTTTATCCCAGGAGTTGGCGGTTGCCATGGATATTTCTCTGACTATTTCGTCCCTGTGACTCTCTCCTATACTAAAGAACTAGATTGATATTTTCCTTATATGGGAAAGTAGAGGGATAGTACCGGATTGCTGGTAGAGATCGTTCACCGTGCCAGGCCTTGGGTGTATGGCCGCTCGGAGTGTCCTTTTTTCAAAGGTTTGGAGTCTCACTTTAGATGGTCCTCTAATCATCGCGACTTTCAATGAGTATTTTTGGTCTGTACTTAATTTTGCCATGTTAACTGACGGAAAATCACATTTAACTGCCGAAAATTAAACGGGAGGAAAGTCTTGCAAGTGCAAAGGCTCTTTCCAATTGGGCAGGAGAACCCGACAGGCCCTGAAGTCTTGTCATTCAGTGTATGTAGCATATGACGTAAAGGCAATTCAATGAAATGCAACAAGCATATAAGGAACTGCAGAGGTCTATGGAGTTTCTCCTCTAGGCGATGGATGACACCTGAATGTACTCCGGTGTTTATCGGTTCTCCGTCACTACCATTGCAGGTTAGTTCAGATAAGTCAAAGTTCTTTTCCTGGAGAAATTCGTCTATGCCACTGCTTATGTTCTTTGCAGACTTAGATATTGGACTGACGTTCCCTACATAAGATGATCCAGGTCCTTCCACTAAATAAATGTGCTCCTCCCCTCATTTTCTTCGGTGTGGCTTGCCGTCTTCTGTTTTACAAATATACAAGGTTTCATCTCTTCTAACATCGAAGTATGTAACCCAAGATTTGTTACTTTCTGAACATTGCTGCTCTTGAATTACTGCAAGGCTCGTTCTGCGTTCTCGCCTTACTTTACTCTTATCAATGACTAAAACCATTTCCTTCCGAAGACCCAGGTGTTGGCTGACATCATGAATGACGGAAGAAGCAAAATCAGCAGCAGTTCTGTCACTTATATTTCGTCTATCAGATTTTCTTGCAAAAGTGGGCGGTGGTATCCTTACTTGTGAAGTAGATGGAGAAGAGTTACAATAGCCTTCCTTGGTCGGAGGAAATCGGTGATCGTCAGCATTGGTGACAATTGATGATGAATCAGAGGCGATATCTGTTTCCAAAGAACTAGATATTGGAAAGCTGGAAATCTCATCCACATATTCATTTTTTTACTGTTGGATAACTTTCGGTTTCTTTTCGAGCACGTTTCTTTTGCAACTGCAGTGTTAGCTCTTCCTCTTCTTTTTTTACACCTCTTTTCCTAATTTTCTTGGTGGTTTTAAGATCAAGCCCACTCATTAGCATAGCTCTATCAGATCTCTAATCCTTAAGGAAGGCACTCTCTTGTTCAGCTAATTTCCCTTCAAGGTCGCATCTGCAGCGGGTGAACTCGGTGCACTTGCAGGCCGCCGCTATGTCGAATAGATCCTGCGCTTCCCATACGGTAACATTTAAGCCTATCCCTTTAATTATCATCATTCCTTTTACAGCTTTTCTTTAGCTTCTGAACATCATAGTGGCACTTCTTGATTCTAACTGTTATGGCAACACGAGAAGAAATAGGTATAGATGCCCTCTTCTAAATTTTTTCATCTTTTACACTAACAACATTTACGACATCGGGAACCGAGGGGTCCTTTCCATTGGTATCTTCCTTCATACTATTCCTTAGGAAATAGTAATGACGCATGACGTCTTGGTAAGTTTGTGGCGATTTTTTCCTCCCCCCCTTTTACTCCCGCACTTATACGATAGCACTTAACGAATCGCATGTACGAACATGCAAGTACGAATATCGCTAGTTCGAATATCGCCGCTATCGTATATCGCCGATATTCGTGATATCGCCGGACTGAACACCACGCCCACGGACGCCACGCCACGGTCGACACGCCCTCCCGTGGTGCCTCTCTGCTTTATATACCCTAATTACCCCTCGCCTCTTTAACCTTCCCTCTTTCCCCTGGTTATGCAAGAACAGTGGAAAAGCGACCAATTACCGGGAATAATTCGACCATTTCGAATTACCCGCCTGACGTCATTACCTCCCTCCTTCACCACCGGCGTCACGTGACAGTCCATTCCGATAGTGGCCTTCCGAGCGACGAGACGCACAGGGGAGCAACGAGTGAAGTCGACGCAGGTGTCCCACTCTCGTTCCCATCCTAACCGGCAGAAAACATTGTGTGGAGTGGACATTGACCTACCGGGAGCCGGAAGAGGATAGTAACTATTGGATGTGATTTAACTGACTTTAACTAAGTTTCGTTTCGAATCGCCTTCACCTACGAGGTGTATTTTGTTTTGTGGTATTACTTAAATCTATTCAAATTCAACTGTTGGATGGTTATATGTCTATATTACTATGTTCTATTTATAGTTTGTCATTAGCACTTAGCACATCAGTGGATGTTTTTGCACCGAAAATTATAGTTCGCTGCAAAATTGGAGGCACCGGAGAGATATTAAATATTAGGTTGTTAATTGTCTAAACTGATTGTTGCTATGCTTTCTGGTTCTTTTGTGGTATAGTTTTTGGATTTTGTCCTATTCCTCGTTTACTCGATCTCTTTTAGTCCTATTGCTCTCTTTCACTTTTCACTCGTCCGCCCCATTACCTCAGTCACCCCTGTTATTTGTTACTCTTTGATTCTCTCTCTCAAACATGTCGAAGGAACGAGGTAAAACGGAGGCTACCGTGCGCGCCGAAGGCACTCAGTACGATGAAACCGAGATGGTTCCCCAGTTTTCCGATTGCGTAAGAGTTGCTAACCAGCTGTTACTCGAAATTCCCCCCTTCCAGGAATCTACCTCCGAGAATTGGTTCACTTTTATATCCGCGGTGTCCGATGTATTGTCTTTGTCACTTATTCCGGAACACTACTTGCTGATATTACTTTTGTCTAAACTTCCGGCCAATTGTCGCCAGTTTTGGTTGACGGTAGTTAATCAAAAGGTGCCCTGGGAGAAGATAATACCGAAAGTATGGGAAACTTTCGTCTCTAATAGGGAATTAGAACGACTCGTCACTACTCAGGTGAAAAGATTCCAACTCCCCCACGAATCTCCTCGCGATTTTCTTTATTCCGTGCGAGGTGCCGCAAAGGCGCTGGGAAAATCGTATTCAGTTAAGGAGTTTATTGAATTGATATTGGAAGGTTTAAGTCCCATCGCCCAAGCCACTTTAACTTTCGCTAAACGGCCTCAAACCCTACAGGAGCTGGAATCCCTGATGACTCATGCGGCCAAGGCCATGATGAATCGAGCGGAATACGCCGCGATTCACTCCCCGTCAAATTCCCAGATCTCACTCCCTTCCCCCGCTCTGCCCCTAATATCACCGCCTCATGTCACCTGTTCTTTCTGTCATAAGCCTGGACATTCCTCCCGTAACTGTCGGAGAAGAAGAGAGAGAGAAGATGGTCCCGCGAGGCTACGAGCAAATTATCCGGCTATTTTGAATGCCAACTTCGCCGAATATCTACAATTGCCATTTGTACATTGCGAAGTTCATACCGCAAAGATTAAAGCATTGCTAGATACCGGTTCTTCCCTGTCGCTGCTCAATTACGACACCTGGCAGAAAATTCCTCGTCGTGGGCGTCTTCAGCGATGCAATATCAAATGTCGTAACGTCACCAGTCTCCCCCTCGTTCTCACGAGATGCATCAATTTAAGAATTCGCCTAAAAAATCTTTCGTGGAGGCATACATTTTACTTGTGCGAATTGCCCGCACAAATGATATTAGGCCAGGATTTCATAAGACGAACGCGAATGATCCTTTACCATAATGCGTTCTCTTTCGAATGCCGCCCGGATCACAAACATTTCTTTAACGGCAATTCTGATACGCCGTCGGCTTCCCCCATTATTCCTTTGCGATCAGCTGATAACGATCTACGCCAGAATATGGCTCCCGTTGGAAACCGAGTTCATTTCTCGGGGAAAATGGCTCCTCCTCCAGGTGAAGATGATTCCACCGTATTATCCCGGGAAATTCAAAGTCTCGTCGATGCCTATTCCGACGTCATCTCCCCCCATCTCGGCCAGACCAACGTAGTAACCTACCAGATAGAACTACTTGATTCTACCCCGGTCAGATCACACCCCTACCAGTATTCTCCACCCAAGACGGCGATGATGAAAAAACATGTTAATAAACTGCTAAATGAAGGAATCATCCAGCCATCCTCTTCAAATTGGGCTTCGCCAGCTTTTCTTATACCGAAGAAGGATGGATCAGAGCGATTAGTGGTCGATTATCGCAAACTGAATAAACAAGTGAAGGCAGACAACTTCCCCACTCCTTCAATAGAACATGCTCTGCAATATTTGGGATCTGCTAAATATTTTACAATACTTGATTTGAATTCTGCTTTCCACCAGATTCCCTTAACTCCGATCTCCAAGCAATATACTGCCTTTATTACATCTTTTGGCCTCTATCAGTATAATCGCCTTCCCTTCGGCTTGACAACGTCTCCTCAAGTATTTTCTAGGCTGATTGACAAGGTATTAGGTGATTTAAAATATGGCTGTGTATATCCCTATATTGATGACCTGTGTATTTATTCCAAGAACCTCCAAGAGCACATCCAACATGTCAGGCTGGTGCTGGAAAAATTGAGAGCAGCTGGACTTACCGTCCATCCAGAGAAGATGAAACTGGCCCAGAAAACTATTACCTTTCTCGGACATCGGATCTCAAATGGCGAACTTACGACTGATCCGGAGCGAACCCGAGCATTATCCAGTTTCCCTGTTCCAAAGTCAGTTAAGGAGGTCTCACGTTTCCTTGGTATGTGTGGTTTCTATTCCAAATTTATTCCAAGCTATGCGGAAATTTCGTCACCGCTCAATGCCCTCCGAAGGAAAGATGCCATTTTCCAATGGACCAACTCCCATCAAAATGCTTTTCTCAAACTCAAACAATGTCTTTCTTCTCCCCCTGTACTTCATCTTCCTAACTTTGAGGAAGAATTTCATTTATTTGTGGATGCTAGCCAAGTCGCACTTGGTGCAGTCCTTAATCAACAGGTTAATGGCAAACTTAAGCCTGTTGCCTATGCTAGTAGGACTTTAACCGATTATGAGCAGAAGCTCCCCTCCTATGAGCTCGAATGTCTTGCCTGCTGTTGGGCCACGGATAAATTTCGGTCCTATCTTCAACCAAAACCCTTCCATTTGTATACTGACAATGGGGCGATTACGTGGCTGTTTAAACATCCTAAGCAGTTAGGGAAAATTGGTAGAATGGTTTTAAAATTGTCGTCCTTCCGCTTTGCTATTCACCATGTTCCCAGTTCCAAAAATAGGGTGGCTGATTGTTTGTCTAGGGTGAACCATCAATCAAGGGAGAAACCCATTCATTGTTCGATGCTCCTCCATAAAATCCCATTATCATTCACTAATATTCGTGAGCATCAGACATCTGACCCAGAATTGAAACAGCTGATCGACTCAGTTAGACGGGGACGCCCCCATCCAAACTATGTTCTCAAGGATGATTTGTTGTATTATGGTACCACTAGACTGAAGAAGGGACGTGTAGTGGTTCCCCAGGCCCTGAGATCCATGTTGTTTGAATATTTCCATCGTTTGCCCACTGCTGGACACATGGGGGTGGCTAAAACTTGTGAAAGAATATGTAGAGAATTTTGGTGGAAAAATATGAGGCAAGAAATAATGCAGATGGTCAGACGTTGTCACGACTGCCAAACCTGCAAACCTAGGAACACCCTTCCTCCTGGTGAGATGTCTTCCTCACCATCCATTTATCCATGGGAAAAGGTGTATATAGATTTCATTGGTCCCTTGCCTAGAAGTCGCAGTGGCAGCACTTGTGCCCTGACTATAATAGATGGCTTTACTAAATTTACTTTTATTGAACCTCTGCGTTCTCCCTTGGCTTCTCAAGTGGTTTCTGTCTTGTTTAACAAAATATTTCCTAAATTTGGTTATCCTAAATATATTGTTTCTGATAATGGTTCCCAATTTCGTTCCACTGCATTCTCTGATATGTGTTTTAAATATGGTATTAAGCAAATTTTCACAGCCCCCTACTATCCTCAGCCTAATCAAGCTGAACGGGTCCACCGTAACCTAAAATATGCCTTAACTATCTTGTCACAGAATGACCACCGGAAATGGGATGAATTCTTACCCAGTTTAACCTTTGCTTTTAATTCTGCTAAACATAGCAGTACGGGCTATACTCCAGCAAGGATATTTATGGGCAGAGAGCTTCCTCATCCCTTGACAAATTTCTGGAGAATTCCTCCTCAGGCTCTGGCTGAGGACCTAACTCCCTCTGAGAGGCATTCCTTGTGGCAACAAGTGCTCAATAATCTCAAGGCGACCAGACGTAGGCAGGCACTTGCTTTTGATAAAGGCCATACTGGGAACCCATTTAAAATCGGTGATTTAGTGTTATATAGAAGGTTTCCTACTAGTTCCAAGATGCTCCATAGAACTGCTAAGTTAACCCCTCAGTGGGCCGGCCCTTCACCTATCAAAAGGTTCATATCTCCCGTAACAGCTGTTCTTCAGCTATCCCCAAATAAGGAGAGAATTGTAAATATCTCTCAACTTAAACTTTATTGTACTTAATTTGTTGTATATGTATCTATTTGTCTTGGCGTAGAGGTAGCGAACTCATCGCCCGGTGATTCTGATCATCGCAACCAGCCCCCAGATGCAAATCTGGTAAAATATATTGAAAAACTTGTCTTGGCGTAGAGGTAGCGAACTCATCGCCCGGTGATTCTGATCATCGCAACCAGCCCCCAGATGCAAATCTGGTAAAATATATTGAAAAACTTGTCTTGGCGTAGAGGTAGCGAACTCATCGCCCGGTGATTCTGATCATCGCAACCAGCCCCCAGATGCAAATCTGGTAAAACATATTGAAAAAAAACTTATTCGGCCATGTGCTAAGAAAATCGCTGTTTAGCGTGCAATATACCAGGCATCATAGATGATATTCTGGACATCTATGAAGGTCCAAACATGGCTCAAAAAAAAACACAACCTAACCTAGCCATGTTTCTTTTTTTTTGGGTAATAATTACCAGTTTTGTAGACTAACCCCAATTGGGCTAACGATACATTTAAAATGTCTATATGTACTTTATGTATTAGGAAGTATACCACAATTTATTGTAATACCATATTATGAGTTAGTTTAATTGAAACCATGTTTAGGTTAAGAATTTAAATATCATATTATGAAGGGATTTATGTACTATGTCTACCCTATTAAGATACCACACTACAGGTTAATTTGAATATTATGTCGTTAATGAATTTAATATCAGTGATAATATTATGCATACTGTGAAGGAACTTAACTATTGGGGCCAATTTAATAATATACCACAGTCAAGTTAATTTGAATATAATATTGTTAATGATTTGAATATTACCTTGTTAATGTGCTTAAATATGATATGATGAAGGGACTCACATGGCCAAATCAATTGAAATATTACACTGTTAATTAATAGAGATATTATGCCTGGATTAAGCAATGCCCTGCCTAATAATCATTTTTTCAAATGCTTAATAACAGTATGATTACTAGTTGCCCTTGCCTAAGAATTAATGTTTATGCTATGATGTATAATATTTCCAAGAAGGAAATGCTCAGGAAAGTTTGCTTTTGTTATGTCATGAAATTCTATTTCTGTTATGTTATCAATGACATACAATCTATTCTCACTCTATCCCTGAGGCAAGGATGGGTATCAATTTTGTTTCCTTAAGCCACGATAGTTGGCATATTGTAATTATGATTATTTATTATTTTGAGGGAGATATTCCTACATGTTATTGAGTTTTCGGCTTGGCAAGATGCCGACTTGTTATGCCAAGTGCATCATTCCTATGTACCCCCAAAGTGATTATCCTGGAAAAAACTACATTCCAATGGACGTGCTTTCCCGACTAGCTTCATCACGGCGAACCAGTGGACTTCTTCAGAGAACTTTAGCCGTGACAGTAGCTCGAACCCTGATTGCCAGAGCAGGCAATCCACCACGTGTAATATTCCAATTTTAAGTGTCTTGACAAATAAGTGTCCAATAATAATAATAAACTATCTTGAAAGAGACAACGAAGGAGTGTTCTGTGCTTTATTCATGATCCGGGAATGGTGCAGGGAATAAGGTGACTTAGAAACTTACCCTCCCCAACCAATTGAAACTTTTATTGGTCCCGTTTTCATCATTTTTCCCAGGGAGGATGTGGCGATTTTTTCCTCCCCCCCTTTTACTCCCGCACTTATACGATAGCACTTAACGAATCGCATGTACGAACATGCAAGTACGAATATCGCTAGTTCGAATATCGCCGCTATCGTATATCGCCGATATTCGTGATATCGCCGGACTGAACACCACGCCCACGGACGCCACGCCACGGTCGACACGCCCTCCCGTGGTGCCTCTCTGCTTTATATACCCTAATTACCCCTCGCCTCTTTAACCTTCCCTCTTTCCCCTGGTTATGCAAGAACAGTGGAAAAGCGACCAATTACCGGGAATAATTCGACCATTTCGAATTACCCGCCTGACGTCATTACCTCCCTCCTTCACCACCGGCGTCACGTGACAGTCCATTCCGATAGTGGCCTTCCGAGCGACGAGACGCACAGGGGAGCAACGAGTGAAGTCGACGCAGGTGTCCCACTCTCGTTCCCATCCTAACCGGCAGAAAACATTGTGTGGAGTGGACATTGACCTACCGGGAGCCGGAAGAGGATAGTAACTATTGGATGTGATTTAACTGACTTTAACTAAGTTTCGTTTCGAATCGCCTTCACCTACGAGGTGTATTTTGTTTTGTGGTATTACTTAAATCTATTCAAATTCAACTGTTGGATGGTTATATGTCTATATTACTATGTTCTATTTATAGTTTGTCATTAGCACTTAGCACATCAGTGGATGTTTTTGCACCGAAAATTATAGTTCGCTGCAAAATTGGAGGCACCGGAGAGATATTAAATATTAGGTTGTTAATTGTCTAAACTGATTGTTGCTATGCTTTCTGGTTCTTTTGTGGTATAGTTTTTGGATTTTGTCCTATTCCTCGTTTACTCGATCTCTTTTAGTCCTATTGCTCTCTTTCACTTTTCACTCGTCCGCCCCATTACCTCAGTCACCCCTGTTATTTGTTACTCTTTGATTCTCTCTCTCAAACATGTCGAAGGAACGAGGTAAAACGGAGGCTACCGTGCGCGCCGAAGGCACTCAGTACGATGAAACCGAGATGGTTCCCCAGTTTTCCGATTGCGTAAGAGTTGCTAACCAGCTGTTACTCGAAATTCCCCCCTTCCAGGAATCTACCTCCGAGAATTGGTTCACTTTTATATCCGCGGTGTCCGATGTATTGTCTTTGTCACTTATTCCGGAACACTACTTGCTGATATTACTTTTGTCTAAACTTCCGGCCAATTGTCGCCAGTTTTGGTTGTCGGTAGTTAATCAAAAGGTGCCCTGGGAGAAGATAATACCGAAAGTATGGGAAACTTTCGTCTCTAATAGGGAATTAGAACGACTCGTCACTACTCAGGTGAAAAGATTCCAACTCCCCCACGAATCTCCTCGCGATTTTCTTTATTCCGTGCGAGGTGCCGCAAAGGCGCTGGGAAAATCGTATTCAGTTAAGGAGTTTATTGAATTGATATTGGAAGGTTTAAGTCCCATCGCCCAAGCCACTTTAACTTTCGCTAAACGGCCTCAAACCCTACAGGAGCTGGAATCCCTGATGACTCATGCGGCCAAGGCCATGATGAATCGAGCGGAATACGCCGCGATTCACTCCCCGTCAAATTCCCAGATCTCACTCCCTTCCCCCGCTCTGCCCCTAATATCACCGCCTCATGTCACCTGTTCTTTCTGTCATAAGCCTGGACATTCCTCCCGTAACTGTCGGAGAAGAAGAGAGAGAGAAGATGGTCCCGCGAGGCTACGAGCAAATTATCCGGCTATTTTGAATGCCAACTTCGCCGAATATCTACAATTGCCATTTGTACATTGCGAAGTTCATACCGCAAAGATTAAAGCATTGCTAGATACCGGTTCTTCCCTGTCGCTGCTCAATTACGACACCTGGCAGAAAATTCCTCGTCGTGGGCGTCTTCAGCGATGCAATATCAAATGTCGTAACGTCACCAGTCTCCCCCTCGTTCTCACGAGATGCATCAATTTAAGAATTCGCCTAAAAAATCTTTCGTGGAGGCATACATTTTACTTGTGCGAATTGCCCGCACAAATGATATTAGGCCAGGATTTCATAAGACGAACGCGAATGATCCTTTACCATAATGCGTTCTCTTTCGAATGCCGCCCGGATCACAAACATTTCTTTAACGGCAATTCTGATACGCCGTCGGCTTCCCCCATTATTCCTTTGCGATCAGCTGATAACGATCTACGCCAGAATATGGCTCCCGTTGGAAACCGAGTTCATTTCTCGGGGAAAATGGCTCCTCCTCCAGGTGAAGATGATTCCACCGTATTATCCCGGGAAATTCAAAGTCTCGTCGATGCCTATTCCGACGTCATCTCCCCCCATCTCGGCCAGACCAACGTAGTAACCTACCAGATAGAACTACTTGATTCTACCCCGGTCAGATCACACCCCTACCAGTATTCTCCACCCAAGACGGCGATGATGAAAAAACATGTTAATAAACTGCTAAATGAAGGAATCATCCAGCCATCCTCTTCAAATTGGGCTTCGCCAGCTTTTCTTATACCGAAGAAGGATGGATCAGAGCGATTAGTGGTCGATTATCGCAAACTGAATAAACAAGTGAAGGCAGACAACTTCCCCACTCCTTCAATAGAACATGCTCTGCAATATTTGGGATCTGCTAAATATTTTACAATACTTGATTTGAATTCTGCTTTCCACCAGATTCCCTTAACTCCGATCTCCAAGCAATATACTGCCTTTATTACATCTTTTGGCCTCTATCAGTATAATCGCCTTCCCTTCGGCTTGACAACGTCTCCTCAAGTATTTTCTAGGCTGATTGACAAGGTATTAGGTGATTTAAAATATGGCTGTGTATATCCCTATATTGATGACCTGTGTATTTATTCCAAGAACCTCCAAGAGCACATCCAACATGTCAGGCTGGTGCTGGAAAAATTGAGAGCAGCTGGACTTACCGTCCATCCAGAGAAGATGAAACTGGCCCAGAAAACTATTACCTTTCTCGGACATCGGATCTCAAATGGCGAACTTACGACTGATCCGGAGCGAACCCGAGCATTATCCAGTTTCCCTGTTCCAAAGTCAGTTAAGGAGGTCTCACGTTTCCTTGGTATGTGTGGTTTCTATTCCAAATTTATTCCAAGCTATGCGGAAATTTCGTCACCGCTCAATGCCCTCCGAAGGAAAGATGCCATTTTCCAATGGACCAACTCCCATCAAAATGCTTTTCTCAAACTCAAACAATGTCTTTCTTCTCCCCCTGTACTTCATCTTCCTAACTTTGAGGAAGAATTTCATTTATTTGTGGATGCTAGCCAAGTCGCACTTGGTGCAGTCCTTAATCAACAGGTTAATGGCAAACTTAAGCCTGTTGCCTATGCTAGTAGGACTTTAACCGATTATGAGCAGAAGCTCCCCTCCTATGAGCTCGAATGTCTTGCCTGCTGTTGGGCCACGGATAAATTTCGGTCCTATCTTCAACCAAAACCCTTCCATTTGTATACTGACAATGGGGCGATTACGTGGCTGTTTAAACATCCTAAGCAGTTAGGGAAAATTGGTAGAATGGTTTTAAAATTGTCGTCCTTCCGCTTTGCTATTCACCATGTTCCCAGTTCCAAAAATAGGGTGGCTGATTGTTTGTCTAGGGTGAACCATCAATCAAGGGAGAAACCCATTCATTGTTCGATGCTCCTCCATAAAATCCCATTATCATTCACTAATATTCGTGAGCATCAGACATCTGACCCAGAATTGAAACAGCTGATCGACTCAGTTAGACGGGGACGCCCCCATCCAAACTATGTTCTCAAGGATGATTTGTTGTATTATGGTACCACTAGACTGAAGAAGGGACGTGTAGTGGTTCCCCAGGCCCTGAGATCCATGTTGTTTGAATATTTCCATCGTTTGCCCACTGCTGGACACATGGGGGTGGCTAAAACTTGTGAAAGAATATGTAGAGAATTTTGGTGGAAAAATATGAGGCAAGAAATAATGCAGATGGTCAGACGTTGTCACGACTGCCAAACCTGCAAACCTAGGAACACCCTTCCTCCTGGTGAGATGTCTTCCTCACCATCCATTTATCCATGGGAAAAGGTGTATATAGATTTCATTGGTCCCTTGCCTAGAAGTCGCAGTGGCAGCACTTGTGCCCTGACTATAATAGATGGCTTTACTAAATTTACTTTTATTGAACCTCTGCGTTCTCCCTTGGCTTCTCAAGTGGTTTCTGTCTTGTTTAACAAAATATTTCCTAAATTTGGTTATCCTAAATATATTGTTTCTGATAATGGTTCCCAATTTCGTTCCACTGCATTCTCTGATATGTGTTTTAAATATGGTATTAAGCAAATTTTCACAGCCCCCTACTATCCTCAGCCTAATCAAGCTGAACGGGTCCACCGTAACCTAAAATATGCCTTAACTATCTTGTCACAGAATGACCACCGGAAATGGGATGAATTCTTACCCAGTTTAACCTTTGCTTTTAATTCTGCTAAACATAGCAGTACGGGCTATACTCCAGCAAGGATATTTATGGGCAGAGAGCTTCCTCATCCCTTGACAAATTTCTGGAGAATTCCTCCTCAGGCTCTGGCTGAGGACCTAACTCCCTCTGAGAGGCATTCCTTGTGGCAACAAGTGCTCAATAATCTCAAGGCGACCAGACGTAGGCAGGCACTTGCTTTTGATAAAGGCCATACTGGGAACCCATTTAAAATCGGTGATTTAGTGTTATATAGAAGGTTTCCTACTAGTTCCAAGATGCTCCATAGAACTGCTAAGTTAACCCCTCAGTGGGCCGGCCCTTCACCTATCAAAAGGTTCATATCTCCCGTAACAGCTGTTCTTCAGCTATCCCCAAATAAGGAGAGAATTGTAAATATCTCTCAACTTAAACTTTATTGTACTTAATTTGTTGTATATGTATCTATTTGTCTTGGCGTAGAGGTAGCGAACTCATCGCCCGGTGATTCTGATCATCGCAACCAGCCCCCAGATGCAAATCTGGTAAAATATATTGAAAAACTTGTCTTGGCGTAGAGGTAGCGAACTCATCGCCCGGTGATTCTGATCATCGCAACCAGCCCCCAGATGCAAATCTGGTAAAATATATTGAAAAACTTGTCTTGGCGTAGAGGTAGCGAACTCATCGCCCGGTGATTCTGATCATCGCAACCAGCCCCCAGATGCAAATCTGGTAAAACATATTGAAAAAAAACTTATTCGGCCATGTGCTAAGAAAATCGCTGTTTAGCGTGCAATATACCAGGCATCATAGATGATATTCTGGACATCTATGAAGGTCCAAACATGGCTCAAAAAAAAACACAACCTAACCTAGCCATGTTTCTTTTTTTTTGGGTAATAATTACCAGTTTTGTAGACTAACCCCAATTGGGCTAACGATACATTTAAAATGTCTATATGTACTTTATGTATTAGGAAGTATACCACAATTTATTGTAATACCATATTATGAGTTAGTTTAATTGAAACCATGTTTAGGTTAAGAATTTAAATATCATATTATGAAGGGATTTATGTACTATGTCTACCCTATTAAGATACCACACTACAGGTTAATTTGAATATTATGTCGTTAATGAATTTAATATCAGTGATAATATTATGCATACTGTGAAGGAACTTAACTATTGGGGCCAATTTAATAATATACCACAGTCAAGTTAATTTGAATATAATATTGTTAATGATTTGAATATTACCTTGTTAATGTGCTTAAATATGATATGATGAAGGGACTCACATGGCCAAATCAATTGAAATATTACACTGTTAATTAATAGAGATATTATGCCTGGATTAAGCAATGCCCTGCCTAATAATCATTTTTTCAAATGCTTAATAACAGTATGATTACTAGTTGCCCTTGCCTAAGAATTAATGTTTATGCTATGATGTATAATATTTCCAAGAAGGAAATGCTCAGGAAAGTTTGCTTTTGTTATGTCATGAAATTCTATTTCTGTTATGTTATCAATGACATACAATCTATTCTCACTCTATCCCTGAGGCAAGGATGGGTATCAATTTTGTTTCCTTAAGCCACGATAGTTGGCATATTGTAATTATGATTATTTATTATTTTGAGGGAGATATTCCTACATGTTATTGAGTTTTCGGCTTGGCAAGATGCCGACTTGTTATGCCAAGTGCATCATTCCTATGTACCCCCAAAGTGATTATCCTGGAAAAAACTACATTCCAATGGACGTGCTTTCCCGACTAGCTTCATCACGGCGAACCAGTGGACTTCTTCAGAGAACTTTAGCCGTGACAGTAGCTCGAACCCTGATTGCCAGAGCAGGCAATCCACCACGTGTAATATTCCAATTTTAAGTGTCTTGACAAATAAGTGTCCAATAATAATAATAAACTATCTTGAAAGAGACAACGAAGGAGTGTTCTGTGCTTTATTCATGATCCGGGAATGGTGCAGGGAATAAGGTGACTTAGAAACTTACCCTCCCCAACCAATTGAAACTTTTATTGGTCCCGTTTTCATCATTTTTCCCAGGGAGGATGTGGCGATTTTTTCCTCCCCCCCTTTTACTCCCGCACTTATACGATAGCACTTAACGAATCGCATGTACGAACATGCAAGTACGAATATCGCTAGTTCGAATATCGCCGCTATCGTATATCGCCGATATTCGTGATATCGCCGGACTGAACACCACGCCCACGGACGCCACGCCACGGTCGACACGCCCTCCCGTGGTGCCTCTCTGCTTTATATACCCTAATTACCCCTCGCCTCTTTAACCTTCCCTCTTTCCCCTGGTTATGCAAGAACAGTGGAAAAGCGACCAATTACCGGGAATAATTCGACCATTTCGAATTACCCGCCTGACGTCATTACCTCCCTCCTTCACCACCGGCGTCACGTGACAGTCCATTCCGATAGTGGCCTTCCGAGCGACGAGACGCACAGGGGAGCAACGAGTGAAGTCGACGCAGGTGTCCCACTCTCGTTCCCATCCTAACCGGCAGAAAACATTGTGTGGAGTGGACATTGACCTACCGGGAGCCGGAAGAGGATAGTAACTATTGGATGTGATTTAACTGACTTTAACTAAGTTTCGTTTCGAATCGCCTTCACCTACGAGGTGTATTTTGTTTTGTGGTATTACTTAAATCTATTCAAATTCAACTGTTGGATGGTTATATGTCTATATTACTATGTTCTATTTATAGTTTGTCATTAGCACTTAGCACATCAGTGGATGTTTTTGCACCGAAAATTATAGTTCGCTGCAAGTTGGAAGGGTAATCAAATTCATCTCCTGGTAACTCCCTAATATTGGACAGTCGATCTGTTTTTGTCTTCTGATAAACTAATCACAACTTCTTCCTATCTTATAGGTTAACTTGCTTGCTAAGACTGACGGGAGCAACTGCAGCCATCAGGCAGCCGTATTGCCTAGACTGTTTACTGTAAAGAGAGTACGTGTCCCATGCAAAAGCACAAATTATTATTACTATTATTTTAATTTTACGTGAACACGCCGTATCATTGCAATGCTTCCAACGCCGAAAATAGATAAATTTAATGGATTTTGAAGTCTTTGGCGCTCACTTCTCCGTCCCCTTTAGGCCAATACTCTTCAACGCTATGGTTTTTATGGGTCAAAGATTTAACAGGAGAAACGATTCAACCCATCTTAGCATCAAAACTTCAAATATAAAATTATCCAAGCTATTTTAAAAAATACTGTTTTTAAATAATATTTCGAAGCTTCAATGCCGTTGCGAAACCTTATGACATTGTCACATATAACTGTAATTTAACCACGTATTACGTGCAGAAAAACACAAATTCTGAGCGGAGTAGCGTTTCATATTTCGAAAAAAACGTTTTTCAACCCACCCTAGTGGCCATGTTTCCTTCTTCATTTATTTCATCATTGGTAAATGGATCTTCATATAGTTTCATTAGAACAATTCTTCTACTCATTTTATAATAAACTTCTCGCTATTGGTCTTATCAATTTTATTTCTCCACATCTTCTTTGACGGACTTCTTAATAGTTTTGTTTAGTTCTGCGAAATGGATCATTTCCTTAGGGTCGTTAGTCATCATCATTTCCCTTCTTTTCTTCCTCAACAGTATAGTTTTTTCAGATAACTTTTTATCTGGCTTAACTTTAAAAGTTCCGCTTATTTTTTGTGCAGTTTTTCTAAGTACCTCCGATCACATTAATTCCGCTTCTTGGTGTTCTTGTAGATTGAATCGATTGCTGAGTTCAAGCTGAAATTCTTTTTTTCTCTCTTATAGCATTTGTGTGTTGAAGAAATGCTTAGGCTTCCTTATCAGCTTCTGTCTTTCCGACTTACAATTGAATTTTATTCTGCAACGCACTAATCGATGGTCGCTTCGAGTTTTAAACTGTTTGACGACATAGCAGTCTTCTACCACATGCCTTTTATTGACTCTTATGAGGTCAATTTCATTTTTCATGCCATTGGGCCCCTTCCCGGTCCATTTAATATTAGGGCACTTCTTAAAGGAGTTCATTTCGTAGAGGCTGGTACATTCGGCACAGTCTAAAAGTCGGTCTCTTCGTTCGTTCATCTATCCATATCCCCATTTTCCGACGGCGCACTCATCTTCCTTTCGTTCTCCTATTTTCTCGTTGAAATCATCCATGACCGGTTTTAGATAGCAGCTTCATTTGCCAAGCAACTCTCCAATTTTTTGGTAGAAATATTCTACTTCCCCATCCGAGTAAGTTCAAATTGGCGCGTTGACTTGGATTATTTTAAGTTGATACCTCTTATTTATTTAAATCGCTAGTCTTGCTGCTAGCTCAGATTAGCTTTTTATTTCCACGGTGTTGCTTTTTTATTTTTGGTTTACGATGAGTCCAAATCCTGCTCTTCTTCCTGTGTCATTTCCCCTGCAAAAAAAGATGTCACTCTTCAGTTCCAGCAGACATTCTGCGTTCCTTCTTACCTCACTTAGCCCTAAAATATCCCACTTTATCTACTCCAGTTCTTCTTGAAGCTCCTGAAGTATTTTTTCGCTGGACAAAATCCGGCAATTGAAGGTAGTTAGGTTTACGATAAAGGAATTGGTTAAGGATGAGTAAGTGTGACATTAGGTGTTTAAATTCCGGGCATTATAAGTACACTCTACCTTCATTCCCTTATCATGATCACTGCCACTGTCAGCAGGGACAATCCAGTCTCCGAAGAATGAGGGCCGTTTTTATGGTTGTGCATCATAGGGGAGAGGAGTTTCGGTCCAAATCATGACGCCGGAACAGAACGGGTTGGGGAGTTCCTCTTTCACTTTATTCGGAGATATTACAGAAAGACTATACAGCATGGTTGTTCCTATCAGTGTTTGTGATGTTTCTGTGTATTTGTGTTATTTTACGTGTGTCGCTTCGACATCCCCGGGGCCTCGCCAACCTGAAGTCGTCTGATTGGTGAGTGCTCACTGGGTTTCCTCATCCCAACACCTTGTTGACATCCATATATTAATTTTACCTTTCCTTTTCCGTAAGTTGTTATATATATATATATATATATATATATATATATATATATATATATATACACACAAATATATATATATACCAATTTATGTACAGTTATTAAACAAAGATTATTCCGTATCTTGGGGGATCGTTTAAACGTACTATTATAATTCGCCAATGTTATTTAAGAGTCATTCTTTCATCGTGATTATAGCGTGAGCAGGCCCATGAAATTGTTTTTTTGTCCTAGCGAGAGCTTGTTTGTGGTGGGCGGAAGTAAACTCGCTGAGTAATTAGTTCTAATAGTAAAATTACGAGTGGATTTACGAATTTCAAATCGACGATTTCATCAGTTTTATCAAATTACACATTAAATAAACAGTATATAAATCACAGAAAGTAGAAAAGATAACTTTGAAGAGAGACTTGAGTTTGTAGTGAAAACCTAGGTAAAGACATGCTTGTTATTCCTAGTAAATCCCATGTATAGTAGAAAAATTTATATACACAGCGTCTTTGTATTACGTCATAAAAAATAATTGTAAAGAATATACCGTAATATACACAAGAAATATACATTGATTAGGCAAAGAATAAGATGAAATATACATGAAATATATACAATGTATATATACAACGATTATAGAGGTTGGAACATGCATAATATAAAAAAGAAGAAACTGATATAAAATAACATACATAATATAATTGTACCACAGCAGAAATATTCAAGGCAGCAGGTCACTGTATGGACAACATCCCCTCCAACATTTTTATCTCTTGCTTAAGGAAGATAGATATACCAAGGTCATGGAACCACGCAAGCATTAAATCTCTTGAACAGGAAATGCTGCAAGAAAGATTTGAATAATAGTCCGCCAATCAGCCTGCTCCCGGAAGTCTAAAAAATATTCACAGATTCTCACGACGCGCCTTCAAAAGCATCTTGATTTTGCTCAACCCAGACAACAAGCTAGATTTTGCAGTTAATATAATACGATGGACCACGTTCAGGTAGTCAGGGAGATAATTAGTCGGACTAATATGTACGAGTTCCCCTCTGTATGTGCTTTATCGACTATGAGAAAGCATTCGACTCTCCGCGAACTTCGTCAGTGCTAAATCCACTGAAGAAATATGGGGTAGAAGAAACGTACGTATCTTTAATCAAGAATATCTATAAAGCCGCGATATCATCTGCCCAGCTGCATGAAGAAACAAGTGCATTTAAGATAAAAAATGGGAGTGGGGCAAGTAGAAACCATGTCTCCTAAATTTTTCACTGCAGCTCTAGAGGAAGTATTCAAAACGCAAGACCGGGAAAAAATAGGTGTAAAGGTAAATGGAGGATATCGCATGCAATCGCTGACGACATCATATTGTTCGCAAGTATCCCAGAAGAGCTCCGTAGAAGAACAAAGGAACTGGAGCAGGCAAGCCAAGAACCTGGGCTTAAAATGAATCTTAATAAAACAAAGGTCATAATAAACTCCTTCACAAATCCACAGTAAACACCTTGTTGACATCCATATACCCATTTTACCTGTCCTTTTCTGTAAGCTTTATATATATATATATATATAACAACTTACGGAAAAGGAAAGGTAAAATGAATATATGGATGTCAACAAGGTGTTGGGATGAGGAAACCCAGTGAGCACTCACCAATCAGACGACTTCAGGTTGGAGAGGCTTCGGGGATGTCGAAGCGACACACGTAAAATAACACAAAAACACAGAAACATCACAAACGTAAAGCTTTCGGAACTACTCCTTCTTCAGCTACAGACCAACACCTTGTTGACATCCATATATATATATATATATATATATATATATATATATATATATATATATAAAGCTTACGGAAAAGGACAGGTAAAATAATATATATAATATATATATATATATATATATATATATATATATATATATATATATATACTCGCCAACCTGAAGTCGTCTGATTGGTGAGTGCTCACTGGGTTTCCTCATCCCAAAACCTTGTTGACATCCATTTATCCATTTTACCTTTCCTTTTCCGTAAGCTGTTATATATATATATATATATATATATATATATATATATATATATATATATATATATATATATATATATATATATATATGTATACATATATATATAATGTATAAATATATATAAAAATATTTATAAAAGACATTGCATTCGGTTCTTTAGTAATGTCTTAAGTTATGAAAAGCCGAAAATTTGAATTCCATTGTTGCCGAGCGCCTTTGGCAACAAAAGGCTCGCGTTGCTAAGACAACAGATTAATCTTGACTGCAAGCTGCCAGCGAGTTAAAAGGTGTACGCAATGTCTAAAATAATATTGGATTTATTGAGCATTCTTATAACGTCCTTGATTTTCTACATCACGAATCGGCCGGAGAGGCCATTACAGAGGTTTGTGCCTTTTGTGTTTATGCACCTAACTCACAGGAATAAAATCCATTAAACGGTGCAATTTTACTTTAATAATAACCTCTAATGGTGGTAATAGATCTGATAAATTGAAATTAATCCACAAATCACGTGAAATTCGAGATTGTTGGCCAAAATAACCGTTTGTTGAAGATAAATATTTACAGATTATGTCGTGTAAACTCTCTGCTTAGATTAAGGATCCACGTCACCAAAATTTTCACGCGTCCATTATAATATTTAACCTAACAGGAGTCTTTTTTTTTCATTTCTGGTGTGCCCATCACGTTCGATGAATCAGTCGACCATCAACACCCGCGGCTCTCGTACCTGAGGAGCGTCCAAGGGTCACCGTCCGCGCAAGGGCAAGGGAGAGGGCCCGAATTCCACTCAAGCGACCCCATTCGCCGTCGAGGACGCGTAGTGGCAAGATCTATGGCCGATATGACAACTTAAATTGACTGTATAATCATAAGATGTTACTAACTTAATAAAACTTACCTTCTGTAACCAGTGTTTTTATCTGTATACTTAACCATTCCATTAAGATAAGATGCGTTACCGAATCAAAACAGTCAATTTCCTTTCAAGCGAAATATAATAGAGACCTGTCACCGTTATTTTCTTGATATTATTTCCTAGATTTGGCAGCGTTTTCAAATGAATATATGGATGTCAACAAGGTGTTGGGATGAGGAAACCCAGTGAGCACTCAGTAATCAGACGACTTCAGGTTGGCGAGGCCCCGGGGATGTCAAAGCGACACACGTAAAATAACACAAAAACACAGAAACATCACAAACGTAAAGCTTTCGGAACTACTCCTTCTTCAGCTACAGAGAGAGAACTGATGGCGGTGACACTGGGTGGAGGCATGGGGGTGGAAGGGTAGTGCGGAAAGGTCGAGGATTGGAGGAAACGGAGGGGGTTGAAACCAGTTTGCCATCCTTTTTCTAACAGTCAGCATAATCATTCGCTTCTCTCCTACTCTTGGTAGCACTTCTTCGTTTTTCATCCCATCTGTCCATTTTATCATCAACATTCTCCTCCAAGTCCACATTTCAAAGCTTTCCAAGTATTTGATGTCATTTTTCCTTAGCGTCCATGTTTCTGCCCCGTACAAAGCTAAATTCCATACATAGCATTTTATGAACTTCTTTCGGATATTTTCCCTTATATTCCTTTTATGTAGGTGTTTCTTTCTTCTGAAAGCTGCTTTTGCCTTTCCTATTCTTGTTCTGATCGCATTCGTACATTTTGTTTCCCTTTTTATGGTGCTTCCAAGGTATTTATAGTCTGAAACCCGAAATGACTTTGGATGTTTCTGTATTTATTTTTATATCGTATTTTATACCTGTTATTTCTAGTCTATATATCATTTTCTGGAGTTCCCCTCCCTTTCTTGCTAGAAGTACTTGATCGGCCGCGTATTTTTCTGTTCTTATAATCCTTCCTCAAATTTTGAAATCTCCTGTGCCTTCTAACGCTTAATGCATGGGACTTTCTCCATATATATTGAATATGGTTTGCGATAGGTAGCAGTCCTGTCTTACTCCTCTACCGATATTTACTCCGCAGGTGTCCGCATTCTCCAACCTGACTCTTACAACTTGATTCACATATAGATTCCTGATCAGATTCCTGTCTACACCTATATCCTTTAATATCTTCATCAACATGACCCAATTTACTCTATCAAAGGCCTTCTGCCAGTCTACGAAACATACGCAGATACCATGACTGTTCTCTATTGCCCTTTCTGTTATGATTCTAGCTACCCCTATCGCATCTCTAGTTCCTCGGCCTTTTCTGAAACCGAATTGATCTTCCTCTAGCATTTCTTCTGCCCTTTTCTCCAGCCTTTTACTAAGAATCCTCTTGATGATCTTCGAAATGTGTGATAGAAGGCTTATCGTTCTGTAATCTTCGCACTTCATTGCCTTTGGCTTCTTCTTTAGAGTGGTCATTGTTGCTTCTAGGAAATTCCGAGGCCAATCTCCCGTGTCGTAAATCTTATTAATTAATTTCGTGATCGCTTTTAGTCCTTCTGATCCCATGACTTTAAGTACCTCAGCTGGTATTTCTTCGTTTTCTATGGCTTACCCTTTCTTTAGTTCTACAATTGCTTTTTCTACTTCGCTCTTCTTAATACTACTATTACTGCTATAAATACTCATACTACTACTTAATAATGCTCCTAAGTTGTCTTCTTTAATGTTTCCCTCATCTTTTATTTATATTTTTTTGCCGATATATATATATATATATATATATATATATATATATATATATATATATATATATATATATATATATATATATATATATGGAAAACTAAAATGCAAATTTGCCGTCCTCTTTCGTCGCATCCTAGATTCTTCTGCAATTGGATTATTAATTAATTTATACGGACTTACCGATGTAGTGCAGTATATATCATAGGTTTATGCTTGAAAGAGCTGCGTTTTATAGTTAATTCTTAATCGTACTGAATTATCCCTGAACTACGTGTGATGTAACAAAACATTCAGCTTTTCGTCAAATATGAATGTAAAATGGAGTTCGTATTAGTACAAATTAAATCAAGCTATTATTTTTTGAAAGCGAAGAAGAAAAAGGTTAAACGTCATTACTCTTAACATCAGTGGGGATGAATTGACTCTCCCGGATTGGAAATCGACCCCTTTCATGTCGCGTAATCCTTCAAACCATCGTCCTCATGTATCTAGAGCGCAATATTTTCCGAAGTCTTCCGAGACCCTCTCCCCACCGCTGGATATGGTCCTTTTTCTGTTACTTTTTTCTCTTCAGGGAGGAGCAGAAAAGAGGGTGAGGGATGAGGGATTGATGGTTAAAAGGTCGAGAAATTATGGGTCTTACATGATTCGTTTCCTCAATTCCGGTTTTCGAGAAGGCGCGAGGTGGACGTGAGGTATTTGCAGATAAAATGGACGAAGAAGTGTTCTTTTAGCTGATATTTTTGGAGGTTTTTGTGACTGAACGACAATTATTTCATGAGAATGGGATGGGAATTTTTAAAGAGTTAATAGTGTTCGCTTTCCTTCCAAAGAAAATCTTGTGATTGAATTATTGCTCGGAAATTTGTTAAAGGTAGTTTATTATATATTTTCTTAGCACACTTTCTTTGTAATTTTTCTGGTATATGCAGGGCCTTCTTTAGCCCCTTGAATGTGGTAAGCGAGAGACCGGAAGTGTATTACAGTTGGGGAGCCGGGACTGAAATATATCTTTTTTATTACCTATTACCATATATTTCTTTTTTCATATATAAAGGAATTTGCTCAATTTACAATAAAGATTAAAAATTCGTAAAGTACCGAGTTGTTATCAACAAATAATTTGTTAATAACAAATTTTTATTAGCAAATTGCTATTAATAATTAAAAATGCCAAAATATTTTGAATCTAAACTTGTCATAAATTTTCTAGTAGAATAAACTAAAATCGCTAATGAATTTGTTTTTACGATAAGTAATATTTAACAATCAAAGGAGTGAAGCAGCAGTAAAAGTTGGATTTAGCATAAAATTTGTACTTCTACTAACTATAAGTATTCGCTTGTATATAGACAGTCTAAGTTTCCTCCAAAGAATTTAATCAACTTACAATAACGCATTAAAAAATCATCAGTTCACAATTTATTATTAACAATTAATTTGTTAAACAATTAAAATTTTAATACTTTTTAACCAAAGTTTTTCTTAATGTTTTCATCGACGAATCAATTACAAAGCCGTAGGTCATATGCTATTTATATTGAGGAAAAAAAGAGAAAACAATTCTTTAATACAAAAGATATAAAGTAACAATAAAACTTTGGAATTGATCAAAAACAAAAGTCGTAAATATGATGCATTTGCTTACACACAGGCAGTTTAGGTTTCCCACAAATAATTCAATCAATTTTCAGTAACGTATAAAAATGCGTAACCATAGTTTGTGTCGGATTCACTGTCGCTAACGTCAGTATTTTTGTACACATCGTCTCAATCTTCACTGAATTCTCCATCACTTTCTTCTAAAATATCGCGAATATCTTTGTCTGAAATCTTTCACCGTTTACTTGTAGAAGCCATTTCACGATTCATTAATAGAGAGACTGAAATCTATCGAAGAATATTCAGAAAATTACTCTGTAATTAGCCAGTTCTAATGTGGTAACTGTCGATGCTCGTATTACTAAGTTCACAGGAAAACTAACCTTTATATAAAAAAGCGCATCTCAAAAGTAACATTTCTGCGAAGGGTAGTGGGAAATATTTAATAGCCCTGATAAACCAGACATGTCAAAGAAGAAAAATCGCTAAAAACACTAATGTATCAAAGAAGAAAAATGGGTAAAATTCCAAATCTTCAAGTTCGCATGTTCGTGCAAAATAGATTTTATTGGGCATCTAGGAATTGTCAACCGGGCGGTACTTATATGCAGCCCCACACAACACGTGCAGGGTTTCGCTATGAAGGATCTACATCTCGGCAAATTTGGCCTAACCGCCATCTGTTTGCATGAATGTTAACCAAAAGTATCAAGAAATACGAGGGGAGAAAATAGATCGTCATGCCCATAGAGAAAGATGAAAAAACCTTGGTGACTATAACTGTCACGCCTAAAATGGTTTGCACTGTGCTCATGACGAGTATGATCGTCACGCCCAGTCAAGTGGCTAGGATCCGCGGGGCCCAGGGCGAGGCGGCAGCCACGGGACCCAGGGCGAGGTGGTAGCCGCCGGGCCCTCTCTTCCCCATACTCAGAATAATTATATCTTTCATATAACAAACATCTAGAGCAATTTTTTCACGTTCCACGCTCGTTGCGTCTATCTAGTAAGACTAGCAAGTAAGAGTAGTTCGTAAGCTAACTTCAAGAGCAAAGCACAGTAGACGCGGGGCCCTGGGCAACTGTCCTCCCAGCCTCCCCATAAAGACGACCCTGGGTATATGAGTAATTCGATTAAAAAATGAATGTCACGAGAATGATTTGCGGAATCCGGAAGCTAATGGAGTTCTCAACATAACTGCAACCACTGAATGCCAACTATAACATAACACAACCAGCTTGGTTTAGATGGAAGAAGAGCAGTGGCGTAACTATATGGTGACCTGAGTGGCCGAATTCCGTGTGTCCAGGGGTCCCTAGTGACCTAATGTGGCCCCTCGAATTTTTTCGAATGTAGAAAAAATTAAGATTGCTTTAGCGATTTCTCTTTTTATCCTAATTTCTGGATGACTTTCCAATTAATCATTATTTTTGGAGAGAGCAATTGAAAAAGTCTAACCTCTTCCGGTTATTCCCGGCAATTGATTAATAAATGCAACTTGATAGGCTTTACAATGGGTTTCAGTTTTAATTGAACGTATGTATTTATTTGGAATAATTATGGAACGAGAAAAAAGTCTGCTGTGACTGGGAATCGAACCCGGGTCTTTTACTGGCTGGGCGGATATTCTAACGCTGAACTATCGTAGCAGAACAATTTTCTCGTTTCTGAACGCCGATGTTTTCTTGGTTGGTACGAAACTTGATTGAGGGTGTAGTGGAAGAAGGCCCACCAATAATAATTTGCCGCGAACCCTTCTGCTCCCAGCTACTGAAGAGACTGTTTAGTCCAAGGGTTCCCAACCTTTTTTTGCTTGTGGATCCCCTGAGTCCTAACTTTACGTATGTGGACCCCCATATACGCATATGTAATATTCCTAAATGAAATATTTATTTTTAGGTTAGTAAAAGCTAATAATTAAACAATTCCTAAATGAAATACTTATTTGTAAGTTAGTAAAAGATAATAATTAAACAATTCCAATATAATATAAAAAATGTAAATTACAAATTTTGAAAATTTTAATTGATAAAACTGAAACATATTTTTACTTGTAATGACAGAAATATTAAAAAAAAAATTAAAAAATGCTATTTCAAACAACATATATAAATTTATTCCTAAGGCTATTAAATAGGATCCCATTAAATAGGCCCTACTAATGAGATCCTTGTTGCTGATGTTTTGATATTAGCATATTAATATCTGGCTCCAATTTTGTGAGAGCCAGACGAAGATCACCTCTTTTTACTATATCAAGTCGATTACGATTTTTTGTTAACAACTGTGTTACACGACTAAAGCCAGATTCCACAAGATAAGATGATGGGAAAACAATGACATACATTTTAGCTTTCTCCCATAAAAGCGGATATTTACATGCAATGTCACTATTCTTCCATACATCATGCTTTCCTTTTTTTAATAGACTTTGGACTGTCTCATCAGACCGCAATTCAACAAGTTCCTCTTGTAACAATTTCAACATCAGCAACATTTACCTCAAATAGAATCAGCACCCAATCTGGGATGTTCAGTTCTAGTAGGTCCTTGAACCGAACTTGCATGTCTTCATAAATTTTTTAAAAATGATCAACATACACAACACAATCATCATCTTTTAAATCACTGCTAACTGAAGCAAGGTTTGGAACTGGTCAAACGCACGGCGTGAGATATTAAGACTGTGCAATTTGAGTTTTCCAAGGAATGCATTAATGGCTTCTTTGCTAGATATTAAATCACAATTATGTCCTTGCTGCAGCTTATTAAGAGAATTCAGTTTTTCAAACACATCTGAGTGGTAAAATATGTCTGTTTTCATGGCAACCAACTGTTTTCCAATCTCCTTTTCGTTTAGAAATGATACAATACTGTCCCAAAGGACGACGAAGCGACGAAGACAATTGCCTTTAGACAACCTTCGCACCTCTGTATGCAGTACAAGACGGTCAAATTATTCTTCATTTTCATCACAAAATTTGCGAAAGAGACGATCTTGAAGAGCATTAGCCTTAATGAGGTTGACAGCTTTTATTACAAGAGTTAAGGCTTCATGAAGACGTCCACTCAATCTCTTCGCCACCAGATGTTGGCGGTGAATCACGCAATGTATGCAAAATACTTTTGGCAATGCATTTTTTAAATGAGTGATAAACCCTCTGTACCTACCGACCATGGAAGGAGCGCCATCAGTAGCACAAGCCATTAAATTTTCGAGTGGAATATTTTTTCTCTAAAATAAGACTGGACTTCCTTAAATATTGTTTCACCTTTAGTATCTGTTTTGAGGAAGCTTGCAAAAAGCATTTCCTCTCTGGGTTGATTATCATCCATATATCTTACATATGCCAATAAAAGTGCTTCATTGCCCATCAAAGTTGATTCATCGAGTTGCATTGCAAACTGTTTCACTCGTAATTGAGCAATAAGTTGATTTTCTATATCTTCAGACATTTCATCAATGCGTCTGGATATTGTGTTATTGCTCAAAGGAAGGTTATCGGTAATTTCACGTGCATTTTTCTTTAACATTGTTGAAATTACAACTGATATCGAAGGCAAGATGACAGTTTCGCCAATGCTATGTGGCTTTCCAGATTTTGCTATTATTTTGCTGATTTCATATGATGCTAATAAACCGCTATCTTTATTGCTTGCTTGTTTACTAAAAATCTGATCCAATTTGTTTCTTCCTTGAAAATTGTCTCGTAGTTTTCGGAAATACTCCACTGATTTATTTTTCTTTTCGCTGTGCCTTGTCTCCAAATGGTGACGAAGCTTACTTGGCTTCATGCTATCATTAGACAGCACAGTCATACATATAAGACACATTGGTTTTGTGATATTTTCTGTTGATTCAATAAAACCATACGACAGATATTCAGTCGAATATTGTCTTGTTTTCTTCTTTGCATGAGCCATGGGTAATCTGAAAACAATAACAATATTATTAACCTCAAATATTTAATGTTGGAAATGCTTGTAGGTACTAATGGAAATATAGTTCACTAGAACAATAACGTTCAATAACACAAACAATAGATTTCACCACGACGATGCCGATTACTCACTATAGAATGAAATGACTACCTCTGACTGACTGACTCGTTCTAGATTAGTCGGTGCCTAAATAATGTTTTCTTCTTCGAGAATTTTCTATGGAAAGAAATCCTATTTTTCCGTCAACTAAACAAGGTTCCAGAAAATACGAGTATCTTCTGACTGCGAATTTCTGGAATTTTCTATGACATTAGTTTATTTTATTAATATAATTAAATTATTTTATTTATAATATTTTATCATGAACCCCTTAGCTCATATTATGGACCCCCGAAATACAATTTTTTTCTTGTGGACCCACTCAAAGCTTCTATGGACTCCTGGGGGTCCATGTGGACCCCGGTTGGGAAACGCTGGTTTAGTCCAATGCAGCGTTTCTGTACCTTTTTGATAACACGGCCCACCTAAGCTAAAGAAATTATCCGCGGCCCACCTGAAATATATGAAAGTTTTCGCGGCCCACCTATTTATCAATAGGTGAATATACAAGCAGGAGGAAATTCTATATTCTTGACTAAAAGTATCGGGTTTTATATAAAAAACAAAATTTATTTAAATTTTCATTAGTTATTTATAAAGATTGATTTTTGCAAAATATTAAACTTTTGCTATACTCTTGCGGCAGTTATCTAATATCGTCAGTAAATCTTAACTTGTTTCAAATTATCGCGGTCCCCCAACTCCTTTTGCGGCCCACCAGGGGGTCGCGGCTCAGCGTTTGAGAAACTGGTCCAAGGTTTTTCAACCGGGAGCAAGTCCAGAGTTATAAAAGGGGCGTGCGAGAGTATTACAGGCTATAATTTTCCTTATAATTTCAACTTTCACGCATGATTTCGGGATATAATTTTGTGACGTTAACATCATGAACAACGATATAGAAGGTACGCATGATTTTATTGATGAAGGTGGAATGGGTTGGAGAAATTGTTTTAGCATTTTCCTGAAGCTCTTCAAAGAAATATAATTAACGTTAATTAAATTTTTGTGAGGACGGAAGGTTTTCTTTTTCTAGAAATGGGACACGCACGGGGTATATCTTTTTAAAAAGTGTGCTAAAAATAAATTTATCATTATTTTCTAATTGTTTACATTTATGAACACGTTTCATCTATTTTAGTACAAGTGCCGTTCGTTTCATCATTGTTTTAAAATATATTTGGGATTACGTGACTAATTAAAAAGTGCTTAAAGGGGTATTTCATTAAAAAAAGGTTGAGGAACCCGTTCTCTTGTCTTCGTCTCGCCCAAATAAAGACACATCTATCTACCTATCTACGAATCATTTTCAATTTAGAGGATAGTACCGCCTTCATTATAATCGCCTCTAGCTTTCAACTTCTTTTTTTAAATCATTAACGCGGATAGCGTAGGGAAAGTCGGACGACAGGAAGTTGAGATCGTATTATAATGAACCAGTGCTTTCCGAACTTTTTTGTCTACGACCCAAAATTAGAAATCACATTCGCCTTGCGACCCAAATGGTACCGGCACCTATTCAGCATCCCAGCAAATCATCGGAGATTTATCAGCATAATATTAAATAAAACATCTAGAAATAAATTGTAGACAATCGCTCAATTTCTTCCAATTTTATTTTTTTCTAGATGAAGTTTAATTTTTGAAATGGGTGCATAAAAACACAAGGCATTTCTTCACTAAAATTTTAGGAAAGTTTTCAAATTTTTTAGAACAAAGAAAGCTGCAAGCACTAATTTACTTGAAATTAACAAGAAATATAAACATCACTGTTAATGCTGTTGCACTTTTGTGGTCAGCTGATCCAATCTTGGTTTAATATTGATGGAGGGAGCGCAGAGCAGTCCATGATCGGGATCGAGTTTGTCTCTTGCCTTGGTCTTGACGGCCATATGGCTTGTGGGACATTAAAAATTAAGAATTTAGCGTATCAGCTTCGTGAATTGTACTTCAAACTTGAAATAAATAAACTTATAAATTTCAATATCGCAAATACACTAAGAACAACAACAGAGTCTGACTTTATGGCATTACTTTGAAAATAGTAGTGCACTTTACTGAACGAACACCAAACAGTCTGAAGTTACGAACGACAGCTTTTTCAGTCTTCAGTAAGTCAAAACGAAATGGACCGACAAAAACGTCGTCAGATGATGCAATCGGTTCCGCTGGCCGCGACCACAAAATATGTCTGGAAAACGCTTTAGACGTGAACTCCACCTTCCCAAAAAAACCGGGGTTTGTGAGAAGTGGGCAAGCTGCCAAGGTTTAAATACGGTATATCACTGTAAGATCAAGCAAAGTATAGAAGCGAAATATCACTGTGCAACGTTTTTCATAATATATGCCTGTCTTGGAGGCCCTTCTTTGCAGTTATTCTTGCTAATAACGAAAATTTGCAGTTTTTCACTTTCGGACTGGAGGTCATCCGCGACCCGTGATAAGGGCCGTGACCTAAGTTCGGGTCGCAACCCTGGGTTTGGGAACCCCTGTAATAAACGATCAAGGTAACATCTTCTGCAATAAAACGGTCGAGTGAACCAGGTGGCGTTTCAGCTATTGAATATCCATCATCAGTGGCAATCCATCAACCACTGGATTCAAAAATGAAGAAGATTACTTCGTATTGGAACTATTTGTCGACTTATTGCGGTGATTGAACTTATTACGCGACAACCAATCGTTTGCAATTTTAGGAGGCATAGATTTAGACTACGGCGGAGTCAATTTTGTATGAAGGTGACGATGCTCTGATTCTTAGTTTATTTTTGCTCAAAATTATCAGAAAATTTAGCTGAGATGTCGTACGGCCCAAGTGTCACATCCTGTCTGCGCAGTGATTTCATCCTCATATATTTATTTAAGTTTTGTGTATTTACCAGCGGTTATCAATAAATATCTAAACAATATTTTCCGAGTACTTGGATGCAACATACTTTTAATATAGGCGAAAGACATATTACAGAATGGGAAAAATTCTCAAAACTTGCTCTTTGAAATATTCACACGGCTCGATCAGTCATTTGAAAGATCGTATGTGGTCCCCAACAGTGGTTCATGAGGTTTCATGTGGCTCTTTCAGTAAAAGTTTGTTGTCCCCATTCATAAGGCATTGGAACATCTGTAGCAACATCTATCTTTTAGCAGTCAGTTCGTATTCATGCCGCACATGGTGTAGTGACGATACAATATATGCAGATTTTCAAACAAGCATTTTGCAGAATAATTCATTTTAGCGCTGCTGAATGACTTGAAAAGTGATATTGGAGATCGTGTTTGTTTCTTTTAATGCAAAACTATGTATGCATAAAAATAAAGGAAAAAACTGCTTTTAACGTTCCTATAATTTAATCTGTATTGAAAATGAAAAAAAAGGCGCGCATCGTTGCAAATGTTTTGTTTTGTTGTCATGTTACTTTTTGGTTCAGTATTATATTGTGTGGAAATATGTGCATAGATTCAAATAGCCACCTTTCAGATCGCATCGCGTCGAACGCGCTGCATATTCGAACTCACACACAAAACCCCAGAACGGCCGAGAGGATTTTTTCCACGACAGCACCCTCCAAAGTAATGCGGATGCCCATTTGGGTTCAAGAGTTTGGCTACATAGAGCTCCCTCGGCGCGCTGCAAAACATGCAGCGTGGTCCGCACACGTACCTGCACAAACGTATACGGTGTGCAAAAGCATGTCCCTATAAACCCCATACAGGAAGGAAGGGGTACTCCACAGGGGAGGGAGGAAGAATAAGGAGAAGAGGAAAAGGGGAGAAAGATAGGAGAGATAGAGAGGAGGAGAGAGAGGAGAGAGAGAGGAGGAGAGAGAGGTGAGGAGAGAGAGGGGAGAAGAGAGAGGAGAGAGAGGAGAGGAGAGAGAGGAGGAGAGAGGGTGGAGAAGAGCGAGGGCAGGAGAGAGAGAGGAGACAGAGGGGAGGAGAGAGGGAGGAGAGAGAAAGAGGGAGTGACAGAGAAAGAGAGGCAGGAAGGGAGACAGGGAGGATGAGAGGGAGTGAAAAAGAGATAGGGATAGATAGAAAAGAGGTGAAAGGGAGTAAGAGAGAGAGGAGGAAAGAGAGGAAATAAGAAGGTGAGGGAGAAAGAGAAATGGGAACAGAGAAGAGGAGATAGAGAAAAGGAGGAGAGGGGAGGTAAGAGAGAGAAAAGGGCAGAGAGAGAGATGCACAGAGGAAGGGATGAGAGGGAGAGAGAGGAGAGAGAAGCAGTGAGAAAGAGGGGGAGAGAGGCAAGGAAAGAGAGGAAGGGAGGAGAAAAATATAAAAGGGGATATAGTGAAAAGGGAAGAGAGGAGGAGATAGGGAGGGAGAAAAAATGGGGAGAAAGGGGAGTGAAGGAGGGGGCAGAGAAAAAAGGGGGAGAGAGAAAAATAGAGAGAAATGGGAGATGGAGAGAGTGAAGGAGAGGGAGAAAGGGATAAAGGAAAGATAATGGGTGAGAGATGGAGAGAGAAAGATATATAGAGAAAGATACATATACCAGGGCGCGTACTCTCCGTAAAGAGGACCAGGGATCGCACTCACACCGCATTGGTATGGCGTAGTATTCGTGGAGGTTGGCCATTGGCTGAGCCCTCAATGAGCTCGCCCTGGCAGGGGGAGGCGGGGAAGGGGAGGGGCGGACCCGGCTGGTGGGGTGGAGGGAGGGATTCGGCGTGATCGGAGAGAGGGGGGAGGAAGGGGTGAGGTCGATGGGAGTGGAAGAGGGAGGTAGGGGAGGAAGGGGGAGGAGGTGACGGAGCAAGGCGTGTCTGTTTGGTCGTCTCTTACGCATCTTTCCTCTGCCCTCACAATATTTCCGCAGTGGATGGGACGAATGCAACGTTGCCACGTCTCTCCGGCTGCATCTCTTCTTCTTCTTCTCCCCTTTCCCGTCAACACGGACCTTTTTGTAGGACTCGTTCTCTGCAATCGGGGGCCAACAAGCTACTCCCCTCGGTCCGCGTGCGGCTCCCCGAGAGCTCCTAATGTATCCCTCGAATCCATGATGAAAAAGTGGTCGATAAAAGTTTTACATAGACAATTTCATATTTTTCAGTAGAATTATGGCCTCAAAGCCTTTATGGTGTATTATTGAGTCTAGTAAATTATTCTGACTTGAATTTCACTAATATGAAACTACAAAATCTCCAGGTAACTACTCATGTGATCGCGCATCCTGCCCGCCGAAGTCCTCGTGACTTCTAATGCGGCCCTCCGAAGTATTCGCAACTACTAATGTGGCCCGCCATGAAGAAAAGGTCGTCGCCCCCTGCTCTACACCGTTCTCTCTCTCTCCGTTCTCATTCCTTCCCCATCATTTCTCTCTTTCGCTATCCCTCTCCATTCTGCTCTCCTTTCCCCTCACTGTTCCTAACCTCTCTTTCGCTTGATCTTTGTACACACACTGCTGCATGCAGGGCCGTCTTAAGGCATTTGGAAGCCCTAACTTTTTTGAGGGTCCCCATTTGCAGAGTACGTCTTATTTATCAAATTTGTGCATTATAAAATTTTACCACGGTTACTACCTCTCTGATTTAATAGAGAACAACAATATACAGTATTGCGCCACCCTGGCTGGGGGTAAAAAGAAATACTGGAAAATTAAAATATTAAATAAACAAAAAGTAAAAAGTAAACTCACAATTTAATATTATATATTTATTAAAAACTCAACGTGAAAAACCAAATTGGCTATTATTTTCTGTTTCTTTCCTCATATATAATAGTTCATAAGCATTTCTGACTTTTGAGTCTCTGTTTTATTTCTTCTCTCCAAATTTTGAGGCCCCCTCTAAAGTGAGGCCCTGGGCCAAAGCTCATGTGGCGTCAAAACGGCTATGCGTGCATGCATCCTAGGCAGAGACGTACTTTACGAGTTATGCAATCATGTTAAACAAATAATTCTACGACTTTTAATAGAAGCCTTTTTTGACATTACTAATATTTTTTCCATGAGATATGACGGAAAGTTCATTTTCGGTTCGTAGAAAGGTGGCCCACCCCTGCTTTTTTATATGAACTGTTTATATGACTTTCTCATTGCTATTTACCCGAAAGAGTTCTTAGTATCAAACTATAAAAATCCACTGTAGTTTCGGAGATGAAACATATGCACGGACAGACTGACACGACTTAAACATAAGGCGTCAATTTTTTTTTAAGAGGTCTTATAACATATAGACACTTGCGTACATGTCAAGGAGTACAAGCCACGGAATAATAAAATAATGCTATTAATTGCAATTTTATGTGGTATTTCCTACCCCGAAGTTCATAGAGAATGGCGTTGCTCAATACAGGGCATTTTTAAATTCTTCAGAATTAAGATAAAGGTTTGGAGTCAATGTAGGCGTGCATCTGAGAAGAAGATGTTTATTTTGGCCGTTGCTAACATTTAATTACGTTATGGATCGGTCAGAGTAATAGCTTTTGCTTTAATACGAATAAACGCAACTTTCTAGGAACGAGAAATTTTACTGTCGCCACGGCTACCTCATACGCTTTCTCATAAATGTCTTTGTATAAGCAACATTTACGTGTTTACGCACGTCAACCATGCGATTATATCAGATTATGAATAATGGAAAAGTCGATGTTTTGAGCATTATACGTGCAGTCAGAAGTATAAGAAATTTTAAGTGAGAATTGAAAACAGAGTTTCTCTAGTAGGCGGCATGGCTTTCGGTTTCACCGCGTTGTTCGGCTTGGTAAACGACGTTTCCCCGGCGTTGCAGCCGGCGTCCTCAGGTCTACAAAGCCGAACAACGAGGTGAAACCGAAAGCCATACAGCCTACTAGAGAACATCAGAACACCGCGAAAGCCTTCGCACCAGAGTTTCTCTAGAAGCGATCTAAATGGCTAATAGAGACGTTGAGCATTTACATTAATTAATGTATTTCCCCATGGGTGACGGTTTCCATACTTTGTGCACCTGCAAGCCTCTCAACACAGCTTGAATACATACACACGAGTCGAGCCTCTGTGACAGAGGTGCCCAAGGTACTGGTCGCGGGCCACGTCAGGCCGACCAATTGTTTTCATCCGGCGCAACATAACTTCAGTAATTAAAGGATACGTTTTCACATAACATTATATAGTACAACATCTATAATCCGAACTAATTAATGCAAGTGCGTATTCGGATTGTAGAGGTTTTCGTATTACTGGATTCATGTAAAATAACGAGATAAAAATCTATTATGTATTAAACTTCTGTAAATAAATGACCAATTAATGTACTTACAGTTCACTAAAATGACTGTGAGAAATCTACATTGATGGACGGGAAAATTTTGCTCCACACTGGGCCGCGGCAGTAGGAATGAGCGATATATCGCTCATTCCTTTTAAATCAACGTTTCAAAGAATCATCTATTTAGTCACAAGAGGCATTAGTAGTGGACATCTGTGCCCGACTTTGTTACAAAATACAAGCTTCAAATTTCACTTTTCGACGCTCGCTTCGCTTAACCGACACTTTACTACTGTTGTTGAGAATCAATTCGGATTGCTGTGGGTTCGGATTATAGAGGTTGTACTGTAATAGGAAATTATAAAAACAACATATTTCATCTTTACTTCTCTATACCTATATAAGAACACAAATTATGTAAAATGGACTCCCAACTTAAGCCCTTAAGTTACATTAAATTATTCTTTATTTGTATTTTCGACTGCATGTTGCTTACGACGAGTGCGGAAGTGAGCAATGTGGCCCTCGAGCCAAAGGATTGGGCACGGCTCGTCTGTAACTCGAAATTTCGACGAGCCTAAGTGTGCATTTTTTCTTGTTCGCACTCGCTTATTTTTATAACTTACTCTTATAACTGGAAGTTTCCAGTCGAAAATTTTCCGTATTCCCTTGAGATCCAAGGTACCGCCGTTCGACTGTGTGTGCGCGCGCGCACACACACACACACACATACAGTATTTACCCGACTATAAAACTAACATGAATATAAGAGGACCCCCGTTTTCAGAAACTAATTTGAGGGAATAAGTTATATAATGGGTTCTGAAATAAATTAATCGAACAAGATTATTGGAATCATTCTTCATTTAAATCTTTAAAAATTATCATCACATTGTGCAGTACAATGATAAGTACAATTTAAACCACGATGGACTGGCCATAGTCACTGTTACCATTTTTTATTTATTTATTAGTTCGCGAATATAAGACGACCCCCAAAATTAGGTTGAAAGAAAACTCATCTTATAATCGGGTAAATACGGTATATGTACTGTCAGACCCCAATTTAGCGCCCCCTTATATAGTGCAAACCCCGTCTACCGTCCATGAATCGTTGTGCGCATAACTTCCATCTTATGATTACATAGAGCAAGCATATGCCTCGATTTAACGCCACCTCCGCTTTAGCGCCAATTTCAGTGTCACAAACGGTGTTGCTAAATCGGGGTCAGACTGTACGGCCTTTCCTTAGATTCGTAGATATTCTAGGTTAAACCTACTTCTCCACATTCGCCTTCTTTCCACAATCTTTTTCATTTCTTGGTAGCTTTATTTCTCTTTCAAGTCGTATACTAGCTGATGCCTTTTCCACCTTTCTCTTTTGCCGTCTAGTTTCCCATCTAACACTTATTTAATCATTCAGTCTCTCTCCCCTCAGGTAATGACCGATCCAGTTTGCCTTCCTCTTTCTGTATAATCATTCGCTTCTGTCATATTCTTCTTACCATTTCCTCGATTTTCATTCTATCTGCACATTTTATCTTCAGCATTCTTATCCATGCCCACATTTCGAAGCATTCCAGTTATTTAATATCGTTCTCCCTGACTGTCCATGTTTCTGCTTCATACAAGGCGAATGCATGTATGCAAAGGTAGTATTTATATATCTATGTACCACTCCCTTACTTCAACCCATGCATGCTAATGGCAAGCTCCAATCCTCTCTCGCGGTCGGCTGTGCCTGGCCGAGCACGGTAAGAGGAAAGAAGGGACGCGAGAGGGGAAAGGGCGAAACCACTATTCGATCGCCTTCCGCGAGCATCGTTGCTCTTTTTTTCCTCCCATCCTTTCAAACTGCTCCCACATCTCTGTCGCTCTTTGTTCTCGTTGCCCTAGCGTGCGTTTCTAGGGATATATGTATATATGAGTGTAGAGATCGTTATCATTGCGAAGCTCTCGGTGCAACACAAACAATATTATTACGCCGGACTGTTTGTAGGAACTTTAGTGCAGCCAATTTGAGCGGCGAGCCCGTTAGTTGCGTGAATAAATAACGACCACTCGTCGGGTCCATTCTGAACAGGGGGGAGTAAGGGAGGTTGCGGAGGGGAGGGGGGAAAAAGGGGGATTTTTTTGAGAGAACCCAGCGATTCTCCAGCTGACGTTTCCACCACCCTGTTTTTAGCACACCCTTTTTTTATCTATCCAGGCTGTTCAGGAAAAATAAACAAAACACGCCATTAGACGAAACTGGTGATTAGGACGCGGGACTTTTAAAAAATTCTTTTTTTTGCATGCGAGGGACCGAACAGGAACGTAGTTTTCGACCGGTTGAAATTTTTCGATTACTCTCTGTCTATTCAACGGTGGTTTTATTATTGAAAAACATTTCCTGCTTTCCTATCTCGCGGAAATGTACTTCGGTGTAACTATTATCCATACCTCCAGAGGGCGAGGTTCCGATCCCGCTCGTGTTACGCTGTGGCAAAATCGGGCTCAAATTACTACCCCATGCAGGAAGACCATTCATTCCATTCAGTTTTTCTTATTCGGGATTGGTTCTTGGTTAACATTTTTCTCGGTTGCTTCGTGTAAACGTTCTCCATTCTCTAATCGAAGTGCCATCATTTTGTGCTATCCAAAATCCCTGTTCTCTTGCTACCTCTGTTTCTCTTTCCATGTCTCTTTTTAACAGACCGTTGCCTATAGAAGCTTGACCCAATCATTTTTTCGTCTCTTCATTATCACTCTCATTAAGCTCCTTTCTTGTCATACTGTATAAAATACTACTGGGCTTCCTCTCATAACGACTAATTTTTCCACTTATATGCCGAGCTCGTCTCTTTTGGCTAATCTACTCATGTATTCTTTACCCGCAGACCACATATCAATCCCATTTAATCTACACTTTATATTAGCGTTTTCAATGATCTTTCTTTGCGTGGGTAATCATTATTACTCGCTGTTGTTTGTTAATAGACGCTTTTATTTTTAAAATTTTGTGTATTTTCCCGAAAGTTCTGGTTTTTGTAATGTAATTGCTGAGAGCAGACACGTTCCACGCAAAGAACTGGCCGAAAAACTGCGAGCTAATTTCACTTGATTCAGCTGATGGTCGATTTGAAATGAAAATGTTTCCAATTTTTTTTATAGAATTCGTATTTTTATGCATTTATGCCAGATCGAATGAGAACATTTCTCGCATTTTAAACTGCATGAATCATTCAAAGACGAAACATTGAGCTCAAGTTGCGGCTGGATTCCAAATAACGAGAATAATGACTACAACTGCCACAAAACAGTCGAGAAATGGAATTTGCGATCGGGGCGGATAAACACCGACACGCACCTCTTTTTACCAACCGTCTTGTGAATGTTGAATTTGGCATCACCATTAAGCACCTCATTACACCAATTTTCTCATTCTGAGCCATGAGTATCAAATTGAAATCATGCTTTGGCCGCATTACGACACTGCACTAAATCCGCAGACCGCATTAGGGCACCGTACCAAATTCTCGAGATGAATTACAATGTTAAAGATCATTCTTCTACACCCCGACTGCATATAGAGTTTTAAATGGGAATGAAAAATAAGCAGGATAATTTGTAAGGCTGATTTAATCCTTTGTGGTCCTCTGTCAGGATAGTTCCGACATCTTTATTTTCCCGTTCCGGCCCCTGAGCCGGAATTATTCCGACACGTCGAAAACCTTTTATTTACGAAATTGGAAAAAATGGCTGCTGCAGTCTCTATATGTTTCATTTCTATAGCTTCTTCTGTCGGATGATGCAATCCGCTAACCAATTTTCAATTGTTTTGCTTGCGAAAATTATATTTTTCTCAAGTATTGTGTTGCAATGGCGTCTTCTAGCAAAAACATCGTTAGGTACAAGGATGATGTTCTGAAATGAGAAAAGAACTATGTATGTAAATTTGAATCGGCACCGTTTTTCTGTTGAGTGCCACTCTTTACCAATATTCGCTATCTGTGGAACTACTCGCGTCCCACCATTCAAATAATTTTGTCTATAACGCTTACAAAAAGGCAATTCTTACATTTTAACATCACAATGCGGCATCATTACAATACGAAATGCTATTGAAGCCAAAGGAAAATTCTTTTAAATACATATTTTTGTAATTCTTCTTTGAAATATCATACCATGTAAAATCTCTTTGCGTGCCATAGGTTGCCGACCCCTGATCAAAATGCTTGTTGGCATAATTAGATTGGATATAATAAAATAATGTATATTTTTTCCAAATTTTGGACAATAAATTAAATTGAATATAATAAAATAATGCATATTTTTCAAAATTTTCAAATTTTTGGACAAAATATATGGACGTAGGGAGGCAATAAAAAAATTAACCTCAAAGAAATAGTACATTTCTTAGAATAAAAAAATATTTTATTAGCAATAATTTTGAGTTTCTCTGCATAGCAGTGTAAAGTATTTTACTTCACAGGCCGTATAAATACTTCACACGGGCCGCATGTTCGAGGCTACTGCTCTAAGTTTAAACGTCATTTTATGATCAGTCGATATCTCGTGTTTCCGTATTCACGGAGCACCGTTTGTCCCGCATGAGCAGAGGCGCACGGAGGTTTATCCAGATAACGGAACGCCTCATGTTCTTGGAATAGATATTTTATCATTCGAGATAAGTAATCACGTCAAACAATATCAAAGAGGCACGAAATTTTCCGAAGATTCCGATAAGCTAATGCTACCCCTCACGAAGGACGGAAGCGTATGGGCCAAGTTTGTGAGCGCGAACTAATTCTCCCGTCGGCGTGCATTGTCGAGGGAGCCGTAAATGAGTCGGTGACGCCCTCTATTGCGTGAGGTCCGCGATCGAAATTTAAAGTAATATCGGGTGCCGAAAAAGGACGAAGGAGACGGAGCCGCAAGCTCTTCGAATGTTGACAAAAAATACCTGGGCTGTTTCTCTCGATAAATATCAGCCTTAGCCTGGAACAGATCCAGAAACTTCCCAAGAGGGGGAGAGATGGCCCCCTCCCACTTTTGGATCTGCCTGGCTTCGGCGCTTCGTCCTGGATTTCCTGCGACAGCGTTAGGAAACGGAGCGTATCCGTTTGTGTATGCAACACGCATTGCTCGCGTGTCGGCCAGGTTTGTAGGTTGGAGACGAAGGTATAAGATCCAGGCGTATCCTAAGCAATAGGCAATTTAGCTTGCAGTTAAGACGGGCGGATCAACTATCTTTACTCTTGCCCCGAGTTCGTCGAGGTATATTCCCTGGAGGTTTGCAAACACAGTTGTTGAACCGAGGGAAATTGTAGGAGCTCGTTCGCAATTTCAAGCACGGTAATCTCGTATCTAATTTCAAGGAGAGGCAAAAATGTTGCTCTTGTCGAGTGTGGTGAGATGGCTCTAACAAGATTTATGGTGCGTGCACGATGAATGTTCTGGTTGACATTTGTCCAACAAGCAATAATTTTATTTTTAAGCTCGTTTCGAGGATTTTATCGACTGAAAACGTAATATTAATTATACAGAAAGCTAAATTCACTTGCCTCGAAGTTTAAACATCAATTGAATCGAAAGCAAATAAAGAGGAACCGGCCATGTTTACAGAAAAATTCTTGTGGGATTTAATAAAAGTTGATGATATCATGTGTATTCAATACCAGTTTTTCCATCACTGATATGTAATATTACAGTATATTTGTTTGTATAGAACTAATAGAGAGACATGTTGCTGCCTCACCCACTAAATATTGCTCTATTTAAAATTTTTAAATTTCGGTATCAGATATCCTTATTCCTCGCAGACATGACGAATGTAAAATCGCAATTTATGTATTACCAAACCAAAAAAATTGAGGTCGCAAATATTCGACTCGTTCCATCGGTGGAGTTCAATGTAAATTTAACAAATTGCACTTGAGAAGGCTCAACTTTGTGCAAAGATTCCATAATGTAAATTATGAAAATTATTGTAAATTTCCACTAGACACGAATTCATTTAAAAAAAATTATAAATAAATATATAAAATTAAAATTAAATAATATTTATTTAATACATTCATGCTAGTGGAAATTTACAATAAATGTCTTTATGTATATAATGTACATTTATGTAAATTATATTTTAGCAATATCTGTCAATCGTTGATTTGGGACGTAAAAATTGTTGCGAGAACTACAACCGACGTATTATTTAAAATCTGTTCTGTTACATTGAAGTTGGAAAATCCGCATAAAATAATGTTTCCGCCACCCACTTGTTTCTTAGTTACAATCGAATGTCACAAATAAAGGCACAGACACCGGTTTCCTTATTATATTCACGTTGGCATGTAACAAATACATACTTTCGTGTAATCGGTTCGCCATCTAAAAATCAGTTTACCGTTTCTCCATCTTTAATCAAAGCAGAACATCCACGTTCGTGTTTACTTGCGTCACATTAATACCTCTCTTTCTCATACTTGGGTGTGAGTTGCGTTCTTCATCTATTCCCGCCCAGAGAAAAATTATGTTGATTTCCTTCAAATCGATATAAAATTTTGTCCTTATCCTCCACTATCACTGTGCACACGATTGCGACTTCTTCTTTCTTATAAACTCAATTATTCTTGAATGGAACAGGATAACCGAAGAGACACTATGATGCACTCAGATTAGAAGGTTCCTTGATCGGAAGAAATATTGGTCTCACGAGACGCCGCCAGACGCGTCCGAACAAAAAAAACAAAAGAGGATCTCATTCGAGAAACCAACCTTGTGACGGACATTGTCGCGATGAGAAAATCGCTCGTCTTTTTTTTTTGTTCCCCTCGCGCCACGCCCTTTTTTCTACCCTGGCACTTCCTTTAAAAAAAAACCCTTCTCCACTTCCTCCACTATTGTTTTTTTTCTCTCCTTTTCTTTCTCTCCACTCTACTCCACCTCTTAATCCTTCGCTTATCTCCTCTTCTGCCATTAAAGAACGGCGACGGTGGCGCCGTGGGGAAACGCCCTAATCCACGACTCCTTGCCCCAGTCCGTTTTCTTCCGGGTGATGGCGCGCCAAACGCTCCGTTCGGCCTCCCTCTTTTCGTCTCGCTCTCTTCTTCATTTTTTCCTCTCTCTCTCTCTCAGCGTGAGTGGTACCCTTGACCACGTTACGCACTTCTTATCTCATAGCTGCGTGTGAAACGTTTGTCTTCGAAGGGGGATAAGGAACTTATTCCTTTTCCCTGGATAATGTCTCTGCAAATGATTGTCCTATTCTCGTTATTTATTCTCTGAAGTTTTTTTAATAGTTAACATCCAAATACTGTTAAAAAAATTGAAGTATAAATGGAATGCGATTTTTTTAATTTTTGAGAATTAAAAAAATACAAACACTAAAAACAAATCAGAAGTTTTGTTTTTTTATTTACTCGTAATTACTTTAAATAATGCTAGAATCGAAATGTTATAGAGTTGAGCTCCTTTACCTTGGAAACATTTTCTAAAACAGCGATATACGATATTTTATTAGGATATGATTTTATTTTTATGTAACGTGTTGCTAATAAATAAGCTATTTGAGAATTCGTGCAGAAAACGCTATTACAGAGATGGGCGCAATGGTTGAGCAAAAATAAATCAAGTCGTGCTGACGTTTCAATTACGCTTAACATTTAAGTGGTAATTCGTTCTCGAAGCAGTTTTTCTTCATTCTCAGCATGCTATATTGCTAAATTATTCCGTCTCCTTTGCCCATAAGGCAATGCTTCTTATACCAAAAATATACCATTTATGGAATTCAGAAAGCAGGTCGTAATGGCTACGACTATATCATTTCCTCGAAATTATTTTCGCATCTTCAAGTTGATTAGGAAGTAATCTGTCGACCGTGATTCGTAACGTGATATTTTTAGTCATATTTTTTGCGACACATAATTATCGAGAATCTAAATATTCTCAAGGGTATAGGAGGACAAAAAAAGATACGATTTCTCTTTTCAAAAGTATTCCCAAGATACGATAAGTCTATATATATTTTTATAACGTGAAAATCCGCCTTTATCATATTCTCGTTGAACAAAATGATGATTCCTCCTCTGATCTATCCTTAGAAAACATCTTCCTTTTCAAACAACGACACTCAAGTATTATCGAGTGCTCTTTACCGAGAAATAGCCAACGAGAATCCTCGCCGGCCGTCACAGCCAAGTACCAATAATTCCAACTCCCAAAAGGAACGAAAGAAACAACCGACGAAAATCCGAATAATTCGCCTACGTTTCTCCTCATCGTATTTTCTCGACAAAATTAATAGGTAGTAAAAAAAGTACGGACTTTCCTCGGAAAATCGACGGAAATTTTTTCCGATTTTTTTATTACGGAGAATTTTATATATATATATATATATATATATTCGGACTCTTTTGGGTCTGGAAAAATCATTATCCAGACGCCATTCGGAATCAGAAAAACTCCCTCGTTTGCGGGTTGGAAGAGGAGGAGGGAAAAAGCCCTTCCCTCCAACTACATCTCCATTCCTCTGTCTCTAAATCTCCCTCTTCTCTCCCTTCCTCTCCCTCGCCAGACTGTTTCCGTGACTCCCGTGGTACTCATCTCGTCCCCCTTTTTATCGTACTCTGCGAGAGTGAGAGAGAGAACGTGGACTGAGAGAGAGAGGCGGTTCTTTCTTTTTTCCACCCCGAACCCTTTTTTTCTCTCTCTCCGTTCCCTTCGACCTCACACTCCCCGTCATCCACCAAAAACCGTAGTACTTGTGGAGTAAGATCGACTGCGCATGCGCGCGGAGTGGGATCGGGGAGAACCAATCGGGGACCCCGGCAACCTAAATCATTAGCGTCCTATAGGAGAGGACGGCAGCGCACCCCGCGGTTTTACACGGATTCCATCCGAGTCGGGTGTAGAGGTGCTCTAACAACTCCACGCTCTACCTCTCTCCCTCCCCTTCTCCCTCCATCCCCGATACTTTGGAGGGAGAGACGTCGGCGGAGAATTTTGTAACTCTCCCCCATCCCCTAAGCACACTCACGCAACTCCCTTCCCCTCTCGCGTCTTCGCTTCCAGTCGCCAACTCCTCCTTATACCACCCCTATCTCTCCCTTTAGCAGCCCCTGCCATCCACCCCTCTTCGTCCAGGCTACGAGAAAAGCTTGAATGAGGAGGAGGAGGAGGCTCTGGTAAAGCTGCACGCTTCCGCATTTCCCGACCCCTCCCTCGGGGGAGGGGGGGGGAAGGAGAGGGGAAGGGGAGGGGATTATGGAAAGGGGTGTAGGAGGGGAAGAGGTCTGTGCTCCATCCTCCGGCGTTTCTCTAGCTGCTCCACCCACATCTTGTGACTCGCTGAGTGTCGCTCTCAATGCATTCAGACTCCCTCTCTTCCTCCTCTCTCTCTCTTCACCCTCTCAGAGCTCTCTCTCTCTCTGTATCTCTCTATCTTCCATTCTATCATTCTCATTCCCTGCTTGTTTTTGTCCTCTTTACTTCCCCTCTTTTCTCTCGCTGCCTCTCTACAGGTCCACAGACATCAATAAAAAAGAAGAAATCAAGCCTTATCCACACATCTCTCTGCCTATCTACCATAAGTGTTTTTGTGTTGTGTGTAATGTATGTATGTATGTATATCAGTGGTAGTTATAGGTTGAATACTTTACTTTAAGTGAGGACGTGCATATGTCCACGCACGCACAATCGAATTTTTTTTGGTCAAGCTCAAAGGAAATTGGCAATTCGGCTTCAAATGCAAATTTTGAAGAGAAAAATTCTGAACTTAACCGGGAATCGAACTCGTGTCTTCATATTTCCCAGCATTTCACGATTCGAATTGTTGAACTTTAGGTCATCGCGTAAAATATTCTCTTAGAAAGAAGCATCTTCTTCAAGACATATCGAAACTTGGATTTATGGTCTCTCTAGGAATAATTTGGTTCGTTTACGTACACATATATATTTGTGTGTAAGGTTGTATTAATAAAACCACACACAACAACGCACACATTCCAGTTTAAGAGGAAAAATGGCCGCACAACTCGACTATATTTTATTTAAAAAAAATCAAATCGATCGATATAACGTCTCCCGTTTTACTTCAAGTAATCGCCTGAATTTTTTCGAAAACAAAGCCATTCGTAATTCCATTTTCATTTATTATTTCCCTTGTTTTTTTATTGTATGCAAGGGCGGAGTCCGGGGCACGGCGGCATTTCTTTCTTTTATTTTATTCCAAGATTCCTTTCGTACCGACGTACGCTTTACATGCACGGAGAGACGCATGCTCAGCACACGGATGTCGGGTTTCATCTCTTTTCGACCACGTTAAATTTTATTTTTCAAATCCTTCCGGTTGATCATTAAGATCTTTCTTTGTTGGGCGTGCATTGTCTTTCGACAGAGGTTGACATTTACTTTTTGTTTTTTTCCCGCCATTAATATACTAAGGCGATGGATGTGCCGGAGAACTTGTAATATTAAATGTTTATTTTACTGCTTTATGATCTGTTCTAAATAATTTTAGTTAATTGTTTACTCCTGCAAATTTCAGATTCCATTTATGGATGTGCTGGATTAGCGGTCTTTAACTTTTCCATCAAAAAGGGAAAATTATTTTAACAAAGCGATGCCCACGTAACCTACGGCCCTCTGGCTGCATCCGTCGGGCGAGAGTAATGTACGCCACCATCGCTAAATCTTTCGCAATTATCAGTGCTCGAATTGAAACGCTGTTTTTTAACTATGGGAACGCTGTGGGCTTTGTTTTGTATCGAGTGGAATAGCGTTCCCATGCGTTTCCGCCCAATTTGAGTATTTATTGCCAACGACTAATACGGCTCGTCTCGCACAAAGGATTCACTGCCCGACTTAAATAGCTACGTCAACGAGGAAGGCTTCTTGTGAAAAAGGGGTTAAACAATTGTTTATAAATTGCTGCAAATCCTTTATTAGTGAGATTAACAGCCGAGGTTAATTTTCATGCTTCTAGTACTTTGGGATGCATTCGGTAGCTGCAATTTTGATTCAGTCAATAAAATGCCTAACAGAGGTGCGATTTTGAAAAAAATACAACTGCGAAGAATATTTGAATTAATCCCGCCGCTCAATGTTTGAATTTCGTTCATTCAAATGCAAATAAGCCGCCTTCATCATTAATTCGATAATTAATTAATAATTAATCAATTAATTAATCCAATCGGCGATTAATCATATTGTCTGTTTTTCAGCTGAATTGCGCTAGAGTTTAAGAAACTCATAAATGGCATCATAAGTTACACAAAAGCTATTTTAGGTTTCAAATCTGAACTTAATTAATCATTATATTTTACTTTAAAACCCACCATTTGATGATAAAAAGTATTTTTATCTATTTCTCTTACCACATAATTCTGGAGTTTTAAGTCTATTATAGTCATACTGAGAATGCATGTGTGATGGCGCAATTGCAGAATGTAGGACTAAATAAATCAAGAATAAAGAATATGATTTTGGGTTAAATTTAAATCGTTACATTAAGCGGCCGATAACAAGAAACTGCACACTTTCTTGAAGTAGATTTTGGTGGAATATCTTGCTTGGAGGCGATAACTTGCTGATAACAATAATCGGTGATGATAATAAATGGCACATAACATACTTCATATTAGCCCTGACTTTTTTCAAGGATAAAAACGAGCCAACGCTTCCCTAAAAATATATCTCATAAATTTTTTGAACGAAATTCTCGTTTATTAATTATGACCGATTAAATTTGCGCGTTAACTTACGAATTCACGATTAAAACAGTCGGAAGAAGTTAATACAACGCTCACCGCATTAGCACTTAGCGAAATTGTTCCTTCCATAGCGACGCCGACGAAATGTTTCATGCGCAGCTCTCCCACAAGGTTTCCGGGTCAAATTCCGCAGAGGATGTCGGCGTCACCGCTTTTGGCACTGTTCCTTTCTCCCATTCTTATCCACTCGATAGAGTCGACCAGGGAACCGGAGGATAAGATGCGAGGGACTTTTTTTGGCACGTGGGCGAAAGCAGAGGGCTTTCCATGATTTCTGAGCTGCGAGCAAGCGTTCGACGTTACGATGGATTCGCTCTAAGACCAGGGATGGGATATCAAAAGGCGACTGGGATACAGATTGATCGAAATGGAATCGGTACATGAAAACCTAAAAAGGCGAAAAAATTGAATGGTAGGGTTAAGAGGGAATAATTTTAAATCGGGAGAAAATTTTTGCCATGAAGGGGAATTTAATCGAGAGAGGATATTATCATACCACCGAACAATCGTGGCAGACTGATTATCCCCTTTCCGAACGCGATTATTTTCTCAATCGGGGCAAGTGGAAGAACCGCGTACGATCTTTAGTCATCGCAGAATTTTTCTCCTGATTTATAATTATAACCGAAATTGTGGCTTATGCCCGTCTTATGATATATCTCATGGGTGGCCAAACTTACTTACCCTCGAAGCCGCGTACGATAATCTTCAGAAGTTCGAATGTCGCATGGCACATTCTGTGCTCATGAATTTACGAACAATAAAATATAACCTGCATCGGAAGCAATTCAGATATAATGCATTTCCCTTAGGCGTCTCCTACACGTGTCAAGTCACACTACGCCATTCTATTCTGTAGTGAATAGCGTTAGCGCGTCTTTGAATGATGGAAATTTAAAAGAGCCGCATGCGTCTCGCGAGTTGTAGTTTGGCCATCCCTGGTTTTTCATTCCGTGAAATTAGGGTTCAAAAGTTTTGTCGGTATTAGAATAAACGTATTCAATACCTCATGGAAAATGTCATGTAAAATACGGCGCTCTGAGCAGGACAATGCATAATGAAATCTCATAAGTTTACGGGCGTCATATTTATTCGGCCGCACATAATCAAATCCGCGCTGGGGGAAACTGTATCGGAGATGATTTTACCATGACTGTCCCACAATTACTTTATTTGGTCATCCGCATACGTGATATCGTCAAATTTATTTGCTAAGATAGGCAACGGGCCTCTTCTTTCCATCATCGAGTTCTTATTATAGGAATACCGCCGTGGGAACGGTAGTATAAGACCGACGTTGTGATTGACCCAGCGTGATGTTTTTGGTCCGATGATAGATAAATAAATATACATGTCTGGAAACCCTAAGAATCCAATTTATCATTTACGAGAGACGGAGCCAAAATCCTTGACAAACAAATTAAATGCTACCAGAGACCCTCTTCAATCTTGGCGACAGATCAAACCCCTTTTCCCTCCGAACGGAGCTCCGCGCGAAATTTAATCCCTGCGAAAATAAACGCAAACACTCCTACGTAAAGAGCGGCTCGGTGGATTTTAATAAGAACCTCTCGTCCACCGAGACGCGCGATGATGCGCTTTATTTATTTTTCAACGAGATAAAGGAAAACCTTCGAATTCTTCTCTTTTTACGGGAAGTCGGCAAGTGTCATTCATATGAGTTGCGCAGGGGTGGAGTCGCGAATGATTATTTATTTTTTTGAAGATTCGGAGGTGTGTGTGTGTGTGTGTAACAAAGGTCCGTAGTACGACCCGGACTGCAGACCTAGTCGTTCAGAGCGGGTCGAGGTCGGCACGATAGGCGTACGAGCCACGTGCACGTTTCGCAAAGAGTATCGTCAATCCCGGGTTTGTTTACAAAATGTCACTTGTACTTTCCATTAAATAAGTCATAATGTATTTTAATCGCCTTTTCTCTTAGTTTTATAGATTCCGAAAAAGTAAATGCACTAACCAGAGGTTTATATGACAGAGAGAGAGCGAATGCAGGTCAACCCCGATTTGCGTAAGGATTACGTTCTCGAAAAACTTTTCGTAAATCGAAGTATAATTTCCTATTCACTTCCATTATACGTGAGATACATTTCTACTGCATAAAATATTCCCCCAAATATAGTAAAATTATATTACAGGTTCCTTAGGGCATTCATCATGGGAAGTAATTATTATAAACACAGCGCTCGAATTGGAAAATTTTAACAACGCTAGTAGCCGGAACATTCTGATTTGATTTTTTAAAAAGGGGAACGCTATAGACTTCATTTTGCATCAAGTGGTATGGCGTTCCCATGCGTTTTCGTCCAATTTAGGTACTGTTTCGCACTGTAACAAGTTTTGACTTGCTCCACTAAGTTAGCAAATATAGACGCTCGCACGCGAGGCATACGAGTGAGAGAGATTGCATTGCCGTCACATCCACTTTAGCCCCGGTACCAATGCACATTATTTAGTAAAATGGTAACGATTTTAATGAGTGAATTTGATCATTTTCAAAAACGTTCTTTTCGTTTTATTTTTTTATAACATTTTAACAACCGGAACGCTTCTAACTTACTTTTTCGTAACTTCGAAATTTCGTAAAAAGGGGGCAACGTAATTCGAAGTCGACCTGTATATGAATTAAAAAGGAGCAAAAGATATATTTATATTATATATTTATAAAAAAACACGGACGCCTAAGCGCTGCTTGATTTGATGAGGCCAAAAATGGAGGTCAATTTTGCAGAATTGGAAAGACTTATTCTCTTTAACAACTCTATTCACTGAATTAAAACGGATATTCGTAGTAAGATATGGATACTATTCCTACATCAAATTCTGACTGGAAAGGTCCTGGCGGAGTCATATGCGTGAATAATTTTGCATTTTTTGCATTGAACTGCTCTTAAATGGCCAAAGACTCATATTGTCTTAGTGTTCCGAATTTTACTCCTTCAGATGAAGCCACGACCTCGTTTTCCCTCAGCAGTGTCAGATCGCCTACGTATAACCGACTTAATTCCTACAGGGCCATTACACGTTCAGCCACAAACGATCTGCTGATGGGGTTGCGCACAACCCTGTCAAAAACAAGCACGGCTTTTTTCTGGCGTCCATGTCGCAAGAAAGATCCACCAACAGCATAAGCCGCCCTGAAAACCTCAACGCACAGCATATCATTACGAGAGCTAAAGTATAATGAAAAGTAAAGCGGTTTTGATGATGGTTTTTTCTTAATTCGTTCGCTTCCATTACGAGCGCGAGGAACCTATTATTTTTATAGCTGAAAAGGAAGATGGAAATTGAGAAAATGTAAAAAGTAGGTACTCAAAGAATGAGGGTTCTTTTGGGAGAATCGCAACACCTTTAAATCCCACTTCACTTCCTCCTCCTCCTCATACCACGCCCACCTGCCCTCTCTCCACCTCCCCTCTCTATCTCTCCCTCTCACTCCCTCCTATCTCCTTTTCCCTCCATCCTTTACGCCAAGCGTACCCCGCAGCCACCGATCACCGAGATCTCTCTCTCCCTCTTTTTCTCTCCGCATCTCAACCAAGCCCTCCACACCCTTCCAATCCTGCATCGCTGCCTTCAAACCCCCTCGCCCTACACCTCACCCTCCACCACGCCATCTCCTCCTCCACCCTCCGAGCGCCGGGGCAGCGTTGCAAAACCCTCTCCTAATCCCCGCGACGTCGGAGACGCCCGCGAGGTCTGGCAACGCCGCGACGGTGCCGTGTAACATCGATAGACGCCGGCAGGGGTCGGTGCACTCGGTGGCGGCCCGACTCCGCCTTCCCCCTCTCTCTCTCCCTCTCTCCTTCTCCCTCTCCCCTTCTCCCTCTCCCCTTCTCCCTCTCCCCCTCCCTCTCCCGTCCCCCTCCATCTCCCCCGTCCCCTCTCCCCCGTCCCCTCTCCCCCGTCCCCACTCACCCACTCCCTTCCCAAGTCCCCTTATCGCCGACACGGGCTCACCATCCCACTCGGCCTACCTCATTCTGCTCCGGGGCCGGCACCAACCCCAGGGGCACCTCCCAGGGACTGAGCACCGCAAGGGAGGCGGCGTTTTCGTCGCCTCCCTCCTACGGTGCCTCCCTCACTGCTATCATCGCGATGCTGCATGACACAAAAGGCCGAAAAGAGGATGGGAGAGATTTTTTTCAGGAGTGTGTACTCCAGACGGTTGATTGAGCTATGTCGTTATACTTCGGCGTGGGGTCGAGACGGAGTTGTGTTGGATGGAGGAAGAGAGGCGGAGAGAGGAAGGGAGAGAGAGAGGAGAAGAGAGAGGGAAAAGAGAGAGAGATGAATTGAGGAAGACAGAGAGGATGTGATGGAAGGAGAACAAGAGGGAAAGATGTGGGGAGAGTGAGGGAGGAAAAAATGCGGGAGGGAGAGATTGAGAAGGAGAGAAAGAATGAGGGAAGGAGAGAATGAAAGAGGGAAAGAATGAGAGAGGGAGAGAATAAGGGAGGGAGAAAATTTGTGAGGGACAGAATGAGAGATAAAGTATGGAAGAAGGAAATAATGAGGAAGGGAAGGAGTGAGAGAGGGAAAGAACGAAAGAGGGAAGGAATGAGGGAGAGAAAGGAAGAGGAAGGTAGAGAACGTGGGAGGCAGAGAATGAGGGAGGGAGAGAATGAGGGAGGGAGAGAATGAGAGAGGGAGAGAATTAGGAAATAAGGACAAGATCTAGAGAGGGAGAGAGAAGATGGATAGAAGAAAGGAAAGGATGAAAATGAGGGAGAGAGGCACTGAAAAAAGAGAGAAATAGAGAGGAAGATAAGGAGAAAGAGGATGATTAATAGAATGAAAGTAAGAGAGAACGAGGGAAAGGGAAATACGGGAGGTAGATTGCGAGAGAGGGTAGCGAGAAAGATGTTTAGGGAGAGTTAAGAAGGAATAGAAATGAAGGGGGTATAGGGAGAGAATGAGAAGGAAAGAACAAAGTAAAAGAGGAGAGATGAAGAGGGGGAGAGAAACAGCGTAAAATTGGAGAGGGAGAGAGTAAGAAGAACATCGGGAAAGGAAGGGAGAGAGAGAGAAAGAGAGGGTTAGGAGTTTATGGAGAAGAGGCTATAGAGTAAGAGTAAGAATGAAAGAGGGATAGGGAAAGAGGAGAGCAAGAGTGTGGGAGGAGAGAGAGGAAGAGGTAAAGAAGGGTAGGGACAGAGGGATAGGAGTAGAGGAAGAGAGAGAGAGAGGAATGAAATGGAAGATATCTTCGGAATAGGAGTATTGCAGGTGGACAGAACGGTGGGATCATGGAGGGTGCCACGAGTTTGGTTTACTTCCCCTTCCCCAATGCCCTCTCCGGGTAGACGTGTAAGAGGGTGGGAGGAGGGTCGAGGGGAGAGGAGGAGGGAATATGGGAAGGGTCGTTTCTCTCTTCCGGATACCGTCCTTCTTCTACTCTTCCATTATAACGTGTCGTCTAGCGTCCGACCGTGTATTGGTTATCGCAGGGTCCTGGAAACTCCACATATCCAACCATAACCCCAAACTCCTGCCCATATTTTTTTAAAACCATTTTCTTTCATTTGTTTTTTCCCCGCCATTTTATTATTTTATAATCCGTCGCGAAAACTCTCAGGGAAGTCACCCCTCTCTCGCCAAAAGAAAAAGGGAAATCGAACCTTCGGTTTTTTATTATTTTCTATTCCGGTTCGTCTCGCCGGACGCGGCAGATCGGAAAGGAAGGGATTACGGTAATCTTTTTGAGAGTCGGAGTTAGGGAGGGAGGAGTTTGCGAAAGAGGACGAAACGTTCGAATTTATTATTTCTTTTTCGATTTCGCGCCAATGCGGAGAGGGAGAGAGAGAAGTATTCCCCCTTCGCGAGAGAGTAGTATGTTTTTTCTCTTCTCAACAGTTTTTTTTTTACATTTCGCTCGAGAACTCTCGATTGAAAGAAAAAAATGGTTCGATCGGAAGATGACGTATTTTTTTTCTCCGTGCCCTCGCGCCGCGTTTCGTTTTATTCTTTTTCATTAACCTCCCCTTCCCCTTACCTCCCCCCCTCCAGACGTACACAACGAAAAGTCGCGGAAGTAATCGGGAAAAACGCATTTGTTGGAGGACGACAATCGCGTGGAAGAGATTTAATTTTGGGAGAAGTCTCTTACTAGAGCGTCCGTTCACTCGTTCGTGTAAAAAAGACAAAAAGAGGAAAATTAGCTCTGTTCTCGGAGAGAGGGATATCTCTCTCCAATTCTTTGGCCGCGGCTTTAACTTTAGAAGCGATGGCGTGCTTGTTACGCATCGCTGTTTCACCGATAATTGTATTTTCAAAAGTAGTAAAGGTCTTTAGGTAGACCAACCGCTTCTTCAGATTAAAGAAAAATATTTATTCGCTGACACGTTCTTTCGGGATCGTAAAAAAATATTTTTCACTTATTACGGAAAAATTAGAATCGTGTTCAACAGCGCGTGGGGTAATTTTGTCGCCGGCATTGAAAACTAGGTCGGATGTCTTGAATGGGAGAGGTGCAGATACTCTTTGAAGGTTAAACAACTTAAAATTGCAGACAAGTCTATTTGTCATTTATATTCGAAAGAGAATTGTCGAGCTGGCCTTATGGCTAAAATCTAATTGACAAACTTTGCCTTTTCAATAGCCATGAAGTTTTTTCCAAACTTTTATGGCCATAGGAGAGATATAATTCATTTTACATAATCTTAGATCAGGCATGGGTAATCCAAGGACCGCGGGCCGGATACGGTCCCCGAGAGCGTTTTATGTGGCCCGTGAAGCTACGATGAAAAAGAGATCCATCAAATTTAACACTCATTATTTCAATTTAATTCGTGATAATATAACATTCAATATTGAAATGCTATTAAATATTAATAACATATAGGGATGTACACGGGTTTCCCGTTGTAAAGAAGTGCTTTTCGTCAAATTCGTCATGGTATAGTTATATACTACTAATGTATTTGCTTTGAAATTCGAAAATTATTTTTACTTATATTATGGTAGCCCTGCTTTTAGATCCGTTCTAAACATGTTCATTTCGTTTTACCATTCTTTACTCGCCCTACAAAGGAAATCTCTTTTTGAAATTGGTTCAGCCGATACCTTCGAAATTCATAGTTACAGAAAAATTCTAACATACTAACCTTGATATTGTGGTAGCCCTGTTATTGTGCTATTTTGGTTATTTAGTTATATGAATATGATATGATCCGTATTTGGTTAAAGTCCATGCTGTCAGTTCTCTATAAATACATGTAAAAGAAATATTATTCTACTTTTTATTGTGCTAGCCCTGCTCTTTATCTCTACTTTAAACATCTTGATTTCATTATGGTATGCTGTACAAATCTTATATACAAACTTTAGTTGACATCTGTTAAGCCAATTTGTTTTTTTTATTTTGCACACATTCGTCATACAAAATTTAATTGAAATCGGTCCAGCCAATTCTTTCCAAATTCATAATTACCGAAAAGTTTTATTATTCTTGATTAGTCGACCCGGTCGAAATGTGTCATTTTTGTCATTTATTTATGTGAAGATTCTATTTACCGAATTTGGATGAAATCAGTTCCAATTCTTCCCTGATGTATGCGTACGGACGAACGGACGGACATCGTGAAGATAATAATGTTTTTCAGCAATGACGAAAGGCACCAAAAACTAATTTATAACTGATTTTTACTTTATATGATTCCTCAGAATTTCTACGTAACTTCCGATTTAACCTTTAATCCATCCCGCCGAAGCATCGAAAAATTTCGATGCGCGGCTGGCAGTATAAAATAAGTTTGCCCATCCCTAATTTAGATCGATTAGAAAAATATTAATTTACCATTAGTTATTAATGAGAGTGGAAATTCCTTAGACGTTCTACAGAAAGTTTTATCTAGCTTACAAATTTTTCGGAAACCGCGATCTTATTAAATTGGCATTAACATATTGTAAATCAGTTGGATTAAAATCAATACATTTTTATTATTACCGAATAAATTATTTTCGGAAAAGCACCTTTATACTACATGAAATATTTATATATTTCTTCCGCAAAATAGCTATCTTTGATGAAACATCATGGAAACCAGTCTTCTAAAATTCGTTCCCCTTTTTCTTTGTTATTACATTTCTCGATCGTCACTCAACGGAGAGGCGGAGATGCGACATCTTACTGTTTACACGCGTCATGGAAAACAAGAGACGAACCTATTCCCAGGTCCGACATCTTCGCTTTGTCATCATCTGATAGATGTTCTCTCTCTGTGGAAAGATAGATGTTCTCTCTCTGTGGAAATGTCCACAAAGTTTCTCACCTCCGCCACCAGGAGGAGTCGTGGTAATGGCGGAAGTTTTCTCATCTCATAAACTGAAGATTTATGTATGTACGCGGTGTTTTTGTTAACTGATGGGGTTGGGCCGAAGATTTGTTAGTTTTAATGTCTTTTGCTATAATCGTCGCAGGGCAAATTAGACTGCGCTTTGAGTGTAGATTAGTTAGGGGAGAGATCTCCTTATTTTTTACTTTGTTTCTTTTCCTTTCATGAAATTTAATGAGTTTACTAATGAATTACAGTTATATTTTCGTCTGTCTGTGTTTCACTTAGGTCTTTGCCTTTTTATGCGTTCTTTGCACCAACTGGACGCATATAGGTTAGGTTGTTTCCTTCAATACGCATGTTTAAACTCGGGAACCGCAGTACGTATTTTTGATGAAATTTGGTATTGGGAAGTTTTACTAAATTTTGTCGACCGATTTAAATTTTGGTTAAAATCGGAGGAGAATATCGATCAATTTACATGTAGTAAACGCACCTCTGTTTCAACTCGCTAATCGCAGGACGTATATTGATGATGGTCTTACTAACATTTGTCGATCTCAAAGAACTCATTTGGAAACTCTGTACTCCTACATAGAGTACACTTTTCCATAATTATCTTTCTTTACGCAGTCTTAGAAAATTATTTTCATAACGTCTTTGGCAGTCGTTATGTCACAAGTGTATTAGTCACAGCTTGATCCTGCAGGTTCAGATTTTGAGAGAGCTCAATTATATGAAATTTAATTTCTGGTGAAAAGTGAAAAAGTTCAGTTTTTTCTCAATGGGATCAATCGGAAATTCTCCTAATTGAGTCGCAGACTTTGGAATTTCCAAGTTTTGAAGCTGGACTTTAGAGATAAGTCCAGAAAACGTTTCACCGCCATTTAAGTAAATCTGCTTTTCCTCATTATGTTTTATTTTCATGAAAATATTAAAATTAACCGTTATTTCCCACGAAATTTTATCTCAAGAATCGCATCTGTCGATAAAATATAGAAATAGACGTTTACCCATTTCCTGCTTAGAAAAACCGTTCATTATTTTTATCCTTTATATTTTGGATAGCTTTGATGCAGACAGGGTTTAAGCCACTTCACGTCTAAACATTTTACTTAATTATCTTTCAATTCAACGAATCTGCGTGCTTGCCATTTTGGATTCGAAAATCCGAACAATAATAGGTTGATTTTTTAACATCGTTGCAGACTTGGAAACGCCGCGAAGTCATCGTTATTCCTTGCAACGCGCGACTCTTCTCCGGCAATTCAATTTACACCCTCCTGTTTCTTGGGTCGTGATTAAAAATACCGATTGTTTTTTTTACGAAGAGAACATCTGAGGAACGTAATCACTGCAAAGATTCTGACTGCCTACTCCGCCTCGCTTGACTCGAAACGTCCGCTCCAGCGGAATTAAAGCAGCGTTGCCATAGAAACGCCGAGTTGCCTCTCTCTCTATCTTATCTCTCCGGATGCCTTAAAAGCGCCGAAAGCGTCGTTCCATCTTCTCTTGCCGCGTCACTGAAAGGAAAGTTAATGCAGCGGCACTTGTTACGCGCACCGTGCGGAGAAACGGCTTTAATTATCGAGCAGGTGTTCGTCCTCCGAGAGAGATGAATTACGAAAGACTTCGTACTGCGTTAACCAAATGTCGCGTCGGGTTGGGAGGAGGCAAGAAAAGGGAAGACGGGAATTATTTTTTTGCGAGCGTCGAGGCGTCGGAATGAGGTCGAAACGATCCATTTTGGAAATTTGAGAAGAGCGATAAATTGGGTGCCGAAGTTTCTGAACCGATGTTCGACGGAATCTGGATCGTATTTTGCGCCCCTCTCGAGGCGATTATTATTCATCGATTTCCTGTACCGGAAGGCGGGAGGGCGGCAAGCTATTGTGCATACTTTTTAAGGAAACAAGTGCCAAAGTTGTGTGAAATTTCTTTTTGAAATTCTAAAACAATCATAAATTAGGTATTTTCGCGCTTTGCCGAAACATACACGCTAGATATTTTGCTTTGCATAACCTGCTAGCTCTGGTTGGTTTCCATATACGTTTATATTGGATGGGCGAATCCTCCATCTTGATGTGATAGAGCGGCCATTTTATATATATTGCGCTTTATCTAAGCACGCCAATTGTTATGACGTTCCTAGGATAGATTTTTTCTGTGAAGATTTTTCGAATCAGTTGCAGTATTTTTTTGCACTGTTTTTGCTCACAATTGCTTTATAAATTAGTGTCTTTTTACAAAAGAATTTCCATGGAGTATGTTTGTATATGCGGTAAAACTAGGGTGACAAAACGACTCGGATATAGCATGGCATCGTTGCTGTTTGGATATTACTTGAAAATCATTTTCAAATTATTTTATCCGTAATTTACAAATTCGTAAATTAATGTCCTACTTGTGTTCGGAAATAATTTATCGACTGCATAAGATTTATATATTTTAGGTTTGGTTACTAATATCAACCAAGAGCATTCAGTTACTTTATGGTTTTTCAGAACATCTCCTGTTCCGATTTTTTGACTAGATGTTTTTCATTCCCTAATTATGACATGTAAAAAACTATATAATGCTTAAAAAACAATTAAAAATGTTTAAAATTAGCATTCGATTAGCTAAATTTTTTCTATCCATAAGTTATTTTTCGCAGTATCCCCAGCAATAATCGATTCTCCCTTTATCGGTACATGCACATTTTGCAAGAAACAGGGAATTGGTACTTCCTTCCTTGAAAATTTCTAAATAAACGTGACTCTCTCTATTCTTGTTTTTTCACGACAAACTCCATACTACTGCTTATACTCTTATCTGATTATAATGATGGCCTCATCACGCCTTATATCTCGCGCGATAAGAGTTTCGTGTTAAAATAAGTCGCGTTTCGCTCATGTATTCGTCGTTTCGGAGATTTCTAGGTCCTTTGAGTGGACTCCTTGTGGGCCGGAGAATTTCCTCTCACCATGTTCTCTCATGGCTTTTTAACGCGGAAACTATCCCAAGGTTCAAGGACAAGGGTGCAGTTTTGAGAGCCAGCCAGCGTAGGAGAGGGAGGGAAAGGGGAGGGGGAGGAAGAAGGGAGGGGGAGGAAGAAGGGAGGGGGGAGGGAAAAGGGAGGGGGAGGGAAAAGGGAGGGGAAGGGAAAAGGGAGGGGGAGAAAGAAGGGAGGGGGGGAGGAAAAGGGAGGGGGAGGGAAAAGGGAGGGGGAGGGAAAAGGGAGGGGGAGGGAAAAGGGAGGGGGAGGAAGAAGGGAGGAGGGAGGAGAAGGGAGGGGGAGGGACTGGGAGAGATGCAATCGAGGAGCTTAAGCGCCTTCCGTCGACGGGACAACAAAGTCCATTGTCTGGAGGGGTCTTCTTGCCTCTAAAGCACTTCGCGTGTCGCATCCCCAACGACGACGGTCCTCTTCTCATTCCGGCGGATACTCTTTTCGTTTTTTTTTTTTATTTTTCCCCCAGAAAAATGTCCTGCGACAAAAAAGGGAGTTTAGTGTGTGTAGGCATCCATGTCTGCTGCGTCTCTTTAAACTTCGTTAACAAAAAAAGAGGATTATGAGTCTTACTTCCGTGTATTTTAAGGCGCTGTTCGTTTCCAATATGACCGCCTATTGGCTTCGTCCCGTCCGTTCGATCTCGGCTTCTACCGAAAGGATTTTCATGAAATTTGCTATTTAGGACTTATGGACATCGACAATAAGAGAATTGCATAAATGGTTCACATAAACCATTCACGAGTGCCGCTTTACTCGAAAACAAAAAACTAATTTTTCCTAATATCTCATAAAATGTTAGTCATGCCGAAAAAGTCCTAAAATAAAATATATAGAACTAGCCAAATAAATTCTTTTTGCGAATTACATATTTATGGTATGAAATGCCGTTAACAAGAAAATCTAACGAGAAATTCGAAATTCAATTTGAACTTGGAAAAATCATGCATGGTTACTTAATTTTCTTCGACGAAGACAATCTTTGTTGTTACTTAAGTAAGCAAGATCTTCTATAATTACAAAAATACGTTTAAGCTCCTTACGTGTGCAAGCAGAATTTTGTATGCGGAAGGAAATGGATAATTTACGACGAAGAAAAGAACGTAAACGTAAATATTACAACTATTTACCTCAAGTGATTTATGTTTTAAATAATTTTCGCTAGTTTGACTAATTGCAACTGACTGGGAAATAAATCGATGAATAGAACTTTAATATTTCCCTGGCATAATTTCTGATGTATCTTTTTGCAGCATTTAGAGATTTAAATGACGTAAATACGATCATTAATGCACCAACTTAGAGAAGGGAAGAAATTTTTTAGAAGACAGAAATAATCGGGCCGTGGTTCTTAGCTGTTTTATGGTGTGCGTTGGTTCAAACTATATCGTTTAGTTTCAAATATCCCATCGTAAGAAAGGCGCCTATTTGTGATATACTGTACACTTTCTCAACTTGTTTTATTTTGAGTTCAATGATTCTGACGACATTTTTTAAAATAAATGTGAGGTTTTACTATTTTAGCTTTCAAATTTTAGATTATGCTCTCATTTCCGAAAATAAAATCTTGCGAAATTCGCCTTAGGTTTTTACATGTTAATGAGGCAATAGAGAATCATCGATATCGCATTATGGCTATAATAATTTGTTCGATGTGTCACATCGACAGCCATAAAAAAGTTCGAAAATCTAATCCACATTTCGGATACAAATCAGCCATCATCAGTGGTGATTCTAATGGAAAATCTAATCTAGAGAGTTGTTGCGTCAAATCATGCGAAATGCGTAAAAATTGCTTATCAGACCATTAAATTTTTTTTTTAGTATCTTTTATGTTTTAAGGTTCAGCAACATTCAAATCATTAATTGAATGGCATAGGTATTAAAAGGTTCCTAACTTATAATGTTATAAAAATATTAAAATAGGGTATACTTGGCTAGATCTGAACGTTTCGGATTTCTCCATCTTAAGCATGACAATATTTCCATTAAATTTGTTTCAATTGAAAGTGTGAATATATATCTCTTTTATTAACCAATCACGATCATTAAACTGTACCCATGTTTAAGTTTACCGTTACAACTTTAATTACAATTAATCTATAAAAAAATTATATATTTCATAGTGATGTCAAGTTATAACTATCGAATTCAGGAAGTAACCCTGCTAGTCATAAGTTGTTTGAGCTAATCAAACGATTATTTCAGGCGAAAGAAGCCATCTTCGGAGGTAATTAAACAGTCGCTGAACCATCTTCGATCGCCTATTGGATTCGTCACGTGGTGAGTTTGATATTAATTTCTCAAATTACTAATTTTCTAACACGTTCAAGTAAATGTTTGAATTTTGAGCTGGAATTGCGTTAGCCGTAAATTGATTCCATTTGGGACGAAGAACGTCAATTTCAACGTAGTGCGCTTTAAAGACGGCGGAGGGAAATAAATTATTTCTGAAACCCCCGCTACGAGGCAGCACCGTGCGATTTTTGTCCCAAGTGTGCTACTTATTTGGTTCCAGGCGATTCATAAAGTAAATTCTTCGGCGAGTCAAAATTTTTGTCTGGTTGGTGATTCATGCTCACGTTCTCCATCTGAATATTTTAGAGTATGCTTTGGAAATAATTCTAAACAAGCGCTCATAAGAGCGGTGCTAGAAAGGCGATATATTTCTCTCTCTAAATCTGCGCTTTCAGAATCAAAACGTTCGCTGTTGAATTTATGAAACGAGTCAGGGGCAGAGCGTGCATTTTCACGCTTTTTCGTAAAATTCACGTCATGGTTTATCTACGGTATCTTTTAAATCGCGAGGAAAATGCATTTACTCTTTTATTCCTCAGTTTGCATCTATGGGCGCCATGGCGCTTTTTTTTTTTTGAACGGTTTCTATCTCAAAACGCAATTCACTGCGGCGAGTACCCTATTTTTCTGCTCAGTACATTCTACGCGTTACGCTGCTGGGACCTTGGACGAAAAAAAATCCCTCCGTATGACGTTCAGTTTGCAACTGGGCCCGATATGTTATCACCGTTTGGAATTCTTTCCAATCGCCTGTTGTGAAAACGGATTGAATCACTCGTTAAAGTAATATTCGAAACTCCCGAGTTTCCAGATAAATAGCGGAAAGCTGTAGAAAGATTAAAATCTGTTCTGCTGAATGGTTGCATAGGAGCAGTGACAGATATGTCGAGAGATATTTTAAAATAGTTTCCGTCGATATTACATCCGTATCGAATTTCTTTAAAAATTTAGTCTCTACAAGGATACAGGAATCTTTATTGCGATGAACGTTGCACATTCTTTCCTCAGCTTCGGCACAAAATTGCCTCCGTTTTTATATTACAAGTCATTCAAAAATAAAAATTGTTCAAATGTAATCTTCCATTTTTTGTTTTTTTTTTATAAACGGAAAATCGAAAAAATTACAAATTCTTTCTGCTGATATGAAGTTCTCATGACTCCTGTGTTAGATATATTTTTATATGAAAAAAGTGATCACATAAGCGATGCCTTCAATCGATTAGGACGGCAAACCTTGGGAGACCGGGGGGAAATCTACATCTTAATGCAGGGATGGCAAACGATTTTTGTGTCGTGTGCAAATAAATTAATGTGAATCATCAGAATTTTTTTTTCGCGTGCCACTAGTTTACTAGTTCTCTAAGGAACTTCATATTTCATACAGAAAATACAAGCATGGCAAGTTAAATCGCACGCGTTCCACGTATATGCCATCCCTGTCTTAATGACTTTAATTTTCGTCTTTACCTATTCGTCTCCCCAGCACCTTTTCAGTAATTTCAACTTCCTAAAGCCGATTCGCTCGGTGAAAACTGGAGACTCGTCCAAATTACTTATTCCCATGCATTGTAGTATCATTTACAATAAATCTTTCACTGTCTATGTCTGCAAACTTTGGAATTTCCTTCCTAATACTATCTGCTCTGCTAATTATTTAAATAGTTTTACAAATCATTGCACAAACTTCCTCGTCTGTAGCAAACGCACTTAGTTTGCTTATCTAAATCTATTTACTCATTCCTATCCGCACTTTATTACTTTTGCTGATACTAATCTAATTTCTTATAAATTTCATCACTAATTCTACCTGTCCCATCATCGAGGACACAGTCTTGGTAGCAAAGATCAGCTTATATAAATTTATATTTTCATTTTTGTTTGGTCTCTTTTATTTTTAAACTAACTAAAAGGTCTGTCAAAAATGATGGGAAAAGGTTAAACAAAATTATTTAGATTTATAGCCTTTGTTATCACAATTCTAATAGTTATTATTACAAAGTTATTTTCTTATCACATCTATTCATTAATGCAATAGTTCTTTTAAAACCACACATCTTGTAAATACTCCTTTATAAATTGTTTACGATTGGATGGAAGAAGGGGTTACGTAGTCTCAGTCTCTCCATTCAAAGTGTTAAGTAAACAAATACTCGTCCGTCTTCTGAAAAGAAAAAGATTCATACGTCAAATATGGTAGGACATCCGAATTTCTCCCTGATTTCTCTAAGAGAAAAACTAAAAAGCAAGGTTAGTTTTAGACGATTACTTATCGTTTCACTTTCTCATACAGGCAGTATGTAGAGAAAATATTGTAATCGCGAAAAAAATCGACTTCGAGATTTTGACGGAAATACAGGTATTAGATGTCCTCAAGTCCAAAAAAGTGGTTTACGACTTGTTGTCATTCTGTCTGTGCGAGGCCCTAGTGCCTAGATGGTTGGATGAAATCAAATGGTATTTCGTATTTAGCCATAACATTATTCAGAATAAAAATTTGAAGAGATAAATGATATAGGACAACAATGTAAGGTAGTTTATTCGTGTTGATTTTCACAAAATTTCGGTTCATTCAAAAATCGCTTGTAGTCACAAATAATAATGCATTGGCCACATTTCTCAAAAATAAACAAATAAATAAATAAGTACATATATATATATATATATATATATATATATATATATATATATATATATATATATGGATGTCAACAAGGTGTTGGGATGAGGAAACCTCTCTCTGTAGCTGAAGAAGGAGTAGTTCCGAAAGCTTTACGTTTGTGATGTTTCTGTGTTTTTGTGTTATTTTACGTGTGTCGCTTCGACATCCCCGGAGCCTCGCCAACCTGAAGTCGTCTGATTGGTGAGTGCTCACTGGGTTTCCTCATCCCAACACCTTGTTGACATCCATATATTCATTTTACCTTTCCTTTTCCGTAAGTTGTTATATATATATATATATATATATATATATATATATATATATATATATATATATATATAAGGGTGGCAACAAGGTGTTGAAGGATGCCCAAGTTGGTAAGCTACTGAGGGCGTCGAAGACACACACAAAAACATAAGCTTTTCGGGCACAAGTATGCCCTTCTTAAGCGATGGAGAGAAACGTGAACTCCTGGTCTAGTTCTTTTCGATTCAATTTATTATCGCTTAATGGATTTCAATGTTTTCTCACAATCGCCAGATGGCATCGTCTTTAATTTCGAATCTAACTATTTATATATAATAAATATGCTCTAAATTTCCAAACATATTTTGGCTCACTAGAGAATTATTGAGTTCGTCTCAAGTATAAAACTTGTAAAATTGAGGACTTGTCTTAGGTGTCTCAAAAAAAAACTTGTTATGGGTATTGGAGATATATATATATATATATATATATATATATATATATATATATATATATATATATATATATATAATTTATGCCAAAATGTATAAGCAGATACGCATCAAGTAGTAATAAAAAGAAAGGAGGTCCTGGAAGAGGAAAAATAAATTAATCACATGGGATTTGTATGCTGAGATCTCTGCAGGAGATTCTTCAAACCTTTTGATGCGTAGCGCAGATATACGTAAGGTTTAAGACTTTGACCTTGCGAGAAGACGAACCGCGTAGATAAGAAGCTTATGATAAGTGGTCTTGGCGTGGAAATAAGTCCGACGAAGACGAAAACAAACAATGAGGGAGTATTAGGAGTGGTTGAAGAAGTTTATCCAACGTGATTGAAGGCAGGCGGAAGGAATGGATGTTTCCAGAAGGAAGATAGGCCAGAGAAAGGGGGTCATAGTTGTATGAGAGGCAATATAAGGATTGTTGACTGTTTGAAAGGTTTTCCTGGAGTTTGGCGGTTTAAGGGTTTTGGAAGCAAATGCTGTCGAGTTCGGAATAACCGATCTCGGTGGAAAGAAAAATAATAAGGTCGATTTTTCCATACCTCCAGTTTGTAATCGTGTGTTCTACCTTTCGATATGTTTTTAGGTCCTCCAAACTCTCTTCTTCCCTATCCCATGCCTTTCTCTTTATCTTCTGTATCGATATCCAGGAATTTACATTTACATGAATGAGGGCGGGAAATAACTTCGAGATATCGAAATATCGATCGATAGATATTCGACTTAAAAACATTTTTTGACCTGTTTCTTTAGTAAAATCGTGCATCAAGAGATGGATAATTTAAATGTGCATTGCAGAAACTATTCTACTTTCAATTTTTCGAGTTATTTCTTAAAGTTAAGACACAAAATTTACTAACTTTGAAATGAAAAATGATGTTAACAGTTGAATTTCTATAGGTACGGTTTCTTGGGAATTTACAACATCAGCTTTTTATCCTCTTGTTATCCTAGCATAACTGCCCATCAAAAACGACGGGAGGCTATGGATGAAGTATTAAATTTATGTTTAAAGAGTTCAAGTCACAGTACAACAGACAAAGGATTTTATTATAAACTAGCGGAGTTGCTCTCTATATAATGACTTAACTACGTGTAAAGTATTCTCTATAAAAGAAATTTTAAACCGGGGGTGCTCTTACCCTTAGGGGCACGTCAACAGTTTTGAAGTGGTACGCGGAATGTTGTGGATTATAAATTTTTCTTCTTACTTCGTCTTTCATGAACGACTTCGGTATCAAAATTTGCGATGCTACGACTAAAAATAACGTAATAAAACCGATAAATACGCCACAACTATGAATTTTGTCGTTATGAACGTGTGTTGTCTATCTTGATGCAAGTGTTATTCTCTTCATTATCACTTAAAATGGCAAGGGGCACGCAACCATTAAAATAATACTCTAACCATTATGCTCTATGGACTATGGGGTACGTCAGCAAAGAATGGTCGAAAACTCTAGCTCTAGAAGTATTAACAAACCAGATGCGAAGAAATCGTACTTAACGACAAATAATGTTTTCAGCGTGATAGAATGACGCGTAAAGGCTTTTTTTTATAATAGGCACAGGTACGTACACAAACGCACACACACTCGGGTCTCGAGAAAAAAACAGAAAAGTTCGAGTAATCGAACTTCGAGCTAAGATACTACAGTCACACTTAGATTTAGCGCCTCCCCTCCACAGTACCACGCCCGCATATCGCCCAAGAGTTGCTGTGAACAAAACTTCAATCTTATGATTATATAGAGCAAGCATATACCTCGATTTACCGCCATCCCCGCTTTACCGCCGAAGTCAGTGATGGACAAACGGTGGCGATAAATCGGTGTTTGACTTTATTTCATTCATTTTGCGTGCACGAGTGCGAATGAGGAATAATTTTTACCCCAAACAATCGAAAATTCCATTTCCTGAAATTTGGAAATCCGATCGAAATTCAACAAAAACAAAATTCACTTCGACGCTCTTATTTCTAGCATTAGCAATTTTTAACGGCGGCGGTTATCCACAATGCATTTCAACCGTTTTACTGAATCGTGTATGGATGTAATGGAATGCAAACATCACTCCCGAACTCCCACTTAAAAACTCTACTCTCGCAAAAACACGCTATTTTATTCGTGGGGATTCATACTGACGTGAATTGGAGCTTATGGAAGGAAGAGGCGTCTTCCTTTAGCTCATTCCCTCTTTCTTCTGCCGTGAATTCACTTAGACAAAAATGAATTACCAAAACAATGCTTCCTCCCCTCATGTATCCGCTCGGATAATCCCTAAAACAACCCTCTACCTCTTCCCTATATAGCATGTGGTTGATAAAACAAAGCAAGCCCAATCCTTTACTACATTTCTTTTGTGGGAAAAAATATATCTCCTCCCGGAGTAATTTTAGGGCCAGGAATTAGAGGCTGGGATTGCCTGCTTCTCCCATTCCCTTTGCCGCTCACTCACTCCTCCAGCGGCAGGCCTTAAGAATTCCCTTACCGAAAACAACGGAGGAGAGGGAAAAAACAACAAGCGACTCGCGGTGGAACGAATAGGGTCCCTTCTCTCTCTCTCGAAAACGGTACTGCCTAACGCGCGGTCTTATTCTCTCTCTGTCACGAATACACACTCACGTACACCAAAAGAAAGAGGCCTTGCATTTGTACACTTTAATGAAAGTGCTCCCTTATTGTTTAATTGTTTAATAGGATTTTCCGGACACTTAAGGGACGCGAGGTGACAATATTTGCTTAAACACGCATAAATGTATGCACGTATGCATATATGTATATGCGTTTTTTTAGGCAAGTATATATATATATATATATATATATATATATATATATATATATATATATATATATATATACACACACACACACACACGCGCGCGCGCGCACACAGGGTGGCCCAAAGTCCTTCCGCACTTGAGAAATTAACGTAATTCTTTTATATTTATAATGAGCCATACAAAATTACATGGGTATTTAATGCAATTTAACTTAAGAACTACTTATTCATTTGAAATTGCCAGCTACGTTAAGTTTTTAATAAATAAGATTAAAAATAAATTACGTTAATTATGTCTGGTGTGAAATGGCTTTTGGGCCACCCTGTATATATTTCTATGTATATGCACACAATCTCATATATGGATATTTATGCATATGCGTATGCGTGTATGATTATGTATTCAAACATGGAAAATAAGAGGACTCTCCACTTTACTTAATTTAGTTTTCCATCTGCTGAAGAAGTCTAGCGAATAGTTAACAGTATGGGTTTGAATGCATGTGTAATGCATGTCAGTGCACCAGGATACGTAAAACGCACGCTTTCAAAGACTCCCGTTTTTATGTATTAAAATTAGGGCTGCGATTTTTAACGATTAATTAACTCATTAAACGTTAAAATTTTTAATCGATTAAAATCAAACCGATTTAAACCAATTTCCGGTAATCAAAATGGCGGACAGAAAAAGCGTGAAACCTATAACAGGAAAGTTAAATTTACATTTTGCGTTTAAGTTAAATGCAGATGGAAAAGTTGATGATAGCGAAAAGGTTAACTGTCGTCATTGCAACAAACAGTTAGCATATCATGGGTCTAATACGTCGTTGACAACTCAAATTTTTTCCAAAAAATAAGAAGGAAGCAATGTGGAATGTAGTACGTGACAGTTTGAAGCGTTTTGTGACAACAGAAAGCAATCAGAGAACACAAGTGAAGAACAGCAGTTGAACGATGATGGTACCAGAGAATGACCGGCGTGTACAGAATCTGACTCTACAGATGATGAACCATATACACAGGCACGCGTGGGAGTATCAGAACTGCCTCGCTATATAGAGGAATATCGGATTCTGGAAACAGAGAATCCTCTCAAACGGTGGAAACTGAATCAACATCGTTTTCCTATGTTAGCTACTTTTGCAAAGACCATTCTATGTGTCCCAGCGACTTCTGTACCGTGCGAACGACTGTTTAGCTCGTCTGGGTATATTGCTAACAAAATGCGAGCGTCTTTACTACCGGGAAATGTGACTATGCTTGTTTGTCTCCGAGAATGACTAAGATAGATAAAAATTTTCAATTTATTAACTAATACTTACAAATTGAAATTAAGTCTTTGACGCAAGTATTACATTTTTCAGTGCTGTTTATTGCTTTCTGCTTGAATGCAAGAGCATTTGCTGTTAGGGTTTTATGATATGGAATTTGGCAAGTATGGTAAATAATTACAAATTATTTGGTTTTAACTTTTTCGGTATTTTAATTGTTTTCATTATATTTTCAGGACGATATAATGTTATAAAAAGTAACATTAAAAAGTCCTTTGCGGTATAAAAAAAGATATTTATGATTTCGGATAATTTGTAAAAATTTTGAATTGAACGATTATTTTCGATTAAAGAAATTTGATTAATCGATTAATTTTATTAATCGCAGCCCTAATTAAAATAAAAAATATATTGAATTTAATAAGATTTCCATGCGCCCCAGGGGTGGAATGAGGTAAGATGCGAGTACATACAAAAAGAAAGATATATACACGGGATCACTTTACGGATTGGTCCAAAAGGAAAGAGGCGTAGGCCCAAATTCTACATAGATGAAAATTTTCGGCATATGGAAAGGTCAAAATACTGAATGTTTCCGCTTATAAATAATTTAACTCGCTATTGTCTACAATATTATATATATATATACATATATATATATATATATATGTATATATAATTTATGTACACATATACATATATACATATAACGTATCTGTGTGTGTACGTGCTGCTTCGCCACCTCCGCTGAAAGGCCCTGTTTTCCCGGGGAAAGAGCACTATTGTGAGGGGGCGAGGAGAAGGAGAGATCAGAAGGGGGGAAGGCGTTGGAGTTATAAAAACTGTGGGGGGATGTTAGAGCCCCCGGAATCTCCCGGAAAAAAGAGCCTGGAAAAGGGAGAGAGAGGGGGTATCTCAAAGGAAGAAGCATAGGGAGGAGGAATACGGGGGAGGAAGGGATGGGAGGGGAGGTAGCAACAAGAAGGGTGAAGGTATAGAACGTTACAGAGGGAGGAATTCGGCTGAAGTCCCACTCTTTCCTCCCCCACGATCCTCTCTCTCTCCCACTCCCTCCTCTCTCCAAACCCTCTTTCCAGTAACTTCTCTCGCGGAGGGAGGGGGAGAAGGGCGGGGGGAGGGGGTTCCGTTGCCTAGGTAACCCCCTTCAGATCTCTCTCTTTCTTCCTCTCCCCCACGGACATACACTTCTTGGGTCCTATTTAAGACGGGCAAGTGAGCAAGAGGAAGGCGGCTAAACCAGGTGGGGGAGGTGGATAAATAAAGGGTAACGATGGGCGCGGAAAGCATTTCCAGCCGTTTTTCCGAATCCGAAGAAATGGCTGAAACGTCGTTAATGCGGATGGATAAGCCATCTTCATGTGCGGTTGCCAAGGAGTTTCGTTCTTACCCTAACCATTATTTTCCGTTGAATTATTTTATGAGGAAAGTCGGCTTATTGTTAGTGAATGAATGATCGGGTTTGCCGTTCTCATACCATCAAGGTATTTTTATTGCATATTTCAATGGATTTTTCTTCCTCTCTTTCTCTTGTTCCTATCCCCTATTCTCTCCCTTCTTTTCTCTCTATCTTATTCTGTCTTTCTCTTTACCTCCATCTTTCTTTCTCTCTACGTCTCTCTTCCTCTTTCCGTTCCTCTATCTAAATTTCCATTCTCAATTTTCCTTTCTCTTTTCCTCTCTCTTCATATCCCTCCTTCTTCCTCTCCCTCTTCCTTTCTCTCTACATCTTTCCTCTCTTCATCTTTCTTCATCTATCAATTCCTCTCCCTCATTCTTTCTCTACACCTTTCCTCTCTCTTCATCTCCCTCTTTCTTCCTCTTCCTATTCCGTTCTCTTTACACCTTTACTCTTTTCACCTATCTCTTCCTTTACCTCTTACTTTCTCTACATCTTTCCTCTCATTCTTTATTTCTATATCTTTCCTCTATTCCTCCCTCTTCCTCTCCTTCCTTTCTCTACATCTTTCCTCTCTTCTTCCTTTCCCTCTACATCTCCTTCATTCCTCTACCTCTTCCTTTCTCTCTACCTCTCTTTTGCTCTCTTCCTCAATAATCCTCTCTCTTTATCCCTTCCTTCCCCACGTCTTCCTGTCCTCTTCCTCATTCCCTGAGCTATTTGATTTTTCACAGTGATTCCTCCTATTATATGCGTAGCTTTGCATCGTGTAGGATCCGCATCATTTCCTCTTAACGGGATTGTTTCCAGGAATTCCGGTATCGAAAAAGAGGAGTGAGAGAGGGAGAGAGATGGAATCTCAAAGGAATCGTCCAATTTTCCAGGAACGCGTGCCGAATATCCGTCTAGATGGGAAAAGCCTTCGCGAAAAGTTCCTCGTTTCGCATTCTGAGCTTTTGAAGAGGGGAGAGAAATTTCTTACTCGAACGAATGATTAATGGAGTGATGTTTTTAGTAAAATCACAGGAAATGATAATTCTGTGCTCCAAAAAAGTACCTCTTTCTGGCACAGTGGCGCACCAAAGGGCGGGGAAGTCAGGCCCCCCCTCTCCGCAGAACCGCAAATAATAATTTGTGCTGTGACTGCTTTCGCATTGATTTCAACTGTAACTTGAAAATAAATGAATTTATTGAATGCCTGTTGTGATATTTTAATTTTATGGCTTTGTTTATTAGCTGTTATAGGAATTATCGAAGAAAAATATAAGGGTAATATCCTTATGAAATAATGCCTTTTATTACTCGCCACCTCCAAATAGTAAATCCCTGGCTGCACTGCTCTAGCAATCGCTTGTGATGCATTTAATGAATGAACAACCGCCATATCTTCTGATGATATCCAAGATGTATTTCAAAGGTTGAAGGAGAGAAAATAACGCTGAGATTTAGTTTATTTTACGTCTTCTATACTGAGTCATTGAGAAAGAGAGTGTGTGTGTTTGCGAGTAGTCAAAGATATTAGAGTTGTTTACGACCGTGTTTTGAGCGCCCGATATAGGTAAGCTTTTATCTTTTCAAAATTTGTCTCATTTCGCGTCAATGATAACTTTTACTATCTCCGCCTCAGGGGAAAAGGATAATCATCCAATGAAATCTTAAGAAGTTTTCCTGGTCTCTCGAAATTGAAAATCTTAGGATTTAAATTCATCGCCCAAAATGATACATCATAGCTTTCACCTTTGAAATCAGCGCCTCTAGCGAGAAATGTAGCAACTGGCTGGAATTAATTTTACGAGGTAACTAATGGAGGGGTTATCCAACGTGATAGTAATCACTAAAAAAAAGATAATAGAGAAAAATCGACCTCTTCACAGATCGACAGGAAGCGAAACAGTCACACGAGCAGGTAAATACTTGATAGAAACACCTTAATTACTAGTTCCCGTCAATGTGAGAGGCATTAAAAACTTTTCACGTCTCCATTTCGAGATTTGAGGTTATCTATAGCGATTCTTTTTTCTTTCGTATTGTACATCACCTTCAACCGGAAGAAGGAGAATCAGGCGTTGACTCAGAGCTTTAAAGGATGGTAGCCAATATCACGTTTAAATTTTATGATGTCAGCCAGCATCTGCTAATTTGAAATACATGGAAATTTAGAGAGTTAACTTCGTGGCCGATTTTTAGTTTTCTTTTTTAAATCTGCTAATATAATCGTTTTGTCCGTCCGTCCGTCACACATCCATATCCGGTGAACTACTTCTATGCCGTTCGAGTTAGAGCAACCAAATTTGGAGGGATTTTTTATGGACATAGGTTCTTCCCGCGGTTGAAATTTGAATACTCCAGAGGCTGTTTAAGGGTTGTATTGGGAAGCACAAAGAACAATAAAACATTAAGTTAGTTAACTACTTCTACACCTTTTAAGTTAGAGCAACCAAATTTTCAGGATAGTTTTGGCTGGTAACATTCATGAACCATGTTGATTTTAAAGACCACCCATTTGTCCGTTTTTTAAAACTCCTTATTAACTATCTATACAGGTCCGTTGCTACGGTAAAATTTCTACAGTAAAAAAACCGTCCATGGTATCAGGTTCATCAGTTATTTTCTTACTTGTTTTTGTCTTGAATCGTCTTATTTAATAGAGCATATATTCGGAGTGTTTCTTCACACAATGGCGTCGGCCAATGGACGCAGTTTCGGCGTCTGAAAAGGCTTAAGATCCATCGTGCTGCCCTATCCCTCCGCCATCTCAAAAACTGCAGCCTTGTCCTTGAATCTCTATATGGACCCTTGGCAAAGATTGGACGAGGGGTTTAAAGCCTTTCGAATTAATTGGAGCGCGCGCGGGGCGTAGTGACCCGTAGTAACGTAAAGACGCGGCAGAGATAAAAGCAAAGTACAAGTGCCTTGAGTCTGAATATTTTTTACGAGCGATAATAATTTGCGATTCTCACTCAACGTACGAAAATAAATCAAAGATGCTGTCATGTCAATGGTTAAAGCGACTGAATTTTCTGCCTGTTTTTTCCTTCGCTCTCTTTATAAGTTTCATCTCTTCTTAAATTATTTTAGTCGTTGGTATTGAGTGCATGAAAATAAATTAAATCAAATTTATGCTAGATTTATAGCAATATATGCGTGTATTCAACGATGAGCTATTTATAAACACAACACATGATTTAAATTCTCCACATATAGTTAGTTTTTCAATGTCCAATTAATTTATAAAATCAATTAATAATATACCAAATAAATTACGAAGATAACGTTCTTAGAAATCACTGCGAATGTAACATCTCCGCTGCTAGCGTAATGGCGGCAACAATCTACTTATTATTCCGTTGGTTAAATCCGCGAACAACAAAACTTATAAGCCGCGAATATCAAATCAGTCTGTGCAGAAACTCAGGCGAAAAATCAAGACCGCGAATGCTATGGGTTTAATGTGTTTATGTGTATATGTTTGTGTGTATGAAGGCAACGTCATATTAAAAGTAAAGAAATTTCGTGTGATATGTTCCCTTCATTCCATTAAACTAACAAATTCCGCTGTATACCATAAACGATACATTTCTTTCTGCGTTCACACGCGCGCAGATTCCTTTATTTCTTTAGATCTTTATATTCTGGGATTAATTGGAATTTATGTCTTAAGAATATTAACTGGATACGGTCATACGACTAATACAAAGCAGATTTTGTCACAACTTTTATAGTTTTCTTCCTTTTGATAAAAATAATTAATGTCAAAATTAACTCGATGCGCTATATGCAGAATGTTTTAAAAAATACGTCCATATGACCGTGACAATGATTCTTTTATATCACTAACGTAATTTTCCGTCAAATATGATGAGTACACGGGACTAAAATATTAAGTTAAAATTGAAATAAAAAATGAATGAAACCAACTTTAATATGCACTAAAAATTAAACAATGAATATCAAATTCACATAATTGAGTTTTCCAGAAAGTAAAAATAGTTTTGGGCGAATATAAAATGTTTAACAAGGAAATACATTACGCTATACAGTTCCTATACGCCATAATTATTGTTAATTTATGGAAAATTTAATTTCGTCTCTCACTCCCTCTCTCTCCCTCTTTGTCTCTCTCTACCTTTCTGTCTCTCTCCTTCTCCCTCTCGTATTAAAACATTCAAAGCACGCATTCCTTACGCATGTAGTATAAGGATTAAGGGGACAATACAATCTCGAGGTTTAACAATGACACGGTTGGCAAGACAACATATCGTTAAAAAACTGAAAATTTTCAAATAAATGTGATTTAAACGTATAACTTGAGATATTTCGAATCGTAGACGAAATATGATCATAAGAATAAGAAACTATATTCATTTTTCTTTAAAACGGTCCAGACCGAAGAACGTAGGTCAATTATTTCTAATTTTAATTTGCAAAAGAGTAAAAGCCTGTGTCCAAAAATCTATCTTTACGTGTTATCTTATGGGAAATAGAAATAATGTATTGAAGACGAACCCAAGTCTTTTTCGAGGGTTTTTTTCCTTAAATGGCTTTTAGTATAAAATCAAATCAAATCAAACATTCCTTCCAAATTTCAATTTTCTACCTACTCGAAAAGTTTCTTAAAATAGCATTACAGTCAGTCGTAAATAGTTCTCGATCCTCCCGCTCTTTGATAAAGCTTTTTTAAGGGTGGCGCCACAGTCAAGCGTGAGGGACAAACGTAGCTTATTATATTATAAGATTCTTAATTTAAAAACTCAGGATAAGCATCGAATGTTTAAAGACGCCATCAATTTCATATGCCGTCTTGAGTAGTTTCCAGTCCCTCCATTCACAAAAGTGACAGCTTTAAAAGGTTTAATGACGTACAACGTCTTTTTCAGGTTCTCAGTCGCGTCACGAAGATAATTCGCGGCCCTTCCTTTTTTCCTCGAAAAAATAAGAAAAAATCGAACTGTCGTAGCGTCTAATTGGTTTACTCCGGCCAGAGGTGCAGCTTGGGTCTTCCGTTTTACGGCGAAGAGGTGACAAGAAAACTTCGACTTCGAAGACGTGGTCGATAGTTTTACCGTTTCGCCTAGGATACAGTTTCGTGCCTAGGCGAAACGTGCCTTGGTGGATTTATTTCTTTAAAAGTATATTTGGAAGAAGAAATGGAAGGAAATCTGACGTTGCATATTTCAGCTCACGACCTGTCGCGTTTATCAGGAAACACCGAAACTGTGATGGGCGAGGTTTTGAAGTACGTTCCCTTGACGTAAAAAAATATTCTCACCAAGCTCTTCAGATTCCGATTCAATTGGCGTCTATTAAACCTTCAAGTAGACGAAAGAATTGTGATATTCGCTTCGCGCTTTTAATGAAGCATCGAAAGTATTGTCGTAGCAACGTCAAACAATAGATTGCAACGTTAATAATTGCAGATTATTATTAATCAGTAAACTTCAGGTGGACTGTGGGCGTTTTTAACGATTGACTATAAGAAAAAAATCTTCTTTCTTTATTTAAATACTGGGATATTACCTTTACCATAAGTAAAACCATTATATTCTACACATTTAATGTTTTTTAACGCAAATAGGCCTACGCATCAGTTTTAAATTTGACGATAAGGAAAATATGAGCTACTAGCGTAATTGCCCGTCAAACATGACGGGTATGCGTGAATTAGGAAATACGTTAAAATAAAATTGAGATAAAAAATCTGATGTGGCCACCACATGACTTTCTCCACATCTGTAATATTTCTAAAAATTCCAAATAGGTTACATAATAATAAATATTTTAAAAAACTGCGAGAAAATTTTAGACTTTACAAAGAACAGAAATAAACTTCTGATATTGGATATAGTCACAAAGCTCCAACAATTAAGAAAAGAAAAAGGAGCGTTACTAAGACGTACCTATGCGTCAGTTGTTAACAATAGTCGTCGGTAGGTGGCGTGGTGGTGGCAGCTAAAAATATAAGATATCTCTTAAATAATGCATTATATGGAAACATGTTTCAAACAAATGTAGTAGGAAATTAAATTTCCTACAACTTTTATTCCAGTACATTTTTATATACATCAAATATTACAGCAAATAATTCAAAATAATGGATAAGTAACAAGAGTAAACACCCACTTTCGGTTGACCGATTTTTACCAAAAACTAATCAGTTCTTGTGATTTTTATAAAAATGTTAACTATAAAATTTTGCGATGACGTGATTAATAGTTTTTGAGTTAGAGCACCCAAAAAAGCTATCACACACACACACAGACATCATCGAGAAAATGGTGAAAACGTGTTCAGGGGACCTCAAAACGTGTTGAAATATCGAAGTCCATTTTTTTCATGAATACAATCCTTTCCTCTATACTACGTATATGTAGAAAGTAAAAATGAATGAAACCAACTTTTATATGCACTAAAAAGTATACAATTAATATGAAATTCACATAATTGAGTGTTCCAGAGAGTAAAAATAATTCGGGCGAATAGAAATTGTATGACAACAAAATAAATTACGTTATACAACTCTAATGTATCAAAAACAATTTTTGATTTATGGAACATTTAATTTTGTCTCACACTCCTTCTGTCTCTCTCCTTATGTCTTCCTCTCTCTACTTCTCTCTCTCTCTCTCTCTCTCTCTCGTATTAGAGTACCATAAAAGTGTTCCAAATATATTTTACTTCGATATGAAAAATCAGTGAAATTTGCTATGATCTGGTTCGGCTTTCATGCACAAACAAATCTGTTTTTTAAAAAGTTATCTTTGTTTTTAATTATGTTTGAATAATTATTATCAGAGAGGCCAGATGATTATCCAAATATTTGCTGATAATAAGAGGAAAATCGAAATAATATGATATAATATATGAAGAATCAGCGGAAATGGACTTGAAATATTTGAGCAAATTAAAAGTTATTTAAAACTTACAGAATGTAACTTAGAAATTTAATTATTTTACTAACTCCTAGTAACGGGTAAAAACAGGATAAAACGTGAATGAACAGTCAATTTACCATTATAGGAAAATGTGTAGTAACTTACAATGAAATAAATACAGCCTTTTCTCGTTTTACGAACTTAATTCGTTCCACGAAAACTGTTCGTTAGGCGAAAACTCGTAACACGAAAATTATTTTCCCATTACTTCCTTTGTAAAAAATGCAATCTGTCAAACTTTACCGAGCTTTCCTGAAGCGGATAGAGCACGTATAAGCAAAAATTTATTCGCAAATCGAAAAATAGGCATGAAATTGCTCAGTTCGGGTAAGCAAAAACTCGTAAAACGGAAGTTCGTAAAACGAGGGAAGGCGCTATAATGAACTGCGATGAGTTTGAACTATATTTTAAGATCGCAATTTTCTTTTAACTATAGCAGTTTTGAAAATTTTCCAGTTTATTGACTTAATTTAATGAAATTTAAATAAAAGTCATGAAATTTTATTTTTCAATCTTATTAGTCATTCGGTTAGAAACATAAGCTGCATTATCATTTAAAGAAATCCATTGAAAATAACGTTATATTCACATTTATGAATTCTTAACATTTGGTAATGGCGCATGATTCGATCATATAAAAATTTTATAATCAATTATAATTTATTAGTTACTTTTGTACTGCAGCTACTTTTAATCCTATACAAATGCTACGTACTCTTCCTTTTTCTCCGTTTCTGCTCATTTCCATTCTCTTTTTCTTCCTCCCTCTAACTACTTAAAAGATTCAGTAATTGTGTTATAGCCTCACATAAAAGTCTGATCCGTATTGTCGCACTAAAATGGTGCATTTATCTTATAATTATATTACCGTAATCTTCGTAGACGAACCTTTTGGTAGGTTAGTTATAGCCTATTGGAAAGCTTATATCTCCGCCGCTGTTTGGGCTATTTTCGTCATCTATAATTTTTGAAAATGCGAAAATTTCCTGATCATAACGGTACTAAATTCAACCGGAAACGTTAAATACTTTCTTTTTTAAGGGTGGTTTTCCGACACCCCTGCCCTCCATATGAAAAGCATTGGAATCAGTTTCGGGCATTTTAAAATTAGTTAGAATCAAGATACGAAGTCGGGATCTAAACGGTTGTTGGAAAAAGAAAGAAGTTCATTTTGGTTACCGTTAAAATTCAATTACGTTCCGAATTTTCCAGAAAATTAGTTTTTAATCCGAAAAAACGTGACTTTTAAACAATGAAAATTGTCAGTTACCATGGTCAACTCATTTGAGCGAGTGGTAATATTGGGTGTAAACTCGCGAGCCCCTTGACGATATTACGTCATTTTGTTTGTTTACATGGATTTCGAACATTTTTGAAGAATCAGTGAACCTATCCCCTTTGAATTAAAGAATCATTTTATTCGTTATTGTAGCATCGTTTAAAAAAATAATTAAATTAATTTCTTTAAGCCAAGCGAAAAAATTTTAAACGGTATAAGATTAAAATAGAGCCCCTTAACGATATTACGTTATTTTGTTTGTTTACATTTATGTTGATTTATATCTTTATGTTGAGCCTGGTTGAGTCTGTTTATTCTGTAATATTTACAAATAAAGAAGTTTAAATGAACTTTGCAAGGTCAGTTATTTTTATTTATCACATCACTTGGAAAATTAAATAAAATAAAAATTAAATTATACTTATCCTTAATCCTAATACTGGTTAATAATAAATAGAATATTCTGTTCTATTTACGAAGAAAGAAGTTACATCTTTTGTCAAATAAATGTCCGATCAAATTAATTATTTAAAAAAATCAAAATCAACTTTGTGACAGCGAAGCGTCACAGGCTCTCTAGTTAAGCATGAATATGAGAGCCAGAATATAATTCAACAATGTCCCAATATAAATAAAATGTGTGAAAATGTAAAAAAAATCGTATTAAAACGTAATTTTTTGGAGATTTACGAATTAGATTTGAATTTTTTTCTTCAAATTACTAAGCTAAATACCTCACCCTCGAGATATTTTATAATTTTAACGAAAAAGGTCTGCATATCAAATGTTTTTTTCATTTTTCATACATGCGATACGAATTTATAACTCCAGTAAATTATATGGTAGACTGTAAAAATAACTATTAAAATTGTTAATTACAACAAATTTCAGTGTGAAGTTAACTGAAGAGATTAATGAAAACACGATATTAGTTATAAAACATTCAGGCGCATTCTCTCTCTCTCTCTCGTACTAAAGCATTCAAAGCACGCTTTTCTTAAGGGCCTCACACATACAACGATCTGTTGTCAAACACGTTTGTCAATCGCGCGTACTTCACACACGCGACTGCCTGTTTGTCGACAAGTATGGCAGGCTATATTAGCGAGAAGTGCTGGGTATGATTAGTCGTTTTTACTGTGCTGGAATATTAGGTAATATTTGTTAATCATATTACAATTGGACCGAAAAAGAAAAGCAATTCTAACAGCAGCATTCGTCTTGTGCGTGGATGAAGAGAAGAAAATAATAAAATGGACAAAACTGGCTTTTGAAAAGAAAAAATATTCTCACATGAATTTATTACGAGAGCTACGTATACTATAGAATCCAATGAACCTTCAAATTTAAAAAAATATTTACGAATAGAAAACCACACTTTCTATCAATTACTAAGCTTAATCAAGCCACTCATGCCTTCCGAGCAATACACAACTTTTTGAATTAATGTCATATTACGTTGTAACTACTTCATAATGACTCTATTCCAATTATCTCCTTACCAAATGTATATTCTCCCTCCTTCCTATTACTCGTTTATCCCTCCTTTCCTCTATCATTTTCCGTTTACATGGAACCCTCTGCAAACGAAGCGGAAATTTACAATAATTTTCTTTATTTATATTATGGAATTTTTCTTCCAAGTCGATCCCTACCAACTGGAGTTCGAACAATTCTTTATATACTGATCGAACTTCTGTGACCGCTGCGTGTTTGCCACTAAGCGCATGCACGTTCTAACCTGTCTGTCAACACGATCGGCGTTCGACGGATAGACAGACCGCCGCGTCAGCTCGTCAACATGTCAGTCGGTTGAAAAACATCGCCATACACGTGACGATTTGGACGTAGACTCGACAAGTTTGTCTCAGATTGTTGGGGCCCTTTATAGTATAAGGACCAAAATACTATCCCGAGGTTTAACAATAACACGGTCGGCAAGGCAACATCAAGCATCAGCATCAAGGACAATTCTATCTGTGGTATGGCTAGGAAGCTTCAGTCACCTCAGTCACAAGCATTTGTCCTAGATGCAGGAACATCGCTGGCCTGCACGGAAGAGCAAAAGGAGGACCACATTGCGTCTTATCTGGAAACATGTTTCGACAATAATCCTCCGTCGGCCGAGACACCAACCATCTCTCTTGACGAAGTACTGAGGGGCACCGAGGATCCTGAGGACCGTTCGTAGGTGTCGGTCGCATCCATCAGGTCCCTTCTTTCTCGGCTTCCCCTTCGGAATGCTCCAGGTGAGGACGGCTTGCCGAACGAGGTTCTTCGGCAGCTCCCGGCCTCAGCAGGCACTCCTCTGACGATCAACTCATCTCTTCGAGTCGGCTACTTCCCGACCATCTGTAAGTCCGCTGAGGTCATTTGCTTGCCGAAGCCGGGAAAGGCGCCGACCAAGGCGAAATCCTACCGCCCCATCTCACTCCTCGGGCTCAGCAAGTTATTTGAACGTCTGATCCTGCCATTCATCCTCCGGCACACCGAAGATCACGCCGTCCTTCCGCTGCAGCAGTTCGGCTTCCGCTCCAAAGCCGTAATTACTGAAAGATTTTTGTTTGTAATTGTGGCCCCCTTGTTCAGCTGAATCGATGTGAATATAATACGGCGATTTTTTAAATATGTATGTATTATAAGTATTAAATTTGGTTAAAATTAATGCTGAAAGTTCAACACAAATACGTGTTAAAATAATTATTTTAATTCTTGTATTGTGGCAGCCCTGCTTTCTATATCTATACTATAAACCTTGATTTTGCTTTTTTGCAATTGTGGCTCCCCCCACCCTGCTGAATGGATCCAGTCGAAATATGCCATCTTGGTCATTTATTTATATGAGTATTATTCTATGTACCAAATTTTGTTGAAATCGGTTCAGCCAATTATTCCCTGATATATGCGTACGGACGGACGGACATCACGAAGATAATAGTGCTTTTCAGCATTGACGAAAAGCACTAATAGATAAAAGTACTTTTCAGCACGTATATATCAGGGAAGATCTGGCAGAACCGATTTCAACCAAATTAGGTAGTTACCTAGAATCTTCACATAAATGCATGACCAAAATGACATATTTTAACCGGATGGACCAAGCAGGGGTGTCACAATTGCAAAATAAAATTTTCTGTAGTTAGACTTCAACCAAATTTGGTATAATAGAATTTTCACAGAAATTCATGGCCAAAATGCCATACTTCGACCCGATTAACTAAGTAGGGGTGCCACAATTGCAAAGTTAAACATTTCGGTAATCATGCTTTTGGAAGAAATTGGCCGAACCGATTTCAACGAAATTTTGTATGAAGTAGTTGCGCAAGATAAAAAAATAATATTTTTAGGATAGATATACAAAGCAGGGCTGCCAAAATAAAAGTAATAAAATTTTTCTTTTTTATAAGTGTTTGCGTTAAACTGTCAGCATTGATTTTAACCCTATTGTAATTTTTACTATGTACACATATATATGAAGCCATTGATAGCATATTCGGACCGGATCAACTAAACAGGGGTGCCAAAATTACAAATGAAACTCTTTCAGTAACTATGGATTTGGAAGGAATTGGCTCAACGGATGTCAACTAAATTTTATATATATGGTTTTTACAAAATACCATAATGAAATCAAGATTTTTATAGCGGAGCTTAAGAGTAGAACTACCACAATTAATAAATAATAAAAATCGTTTGCCACTTAAAAAATCTCTTTCCTGAGCGAAGCCGGGCGTTTCGGCTAGTATTTCAATAAAAGGAAACAATTTTAAAGCAATGATAATATAAAAGTTTTAAAATACTCTCTAAGATGACTTTTAAACACTCAGAATTCTGACTGACTTAACAACATTTTGCGCGGGTACCACTAGAATGATGGGGTAAGATTAATGCAAATTAATTGCAGGCGTAGCTGAAATGGGCTTCTAGTAACATCACAAAACAGAAAATACACCGAAACTGTGAATTTCAACGTTATAAACATGGATTATCGTTCTTTATACAAGTTCTCTTCATTTCATTATCACTTTAAAATGTACTTGGAGGTACGCGTCCATAACAAAACGCTATAACGGGTACGTCAGCAAGAAAACGTTGCAAATCCCTGATGTAGAGAGACAGATGAAATGGTGCAAAATGCGAGTGTAAATCGAATGATTGACTGATTTTTAACTTATTGAGATAAAGTTGGCGCTCAAATGTTGCCTCACGCATTCCTATGAGAAAACCCATCCCATTTTGAGCGGTTTCGCTTTACACGATCTCTCTCAGTAATGCATACACAGTGCAAAGCGAGAAGGGATGGTTGGACAACCAATATGAAGGTAGGGCAGTTGGAGCGAGGTTATTGCATTCCGGCGAAGAAAATTTGTTTTCTAAAGTGTATAGGGGACTCGTTATCAGGCCCTCAAAATTCAACAGAGAACTATCGAGCTCGTCTTGTGGTTGAAGAAATTCAAGATCAAGCATTTAAAAAAATACTTGTGTCAAGTATGACTAATAGGATTGGTCGAAAAACACACTTTCTCGAAATCGATATCGGCCGGGTACGGAAATTATTCTCTTCCTTTCCACCAACCACTGCGCGAAATCGCAGCTCGATCGAAAAATATCTTCCGGGTCCGCCCCTGAATTTTGGAGAAATGTGCCGGTTAGGCAGTCGGGCAGTACACATCCTTGGGGGTTCGAATCCAATTTCCAGCGTCCCGTTCCGGCTTTATTTTGTCTGTTGGGCACCCTTGGGTAATATGTTGACCACTATTGAAGCCTCAAGTACATTTCGTTTCACATCAGCAATAGTGAAATTCACACATTTTGGGGTCTTTTTCATGTTTGTGTAATCAGGCAAACGCAGGCTCAAAAAGGTGTATGCGTGTAGCTTTTCGCTTTTTTCTAAAAGAAAATACCCAGTACTCATCACGAGGAGGTAGCTACACTTCGAGTCCCACCCATGCCCTACCCAACCTCCCAACCGTAAGGGCACTTACACTCTCTTAATGGGTTCAGTCACATTTATAGTCAGCTTTATTTCCAAACTAAGGAACCTGAGCTCATGATGCCAGTGCACTGCGTATAAAACCATCCCGGTTTTCCTGGCCGCACGCAAAAGACGCTGCTTATGTGACAAGCTTCACCATGCGCTCAACCGCTTATGTATGACATGGGAAAGCGGGAATCAGTCGGGCTATGTCATCATGGCTCTGCACAGACGACTTAAGCTGCTCACTGCCAATGTGTGCGAGCATTGGTGGAAATGCTATTGGGGTGTTGTTCCAATTGATTATCTCACAATAGTCAGCAGCTTTGAAGTTTATTGGAGGTAGCCAAAATTGGCGCACACTCTGTGGCTGCGTTACTTGCAGGAAATCACGGGCCTTGATGATTCTTTGCACCGCAAACTCTCGTATGTGTTGACGCTCATCGCACAACATGCACAGTAAAAGTTTTCATGGGGTCCGTAAAATTCATGTCGCTCATTGACTCGATCAATGATAGCACTAAATCGTGCTGGAAGGTATCTTGAGAATGAAATCATTTCTCATACATGAAAAGAGTCATCAGTGCAATGCCACCGTTTTTTGATGGAGAACCAAACTCGCTCATAAACTTTAACCACATATTCAGCTAATGTCTCAAGGTTTTTGGATGGATTTTTTGTGGCAATGTACAGGAGCAGGGCTCTGTTCGCTGCCGTGACTCATCGACTGCGGTTTAGCTTAACCGGGGCTCTGTCTGCAAGATCACTTGGTACGTTTGCAGATGATACAGCGACGCACATTTCAGAAGATAGCGCTGGTCTGAACTAAGGTTAGCGGGATCAAGACTCGGCGGATCTACTACAATTTTGTGGAACTTGACCACTGGAAGTGTCTCACAGTCTGCCAACTTCTTCCCAATCGGACCTGAAAACGTATTTGGCCCCATGGTTTCTCCGTCCAAGACTTGTAGTGGATGTCGAAATGGCAATTCATTGCAGTGCAATAGGCAGATGATCCACTGAAGAGGTCTACCTAGACGCTGCTCCAACAATACTATTACACATGCATCCAGTACTTACGGCTGTGCCATCGCAGCCGACAGTTTGCAACCTGCCACAGCTGACGTTCTGCTGCTTAAAAAAATTGAGGATGCTGAATGCAATATCGTCAGCCCCGCCTGACAAAGGCATCACGTGACCTATGTACTTGCTGCGGGGCTCTTGCAACAGAGAAATGTGCTCTTCGACGCGCACTCTGCGAAGGAACTTTCCCCCAATCTTATCCTGACAAATGGTCTAGTCTTTGCGCCCATCGAAATATAGACCGTCTGGCTCAATGATCTCAGCCTTTTCTTGCAAATTTCTTCTAGTTTTTTCCCTTTCTCTCTTCAATTTGCGCCGATCAACCACGAGAGAAGTTTCTGCAGAATTGATTAAGCCCACATCCTGAAGAACACAAGACACAAGAGTTGCGACTGCTGTGTTGGACAAGCCAAATCTGTCAGCTGTTTTAGCCGTAGCCGGCAGTCGCACCCACATCTGAGAAATAGTGGGTTTTCTTTCGTGGATTTCAAACAAAGGGTCAATTTTGTCAAGCAGCTCTTCACCGTCACTGTCTTGGTGAGTTGGGAGAAGTAGTGGCTCTGGATTACTGGTACTAGAGGCAGCACATAGTGACGTAGACGCGCTGTGCTTATCCTCCGCTGTGTGTCGGTGTCGATCAGCTAATGCTGCTTTCCTGAATTCCCTCTCTAATTTCCTCTGAAGCATCCCAGAAGTCTTGTGATCTATTTTGTCGATAGCCATCTGTCGTGGACCCCTTTGATCATTCTTGCTCTATTCGGGGAATTTTGTGAGATGGTTCACACGTACATGTAGATAAATCGCATTTGCAGGCTGCCACATCGAAAAGCTTGTAACTTTCTTTTTGAAAAGTTTTATTCTCTCCTTGTAGGTGTCCGTTTCCTTCCTATTGTCCTCATATGTCTTGACTTTAAGATACTTGTTGTTGTAATCTCTAATTCTTCCTTTGATTCTCTTCAGAGAAATAGTTGGAATCGAAGCTTTTTCCCAAATCTCCTTGGTTTTCTGAGCTACTTTCAGCCACAGTAGGCACATTTCCGGGACCACTCCGCGGCAGTCTCAACCTCACGCACAGAAAATTCCCCATTTCATCTTGGTATGTAGGAAGAGAGCGACCGGAAAGCTCGCATAGAGTACCATAAATGTCACTCTCAAAGACTTGGTGGGTAAATGTTTTAGGTGCCTTCGCCATAACGAGAAGACAGAAAGATGCTAGACTCAGACAGATCGAAATACAAAAGTGATGCTTCAACAGTCAGCGCTTGCTCAACACTCTTCAGGTGTGCCGCACGCCACACGAAGAGTATTTCCCTCTCCCCACCACTCCCACAGGGCGAGTGTTCCCCGTCCCCACTACTTTCCTTCCCCGTCCCCCTCCTGTGCCTGTGCCTGCCTGTCATAACTCGCCGTGTCTTGCGCGCTACAATAATCAACACAAGGGGGAATATACACACACATACACCTTTTTGAGCCTGCGTTTGCCTGATTACACAAACATGAAAAAGACTCAAAAATGTGCAAATTTCAGTATTGCTGATGCAATACGAATTGGACTTGAGGCTTCAATAGTGGTCAACACATTACCCAAGGGTGTCCAACAGACCAAATAAAGCCGGAACTGGACGCTGGAGATTGGATTCGAAACCCGAAGGACATGTACTGCGGGACTGCCTAACAGGCCCATTTCTCGAAATTTCAGGGGCGCTGCAGACCCGGAAGACATTTTTTGATCGAGCTGTGATTTTGCACAGTGATTAGTGGAAGAGAATATTTTCCGCACCCGGCCGATATCGATTTCTAAAAAGTGTGTTTTTCGACCCACACTAATATCCAATAGCTACAACGAGGTTGTAAAAAACCAGATGCGAATTTCGGCTACAAAGCAGCCGTCTTCAGTGATCACTCACCGAAAATATATTTTCGGCAAATATATTCTATTAGAATAGATTCTATTTTCGGTGAATGACCACTGAAGACGGCTGCTTTGTAGCCAAAATGCGCATATGGTTTTCTACATCCTTCTTGTGGCTATTGGGCATACCTGACAAGTATTTTTAAAATGCTTGTTCTTGAAGGCCCTCAAAAGTTAAAATCAATTTGTGTAAATTCTTTTCCTTATTCTGGAAAATATTTTTATGCATATTTGATACAATTATAGAAAATATAGCTTAGTGTTAAAAATATAGGATCCTTGAAGACCTTCAGCATTTGACAAAGACGTCTGCTTTTTGTACAATTCACGAAGTCGGTGAAATTCGAAATTATTGTATTACTATTGTTTATTTTCGTGTGCAATGAAACACTCGGGGTTTTATCATTTTCACTCGACAGTAAATACGCCATTAAAGCATTGTCTCTTTTATGATACGATTTTTTGTAGCCACGTCAGCGCTTTCAGCGGCTGGACAAGAAATTCTTCCTAAAATGCGCACATACAGGACTGATTTATGATTATTCTTCGCGTTAAGTCGGATTAAGGAAAGAATTGAGGTTTGCTCTGTAATGTATCAGGTCAAATGGTTTCTGAACGGCGCATTATCTTATTAAACGTTCTTGGGTGGGAGTCTGTTTGCAATGCATGGAACCACATCAAGAATTTTAAGCCAAAAGAAGACATTATTTTAGAAAATGGATCATTTTGCGAATGAAGCATTTTTTTACTAAATTATCCGTGAACATTTCCACAAAGAGAAAAAATCAACATTATAAGCGAAAGACGTGTATAACTCACAAGCTTGGCCACATTTTTATGAATTGAGCTCAGAAGCTGTTCTCGTATTTCTGGATGCTCCATTTTCCCCCAAAACCCCGGAAGGATACGCAATATTTCAGAACGACCCATATCCATTTCCGTGGCGAATAAAATATAACATAAGACACCCGCGTTTTTTGTTCCATTTCGAAGTCCGAACCAAACCGCGAATACATCACGGAAACGCGATTAAGCCGTAGATATATATAAAAAAAGAGATGTATTCCGGCGGTGCTGTGCCCTCCCGGAGAAATAATACATTACCCGGTATAGTGAGGGACGAGAAGGAGGGGTGCCTTGCGAATATATGCCTCGCAGAGTCCTGAGAGAAAAAACTCGCAATGCTCAGGTTATTTACTCTGAAAGCGAGGAGGAAGAGAAGTTTCTTATGTCACGCATAAGACCCAGGCAGTATGTGCGGGCTAGCATTTCCCTCTTGACGACTTTCCCCTGCCTCAGGCCGTTCCCTGGAAGATAGATATGATAGCCATTCCTCCCGCAGTCCTTTTCCTTTCTCCTCCTGCTACACCACGCTCTCTCCCTACTCTTCATATACTGAATGGCATCCTCTTCTTCCAACGCATCGTGGATCCCTATTTCTCCTTCTCTGGATTTTCCTATCGTCTCCTTCCTCTCCGTTGTATCATTCATTTATCCTATGTTTTCCTTCCTCTCTCACTATCTCGGTCTCAACCGGTTTATTCCATTCTCTCTTCATCTCTCTCTTTTCTCTCTCTATACTGCCTCTCTTCTCCTCCCTCTCTTTCTTTCTTTCACTCTCTTTCCCTCGCCGCCTATGTCTCCCCTTCTCTATCTCCATTTTTGCCTCTATCTCTCTCTCTTCCCCTCTCTCTCCTCCTTTCTCTCTCTAATCATTCTCCCACTCCCTATTCCCCACTCTCTCCATCCCTCCTCTCTCTCCCCTTTCTGCACTCTCCCTTCCCCTCTCCTACCTCTCTATTCAACTCTCCTCTCTTCCCTTGTCTCTCCTTCCCTCTCTTCCCCCCTCACCACTTCTCTCTCCATCCTCCCTCTTATCCTCTCTCTCAATTTCTCCATCCCCTCTCTCCATCTCTCTTTCCACCCCTTTTCCTCTCTCTCTTTCCTTCTCTCTTCCCCTTCTTTCCCCCTCTATCTCCCCTTCACTCAACCTCTCTCAATTTACTCTCTCTTTCTCCACATCTCTCTCCTTCCTTATCTTTCAGCCCATCTCCCATTTCCTTCCTCTCTCTCGTTACATTTATATTTATATTTTTGTTCTAAATTTCATTTATTGATGTCTATAGTGAATTTCAGTAGGTTTCGCAGGTTTTTCATACCTCCCTTCTTGTGTGGGTGTTTTCCTGCAGTGGGTATACTACATGGATTTCATTATTCAGCAGTCCATATTTTTTCCAACAAACACATCTTTTCTTTTCCAGTATCTGTATTTTTATTGTTACTTGTATTTACATTGCTAATGTTCTATGTATTATTATATACGATTCATGACGAGGGGTTAGGTGGAAGATGGGACTTCTTAATCTCAATCTCGCCCCAAATAAAGACCACATCAATCAATCCCTCTCTTTCCTGTTACTCTCTTCCTTTTCATCTCTTCTCTTCACTCTGTTTCTCTCTTCCCTTTCCTATCTCTCCTTCTCTCCCTCCATCTCTCTTTCCCACTCTTTCTCTCTCTTTCCCACTCTCTCTCTCTCTACCCTTCTTTCTTACTTTCTATCTCCTTCCATTACACCTCTTCTCTCTCCCTTTCTCCTCTCGCTCTCTCGATGCCATTTCCCCGTTTCTCTCTCTCCTCATCCTGCTCCTCTCACTCATCATTCCCCCACTCCTCCCTCTCTCCATCTCTCTCCCTCCCGCCTCTCTCTCTCTCTCTCTCTCTTTCCCTCTCTCGCCCTTTCACATCCGTCCATTCATCCTTCTTCCACTTTTTTTACCCGGGGAAAATTTTGCTCTCCTAGATTGCTCACATACACGGAAGGAGCCTCCCTCTATCTCCCCCCTCCCTCTAACTATCATCCTCTTATCCCTCTCCCATTTCTCCTCCCCTTTTGTTCATATATCTTCCATTTCATTGGTCGCCGCTCCCTATCAACAGAACGCTCATTCCTAGCCCTCTTATTGGCCGACGAACAGAAAAATAAACAGATGAAGAGGAACGCACGCAATCGCCGTGATTCGCCCACGCGGTGCGGCGGATTGATTATTTCGCCCGGGAGGTTATTTAGCGCCGGAATTTCACGAGGCAATTAAGGAAGGTTGATGGCCGAAAATATTTGGTTGCAATTAAGTTTCTCGGCGGATCGTTTTCAGTGTTAGTTGTGCGATGGATCGATGGTATAGCTTATATGGCTTTGGAGGTTTTTGTTGTACTTGGCTGCTAATCATGGGAGGTTTCCTCCACCTCATCCTCAATATCTCTTAGGGTTCTTTGAACGGGTTATTCTATCCACCGTAGATGAGCAGTTTATTTTGGGCTGTTTATCTAATCTTTGTAATTCGGAAAGAATCAAATTCGCTATGTCATGCTTTTCTCAAAGGATTTACGTTGAGGACATACAGTGGGTAAAAAAGTATTTGAACAGTCAGTTTTTTGAGATAATTTTATTAGAACAGCAAATATTAACCCTATAATTTACTGAAATAATTGTATCTAAAAAATATGTTTCCGTAAGATTAAAAATTTCTTGAAATCATTGAAACCAAAAATATCTTAAAGAAAGAAAATTTTTAAGGCCAAAAAAGTATTTGAACACTCACAAACTGCCAGGCCAAAATAGTATTTGAACACTTTCAAACTGATAACAAAAGTTGTCTTACATACTAAACACGATTGTAATGTAATATTAATATTTTGTATGCATGCCTTTGGCATCTATTACTGCCTGAAGTCTTCGGGTCATTGAATCGACCAGCTTTTCTGCCAAGTCACTTGAAAGTTTAGACCATTCTTCACAAAATATTTTTTTAAGTCTGTCCTGTGAGAAACTTTGCGTTTTCTCACCTCTATGTCCAGAAGATGCCATAAATTCTCAATTTAGTTGAGATCAGGTGATTGGGGAGAGGTTTTCAACTGTCGACAAACATTGTACGTCAACCATTCCTTCGTAAATCTCGCAGTATGTTTGGGATCGGTATATTGTTGGAACATGAATGTATCACTTATGCCCAAGTTTTCTGCACTTTTTAATAAATTAGCCCACAACACATCAACATACTTAGAGGCATTCGTAATACCATCAATAATGACCAAATTGTCTACTCCTCCAGAGGCCATAAAACCCCAAACCATGACATTTCCTCCCCCATGTTTCACTGCCACTTGAATATTTTCACCTTGGAGAGCTGTTTTTGATTTTCTCCAAACCGACTTCTTTCCATCAGAACCGAGGAGGTTAAATTTACTCTCGTCGGAAAAAATCACTGTCTTCCAGAATTCCGTCGGCTTATTCACATACATTTTTGCAAACTCAAGTCGCTTTTTCCTATTGACTTCATTGATGAAAGGCTTTTTTCTTGGAGTTCACCCATGTAAATTTGCTTTATGTAGAATATTTCTAATTGACTGGGGACTGAAAGTTTTGCAACTAGTTGACGCAATGTCATTTGCCAAGTCTTGAGCACTACTAAATGGGAATTTTCTCACCTTTTTTAAAATATGACTCTCCTCCCTGCAAATCAATGCTTCCGGGCGCCCTGAAAGTTCTTTATTCTTGGTCATACCACATTCTTTCTGTTTTTTCACCACATACCAGACAGTAGACGTGTTCAAATTAAATGTTTTCCCAATTTATCTATAGCTTTTCACTAAACTGTGAAGAAGAACATTTTTTTCGCGCACTGATAGAGGTAATTCACTGTTTTTAGGACTCATAGCTATAGAGAACCTCACTGAGAACCAGAATTATATCACTAACTAAAGTAAGATGAAGGAAATATACTACAATTTATGTTAAATCTGTGTATTTGAAAGCTTACTGAAGATAAGCACATTTGAACACTTTGCATGTGGTAACTACTTTGTATGCATTGTATTGAACAATTGTTCAAATACTTTTTCGGCCTTGAAAATCTCGTTTCTTTTATATATTTTTGGTTACAATGATTCAATGAAATGTTTAATCTTACGAAAACTAATATTTTATTTTTACAATTAATTCAACAAATTATCAATTTAATATTTGCTGTTCTAATAAAATTATCTAAAACCGACTGTTCAAATACTTTTTTTACCCACTGTACCCTGAACTCTGAACGCAAATTTTGAAATACAAAATACCGATTTTAAAGCTGTTTTACAATAGGGGAGCATAAAATTCAAGTCTGTATGCTAAGAAATCGGGGGTCATTAAAGGCGAACGAGTGAAAAGGAAATAACGCAACTGATTAAAAGGAACAAGGCGAACTGGAGGGAACATTTCTTGATAAAAGATTCCACGATTAAATGAGAGATTCTAGGAAAAATCGAAGGTAAAAGAGGTTAAACTTTAACTACCGACACTCAGTTTTGTCACGCCAATACCGACGCCTCGTCTCACAGACTACTTCATCTTCTAATCCCCATATCTCGATGATAAAGCTTGCTAAGAGCGCTAAAACTGTTTCCCTTAGTTTAACATCAACAGAGCAACCTCTATAATTCGAACTAATTAATGCAAGGGCGTGTTCGGATTATCGAGGTGTTCGAATAGCTGGATTCATGTAAAACTATTATGTATTAAATTTCTGCAAATACAACACCAATGGGGGACTGTCAAAATATTAAATTATGTTTTTTTTAAATTCTTTGTAATTGACTTACTTACTTCCTGTGAACATTGTTTTGTTAATCAGGCTTCATTATGCAAAACAAATATTTAAAATAACTCTTTCAAATATCCCGCGAAAACGGCATCCTGGTTGGAGAGAGTAGTAAGGGGTACGTGACGTCATCGCATGCCTTACGACCGTACTGAAAGCACGCGGTTTTGATACTTCGTCCAGTTGCTTTTCCTGATATCGTAGCTAAAATGGACGATATAGAACTTAAGAAGGATTATAAGTATTGTCTGGTACCTCAGTGCTTAAATACAACAATTAAAACTCCGAGAAAATTGTTCTTCACGCTACCGAGCTCCCTGGGAAAAAATTAGAAGCGGAGAATATTATACTGGAAAGCCATGAGAAGATACGCATCTGATATATTGGAACGCACAACTGCATTTGTCTGCGAAGATCATTTTAATCTAAGTACTAGCTATATGTACGTACGTAATTTTATTGCTTCGTATTTTAGTTTATGACTTATGTCCGCATTACATTGACATGATGCATATATTTCTGTAGAACGTTGAAAGAGTAAATTATATTCTTATGTTTCAAAGATTAGCATATATATTTTAACAAAACCTCCATAATCTAATATACCTATTCTAAATACTTAAGACCAAACTTACGGAAATCGTTGGGCTATGGATTTATTAAGCAAATAATTACTGTTGCAGTGCATATATTTAAGTACCAAGTTTTTAATCAAATACTTTTACAAATGTTACATATTAAGTTAGTTCTGTAATTAAAATATTTTAATAAATTTGTTCACATAATATCCACGACAGCATGGTATTTTGAAGGATCATGTTTTGCTAAATAAGGGCAGTCATGACACTCCACAGCTAAATCTTCTTCTTCATCTACAACTATACTCACTCCATAACCTCTTTATCTTATTCTGTGTTCAGGGCAAATCTTGCCTTTAACAATACAAATTTTTCCTTCTCGTTCCAGTTTAACAAAACCAACAGCATTACTAACATAGTCTTTCCTCATTGACCTCAAAGGGAGAAAAAAGCCATAAAAGCAACGATGAAATTCGCGACATATACAAAAGAGACATGCAGTTATTTCAAACACTTCTACAGTTTTTCTTTTCCCAAGTAGGTAATAACTAAGGCAGATAGACACTTAAAACAACAAATTTCACCACATTTCCTATAGACAAGACCCACGGAAACTAAGTTAATTCACATTACTTTTGTATATTTGTCAATATTTGAACTGATGATTCTGTAAAGGCAGATGATGGTGATTATTCACCGAAACCGGTCGTGTTTTATTTCATATATTTTGTGGAAATTAGTAAAAGTTTAATATAAATAAAAAATACTATCTAGCATTGTTCGTGTTATTTTATTGTGGAATTCCACGAAGTCTCGGCCTCGTCCATTACCTTTTGTTTATTTATCTAACTATATTTTACTTACTAGATACTAGGACAGCATGGGTAACAATACATAAATAAATATTCTATAATATTAGTTAAAACTGGAGTTGTTTTATCCATTTAATATGGGAAAACTGTTTTAAGACGTCAATATATCTTTTACATATCTTCTGCGTTTCAGTCGAAATAATAGCACTATTACAATAATTGAAAATAAAAGCGCTACATCAAACTTGTTTTATCAATTAAATGTAATACAAACCTGTCCGCCTTCGCTCCACGCATTTCAACATCTGAATATTGCTCGCTACGACTTCCAATGTACCGCAAAAACACGTACGAATCAACGTTGGGCAAATTATCAGATCTGGCTACACAAAACCCTTCATATGCCATTTTGCAAAATTCAAAGCGAAATAAATGCAGGAAGGTGCAGTACTTCTACCAATATTTCTTCTAAGACGGAATATAGAGGAAAACAACAGAATTATGTCTTTCAAGCTTCTATTTCTATATCGGCACAATAGCTTCTAGCACGGCTAGCATCGGCTAACATGCTTGTGGCATGCACTGACGTCACTAAACACTCGGCAAACTTCGGCTACCAATCGGATGTGATCGGGTTCGGTATTAACTCGTCCGTTTTAAATTGTTTTTTTTTTATAAATATCTCTTAAAAATTTAACGAAAAAACTTTATATTTGCCTATCACAATAGCCATACAACACAACTTCATAAAATTTTCGGTAATTTCCGATATTTGATAGTCCCCCATTAATGTACTTACATATCACTAAAATGACTGAGATATCCGCGTTGATGGACGGGAAAATTGTACTCTACACTGGGTCGTGGCAGTAGGAATGAGCGATATCGACTCGGCCGGCCGTGCCGATATCGCTAATTCCTTTTAAAACAATGTCTCAAAGAACTTCTATTCAGCAGCGAGAGGCGTAAGTAGTGGACTTGGTTACAAAAAAAGATTCAAATTTCACTTTCTGACGCTTGCTTCGCATAACCGGCACATGAGACCTGGTGTTGAGAAACAGTTCAGATTACGGGGAGTTCGGATTAATGTGGGTTCGGATTGTAGAGATTACACTGTAATTGCCAAAAGGTTTTCTTTTTTGTACAAAAAATGACCAAACCTAACTATTTAAATTGGCAATATATGTAAACAATACCACAAGAAAAGAAAGAAAATTGTTGATACAGTATTTTGAATACAAATTTATTGTCTTAAAAAATCAAAACTTATTGCAATTGTATGTTTTTAAGGATATATAATTACATTTTAGCTAAATGGATTACAAGAAAAAAAAATTCGATAAAAATAATGTCACATATGCGTCTGTGAACTTTGACGACTGCTTCCACTCAACTGATCGTTTTGAAACACTACAAGCTACACCCAAATACTCCATCTATAGTCATTTTAAGGTGCTAGGACGCAGGAAGTTTCAAGATTAGGTAATAGAGAGCAACAGGGATTACAAAAAACGCACTCGCCTCACAGACGAGTGGTCGGTAGTTAAGGGTTAAGGAAGGAAATGGCATAAGTTGGTAGATAAATTGAAGAATAATAAAGAAATGAAGTTTTTGGAAGGCAGGAGACTGTGGAAATCCGTTTTTTACCTATAACCACAGACCTGTCAGCGAACGGATTACCGACGATGTTGATGATGTTAGAATGAAAAAATACTCCAAAATCTCTCAATTCAAAACCTAACCGTTCGTTTTTTCGTATCTATCATTTCATTTTTCTTCTAGTCGTACACAACGCTCTACTCATTTCAACTTGAGCTCTTCCTTGGGATATATCTCTTCGGCTATTTCCTTCGACAACAACTTTCTCATCAAAAACACTCCTGTCTTCCTTCGAAATCTATTATATACTTAAATAAAACACAAACGTTTTTTAGCCGTTCTCTTTCCAAGTTAATGGAATGCCTCTGCTTGAGTGCTTTCAAAGTGATTTCCTTTCGTAAAATGAATTGTTCGATGCTATATTTTAATTTGAAATAAATTTAGAAGCAAAGATTAACAATTTTGCCAAATTTAGAAGCCTCTAGTATTTTCCAAATATTTTCTTGGACATGTCCCATTAAAGGGATATTTTATTAGTTATGCTTTCTCCGTAGTATTTAATTATCGATTGCCTTAAAGGCCTGCTGTAAGCAATTACACAGAATTACAATTGAATAACTTTAACTTTCGCATGTATTCTAGAAAATTCTATGAACTGTTAATTAGTAAAAGCTGTATTTTGGATTTCACTTCACTATAGCATCGAGTGAAATATTTTCTTATACATTTTTATTTTTGTTCTGCTATTTCATTTATCACCGAAACATTACAAAAACTTTTATTATGATACAATAATTTTCTATCGAATTCTGAATCTTAAGCCCAAAGCTGCTAATTCGAAAATAAGTAAATGGCGTTACACTAGCTAATCTTGGACGCTGTAGGAGTATATGAAATTACGAGGAAATTTTAAATGTGGGAAGTAATAACTTTCTGAACCCGTCGCGTAAAAATAAGGAACGCTTTTAAGCAAACGGGTTGAGTTTCCATGATCTCTCCTCATCCCCCAATTTAGAAAAGGGGTAACCAATCGTAAAATAAAATAGGATCTGTTAGGTCTTTACGTCTAAATACTACATCCTTCGCGCATTAAAAGTTTAGACGAAATGTAATTTCGAAGTTTTCAATTTTCGCCGCGGCGTAATGACTTGACCTGAAATTCACTCACTCATTGAATAGTACCGGCGTCATATTAAATCGTTTTCACATTCCATTCTTCGGAAAATCTCTCCATTGTTGCAGTTTAATAGAGAGAGAAGATAACTATAAAAATTTCGAAACCAATTCCTGACCGCTTCCGAGAATGAAAAAATAATCGCGGAAAAAATGGAGAACGTTCGAGTCCTCGAGAAAAAAATCGAACCTTGATAACGCGCTGGAGTGGATCCGACGGAGCGAACCCTCAATTTTTTTCTCGATGGGATTCAATATTTTTTTTCGGGAGTACTACCTTATAGAATTTTGCCATATTGACTTCCACTTCCACTCACCTCTCTCTCTCTCTCTCTCTCTCTCTCTCTCTCTCTCTCTCTCTCTCTCTCTCTCTCTCTCTTCTCTCGCTTATCCGAAAAAGGGAGGGCATATCTCCCTTGACTCTCTCTCTCTCTCTCTCGATCTCTTTCTCTCTCTCTCTCTCTCTCTCACCCGGACGCAATTTTCCGTAGACTCCTTTTTTCCTCTCTATTATCGATGAATCCCAGGAGAATTTTAGGATCGGCCTCTTGTCAAAACTCTTCGTACAGTCGGACACGGAAAATGCATTAACCGCTCCCTCTGTATGTATGTCTCTTTGTGTGTTCCTCTCACTTTATTATAGGTTTATTGAATAAAAAACGATGAGCTGTTTTGGTTTTCCGATGTCCACCTTGCAAGTCTACTGTTAAAAAAACATGTCACTACCTCTAGTAAAATTAAGAGTGTTATATATATATATATATATATATATATATATATATATATATATATATATATTGGAATTTTCGATTTTTTCTGGTGGTTTTGGACCAACACCAAGGTTCCCTCCAAATTTCAGCTCTGTGGAATATCTAAAAGTACCTTAGGTTTTATATCATTATATATAATATATCCTTCGTAAGAAGCAGCTATTTATAATAAATAAATATATGTATATATATATATATATATATATATATATATATATATATATATATATAAAGCTATATGTTAAGAGGTGAAATATTTTATTGGATTTTGAAGAAAAAATTATTAGTGTAAGATATTGTGGGGTTTCGCATTCAATGAAGTCTGAAGTATTATATGAGCTACCGTTTGTCTAACCGTTACCACGCAACATTCAGAAAAACATGAAAAAAGTCGTTTGAATGAAGACAAATGTTCCCTTTCGATACAAAAAATAAGCGTCGTTTCGATTTTTAAATACAATTCTAATTTGTTTTGCGTGTCCTGGGCAAAGGGAATCCGGTCTAGCGGAGGCTGTCTCTCTCTCTCTTCACCGCAATCCGTCAGTTCTAATTGAAGGCAAACACGCTCCCTCATTGATGGGACGCAATTTCATGCTGCGTAAACAGAACCTATTTGTTGACGAATGGATATTCGAAACGTCTGCTTGACCTCCGTTTAATTGATTCCGTTATTCAGAACCTTCGAGGGAAGAGTAGTTTGGATAGGACGTTGTTCTTTGTGCCCAAGTGTAGGCGTTTCCGATTATGAAGAGGCCGTTTTTGCATCTCATCTCAGAAAATATTTGGTCGCATGATGATGATGATAATACATTACACAATAAAATTATCAAAGTACTTGATTTTCGCGAAGAGCTTTGTGCGAGTTTTTTTAAGGCGTCCATTACAAAAATTAAAAAATAATCGCCTTATGTCCATCTGTACGCGCGTGTCATCTCCGAAACTATAGAGTGCATTTCAATAATGTCTTCCTTTTGGAAAGACAGTCTTTTTTCAAACCTTAACTTTTTGTCCTTTTATGACTTCCTTTTGGAAAAATTTTCTGTTTTTGTCCTTTCTTTTCCAGTGTCATGTAATTTTAGTAGGTTGGCTGTCTCAGCGCATGTTTGTTACATTTTGCTATTTGCCGCAACATAGGGCAGGTTGTTCCGGCTGTGAATCGCCGTCTTTCTCACTAGGCGCCTTTTTCAGACCGCCAAACTTTCTGACACGCTGCTTCTTAAATGATTTGATCTGGTTTTATGAGCGATAAAGAACAATTTGTCTTCTAGAATGAATGCTTCAGTTTTTACTTTAAAAATTGCAATCATTAATTTTCAATCATTCTTCAAATTTCAGCCTCTCGAAAAGCTTTCTATTCCAATAAATCAGTGTTTTCCAACCGGTGATCTGCGGAACACTGGTGTTCCGCTGGCATAGCCTAAGTGTTCCACTGAAAATATTCGTACGCATATAGGTGTTCCGCCAATTTTTTTCTCACTCCAAAGTGTTCCGCCACTCAAAAAAGGTTGAAAAACACGTTTTGAATAAATTTTGACTCTGAAATAAGTCTTCAAGCAATTATAACAGTTTTATTTAGAATAAGCTATGTTTTTCCGGCATTGGTAGATCGAATCCCGCCGAGATCATGGATGCTTCTGTTCGTCATACTGGTTTATATATATGAATGAACCCGATGGTCTAAATATCGCCCTTGAATAAAAATCGAATTATAATTTTGCAACATTGAGGCTATTTTTTTATCTGTCTTAAATAATGTTTACGTTTTTTTAATTTGACAATGTTGGGATTAAATCTTATCTCAAATGCCCACTTTTAATTACTGAATGGTAATTTTGAAAGTATAAGTCACTTTTGAACTGCAGAAATTGAAATTTATGTGATATGATTTATCATAATGTAAATATGTCTTTTGTTACTATGAAAAATTGTTTCTAAAATTATATAGAGGCATTGGTTTTTTTCTTGCAATGTATTCAGAGATTCATATTCGTAGATATTTTTTAATTTATACGTAACGTACCGTGCTATATTCAATTAAAAATAAACACTCTTTTATTGTTTTATGTGCAATTGTTTAAATAAAGTGTTAATCTATATTTGCCCATTTTTACAGGGGAAAAAATATTGGTTTGAATTATATATTTAATCAACTGGCGGCGATGAAACGGCGGCGCTGAATCGTCCCATTGCGCCTCCGCCTTACACGCACGCACGCATCAAGTTCGCATCTTTCGTCTGCCATTTATATAGCATAGAGTCTTCTTCATGTAATCGCATTGGCTTCTGTGTAATTGAAAACATTGAGCTGGTGATAGCAATAAACGGCATCCTTATTAAACTCGATTAGATTTTGGAAATCCGCCTTTGATTACAATAATCGGATGATAAACACAACCTGTGGCAGTAATAAGCGGCACAACTACTTTGTTTGGTTATTGGATTCCTCATTTGGCCACAAGAAGCGAATAAAGTTAATCAAGGAGACTTGGGCGCAGTTTATGCTTGAAAGAATTCCTCCTTAACCGTACTATACGATGTCTAGAGAGAATGGGGAAATCGAGTTTGGGGAGAGAGGTATAAATAAAGGTGAACGAAAAATAAAAGTGCACTCCAAAATGGTATGACAGAAAATTTTAAAATATGTTCTTAATTATATTTTGAAGGTAACATTTTTATAGGGGCAGGCAGTATGTTTATGCATATGCATTCAAAATCTTATCTAAATTGACCTGTAAAACTTGTCATTGAGGCGTATGTAATAAAGGATACCAAAAAGTTGCTAAATAATTAACAACCGTGGGCCGATTTAATTGTTAGTAGTAGACAACGATCTTCAACGATCAACACTTGACGGATTTTGATGACATTTAAGAGATATGAATAAATTTTAATATAAATCCTTATGCAAAGTGAAAGTTGTAATTAAGTGATACGGTCCAAAATCTCGTTTGGGCGATGAATTTTAATAAGATTTTTTCGTATTAAATGTAATCAAAATCCGCCAAGCAGTTCAAGAGACGAATGACGCGACAGACAGACGAGATGTGCCCGTAAGGCGTTCTGTTACTCTTGTTCCGCCTAAAAAACGGAAAGAGAGAGAGAGAGAGATAGAGTGGATTAGTTATACCGAAGTTCACGGGAAATCATTCCAGTATTTCACACGGTCCTTATGGTTTGTGTCGTCCGACGTTGTCCTTTTGGATACAACACTCAAACACTCACCGTGATATTTAGTCTAGCTCTAGATGTCGCTATGTACTTAAAAACGTGTTTTGTCAGACAGACTGCCATGGCGATGTAAGTCCTTCAGCGGTGAGTCGTCGACTGTAGATTTTTTTAGAGTAGCACCTAATATCCGAATATCGCCAATGACGACGGCTGCTTTGTAGGCAAAATTCGCATTCGATTTTCCCAACATTTATATAGCTATTGAAGAGATCTTGTCTAATACATATATTAAAGAGATTCTGTCCTTTCTGTTTGCACTTTTGCACAGTTACATCAAATTTTTTATTTGCATTTTAAAATCACTTAGAATTGTGATATGAATACGGGACTTGCACCAAACGACACATAAAATAACGGATATTTATTTTTCAGCCATTGATTTTCGAATACGCGTCGAATCATTCCACAAATTCGTTATTAACACGAAAATTTAGCCAAATTTTAGACGAAAAATTTTCGTCGCCCTGATCTAGCAAAATTACATCTAAAAGCAATGACGTGAACTTTGATACTGTATTTGAAATCAATTGTGAGAACTCTTCTATTATAGTTTGAATGCATTTTAATCGAAAGGGAAGTAATGATGGCTTAATTTGAACGATAGGTTTGTTTACTGCAGTGCCATTTCTAAAGCGTGGAAAAAATGCGGACGAACATACGATATTAGAAATGGTGGGAGAAGATAGGATGCTAATAAAAACAATCAGGAAAAGAAAAGCAAATTGGATAGGGCACATATTGAGAAGACAGTGTTTACAAAGGACGATCTTAGAAGGAAAAATTAGTGGAAGAAGAGGAAGAGGGAGAAAAAGAATAGGAATATTAGATAATATAAAGCAGGGATATACTACTTATAGAGGTATAAAAGAGGCTTCTAGGGAGAGAGAGAAATGGAGGAAGCGATTCAGTTAAAACCTGTCTTCGGACAGAAGCATGATGATGATGATGATAAATGCACCGGCCATACGTCAAATATCTTGCTTAATTATAGAAATAAATTAATCATAGTCAATAGAGTAATTTGCTTTAAACTGCCCAATAAAATTTGCAAACGAAAAGATATTTTCAATGTACGCGTGAAGTATCTTCCTATTTGAAATGTTGAGTTGTCCACCATTATAAGTGCAATGCATTGGAATCGTTTCTGGCTTAAAGTTTTTACGCTACGTTTTATTTGTTTTAAATTTACGTGAAACTTTTCACATAAATTCTCAATCGGTTTTAATCTTTCATGATTTTGTTTCATTGCAAGCTCTTTATGAAATGTCGAAAAATCGGAAAAAATCTAATATAAACTTAAAATATGAGGGAGGAGAATGGAAGAGAGAAAAGGAGGAAGAATGAGAAGTGCCTTAAATTTAATATTTAATCCACGCATACCCGTCATATTGACGGGCTTTTGTACTAGTTACTTTAATTTGATTTTATCACAAAAAACGTTAGCTCTGTTTGTCTCCTTTGGAAGTAAGTTTAATTTTAGATTTTTCAATTCTAATTTTATTTCCTCCTTGTATCGAGTTTTAGCGCTACAATCACCACCGAATTTTGTCCTGGAGGTAAATACTTCGGTTTTGCTTAATTATTATTATTTTAGTAAATGTACGTCGTTGGTGGTTCCAGTTCTCAAGGTGGAAACGTTTTATCATTTTCATGCTGAGGAACAGGTTCTGAATATAATTCAAAGTGGAAATTAATACGGAATATAATGCTTTAGAGCAGTTCTTTTTCGAATTCTGGTGAAAAAATGGCGGAAGGAAATGTCTTTCCCATTAGGAAGTACCAAATTACTCAAGGATAACTAATCTTGTTTACAGGGACCGGTCGCTTGGTAACTCTTTACTACCGTCCACTCTATCCGTTTTTCCTCTTTTAAAGAAAAAATTCACCCCTCCATCCCTTAACAAATCCCTCGAGATATTTACGACATCCTCTTCCGCAAGTACGGTATGTTTACTGCGACTGCTGCGGTAACCAAAGCGACGCGATTAATTGAAAGACATAGCACCTCTAGATAAGCTAAAGTAAGTTAGATAGGGAGTTTTCAGCTTATTTTTAATAAAATATAATGTTTTAAATTATCAAATTTCCTTGCTCGCGCGATGTTGTGGAAAATAGGGTTAATAAGTACCGTGAATTTGTCGGGGAAAATTATTAACCCTTCCTCAGCTTGGTCGGTTAACACTTTTTCGGGCAGATATTGTGTCGAATCGTCTCTTCTGAATGATCGCCGCTGAATGGCTGTTTTGAATTGCAACAGAGCTTTAATTTTTTCGGTTTTCGTGAAATAAAGATAATCTTGTACAAAGGGAGAATGGAGTGCGCTCGTTGCTTTAAGGTCACATCGCCCATCCATCGGAATGACAGATCAATAGTTGCGACATTTAAAAAAAAGAAGAGGGAGATATTGAGTGGCTACAGTGAAGAGACGCGACCCATCCATTTGCTCGGAGCCTAAAAGACGCAAATGTCTCGGAGGTTTGGCTGGAAATTAACTGCGATCACCTCTTCGGCGCTATACGTTTAATTTATCGGCTGCAGTGGTTTAGGCAGGGGGAACGAATACCTTGGCAGCCGAGCACGATGCGCAAATACTGCCACACGATATTTTTTTCACAGGACCAGAATTATACACGTCTGTGTGTATGTCGACCGGCTAGAATATATTAGTCCGTGTAGAAAAAATCATCATTATCGGATCGAATGTTCGAGTTATAATGTAACAGGAGATAATCGGAGAAGAAATCCTGATACAGTGCCTCGTTCATGAGAATCTAAAAAAAAAATTGGATGAGTGAACGAAATTATGCGAAATTTTGTATCTTTAATTTCCCCAAGAAATCTTTATTTTAAAACAATTGATTTATAGCTCTGTAGAAATTATTATTTTTTCCCTGCTTGAAAATATCTCTTATATTCCATAGAATGCAGTGAGAGGTGCGTCAAGATTTCTTGCTAAATAACCTGCAAAGAATCTTTCCCATTATTACGACTTGGATTTATTTATTTAGGTTGCTACTAAGGTCAGACGGCAATTAGATGTCAAAGAAAATCAAAAAGCTCTCTTCATAACGCTCTTGCCCTTAGTTGCCTTCCTTGGTATTACTATTTTGTAATCAGCTATTGATTATCACTGCCAAACAACGGACGAGGTGTGTTACTGGAACTAAAGGGACGGTCTTGTCTTTATACTGCTTATCATTGGATTAATTCCGCTAATTTATTATAGCGAGTTCTGCTATTGGCATTATCAATTAGAAAGCGAAATCAAATATTCCTATACCTATAATGATCAATGCTCTTGAGCAATGTCTGTCTTCTCAGTTACATGCTAACGATAATCATTCGTGTTCCTCTCACTGGTTCAGAAGTCGCTTAAAAAAACCAGCCATCGCCATTCTGCATTGGGCTCACCTGTAGCACTTATACTTTCAACGAAGGACAATATTTAAATCATTAATTTAATATATGGCGCTTACATTACAGATGCTGAGTTCCTGGAAATTATAGCATAAATTCGAAGGAAATAACACCCTCTAAGTACTCCATTAAAGTAAAATTGTTTATTTTCCTTCCCTCGTTGGTCATAAATAAACAATTAACGTAATTTACCTTGATGTGATTGAGAGGACTTGCCCAGAAAAAAATCGACGCAAGAGCATGAACTTAATTGCCTTTATTAATTAGGTTTGACCTGCAAGAATTTCGGTCTCCAAGGAGATCCTCCTTTCACCCCATTCTTTCCTCACCTGTTGACGTGAATATCAAATTTTTGCGGGACATTATGAAACGCGTATTTTTTCCTTTCTTTTCTTCGACGAGGCGATTGTTTACGTCCCTTCACATCTCTCGGCAGTTTCACGCTCCCTCCCTTCTCCTCCACACCAAGACCCTCCTCCATCTCCCAATTTCCACCACCTTATTTTCCCTATCCACCCACGTCTCAATTTTCGCCACGCTCTACCGCTCCCCTCATAAATTCCCCGAAAAGACCAAGGTCGGCCATCTTTCTCCCCCTTCCCCCTTCATCCCTTTCACCAGACCTTATCCTTTTAACGGTGTTTCGCTGTCCTTTTCGACGTCTCCCACGAAACAGGCCTTCACCTCTTGAACCAGTCCCAATTTTCTTCCCACCATTCGCTTTCTCCTTCCCTTTCTCCGTAACCCCTCCTCCCGCCTCTCCTCCACTCCCTTCTTCCCTCTCACCCTTGACCTTATCACGCCGTAATTGGGCGTCGTTGAGGTTCTGATGCTGTTGCGTCTTCGTCTTCTCGCCGTCAGAGGGAGGGAGAAAGGGGGGGGGGAGAGAGAGAGTCTGTTTACTTCCGCAGGTCCTTAATTTTCTATTCCTAGTCTACAGGTTTGTCGTTGAAGATTGCCAATTGTAACGGGCCTCTTACTTCCCTTTTTATTTTATGCCCCAACCCGTTTAATTTCTCGCATACCCTTACATGGCGTTCAAAACAATTGTGTATATATATATATATATATATATATATATATATATATATATATATATATAAACAAACGCTTAAGGAAGAGGAAAGGTAAATAAGGTAAATGGATGACAACAAGTTTTTGAGGTGAGGAAGCCCAGTGAACACTTTCCTTTAAGAGATCCTCTGGGGTGTCGAAGAAACACATTTAAATACGTAGATTGGAGTTTTCGGGGGTTGATATATATAAATATAGATAAATAAAATCAAAATAAATATATACATAAAAACGCCTTCGTATGATATTTCACAAGGGTGCGTCCGTACGCCCGTCACGCTTAAAAAAGCATTCTCGGTCGGAATTAATTGCCGAGATTTTGTGCACGCACAGGCGGCCCAAGGTTACGACCCGCGGAGGATCGAAAATCTCGGAATAGAGTCCAGGATCCAATTCCAGGGACCTTTCTTTTCTTCATTTGATTGTAATCGCAGCGAGTGCTGCACACAATTATCATTTTTAAAATGGTTTGGAATGGGGATAAGAACTCGAGATTTGTGCGTGTGCACAAGCAATTACAAAATAAAGTTATATTTATTGCAAAGAGAAGCCAAATCCGTTCCGGATTATCCAATGACTAATATAAAATGTTTAACTGCATTTTTGCGCGTTATTAAATATGAAAAGTTTTAACTGCTATGGCGGCTCGCTTTGTCGCCATATTGGCGAGTCCACTTGTATTATATGGTAAATGTTCATTGTAATTATTTTTTTTCAATTGTTGTAGACTATTCAGATTTTGTTTTTTTAGATAGCAACAAATATGTCGCTGATCTATTTTCAACCATATTTTTGTGTTGCGTTTTAATTGCGCAAAGCAAACGGTTTGGCAAATTGTGTAAATATCTTGCGTCAACTTTTCAAATCATCAAAGTATAATAAGAAAGATTACTTAACATTTATTTCTGTGGGATTCCTTTAATGTTGACAATGGAATTGTTTCTACACGTCCCATTTTGAATTAACATTATTAGTTACGGTCTACATCTGGAACTAGTTTAATTTCAATTTTATACTTCATTCATGAACATTCGTAATTTTGACGCACGACTAACTGGACTAGTATGTATTAATTTATTTGTAAAAGGTACGGATAAACCGGATAACCGATTTTAGCGATACTCAGAAAAACGAGGTTCTAGCAAGCATAAACGCATGAGGAATAAAAATAAACGTCGCAAAAATCACTAAAAATCTATGCACACGATTTCTCATACATGCAATAAAGGAAAAGGTGCAAAAGACGCTCAATATCAGCTCGTGTTTTTAACGGATTCATGTAAATTTGCCTGCGAGAGGATATTTTTTTGTTAATTGTTTGATAGAAATGTAACAGAATGAATTACGAGCAATATAATACAAAAAGGTATAGAATGATTCATCTCTAGATCCTATAAATAGCTCTCGTTATTAGCGCCTTAAAAAATCGCTCATGTATTCGGTTTGTCTGTCCGCCCATCCGTCTGTCTGTTCGGGAAATATCTCTTGAATCCTGAAACTTGGAAAAGCAAAATTTTCAAAATAGTGCTGTTTACATTAGGGTTAAACATAGTAAAAATTTGGTGGATTAGTGGTGGTGGTTAGCAGTAAAGGAGTAATCGGTGTCTTTTTCCAACCCCTTAGTTTCATTTCTGCCCCATTAATAAGAAAAGCAAGATATCGGTACAGGTCATTATAAATGAACATTTTTAAATTAGTAAAAATTCAAATAGGAGCTCGAGACATAAATAGCCCTGTAGCTGAAAGACTGCGATTTATATTTTTTTGGCAACTGAGTTTAAAACTGTTCTGAATGAGAGCGAAAAATTGTTTTTAATTAAATAAAGTGGTAAGTTTTTCCGATTTTTAACAATGGGAAATATCACCTGCCATGTCCACTGCTTTTAAATGGGGAACATATTATTATTACATAGCTTTGATAGAGTGTTTTTAAAGGGAATTAAAAGACTGCATTATGTGGCTGTAGACCTTTACCAAAGTTGTAATCTAAGGATGACGTCACTATCCTAAAACAAGAAAAAAATCGCCAGATGTAATTTACTCTGCAATTCTTCCCTCACTTGTACGTTGTAAACTTGTCTGATAGGTGAATCATCGATCGGAATTTTTAGAAATTCTTCTGTTTAAATAGCATTATTTGACTTTTAAAGCTTAATGGGTTGATTTGCGGACGGCGAAAAAAATGCATTTTTTTGCAGACGATGTTTTTTCTATTTTCCGATTAATTTTTTCCCCGATATTCGGGTTTGCGCTGCTTTGCGTTTCATGAGAGTAATCTTCCACGCTCGGGACTCAATTAAACGGGGATAATTAACCCCTTTTGTCTTCGAGTGCATTGAATGGATGTGATGCAATACGACGATCTTATACACCAGCGGATCCATAGTTATGGATTTTAGAATTAATACAGTATAATCTCGTAATTATGTGCTTTACTACAATGACGTAATTTTCAGTTTTTCGTGTTTATATCAATCACCTTCACACTCACATAGAGGCACTTATTGAAAATTTTAAACTATGTTCTACTTTTCTGCATGGTTTTCATCAAATGTAGCGAGCGAAATCTTTAATCTTAGTCGGTCTAATTTTAAGTAAATATTACTTTGTAACTCATATAATATTGTAGTTTTTAGTGAGTAATAAGGAAGAAGAAAATTGTAAATCTTTGTTGGGTAATTGTATATACTATATATATATTATTATATATAAAGTAGTCTAGATTTGAAACGATGTCATATTACCTTATGCCCGACTTGTAAACTTTGTTGAAATACATATAAATACTTTGGCATGTTTTTAGAGGGTACCGAGAGGGAGGTGTTATAATGAATCGGTATTTATGTCCTCCATCTTGAATCAAAATGGCGTCCAATAATTATTTTTGGAGATAAGTATCCATCGATTATAAAAGTTTTAAATATTATAATAGGACCATGAAATCGTTAGTTTTTGCCAAACGAATTTCAATTATTGCCTCCTACCCGACGAGCTTTCCATTTGATTCATTCTTATACCGTTACTTCGGCCAGTAATTAGTGCGAAAAATTTTCACCATAACACACTTCAGTGTGCCTGCAATCCAAGCAAGTTGGCAAATTTGAAAGGTGGACATTTTGAAAAAAAAGTGTTCCGAAATTCTAATTGTCAAGAGAGTAATAATTCAAGAACAAGCACTTAAAAAAGTACTTGTCTCAGCTATCTCCAACCGCCACAACAAGGTTATGATGTTTTTAATAGCCTTTTTGTGGTTATTGGAATTACCTGAGACAAGTATTTTTCAAGTCCTCGAATTTTTTCAGCCTTAAGACGAGCTCACTAATTCTCTGCTGTAGAGAGTAATAGTCTAGAGACTAAAGGTCTCCAAACTTTTTTACAAGTGGACCACTTGGTTAATAAATTTAATGCTCGCGGGCCAGAGTATCAGCATGAAAAACCTTTTGAAAATTTAGGCGCACAATATACAAATGGAGACTATTTTCGTGTTAAAAGGTGGTTTTGTGAATTGGGTAAATTACGATTATTCTGGGAAAATTTTCAGCATGTCCAATCCAGCTTTTATTTTTTCTTCACCGAATATGAATCGAAATCTGGCATAAATGGAGCACTACTTCGGTGGATCTCTGCCACGCTTTGTGACCAGAAAGACCCGCAATTATCCCGTCCTCCGTGCATTTTATGACAGTATGACTGCGCGTGGGTGCTAAGACTGCTGACGAAGAGAGAAAAGGAAATGGGATGGGAAACAATGTAACACAGTAGAAGCGTAAACATAATGAAATGACAATATTTTTTTCGTTTTTGTTACAGTTTCTTTGAAAATTTCGTTAACGTTTTTCGTTACGTTATTCAAAAATAACTTGGTTATTTCGTTACGTTATGCATAACGTTCTCCAACGCTGCTTGTAAAAACTGTTAAAGACTTATTAGAGGCTCGAGAGCCACATTAAATGGGGTTGCGGGCCATAATTTGGAGAGTATCCTAGAGAGTAGGGGTCGACACCCTACGGGTCGCGGACCAAATGCGACGCCCGCGAAGCTATGATGAAAATGAGGTCGGGAGAATTTAATATAGGCAACTTCATCTTTTTCAAATTAGTTATGGTCTCAAAACCTTTTATCTTGAAGTATTAACGCCAGCATGTTATTCAGAATTTATTGTCACCAATATGGGACAACAGAATCCCGAGATAACTTCCGATATAAAAGCTCACCCGACCCGTCGAAGCCTGCCGTCCTGCCTTTTAATGTGGCCCTCCAAAATATTTGAAACTACTAATGTGGCCCACCATGAAAGAAAGGTTGCCGATCTTTGGCCCAGGGAGTTGAAATGTTGAAGTGTCGGATGGTTTGAGTTGGAGACATTCCTTTTTAACTGCTAAAAAATCTTATTATTGTTATTTAATCTATTTGCTAACTTTAACGGAGTGAAATTCATGCATTCGACCGGAAATGGAGAGTGATAGTATAGTATTGTTTTCGTGAAAAAATAGAATTCGAGATTTCAACGGAAACACACGTATTATGGTATCCTGAATTCGTTTTTAGGCTGGTTTCCAAAGGAAACAGCCTTATGAAATGGTCCTGTCTGTGTGTATGTGTATCCCCTACTCACAACTTTTTCACCAATGGACCGATTTTCATGAAACTTGGTATGCGGCTCGTGCTGCCAGGGCCCAATTCCGAGCTATATTTTATTTGGCGAAGAGTGAAGTCCCGGGTTCGATTTCAGGAACGTTTTTTCCCCATTTGTTTTACATAGGAAATCTCAAATCCATTCTGTAGAGATGTTTTCTTTAATACATTAAAATATCTTAAAATTGTGATTTATCTTCAACAATGGACAGTTGATGCATACATATTAGCGCATAAACTGACATTTATTAAATTTGTTCATTTAAAAAAATATATGCAAAATATAATGTCCATAAGAGACTTTGACATTGCTTTTAATATTTGAAATCTGATAATGCTCTATTAATTTATTTTCTAATTTTTCTCTATCATTGATAAACTATGAATTACAAATGGTATTTATGGTTTTAGATTTCCTTAGAATGACACATATTGAAACATTTCCTGTCAATATAAGCAATCAATTTGGGACATCAACTTTGAGAAACCAGCCTGCATTAGTACTGGTTTGGACTTCTTGTTTATTATTTTCTAGAAGATGTTTGTGCGTGTAGTAGGAATTTTGTGGACGCGCTCTAACCGAAAAATTACTTAACAGTTCAACACAAAATTTTGCATTCAAATGTTTAATTAGAATATTATGGTTTGATTAGATTTTGGCTAGAATTGGTCCACCGGAAGTTACTCTTGACATTTCTTTTGCCATATATGTATCTTCGTTAGAACTTAATGAATATAAATATTTTTCTTTATTAAAGTTGTAGACAATAAAATTATCTATACCTATGTTTTGTTTGAAACATTTTTTCATAGAACGAATTTTTCAGAGATATTTCGGTTATCCGTCTGAATTAACAAGATGGAAAAGTATACTCCATAAATGAAATACACAGAGATTTCAAGGGCGTTCTTGATGGGAAATAGGTAGGAAACGGTATCGAAAGAATGGGCGATTCTCGAATTTTTATCCCCGAAACTATAAGTCGTAATTATATGGTCTTGGAAACTATCTTGTAGTAAATGTTGTTCTCTATCCAAATAAAATTTTTAATATATTCCTCACGATCATATAAGAGGACGGGAGAGAAATATAAGGATTTTTAATAATTTGCTAAGAGAACTAACTGTCTTTGCGATTGATTTAAACAAAATATGCGATGTTTTGCTTGGTATTTTCTCGAATTTTTATCTCCGAAGCTATTAGTCGTAATTTTATGGTATCGGCGACTATCTTGTAGTAAATGTTGTCCTCTATCCGAATAACTTTTTGAAACTATACCTCACAGATCATATAAGAGCATGACTTATAAATATATGGATTTTTAATTGTTGTTAGCTGAGAGAACCGTCTTCGCAATTGATGTAAAAAATATGCGATGTTTTGCGCGGACACGGCAGCGACACGGCCACGACACGGCCACGGCACGGCAACGGCACGGCAGCGATACGGCAGCGACACGGCAGCGACACGGCAACGACACGGCCACGACACGGCAACGGCAACGGCACGGCAACGGCACGGCAACGGCACGGAAACGGCACGGCAGCGATACGGCAGCGACACGGCAATGGCAGCGGCACGGCAGCGGCACGGAAACGGCACGGAAACGGCACGGCAACGGCAGCGACACGGCAGCGACACGGCCACGACACGGCAACGACAGGGCAACGACGACACGACGCGCCACAGACACAACAGCGACATTGCTAAAAAAAAATCCTCGGACAGTCGTGTCGTGTCTTTGCCTGCGAAGGGGTCCAATATGAATTAGTCGTCCCGCAACGCACAGACACTTTTTACAGTCATTCAAATATTTTCCTTCAAGTGCCGTTCTAGCGTCATGAACGAGGAGCATCTAATTGAGCTTGTGAGAGGTTTTTTGTTTCTCCAACCCTTTTCCTACAATTGAACTTTTTTTCCGACATTATGAAATATTGGTTGAATCTGATGGAATCTTATATGAGTTCTTTGTATAACGTGTAGTTATTCGCCTTCTTTTCTTTTTAATAAACTTTCTTTCATCATCTCCATTTTCTTGTTCTGGCGTGCATCTTCGCTCAAAAGCGATGCAATGCAAATCAACTCCTCGTCGGAAAATATCTTCACTGAGTAAAAGACGAACTGAGACTGGGGTAGTTGTCGTGTCGTTGCCGGCCCGTGCCTTTGCCGTGTCGTTAAGGGTGAGTCAACCTTAAGTCGTTCAGGAAATATAAGGAAACCATCTGCCTCTGCTCAATGTGTCAAAACAGTCTGGGACAAAATCACCACTGATTCCCCTGCACAGGTATTCAAGAAATGCTGCTTGTCTTAACAGCATGAGAGGGAGCGAAGACGTCCTATTGTGGGAAGAAGAGGAGGACGAACCTAACGACTCAGAATCTTATGCAACTTCAAGTGATGAAAAGTGAGGAAAGGAAGAAGATCCAGATAATAATAATCGTACGCATAACAAGAAGGAAAAGTATACTCCAAAATTCACAGGGATTTTTAATTCGTTCTTTACGGGAAATGCGTATAAAACGGTATCGAAAATTGGGATTTTCTCGAATCTACGAAACTTTAAGTTATAATTATTTGTATTCGCAGAACTCTCTGTGGTCATGGAATAGCTTGAGAGAGAAAAAAAATATGGTTTTATAGTTGTTGTTTGCTGATCGAGTAGTCGAAACGATCCATTTAAACAAAATATGTGTTCTTATGCTTGGGATTTTCTCGAATTTTTATCTAAGAAACTATAAGTCGTAATGATGTGGTCTTGCGGACTTCTCTGTGGTAAATTTTGTCTACCCTAATACATTTTTCAATCAATACCTTACAGATCATATAAGAGCTAGAGAGAGAAAATATGGTATTTTATTGTTGCTTGCCGGGTACCGTTTAACGAGATATAAGTTTATTCAAGTTTTTATATAAAATAGAAGTTCTAATTGACGGATACCGTTCAAAAATCATAATCTGGAGATAAATTTTAATATTGATCACTAATAAGTACTTCATTTAATTAAAATTCGCCCAGTGGTTTCAGAGGTTAAACATGCGGACGGACGGAAGAGACGTGTCCATAAGTCGTTTCCTTACTACCACTTTGCTGGTAAAGAACACCTAAACTGTGATGTGGATACAGAACAAGTTTTAAATTTTTCCTGTTTTTCTATTTTTCTTGAAGGATTTTCCAAGGTCTTAGGCTCGCGTTCTATACGGCACCGTCATAAATTTTTGGCTTTTACAGTATTTAGTTTTAAACGCGCAGTAAATCTGGCGGCCAGGTGAACTCCTACGGGAAAACTGTTAGCGATGATAACTTTTATAACTATAAAACTTGACGGGAAAAACAGATGCGCATTTCAGCCACGAATCAATCAATCACCATCAGTGATTCTTTTTTTATTACGAGAGCGGAAAGATACGCGCACGAATGCATGCCATGCGACTTATTTAAACACCCTAAAAAGGACAATACAAATGGCTGAATACAATAACAAAACATTGCAAAAGAGTATATCAGAAGCGATGCCAAAGAACAATTAAATTTTTGCCCATAGAAAGTTGGTATCCCTGCTTGGGTTACGTGAGCAATTTATATCATTTCCTTACTGCCCTATGCCCTAAAAGTCCTTAGTGATAAACTTAATGAAAACCCATAGAATAGATGAAACATGCAGACGGATAGACGGACACGCCCTGACAATAAGGGGTTCATTATTATTTACTTTTTGTAAAGAACGCCTAATGAATGGTTGTTGAATAGCCACTGAGGACGTCTGCTTTGTATCTGGTATGACTCGGTTTTACCAACTGCATAATATATCCAGATGTAAACTAGATTATTGATTTGATTTCGGCAATAGGGTGAAATCGATTATTCATATTTGGTATCAGAGGAGAACAACTATGGTGAGATCGTCGGTAACCCAGCAATCGAAGGGGGCTTCAAACGCTTCAGCCGTTTGATCAGATGAGACCTCTGGCCAAGCAGTCAGCAGAGAGGTTTTTTTGGATTGCGTGCAATGGTAGGAGAATCGATCGGCATTATCGAGGCAACATGGCGTCGGTGCGAATTTTTTGGACTGAAAAATGGTTTGGTAAATCCTTTCATCACCGTCATCAAAAGTGAGGAGATTTCGCCTTTTCCATTCTTCTCCCCGATAAAACCTTAATGTTTCAATTTTTAATGTCAGACTATTTCTGCAAATAGTCGTTGGGGTTAGGTTTTTGCTCCCGTAAACGTTTATTTATTGATATTTCAACGTGTGAGGGTTTTTCTGATCGATATCGGTTGCTAAGCGGCCGCCGCGATGCTCGAGTTTTGTTTATTCAAACAGGCTGATTGACCGCGACAGCGGTAATGACAAAACGAAACGACTTGTGCTGTTTGTATAACAAATTCAGCCGCAATGACGAACGAAGCTGTCGTAATGGATATAAATGCCATGACTAATAAAACTGTCACGACTTATTAAGCCGAACAAGATGGAGAATTAAGAGCGAATTCAACTCTTAATCTCCCCGCAGAGAAAAAAAGATAATTGAAAAAAAAATAACTGACTTTTTCTGCAGTAAAAAAATCAGCTGTCTCACATAGATGTTGGCCATAATATCATCGATGAACAACCATTTATGCGTCGATTATCGAATTTTAAACTCGTAATTTTTCCTGAAAATTAGGTGTGCGTGTGTGTTTTAAACTCAATTACGCGGGGCGTCGCAATAAAAAGCTGCCCTCTCCGGTTTTAAAATTACTTACTTTGCCTGTCAAATTACGTCACAGAATTCCCACGGGAGGACGGATTCCATTTTTGAGCTCTTCCGTTTTGTTTGCAGAGTAAATTCTCATTTAACATCACGCCGCCGAAAATATGCTCACATATTCAACCACACAGGGGAACATGAGGGGAATTCGAGGGGTCATCGAACACCCTCAAGGGGGCTCAAAGTTCTCGTTACGAAATATTCAGGCTTGCTTATATTTGTGTGTGTCGATGCAAAGTTGGAACTAAAATAAATATCTGCGCGGCGGAATCTGGTTTGGGAACCTGATCTCATTCGTCCAGGCGTTTTACTTTCGGGATTAGACGACCGTTAATGCTTTGACTTGAAAATTAGGACAACTTGAATGTAAATGCGTGATAAAGTTGTGGTTTTTCGCAACGTAGAGCTGTTACGCTTTCCATTTACTTCTCCAAGAAAAAGTTTGAATCCACTGCATTTAAAAATATAAATTTTTCTGAACGCTACGCCAAGGTTTACGGAGATGCATAGATCAGGAGACTTAGCTGAGATTGTTGTAGGTATAGCTGAAGAACATAGGTGCTTTTGGATACACAATAGAGAAGATAAAACTGCGAGATCGATTGTAGGGCAGAGCGATATCGAGACACGTTTTTTCCTAGGTCGCTCAGGGATCAAAATAGGAGAGTTAAATATCTCCAAAATTATTGAGCATATTCCAAATTGCACTCCTTGCCACCCATCATTTCGTTGAATTGTAATGAAAAACGTTGATTTAGACAAACATTTTGCAACTTTGCCTCCCCTGCCCCCACCATTTCGTTGAACTGCAGGATAATGCGTTGATTTAAACCTGGATGTAACGTCACACTTGGTTTATAAACAGAAATCGGTTGCTACGATAGAGTTGGTAACGTCACAACAGCAAGACCACCATTGTTTCGTCTCCATGCAGCACGCTCGCGTGACTAAGAAACCCATGAAAACAAAGGGGTCGATATTCTGCGTTAACTTTCTCCAAGAATTATTCCATCCTTACGTTTATCTTTTTCAAGCGGCCATCAGAGAAAAATAAAACGGTTGGTTCGTATGGCTGCAGATGCATTTCTTCCTGCGAAGCTTAAAAAAAAAAACCTCCGCGGCCGCTAAAAAAAGCCTTTAGCGCAAACGGGGCAACGCGGATCAGCTCCCGGAAACGGCAGTCGGGCCAATCACTCCTCCCTTCATAGACTTTAGAAGCCAGCCGAGTGCTTAGAAGGAGTCCCGTGATGCACCGTGAGGGCGGGGCAGTTCGCGTGACAGAGGCAATCCTACATGTGACGAGGGTCCAATCTTTTAGTTTTCCGCTCCGTGTTCGTCGTACGGAGAGGAAGAAAACGTAACATACGGAACGCTAGGGGGAATAATAGTTCGATCTGTGCTCTTGTACAATACCTAGCGAATGCGAACGGCTAATCACCCGGTGGCTGCATCGTTGCTTGAGGCACAACAAACGTTTCGTGCGAATTATTATTCAACAGTTGCTGCAAGCGTCGCAATAGAAACTATGCAACACTGATGGAGTCAGTATTCGCATAACTAGCTACAGCAATTCTGAGATCCGTAGTAACATCCAAAAATGGCAATGCTCACCTCATGGCTGGGATCCAATTTAATATGAAAAGATCGAAATAAAAACAGGATTCGCACTTCGTTTCCAAAGCAGTCATTGCCGATTATTTATGTAATTTTTATTGCTATTAAAGATCGGTGAATAATACTAAGGATAGCAGTTTCGCAGGCGAAATGCAAATTTGGTTCTCCTTGTAATTTTATGGCTATCAGAATTATCTTAAGTAACAATAATATAACAGTTAGTAAAAAACGATGGTTTACTAACGGTAAGATCCATTAATTTACCAAAAGAGTGAGTTGCTTCCTATCCAATTACAATCGACTTAGAAGTTTTTTCCCCTCCCTCTTTTCTTCTAATCAACTTACTATTTTTCACAAAGGAAAATAATTATGTAAATTCTACGTACGTATGTAGAAATATGCTGAAATAGAAAAAATCTGGAAAGCAGGGAAAAGTTTTTCCTTGACAGGGAATCGAGCCCTGACTGATATTCTATTTATTTCAACGGCAGAAGATCCGTCCGACAAGTGATGGATCTGGATTCGATTCTCAATCGAGGCAGAACATTTTCTCCTTTTCGAAATAAGATATTTTTGCTTTCTCTCTCTCTCTCTCGATCCCACCTGTTTGCCTGTTGGCATCTTACTTGGATAATTTGGCAATAAGTCTCCCTTCTAATTAATTTGTGGATCCTGTAATCTGTAAGTCATAGTGTTTTCGTCTGCTTCCTTATAGGCGATGCATAGATTTACGGAATGCTATGGTCTTATTAACCCATTATATCGTATATCAAGAAAAGAATTTAGAATATTTTTTAATCAAAAGAAGTGTGGCAAAATATGTAATTAACGTGAATTTACGTGTTAGTTAAAAAGACCTTTATTCTTCCTGCACAGCGCATGTAAAACGTTTTAACGAAATTACGTTTGAAGGATTTATGATTTAGACTAATTGGTTCCTCTTCCAGTCACGTGAATTTAAAATATTTAAATGGTCTTTGTAATAAGGGCAAATGAATAATTCCGGTGTTCACGTTTGACTCTTTTAATAAACGAGGAACTCTATGGAGAGACGCCTTTAGATGAAATGCTTATTCTGTTATTTTTAGCCTACTTTCCAAAAAATGGAAAGTAGTCTTATGAGATCGCATTTTTAAATATTTTAAAATTATGATATCGGAGGGGGATTTGTACTGTTCTAAGGGGAAAAAATGAAAATTCTTATTCTTATCACACAATTTTGATTCTAGATCGTATTTGTTTGAATTTCTGTCAAAAAGTTTTGTTTCGGCGTTTTGAATGCCATTTTTTCGATTTGTTGCTATGGTGATGATTATTGCCGAACTCGGCTGGAGCATAGTCGATAAATAAAAATGAAAATTACTGCTACTACTAACACGAAAATTTGTTAATTTTGAAGGTGGTATTTATATATTAAAATGGCATTGAAAGGAAAGTAGGCGGATTAGTTCTTTCCATAACTACTTTATATATTGTAGGCTGCATGGCTTTCGGTTTCACTGAGTTACTCGGCTGTTGTAGACGACGTTTCGCCGGCGTTGCAGTCAGCGTCCTCAGGTCATCTGACCGAAACCGAAAGCCACGCAGTCTACAGCAGAACGCCGTGAAAGCATTCGCACCATACTTTTTATATTGGTATGCGACTGCTTAATGGCAGAGGATTACCTTGGAAACGATAATTATCTATGCGCGCGCAAAACAAATGCCAGAAAGTGTAACCGGAACTCAGTGGCGTAACTGGGGTACGGCGTAGGTGGAATTTGCCATAGGCGCCGCTTGCAAAAGGCGACAATCGATCCTGAAACAAATGCCAAAAACTAATTTTCCCATAAATAAGTATTAATTTAATTCTTAACTGTTCAAGTTAATAAAAACTCTTATTCTTTTTTAAAACGCAGGAAAAATTATATTTTACTTAAACAAGATGCACTTTAAAATTTTGCCATAGGCGCCATATCTCCCAGGTACGCCTCAGCCCGAACTTATTAAGGCATATAGATAGTTGCAAAAGAAGGTCATGTTATCAAGATCGCAACAAATGAAATCGCATATCAAAATAACCCTTCGAAAAATCCCTGCTAATCACGAAGAATGGCACATTATCTATTAGCAATGCAAAACAAATATTCTACGAGAAATTTCAGTCCTTGCACGGTACATATATTACGGTCGACAACTTAGCCTGATTTTTTATTCCTTCCCGGATTCACCCTCTCCTAAAAATAAAACTCAAATGTGATTTTTCGTCCCCTCTCCCGTACCATTAATGAGCTATTGTTACGTCTTTGCCAGTCTTTGCGAAATGAAAGGTTGGATGAAATCGTTTGCTCGTTTTTTACGCACTTTCTTGTCATTCTAGTGGTATATGCGCCACCATTTTCTCCCTTGTAAGACTTCCAAACACCCGTTTCGTGGCTTGGATTGGCAGACGGACGTGTTTTCCAGTAGTTCTTCCTCATTTCTTTTTTCCCACCTTATCGAATTATCGTCCGTATGTTCAAACAGGTCGTCTATCGCGGCGGCTGAACCAGAAAGCTGTTTTGGCGCGGAGGTGTCATTGAACGAGTTCAGTTTTTATCTCTAACCGCTCCGAAGCGCGCCGTGTCTAAACAAGACGTTTTAGCGACGAAATCCCACGCACTCTTATAAGTTTTTTAATTCGCCACTTTCAGTTTGCTGCAAAAGTAACGAAGCAGTTCTCGTTTCGATTTGAATAAAGTTCGGCGTTCGACTTTGCGTCCGGACTGATCTTCAGCCCTTAATTGATTCAAAATTCTTTAAATAGATGCAGCAACGTCTTGTTCGAGTTGATCGATCAGGACGTGTTGGAAAAACTCTTGCTTTCAACGAAATCAGCCCGTATAAATCGTGTTTCGCCGTAAATGGATCGAGTTTATTTAAACTTTTGCACTCACCTTATGCAATTTTAGAAGCTGCGGGAGGCTGCTATTGAAATTCCGAATGGGTTTTCTTGCTACTTCATGAGCATTTTTTTCTTATAATATAGTTTTATAGCGATAATGCACTATTCCTTGATAAGTCGCAAGGGAATTTCAAGATATGAATTAAAATAATAAAAATTGTTTAATAAAACGACAGCAACTTAAAGTGGCAGTAAGCAATAACAAAACAGAAAAGAATCAGTAGTATACAATCAAAATAATATTTGTAAATAGAGCGTTTCGTTACATCTTTAACAATCTGTAATCTTCGTTGACTGAATTTTTCTGCAGGGTTGAAAACTCCATTAAATTGAAGTAAAATCTTTGGGTTGCGTACCAAAGTATTGAGTCCGTATCACAATTTTAACGATATTAGAACAGAACATTATAGTTTCATGCACTGATTTACTCGTAAAATCAAACCAGCGACGATATGGAGGGAAAAAACCTAAAAGGGAAAATATTAGAGATTTCCCAAGGTCGTGGCGAATTTCAGATCTGTTGTACCCTCGGAAGATGTATACAAATATTGTGGCTTTTGATTATGTGAGGATATCTACATTCCGTCTCTCCTTACGCGTGCCTATGGGTGATTTGATGTTTGGGGTATGTATTGTTTTCTTTCACCATGGAAATAGGATATGAAAGCGTTGTTTTTCTCGTATTTTTCATTTTACAATTCACCAGCTCGTGAAAATTATTTCACGATCCATTCGCTATGAGCTTGTAGTAGTGATTTACACAAGCATAAAACGACAAAAACCCACGACGCAGATAATCTATTCCCTACCATTTCACCCAATCGGATTTGTTTGAATATGGTTACTAACTATGCCAAGTGCATTACTTTTTATATATTTTTTTAGAAATTGCAGTAGCCAAGGAATGGTCTCTAGCGTCTTGGACCAGGTCGATAACGACATAAATGTGAAAATAGAGCATAAAATATCTTTTGAACTCGTCTTTTATTACAGTACCGTTAAATAGTTTTTGCATCCTGCCAGATTGTAGCGTTAATGGAGTCGTATTACAACGTAGTACGGGGCTCGTTCTACTTTTACATTAAGAGGATTAAAGATTTTTATTCGGAGTGGAATCGTCCCAATTCGCTATACTGGGGAAATCCGCTTGCGCGGAAGAATACACTTGGCAGCTGAACAAATGAGCGCTAGCGCGCGTAAATGAAACCGGGAATCTCTCCTTCGCCATTTCTACGCTCCTTAACTATTGCAGCGGCGGGGGAGAAAACCCGTGAAATTCAATCTAGGAAGATCTAAAAATAAATTTTACGCGATTTCGGGATCGATCCAGAACATTCTCAAGTGATATAAGATAAGCATCCTCTAAACGTATATCTAGAGCCGTATTTTTTTAATGAGATCGGGTATATTTTGGAAGAGTAAGAAAATTTTACCATATTAAAAAATTTTTAAATTTTTATCTCACTGATGGTACTTCGTTTAAATCAATGGTTCTTAAAATTTCCTGGACCACTTTCAATGAAACAGATTTCACGCGAACCACCAATATCTGTAAAACCTTATAATATCATTAAAATATTAAGGATAATCCCAGTTTCTCATTATGAAATATTGCTATTGTACATTCTGTTATTAGTGCGATCCCTGAGCCCTGAATGTTTGAATACATTTCTTCAAATCTTGGCGTAAAATTGGATGGAGATAGTCGCAACGTTGAATTGATCTCAACTCTGTTTCGATGATTTATTTTCGTGTCTATAACAGGTAGGATGAAGACAAAGTTACAGGTACTCGTAACATGAGGGGAACTTTTTTTAGGTTTTGAGTAAGGCGCCGTATGATTAGTGATATTCCTGAAAATATTTCCTAAATAATTCAGGAATTATTTTTAACGCGTTTAAAAAATGCGCTTCAGTTTCACTTTGGGGTCTGTCTGTGCATTTTTTTAAATTGAAATTGCGATAGAGAGCTGAAATTTGAAGGTTAGATTTTTGTGCTACTGCCATTTGTTTTTCTTTAGATTTAGGCTTTGAAAAATAAACCGGGTCAAATAGGGACGCATACAATGTTCTGTGTACACACGAAAGGAAATTGGATGTATTTACGTATTTGTAGTAGATCTTGTTGCTACGAAGATTGCTTTCGTTGACAATATTTAATAAAACCGTGCCAGAAATTTTCTAAGCACAAAATATATTACGACTTTCTTGTTGGATTTTTCTCAAACTTTTCAAGAATAAGTGGAATTGATGTAGAAATGTAGGCTCATAGTTTCAGATTTCCATATTTTATACATTTGGAGACATTCATTTAGAAAACCCCAAAATATTAAATGGGCCTAAATCCGACCTTGTATATGTTTTAAACTCATACCTAAAGAAAAACAAACGACAACAGTACAGAAATCTACCCTCCAAGTTTAAGCTCTCGATCGCTTTTGGATTAGTCACGATTTAAATTTGAGCAAGTGCGCAGACAGACAGACGCCAAAGTGATACTATAAGCGCATATTTTTCAAACGCGCTAAAATGAAGATATGTTTTAAGAGGGGTGGAGAAAAACGAGTAATTTGCGTAAATATATACGATTCTCTTTTTAAGGGAGAAATTCTTTCATCTCGACTCTAGTATTTTATGCGTTTGTTGAGTGATTGAGATTGTCTTTGAAACTTTTTTCGTGCATGAATCTTTTTTTATGGTTTGGGAACTTGATTTTTAGAATTAATGCGTCGGTATTGATGAGGAAAATGTGTCTTTTTAATTATTTGGGACATTTTTTTGTTCATTTCAGACATCGATATGAGCCATGTGATGTCGCTTATTTATCTACGGAAGATTGCATGAAAACGACTGAAAGAAGAACATTAAATCTTGGGTCAAGAATGCAGATGCTTGGAGGTAAGTACAGCTCAATGTTTGGCTCTCTCTCTTTCTCTTGCAGAAATCGTTTGAATGCTTAATGTTTATATCCAAAATTTCTTATTATATCCTATATAAAAAATCATGTCCCAACCTATCGACTACGTAAATTGTTAATGCCATGAAAGATTTACACACCGCTGCCTGACTAGATCACGACGTCTAAACTAGCATTGTCATTGGGATTTATATTTTCCACTAATCCATCTACGTTGTGGAACATACATATTGGCTATTTATCACACGGAATTCTTTTCCATGTATATTTGACTCATAAAAATTGCACGCACCCAGGCAAATACAATGCCAAGGTTGCCCTGAAAAGAGAAAAAATGCAGATTCTCATTGGATTGAAGTAGTATGTTCTGGGGTGAATATGAGGTGTTTGGTTGGTACCTAACTCTATCGAAAAAATGTAGTCGAATGAACAGGAGAAAAGGGCTGAGGAATCGAAGGAAGTAGGAGGCTGAAGGATAGGACTTAAAAAGTTGAAAGTTTAGACAGCGCAACATTTCATTCGGAAATCACACACCCACGCACCAGATGTTGGTGCGTGGGTGTGTGAAGGAGAAATCAAGAAGGAGAAGGTAGAAAACTAATCCATTTGTATCGATATAACTCGGCGGCTTGCATAAATGATTTAATTGATGGGGCTGGTTGGTACTAGCTTGGTTAGTCCGGACGCAACTAAGAAAAAGACCTCATTCGGAAACGAGAGAATTAATCTGCTACGATAGTTCATTGGTAGAATATCTGCCCAGCAAGTGGTAGACCCGGGTTCGACTCCCGGGCCTAGCAGAATTTTTTCTCGTTTCAAAATATTTTCCCAATTTTACAGCTAATGCCTGTCTGCTTAGGATCCTTCATTACAACAGAGCATTAGCTAATGGGCCAACGGCGAAATCAGTCATGGCTTACACAAAATTTCGCAAACGACACGACCACAGTAGGCAAAGTTTATAGTCTACAAAAACGTCATCTTAAAAAAATTGATTCAACCACGATTTATCCTGCAGACCCTAAAGTTGGAATCCATTTAACGATCGGGATCAACCATGAATTGACGAACAATTAATCACCACTGATGAAGTCTATCTTGCAGCTAAAATGCGCACCTCGTTCACTAGTATTTCTAGCAGTTAAAGGAGTTATATCGATCGCCAATCGAGCGCAGCTTGAAATAGAAAATCTCCTCCAATAAATAACCCAAATGCCGGCGTATTTGTGCTGTTTGAGGATTTCCTCTTACCCTTTTCAAGAGATCGACTCTATAAAAAAAACAGAATCGTTTTTTCCGTCTTGTTAATTTAAGATTTATCGTTAGTTGTTTCAAATCGGACCACCGTGGAGCCTGTCACGTACATTTGGGTTACAATCGGAAGCTCCTCCCTTTTCTAATCCTTTTCGAAGACGAAAAAGGGTTCTCCCGAATAGGAGAGATAGTTTAACAGAAAAAAATCAAAATACCGAGAGTAAATGTTTTTCGAAAAAAATAAATAAAATGAATAAAAACCGCCGCAGATGAGGGTCGTAAGGCCCGGCCCACATTGGACGTAGGGCAGCGCAGTACAGCATAGTGGAGGACAGCCGAGTTTCCTGCGTGTCATGGTGTTGAGTGAGACACCGCACATTGAGCAAGAGCGCAGGCGCAGCCGAGACACTGTCAACACTGCGTTGTCTGTGGTAGAGACATAGTTCACCCTGTGAGGTCCGTGCTTCCGAGTGATTCCTAACCGGTTTGTCGTCAGTTCGCAGGCAAAATGGAGTTGCTTATCGAACATATGCGGAACTATCAAGTTCTTTATGACCCAAACCATGAAGACTACATGGGGTCAAAATTAAAAGGCGAAATTTGGAGTAAAGTAGCCCAGGAAGTAAATTGTGCGACTGGTAGGTTTATAAATTTTTATTTCAAAAATTACATTTACTTTACTAAATACAAGTAGGTTTACTAATAACTAGGTAAATATATTACTATTTTTACATGTTACACAAATCAACTTGATTAATAACGCCCTTCTGGTATAGCTTTATTCTGCCAGGGTACAGATCCATTTGGAGATTTGAAACAGTCTCTAAAGTTTTGTCTTATCAAAAATGCTTCGTTTGCATTTCTGGTTCTGTTAGGAGCCAAAGGAAGTAACTGGGTATCACATAAAATTTCACTAATATCTTCCTCTTCATCTTGATTCTTCATTGAAAGTATTTTGGTTATTAAATAGTTATGAAGTACACAAGTAGCTTTAACTACATCATCTACAGTGTCAACTTTACATTCAAATGGTATTTTAAATACACGAAATTTTGCAGATCAAATACCAAAGGCAGTTTCGGTATTTTGCCGCGAACGGGATAGTCTTTATTTGGATAATTATCAGTACCTTTTTTGGGGAGAAGGTGCATTACATTTGTCATACAAATACGTATATTGTACCAGCTTCTTGTCCAGGTAAAGGTTTTGGCAGTGGCAATTGTAAAGCTCTATTGTATAATGTTTCCTCAAAACACTGTTAGCAAAGATATTTCCATCACAAAATCTTCCCAAAGATCCAACATCGATTGTAGTAAATTTATAATTGACATCAACAGTAGCCATTAAAACAATTGAACAATGTTGTTTGTAATTAAAAAAGGAAGACCCACTGTTGATTGGTTTTCTAATTGTAACATGTTTTCCATCAGTGGCGTCAGTGCAGTTATAGAACTGCCACTTACTTTCAAACTGAGATGCAATATTTTTCAATATTTCTACTGTAGGTTCCGGTAAATAAATAGGTTGCAAACACTCCCAGATAACTTTACAAACTTCAGTCGATACGGTTCTTTCTCCCATTCTGTAATTATAAGCTATCGTTTTAAAGGTATTACCAGTTGCTAAAAACCTAGAAATGAAAAATAGGTTATAATTTGTTTGTATTTTTATATACTTTAAAATAATAAAAAAACTATTTGTTTCTCATTAATTTGCCGATTTCTTACCTTAAGCATACTCCAAGTTTTTCTTTCGTTGCAATAGGCTGTTGCGCGTTGCGTCCAGTCCCTTTTATCGCTGCTTCAATTAGCTCATGAACTTCCTCAAATTCTTTTCTGTCTAGACGGAAGAAATTATTGAACTGACTTTCTCTAAGTTCATGGGATAAATTCGCCATGTCCTCATGTAATCACTCTTCCAAATGGATTTACTTCGTCTGCTAGCATCGAATAACTGCATCAACTTGATTATTTCTGAGTCCGACTCGGAATCTAAATCAAGAAATAAATATTCACGAACACGCGACATAGTATGCCTCTCACAACGAATGCTCTGACTTGACTGTGTTCAATATGCCCTACCCAACCAAAAACTCTCCCTGGGCTGCGTCTCCACGGCTGTACTTCACTATGCTGTGTTGCGCTGCCCTACGTCCAATGTGCGCCGGGCCTAACCGCTCTCTTGAAAAATCGCGAGAGAAGGTCGTGTGTTCGAATGGGGCCAAAAACGCGCTCGTGGGTTTATGGAAAAGGGGGCGTGACTCTCTCTCTCTCTCTCCTTTCTCTCTCGCTTTTTCCTTTCCCTCTCTCTTTCTCTTTTTCTCTCGCATTCTCCTTTCTCATTTCTTCTCACCTACTCATCTACCTTGGAAGTTTTTTCCACCCTAACAAGGAACAACTCGCGCCGTATCGCCACGTCATTGTTTGCCAATATTTTCTTCGATTCTGTAAACATTGGATGACGTTAAAATAACTCCACTCCTTTGCGCGGTTGCAAATCACATAACCTTTAAGTTCTCCGGAAACCAAGAGAAAGAAAAAGAACAACGTGTGACTTCTCTTTCCGTCGACAGGCTCCGGGAGCCTGTCTCAATTTTGATTACTTTGACACACTTTTATGTCATAAAAAACGCTAAAAAATCAAAGCAAAAATGCATGCTTTTTTGTCCGATATCATAGACTGTTTGAATGTTTCGTTAAAATATTGGAAAGAATAGAGGAAGCGTTTGAGCTATATCAAACAAAACTCTTGGCCTGACTTAACGCCGATTCACACTATACGTAACGTCTCCGTTTCGACACGGACCGTCTTCGAAACGTCAAAAATTCCTCCTGTGTATTTAGATGGAGTTGTTCACACTATACTTTCCGTCAACGTCACGTTTTCGTTTCCTTCCGTTACGATCTCTCTGGAGGAATATTTTGGCGGGACGTTGCCGGTCGAAACGTGTCGAATCCTCTCCGTTTCTGATACTGTGGACACCCCGCAAACCAATATTTATTTCGAAAATTTACGAAATTAATAGATAGTAACAAGAAGTAAATTCCAAATAGTAACTTTAATAGATAAAACATTAAAACACTTCAAACGATGTCAACTTATTGCATTGCAATGTTAAATAAATTACCGAATATAATATTGAAAATAAGTAATTAATTTCATTCTTACATCAATCACACATCATTGCAATTCACATTTTCCAATCATAACCAGCGCTAGATGCCTCTCATTTACGTTAAATAATCGTACTTTCGGTTCTCGAGTTAAATCATAGTGTTCTTTTTCATATTCAATGAACTTGATTGTTTTATAACTTTAATTAGAATAAAATCGAAATTCAATATTGTACTTAGCGAAAATCAAATGAAACTTCAATGTATACAGCGTCTATATTAATTTCGTTTAATATTATGACTGAAAAGGAGAGGGTCCGTGTCGAAACCTCAACATACAGTGTGAACACTGATGAAAAATGACGTGTCGAAACGGAGACGTAACGTATAGTGTGAATCGGCCTTAAAAACGTTGGGCTCCGTCTAAACCTCGCGTCAACCTTTCTTTAGCCCTTTTTATGCGCGTTTCGCTTCCAGCATAATTAAGTGTGTTTCGCTTCCAGCATAAGTGCCTATTAACATCGGTTTGTCCGTCCGTCTGTCCGCATGTTCGTTCTCGGCTTCTACAGAACGGATTTTTATGAAATTTGACATTTAGGACTTACAGTCAAAGATAATAAGAAAATCACAAAAATAAATCACGCAAGCCAAGCAGAGGCACCACTTTACTAGTGACAAAAATGAACTTTCCGTTATATCTCGTAAATATTTGGTCAAATTAAAATAGTTTTCAAATAAACCTGTAGAACTGAAACATATTATTTATTTTCCTATATATTGTTATCGTAGGAGTAGCCGTTTCCAAGAAAATTGAACAAGAAATTCGCAATTCACTTTGAATTTAGAAAAATTTAAGCGTAGCTTCCTAATTGTTGTCAACGTAAATAATCTTATTGATTACTGGAGTAAATAAGATCTGCTCTAATTACAAAATACATTTAATTCCTTACTCATGCATGACTGATTTATAAGTGAAAAAATGCATTTATCTATGCATTACTTGCAAGTGAATAAATATTGGATACGAATTTATATCGAGGAACAGGCTAGAAACTTGACGACATTCCTTTTAATTTTTCATTGTCAATAATTTTTACAGATCAATGAATAAATTAACATATATTTTGTAAATATCTCAACAAGCATTAAAGGAGCGCTGGAGTGCTAACTCGCCCGGGGCGCCAAAATTCCTCGGGCCGCTCCTGTTGATGCACCAACTAAGGGGGGAGAAGGAATTTTTAGTAGACAGAGATAGAATCGGGTCTTGGTGTTTTGCTATTTTATTCGGTCAAATTATATCGCATAGTTTCAAATACTCTATCGCCTATTTTTGATACACTGTACATTAGGCTGGGCCGAAAAATGCAAATTTCATTCAATCATTGTGGAACTCGGAAAGAACTTGCGTTTCTAGTCCAATATGATTCCCTCAAAATTTTTATAAGATCGGATAATTCCTTCTTCCGCCCCAACACCATCAATGTTCGCAGGCGCAAAATGATTAGGCAACACGCTATATTTACCGAGTTTTGTGCAGATCTTCGCCTGTTTTAAGGTAAGTTCATGGTACCCAATTAAACAAAACCGGCAACAATGCGAAGCGCTAAGAATGCGTCTGATTCTCGCGTTAAAAACTGATCTGTTGATCGATTCGACGCGTATTAAAAAATCGATGGCAGGAAAACAAACTGTCGTTCTTTTAGGCGTTCGTAGTTTCAAGCCTTGATCTCCTACCATGGTTATAAGTAATTTTAATATGCGAATGATTAATGCTCTACATTCAAATGTATTCCTTCTCGTAAATGACGCAACGAATGTTATTTACATCCGTTGCTATGAAAATCATTTCCCTTTCCTTCCTTCTCTCTCTCTCTCTCTCTGTCTCTCTTGTATTAAAAGCATTCAAAGCATGCTTTCATCCATAAGAATTGAAATAACAATAGGATTTCGAGGTTTAACAATGCAATGGGTTTGGCAAGATTTCCCCAAAATATGTGAATTAACCTTTGTCATACGGATTTAAATCCCCGATGTGGGCTCTCACGGCCGGTTTTAATTTGGAGTATTTAAATCAAAAATGTATACCTGCAAACAAATGTTCATAACTTATGAACTAATTGCCAGAAATCGTTCAAATAAAAGCGTATTGTAGCCAAAAAGTTGCACTATGGCCGGAATGTATTTCATAAATGTAAGTTTTAAAATATAACAAGAAAAAAAAATATTTTAATAATATAGGAATTTTTACATGCACAATCTTAAAAGGACACTTTTGTGTGGTATTCCTCGAAGGAGGATATTATGCAGAGTCCCACGTCACATTTTCAGCACCGCAAATTTGTGCGAGAGTCTTCCTCAAGAGGAACACACGCGGCAACGCAATGCTTTTTCCTTAGCCGGCCAGCGCTTATTTTCTTTGGACTCAAAACGCCCCAAACTAACAATGGGGAAATTAGGTCTTTCTCGCATGACAGTGCGGGCGGGAAGAGCACTCCAAGCATCCTCCTTCAAGTGTCTTGCAAGTGCAGCCGTCCAGTTTGACGCGGATTAGGTAAAGGAGCTGCAACACAATAAAATATCATCGCAAATACAAGAAAAGCAAATAAATAACAAAATAATTACCTTGCGAGAGAATGAAATCTCACCGAAAGAAAACTCGCTGTCACTGCTGCCGCGCAATTCACTGGTTTGAGGGCACTGTCTGCGGTGTCAACCAATGTGTTTCTGCGAACTTGGAACTGCATGCTTAGTCCCAAAAGACGGGTAGCGTGGGAATACGCTCAACTCGAAAATATATATACTTTTACTTTTCCCCAAACATATGGCCGAGGAGTAAAGAAATTTTGAGGAGAGAGTTTTTGGAAATATCCTGCAGTAAATCGACCCGACCGCTCCTTTTTATTGCCCCTTTAGTCCAGTAAAATTAGCCACAATAGCGGGAAAAATTATAATTTTGAAAATTGCCTTACTTGCAAAGATGAAGAAGTAAGTGAGAATATAATGGTGTTTATGGTATCAGTGTGAAAGGGAATGAAGACACACATGGGAGAGAGGGAAGAACTCATTTCCTGCGTAGCTGTCTTTCTCCGTAGAGAGGTAATTAAGGAGAAACCCCAATTTCCTTTGATTATATGCATTCGCACTGCAATACAACCAGCTGCCGACTCAAGAACATATGCGATCCCTAAGTGAGCAGAGAAGGCCTCGTGACTTAGCGTGTATTTAAATGCACTCTAGTACTTTAAAGGTTAAACGTTTTACATGAGGAATCAAGAATTGTAGGCGTAAAAAGATGAAAATAATAAGAAACTTTGTAATTTTTTCTTTAAAATGGTTCAGATCCCACGATCGTAAGTTAATTTTTTCTGATTTAGATCTCAAAAAGAATAAGAGCCTGCACGTCGAAAAGTCGATTATTACGTGTTATTGTATGGGAAATAGAATTGTCTTCCTTGGAGTTGAACCCAAGACTTTTTTGAAATTTATTTTTGCCATCACCTTAAGATATAAGAATCTATTATCTATATATATATATATATATATATATATATATATATATATATATATCTATTATCTATTTATATGCGCTAAAAAGTAAAAAAAAATCTAAAATTTACCTGATTGAATGTTCCAGAAAGATGAAATTGCTTCGAGAATATAAAAGTTTTCCAGCGTAATGTGAAACAAATAAATTTTCATTAATATTTCTTTGCCACATCTTTTGTATTCCAAAAACGATTGCCACTTGCCGAGACATTCAGTTAATAAATGCTGCCACAAATGTAGGCAACCAACAATACATATCATCTGTGGATCTTTACTTCGATGGAAAGTCAGTAGTCGGAGTATAAGTGCCTTATATAATTTTCGCTTTGCAATTCATCTCCCGTTTGTTATGCCTATTTTGCTATAACTAATTTTACTCTTTGCGGCATTTCAGTTTGTTATTCTTATTTTATACTCATCTCGTAGAAATTGTTTTTCTTTTGAATCGTCAAGAATCGGTGGCCCCCTTTCTTCTTTTCCTCTTGACTCCAACTTTTCCTGTCCTATAGATGCATACGTCTTTATCACTTTTTTCCTCAATTCATTAAATTAATAAGCAAAAGGATGGTAATCTATTCTATTATTTGCTTAGAATTTACGTACTTCACGAACACATAAAATTTGATTTTTACCCTACTTTCCATAATGGAAATAGGCTTATAATTATGTCGTTGTATCTTTTTGTCTGTCTGTCTGCCTGTCAGTCTGTCTGTCTGTCCCTCTATTAACTTTTGAACCAACAAACCGATTTTAATGACTCTTGATTGAAATATCTTGCTTCTGGGGCCGAGCTCCCGAAGGTAGTTTATGTTGCGAAGTTTGAAGTTCGATTCTAGGAACTATCTTTCCCATTTGATTTACATGAGAAATCTGAAATCCATCGTGCAGGGTAATATTCTCTGGCGCATTAAAATATCTTAGAATTGTAATATCTGAGCGGGATCTGTACTATTCTCTGAGAAAACGAATAGAGATTTTAATTTTTGTCGTATAATTTTGTTTATCAATCGTATTTCTTCAAATTCAACGTAAATACTGGCGTTTTTGCAGTTTTATCACTCATTACGACTGTGTTGCCATTGAAACAACTATTGCTGGGCTCGGGTTCGGTATATTCTGGTACATATATACAAAATGCACTCGTTACTTTTGCAACACAATTACGCGTGATCAATTTAGTTATCCGTTCGAATGTATTTGTAATATATTATAACGCTAAATTATGAAATTTTGGAACACAAAGAGCAACTCATCCGCGGTGATTTTATAGCTATTAAGACCAATAAAGTGATTTCTGCACCACATTTCATTTAAAATAATTATGCTGGAATGCAGGCATCATAAGTTCCGTTTTGATCATCTTGTTTGGTCTATAAAAACGTCTATAAGTCAGAAACAGTATTTTCAATTTAAATCATGCTTTCAGGATTTACTTGGCCATAACCTTATTAAATTGTATACTGTTCAAAGTTTGCATTAACGCCATTTCAATAACATAGGAAGAGCTGAAACCTAGCGTGCAAGCATTTTTTGTTGCCATTTCAAAATCACTTGTAGCAATCGTACAAACTCAAAACTTTAGCCAAAGAGTGCCCAAAAAAATGGCAATTTTTTACAACCGTCGATTTTTGAATGCGTTTCGCATCGGTCCACAAATTATTTCTTAACGGCGAAATTTCGTTTCTTTGAAGGAAAAATCTTTTGTCGTCATGGCAGCCGTCATTGTTGGATTTTTCGCGAAATTACTCATCCAAATGGGACAAGCATTTAGTATGAATGAAGGAGGGGATGTGGGGAGGGAGATAAGGTGGGAAGGTAGATAGGGAGGAAGGGAGCGATAGAATTAGAAAAAGGAGGGAGGAAAGAGATAGAGAGGGAGAGCGATGGATTGGGAGCGGAGGAAGGGAGAGAGGAATAGAGGATGCAGGATAAGATAAAACCAAAGTTGCTTCTAAAACGGTTTCAGATCTGAAAATTGAGCGTGATGATTCGTCATTAGTTACAACACACGGAAATTCCAAAATTCCAAAAATTATCATTTTTAGGGGAATTTTCCCGACCCTTTTATTTCATTCCTGCCTCCCCTCTCCTCAATAGAAAATAATAGAAAACAGCTAAGCATAAAGTTGCATTTTTTAATTACAATTAATTAAAATTGAGATATGAACACGTTACAAAAAATTTATGTACTTGAAAAAATGAAGTCTAAGAAACAATTCAAATCCGTTATGGATTAGCGTAAAATTTTCTTTTTAGTCAGAAAGAGTAAAATATTTTCCTGTTTTTATCAATGGAAACCATTACTACCGTGGTAACGAGTCCAATTATTTTAAAATGGAATTAATAATCTATATTTTACATAATAAAATTGTTTCAATGCTTTCAATGGGAACTGAGTAGACTATATTATAATAGCGTTCATATTAACCAACTGCATAAACATATGATGGCGTCATTATTCTAACACACGAAATATTCTATCAATTGAAAGAAACACATTGCACCTTTTTTATTGATATAATTTATGTGATGAAAATGTATTCTGTATTTCAAGTTCATATTTATTAAATGTATGTTAAATTAGTTTGAAAGCAATATACGGTCGAAGCGGGACGTCAGGCTGGGTCCGGCCCCGTAAGAGGGATCGAGTCTCTTGTGGTAGTGGTGCGCAAATTTTTTAATTGCAGGCCATACAAACACGGATAAATTTGCGGAGTGCCACGCAATTTAACTATTAAAACATATTATAAATATATAGGCAATTAAAGTACTTATGGCAGGTTGAATTCCATTCGAAAGCCATCCTTTTCACCTTTCGATAATTATCTTCCTCTCTGACGATTCGACGAGAGCACCGATGGCAAAACATTTTTTTCATCGTGTGCCATAATTACAAAAATTGGCTTTCCTCATCTAGCTTACGTAACATTTTAAATTGCTCGCAAAAAGAGCAAATTTTACGGTTTAAATATGGAAATTTATTATCCGATTTCGAGCGCTCAGGAAACTACGAACTTTTTATCTAAAATTCATCATCTACAATGACTCATAGTCCCAGGTCATTCATGGGCGAAGGACAATTATGGTGAAACAAGCATCGCTTTCTCGGACATGTAGTCATTATTAGTCGGTTATTTTATCAACATAATTGCAATAACACCAGAAATGATCTTTTATACTGTGTCAGAAATGGAAAAATATTGACGTGACATTTGATAAACAATGTCTTTTGTTTCGTGCCAACCATAATCCTCTATCGTACCAAAAGTGGCATGCGTGCCATGGATTTGTCATGCCTGCCCTAGTGTGTATATATGTATTTAGGTATGTCTGTGTGTGTTTTATATATATATATATATATATATATATATATATATATATATATACACATATACATGACAGACTAATTATATATTTCAATTCAACAAAAACCGGTAAGCTTGCATCATTAGCCAATTTCACGATTTACAAAACGTGACCTCTGCCTCGTTTTTTATGTCCTTTGTTGGGAGTTTGAAGGACTTTTTCTGCTTCGCATTCAATAAAGAGAGTGGGAGGAGAGAGAGAGAGAGAGTGATACGAGGCCGAAGTATCCAGGGGCGACATGTTCCTCTCCACACATTCTCTCGTATCCAAGGCAACGCGAGGATATCGAAGGGAGAATGCGGAGTGGGAGGGAGGAAAAGAGAGAGAGAGGAATAGAGAGAAGAAGATAGAGAGGGAGGAGAGGAGCGTGGGCGTAGAGCGGGCGTCTGCTGTTCAGACATCGTCGACATCATCAATTTCGGGAGCTCGGCGAGACGCATTCGAAAACAAAAAGATCGTCCTGTTAATTTCAGTTTTTGATCCATTTCGAAACCGTGGCGAAGCATTGCCAATTTAACCATTTCCATCGACCTCTCCCGTTGATATTTACCTATTTATAACTTTTGTAGTCAAAACTCTGAGCATTTGAGGGAAACTGACTTGAGTTACATTCTTACGGGAGCTGCTCAAAACATTAATTTGCAATAAAAAGTGTAAATACTAACCCAAAAAGTCTTCGGTTATCTTTATCAATAAGTTTTCCCATATTAATAACTCTAACACATAATTATAACCGTATGATAACATAGCAATACAAACAAAAACCAGCGACAGTTGAAGTCGCCCATTTAGATATGCTAAAGTTATTATGATTCAACCCATAATATACATACATTTTCAAAGAAAAATATGAATAAAGGGGTACCGATAACGGTTATTACCAATTATATGATGTCGGTAGCTCTTACGGTCAGTGAAAATTTGTTTTTAAAACATATTATTCATTCACCTTTGAAAATCCCTGCAACGTTGAATCGCCTAAGAGATTTCAGATTCATAATCGCCACTACAATAGACCTATAAAGGGGCACGGGAAGTTATTTATTTATTTATTAGTAAGAATTCCGAAATAGCACAAGGCCAATTACATTGAATGTCATAAAAATAAGGCAAATAACGTAACATATAGATAAAGTAAGTAATATAAAACAAACAGATGACATATAAATTAAAAAAGAAGTAGAATAAATATTATAAATGGAGGCAAAGAAAGACTCATTTAAGAAGAGAGAGAGAGAAAATAGATGCCATAAATGTAGTTCTATTTTGAAAAATGTCGAGATCGGATTTACTACTGCTGAAGAGGTTGTATGAATTGGGAAGACGGAAGAAAAGAGAGCGCTGAACTACTGAGAGACAAGGTTCACGCAAGTGAAAGAGTGCAGAAAGTCTAGTGCAGTGGTTTTCAACATTCCAATTTCCTTCATAAGTGGGGGAGAGGGTGGGAGGGATGACGATGACAAGGACATCAATAATAAGAGAGTTTTATATTCTGTGCTCTTTATAAATACAAGGTTAGCACTGTAAATTATTTTAGTTACAATCACGTAAGTATATTAAAAACATTCAGACGTTGTATAGTTTAATTTTTAAGTAGTAATCACTACATCTACATCTACATCTACAGTTCACCCCGCAAGCCACCGCAAGGGTGTGTGGCAGGGGGTGTATTAACACCAAGGGGAAAACTCCAAAATTAGGCCTTGGTTTACGCCCCTACGCGAGGTTACTTTTGATCGCAAGTTTTATTCTGCTCAGCTATCGTTCTAGGGAAAAATGAGCCCCTGCATCTCTCCGTCCCACAGGCTATCTCTCTTATTTTACGAGGATGGTCCATTCTACCGATATAGGTGGGAGTTATTATTTCTTTGACGTCGCTGGAGAAAGTACTCGTTCTAAATCTTTCAAGAAGTTTTAACCTAGCACGTGATCGACGCTCAGCTAGTGATTCCCATCCTAAGTCCTGTATCAAGCCTGTAACGCTTATATTTCTATCATAACAATTTTTGACGAATCTAGCAGCTTTTCGCTGCACTTTCTCTAACTCGGTGATTAAACCTTTCTCGTACGGATCCCATATGCTCGACGCATACTCTAGCAGCGGTCTAACTAAAGAAAAGTAACATGTCTCTTTGACTTTTTCTTCGCTTTTACCTACTATCCGTTTGATGAATCCTAGTTTTTGCTTAGCTTTCCCGGATATATTTCGTATGTGTGTGTCCCACGAGAGGTTACTTGTTAAAATGACACCTAAGTATTTGACGGATTCGGATAATTTTAGATGTACGCCTTCTATACTGTAATTCATCGCCTCAATTTCTTTGTTTCTCCAGAATCTCATGACGGAACACTTACCTAAGTTCAGCTCTAATTGCCACTCTTTACACCACTCGAGAATTGCGTGTAGGTCGTTAGAAAGTAGAAACTGAGATATAATTTATTGTTTGTTTTATTACATAAAAATAACTCATTTAAAAAAAAGTTTTTGTACGTTGATAAGCTACAGAATTTTGAACAAAACATGTCGATAAATTAAAATCTACGGGACTCGTAAAACCAAAATCCAATGACTTGCCTTACTGAAGAGTGCTTACGACCCCCCTAGGGGGTCACGACCCCACCGTTTGAGAAACGGATCTTGAGGGAATTCTTGAAGTAAAAGAAGGCATGGGGAGAGAGGAACGTGGATTGCAATTCATGATATTATAAAGAATAGAGAAATCGGATTTGATTCTGCAGGAGAAGAAAGTTGGAATTTTGAGATAAGTTATAGATAAATGTCGCATATGAGGGAAGCGGTGGAATCCCTCCTGTGAAATATCAAAAATCATGTCGTTCGCAGTATCATAAAATATGGATAAACTGAATTAGAATAATTATTATTGTATTTGAATGGTTTATGTAGGGGTTTGAGAACCGGGAGCCGTCACAATACTGCACATACCTCAAGGAGACCCTTGGTTTTGAACTCCGTTGGAAATTTCTCCGTTAACGTTCACGTCCGCTGCTATTATTCTCTGATGATTTCCAAACAAAAATGTCATCAAGAGCAGTCTTTTTATTTGCTTTCAAATCGCCCTAGTTTCAGACACAATCCTATGTATAATTTCTGAAGTGTCTGTCCCTACATCCGTCCATTCCTCTGTTCCCGTCTCAGGAAGCGTTTGTCCTAGAGAAATGCGGTAAACGACATTTTGTTTCCACCAGCTAGGGGACCCCAGGAAAACTATTTTAATTTTCATCTGCCATATTGAAACGAAATGGCGGCCGTTTAAAATATTTTAAAATTTGTATTTACGGAAACAAAAACAGTTTTATACAAAAACATGTCTTGATAAGAGCAGTTTCGAATAATTATTTTCAGCTTAGCGAGAATAAATGCGAGGCGCGTAGCAACGAGGTCACTAAAGCGAACAGAGGGCGGGGTTGGCGCGCGTAGGGACAAGGCCCCTAGTAATTTTAAAATATCGTGTGATTACTGAGTTAATGCTATCCTCTTTGCAACTGACGGATGGGGCGATCGCCCTCCCTTTGAATTTTCTCATTTCTCTCTGCTGGATGCGTACTTTTAACCCATTCCGCCTAAAATTCCTCGATTCTGCGCCGCAGATTAGGCCCCTAGGGCAAGGGGTTGAAATATTCTGACAAGGGTAGGGTTTTCCAAAATAAAGGGTCGTCGGCATTGGCTGCTTCAAGAGAGGGAAGGGCTATTGTGGCGATGACCCCCCCTCATCTCTTGACAAGTAGTTTCTGTAGCTGCCTCTTCCTTTTGCATATCTGCTAATTGTGTACATCCTCGCGGAGAATATTATACGTACTTACGTAAAATGACATTATATTGCCTGGTGATCTGCATTGTTTTAATTTTCTTAGTCCTCGTTAATAAACAGTATGCGTTTTAATGTTTACTTTTTCGTTTAGGTATTTCGTCGATGCATCTTTATTTTGTTACAATTTTTTATTGTATTCATCGGTGTCTTGTATTCTTGTGTGATTCATTATTCAAATTTCACTTTTTTTCAAAATAATAACGAATATGGTTTTACAAAAATACTCCTACGATGGATAGATTTAATAAAAGACACGGATATCTGACTGGCCACGGTCACGATAGAAAATTCCGACTAATCTCTCGTGCTATAGTACTTCGCGAGAAATGACATCGTCACAACACGCTCTAGTCGTCGTCGCTTGTTTTTGTAATTTCTAATTTCCCTCATCGTTTTTTCCGCCTCCGCTCCATGCTAGAGTGTTTCCTCGGATACGGTCACGTATGTCGCGCGAGCGTCGCACGGATACACACGCCCACGCCGTCACGCCTTCTTTCAATAAAAACCCTTTCCCTCTTCCCATCGTCCGGGACGGCATAAAAAAAGGGATGAACCCCTTTGCACAGGGTCTGACCGCGTTGAAACCGCCCCAGACATCGTACACCTACTACAGGAATCAGCCAACGACCGACCGTCCGAACCTGTCCATCCTCCACCCGCCGTAAAACTCGCCCCGCCCGGGGTCTGCCTACATCTATCCTCCTCCATATAACTCTCTCTCTTACTACTTCTCTTTGCCTTATTTTTTCCATTTCATTCGATCCTATCTTACTTACCTTTTCTATACCTTCCTCCCACACTCTTTCTTCAACACACACACACACAAATGTAAGGAAGACACTTGGATAAATGGAACGAATTTATTATATAAATCGCATGTATTTTCCCCAAATTTAGCCTTTATAAAATGAATATGCGGTCTATATTTATACGAAGAAAAAATTGGAAAAGTCTAAAATGTGAGGCAACCGTAGATTTCCATCGCCAAATGGCTCTCACGATTCAGCGCACTGTATGTGACATATATAAATGTGGTGAAATCATTGTAATAATTGTGAAAGTGTGACCATTATTATCGATGGAGGAGTTGTATCACTTTTAGCGGGCGATAGCGGCGAGAGTCTCGCGAGAAAGATGGCTTAGCATTTCGTATGTCCAGACATCGTCACAGTTTGGTTTAATTTTTTTCGATAATAGGGAGGCATTTCGGCGGTGTTGCCTTCGGCTTGAAAGTCGTTTAGATTTCTCTTCTTTATGAAAATATCGTTTATCTGGTCCTGGTAATTCAATGAAATACATTTTTACTTCCTCTAACTCAAAAATTATTAATCAGATCAACGCAAACTTTTGTATTTGACTTTTTTATTTAAGAGACGAGTTCATTAGTTTTTGGTAAAAATCAGTCAACCGGAAGTGAATGTATACTCTTGTCTTTTATCGGTTTTTGGTTTTTCAAATTTGCTTTAATAATTGATAAACGTAAAAGAGTACTAGAATAAAAGATGTAGCAAATGTAATTTTCTACAACTTTTGTTCGAAACATTTTTCCATATAATGGTTTGTTTAAGATATATATAAACTATATTTTTTAGCTGCCACCACCTGAAAAAAACTTTTGTAAACATTTTTGTTTACGCTTAGTTACGTCTTAGTAACTTATACGTAAACTAGGAGTTGAGAAGGCTAGAAAATATTTGATAAAAGAAAAATGTGCTGAAATTCAACACATGGAGAAGTTAGGACGGTACGATATGATGTACGCTAGAGCACTGGAATTAGAAGATAAGAAGTCTAATGGAATTCTTGGTAAAGGAATTATTAATACGGATGGGAAGATACTTTCATTGTCAGAAATAAAGGATGTAGCACAGGTATGGGAAGAATACATTAAGGAACTATACAGCAAGCAGGCAGGATCGGCAAAAATAAAACTGGAAGATCAGGAAAATATTGAAGAAGATAACTTAGGACAAAGTATTATGGAGAGCGAAGTAGAAAAAGCGATAGTGGAACTAAAGAAGGGGATAGCCACGGGCAGCGATGGAATACCGGCTGAGATACTTAAAGTCATAGGATCAGAAGGACTAATAGCGATCACGAAATTAATTAATAAGGTTTACGACACGGGAGAGTGGCCTCGGGATTTCCTAGAAGTAACAATGATCCCTCTAAAGAAGAAGCCAAAGGCAATGCAGGGTAAAGATTACAGAACGATAAGCCTTCTGTCACACACATCGAAGATCATCACGAGGATTCTTAATAAAAGGCTGGAGAAAAAAGCAGAAGAAATGCTAGGGGAAGATCAATTCAGTTTCAGAAAAGGACGAGAATCTAGAGATGCGATAGGGGTAGCTAGAATCATATCAGAATGGGCAGTAGAGAACAGTCAAGATATCTGCCTATGTTTCGTAGACTGGCAGAAGGCCTTTGATAGAGTAAATTGGGTAATGTTGATGATGATATTCAAGGATATAGGTGTAGACTGGAAAGACAGGAGACTAATCAGGAATCTTTATGTAAATCAAGATGTAAAGGTCAGGTTGGAGAATACGGACACCTGGGGAGTAAATATCGGTAGAGGAGTGAGACAGAGCTTCTGCCAATAGCCGACCCTATTCAATATACATGGAGAAAGGCTAATGCAAGAAGCATTAGAAGGCACAGGATATTTCAAAATTGGAGGACGGATTATAAGAACAGTAAAATATGCGGATGATCAAGTACTTCTAGCAAGAAAGGAAGAGGAACTCCAGAAAATGATATATAGACTAGTATTAACAGGTGAAAAATATGGTATGGAAATAAATACAGAAAAATCCAAGGTCATTTGAATATCAGGCAAAGAAGAGAATCTGAACATAAGTATTGGAGGAAAGCTTTTAATGCAAGTTTCAGACAATAAATACCTCGGAAGCATCATGACAAGAGAAGCAAAATGTACGGGTGAGATCAGGACTAGAATAGGAAAAGCAAAAGTGGCTTTCAGAAGAAAGAAACACCTACTTACGGGGAATATAAGGGAAGATATCTGCAAGAAGTTCATAAAATTCTATGAATGGAGTATAGCTTTGTACGGGGCAGAAACATGGGCGCTAAGGAAAAATGACATCAAATACTTGGAAATCTTTGAAATGTGGACTTGGAGGATAATGATGGAGATAAAATGGACGGATAGGATGAAAAACTATGAAGTGCTACGAAGAGTAGGAGAGAAGCGAATGGTTATCATTATATATAGGCGTTTCTTACAGAGGAGGAGGAGGATATAACATTTAACATATAACATATAGGAGGATACTAATGTTTAGGCACTTCCAGATGAGCTGGAGATTAGAAATGTTTATCTTTGGTAGGATTTTGTGCAAAACCGACTAGAAAAAACGAAAATCTTAAAAAAGTGCAACAATGCGGCCGCTAAAAATTCGCAATTGTTTATACAAATTTTCAAGGTATTTCCAAATGTGATACGGAGCTGAAATATTTTTTATAAGTAGGGTATGTAAAAAAAACGAAATAGGGATTATAGAAATTTTGCTATTTTTTTTGTTTGGCAGTTAAAAATTCATAAAGTTTAAACAAATAGCTAAATGCTTAGACACTATGCCGCAAGTTAGGGAGCTGAAATATTTAAATTATTTAGAGGTTAGTTTATGTAAACGAATACATATTTTAATTTATCAATAAAATTGTTATTTTGGCCGTTAAAAATTATTTAAATTTAAACAATTAGATAAATGTTATTTCACTTCTAATTGTACTATAAATTTAAAATTTGGCAGAAATTTGTGGAATTATTAACTCAATGTGCAAAAAGTATAATATTTCGAAAATTGCAAAAATTAGTTATTGTTTTACTCCATTATTGTTCCCTAATGAAAAAACGAAAACCCATCCAGAGGAGAAATCTTTAGAATTAAAGAAATATTTCTCATGATGAAATATCTCTCTGAAAAATTAATATTTTTTTCAAGGTGTGATTAAATGCTTGCAGTATGCAAGCACCTTCCACTAGTGCAGACTATTAGAAAGAGGAAGGCAAACTGGGTTGGACATTACCTGAGGAGAGTATGATTAAAGACGTGTTAGAAGGAAAACTAGATGGAAAAAAGGAAAGGGGCAGGAAAAGATTTCAGCTGATAGACGATTTGAAAGGGAAAGAGAGTTATTAAGTTATGAAGAGGACAGCGGAAAATATGAGATAATGGAGAATCAAGTTTAACCATGAATAATCACGTACCTGTCTATGGACAGACTACCTATGATGATGATGATGATGATAATGCACATAATAGTTAAAAGGCCGAGGATCCATAGTGCCTAGGGACTACGAAACCCTTAATCCGGCCTTGGATCACCATCATTAGCATTTTTCTCAAAAAAAGTTCTACGCATGACCTTTTTTGTCACCTTCAACCTCTTTCAGTTATTTTACTTTCGTTTATCAGCTGAAACCTTTTCTTCTTCCTCCTCTTTTCCCTTCAAGTTTTCCTTGTCTCATTATATTTTCTCAGAAAATCCTTAATACCTTCTTCTTCTTAATCATTTATGTCATCGAGTTCTTCTTTCCTATTAGTCTGAATACTTCCTCATTTTGAAATTGATGTGCGCATTTTATCTTCAGCATTCTCTTACATGCCCATATTTCGAAGCATTCTAAAATACGTATATAATTTTTTTCAAATAAACCATGTTTTCGCTCCATACAAGGCTGCTCCACACAGCGTTTCACGGAACTCTTCCATATCTGTTCTTTTATTTCATAAGTACTAACTGAAGTTTCTTTCTCCTGCAGATAGCTTTCTCTTCGATGATTTCATGTGCGCCTTTTACAACTTTTGCTATGATACTTCCGAACTATTTATTATGCCCAGTGTTCTAGTGGCTTTTCACTTTTCCCAATCCTTATATTCGATACCCCTTATTCTCCCGATATTCTATATAATATGCGGCAATTTTATCATTTTTTCATTCATTACTTTGCGCGGTCCATGCGTGAAAAAGGACGTGTTAAGCGAAATCGTGCAGAGTTTTTAAATTTTCGGATGCAGTTTCGCTAAAGCGGTATTCATGATCGTGCGATTCTAGGTGGTTCTCTGAAAATAAAACCGTGCTACGTGTTACGCGAAGCCGCGCAAAGCGAGGGATGAATGCACGTCCTCTACACTTTCTCGGTCTGCCTCTCTCTGTCTTGTACTACCTTTCTGTTGGTACTCATTCAGCTTCTCTCATTTATCTTTCTCTATTTCCCTCTATCTTTTCCTCTTTACTTCATTTATCATCCTATTTCCTTACTTTATATACTTTTTTCTTTTTCGGCTACTTTTCCTAGGGTTAGGAATCGAATTATGAACGTTTGAGCTATTTTCTCCTACATAATGTTTTCTTTCTCTGTCCTGTATCTTCCACATTCCATTTTTCCTCTCTTATTTATCTCTCTCCTCTCAATCTTTCTCCTTTTTCTCTGCGTTTCTCTCCCTGTCTCCACCATTTTATACTGCTCTCTTTTCTTTCTACATTTGTTGCATATGTGTGGCTCTATCAAACTTTATTCCCTCTTTCCTTCTCTCTTAACGACTCTCTCTCTCTCTCTTTTTTCCTTCCGTTCTCCTCTTCCCATTTTCCCATCTCTCTCCACCTTCTCCCTCTTTCTTTTAATTCCCCCTTTCGAAATCTTCCTTCCTCTACTTTCCCATTCCTTTCCCAACCTTCTCCCCTCCACCTCCCTCTTTCTCTACTCCCTCGGCGCTGCAGAGATGTGCGGGCAAGCCAAGTGGATATAGGTTGCCATGACGACCGCCGGTGGTCTCCACCCTCGCCACCTCCCCCTTCCTCCCACCCCTCTCTCCCTCCCTCCCACCCCTCTCTCCCTCTCACTCCCAGATTCCCTTCCCGGCTCACCTCAAACCCATTATCGGAGGCAGCGCTGCAGCCGAGGAATATATCATTGGGAGGTTGTCCGGGAGAGGGCCTCGCGAGCGCGCGCCCGCGCAGACACACACACACTCCTACACTAACACCCAAACACACACACACACACACACACGTAGAACTGGGTAGGTTCTCACCCACTTTATGATATAACGAGGAGGCGCTCTCTCTCTCTCTCTCTCGGTCTGGAGATATTCCCGCCGCTCATTGGGATGCATGAGATCGCTTGTTTTTGTTATTAAGATTAAACGTGAGCGGCAATCCGTGCTCCTGCGGGATGAAGAGGTGTAAGTGGAGAAAGGACGAGAGAGAGAGAGAGAGGGATAAGTCGGGTGGTGGAAAAAATTTGTAACGCGAAAGTTCCAGAGACGATGCAAAATCGTTTATTTATTTTTACCCCGCGGTGAATTATTTTTTTTCAACGAGGAGGGTTTTTTATTTCTTTCCTCTCGTGATACGTGTAATGTCGGGAAACGCCAGGCGAAATGAAAGGGGGCTTCACTTTTGTGCGAATCTCTCGTTTTAAAATTAACTACTAAATTGTTGGGGGCGTTTCTTTAGTAATGAAGGCGTGAGTTCTCTTTTTTCGAACGATGCCAATTACTTATTTGTTGTGTAGATTTTGTGTAGATCGGTGGTTCTTAAACTTTTTGTAGACGCGGCACCATTTCAAAGATAAACAGGATTTCGTGGCATCCCCAACCTTACGCACGGTTCCATATACCAACGAATATCTCAACCTTTGGACGCAGTTATTTGTTAGTGCTACTCCACGATCAATCTATTAGGGCAAAAGTTATTTCTCAAATGATAAACCAGCATTTACATATATTTAACATTTTTTTCGCGGTACCTCTACAAATCAACTGTGGCACCCTACTGTGCTACTGCACCCAGCTTGGGAAACGTTGATGTAGATTATATTTTGGCTTTCGTTCGATAGATATCTACCCGTTGCTATAGCTGATATCAGCGCTTTGGGTATATTTTGATAGTGTTGCAATATTTTTTCGCCGTTTTTGTCAAATGAAAAACTTATTGTTTGTCCGTTGGTATAAACCTTTGACCTTCCGCATGGCTCTACACGTATTTAAATTGTAGAGGTGACAGACTGGCAAAAGATATGAAGACGATATTTTAAGCCTTTTCTCTCGTACTGATGTTATTTTTCCACGCAAACTTCTAATTTTACAGGGTACTCTGGGAGGGGAATAGGGTGGTGGGGAGGAGCCTTAAAAATAAATATTTTTCCCTGGTTGATATTTTTTTTAGATAAAAATCGTTTAAAAATACATCCCATAAGCTTTCTCATATCCGTACGCTTCTAATCCACACTACAATGTCGCTGTTAGCATTAAAACGTATATGCGCGCAGCATAACTTTTTGCAGAAATGTTGCTGCTTTTAATTGGGAAAGCCTTACAGTAGCTGGGAGTAAAAATTGATACGTTACAACATTTTTATCATATGTATACTAATTTATTTTATAAAAATCGCTTAATTATCGTTGCTTATGGCATTAGGTTATATAACTGGACGAATTTTAATCAAAACCCATTTCACTATTTTGTTGAACAACAATAAACAGTTCTCCGCTGTTGCTTGATATGGTTAATTTCTAGAAAACTCATATTCCGAGTTATATCACCATTAATGCTTGTGCATAAGACGCAGTCGTATATAGGACGCAGGGGGGTTTTAGGATTCAAATTCTGAAAAGATTCAATGCACCCGCGTATATTTCGACTTTGACTGCATCATCGAGAATTAATGTCGCAAATTACAATGACAAAGAATTTCTCGAATTTTTCTTATGCGATTTTTAAATATAACTCCGTAACATAAGATTATATAAATTTGAATTTCATCACTTGTTTAATTCAAGAACACGAACTTAAAAATATTTGTCTCAGATATCTCCAATAACCACAACAAATCTTAATTAGATTCTATTTTCGGTGAATTACTACTGAGGACGTCTGATTTGTAGGCGAAATGCGCATCTGGTATTTTATAACCTTGTTGTAGCTATTGGGGATACCTGAGACAAGTATTTGTTAAGTGCTTGTTCTTGAAAAGTTTCAGCCATAACACGAGCTCGATAATTCCGTTGGACATGTTTAATTGAAATTTTCCGTCCTGCGTAAAACTTTGTTTTTCTTTTAATTGTAAATAACTCTATACAACGTTAAGTTTCCAAGGTGTTATATTTCTTTTAATTTATAGTACATATTAGTTTGTTGCTTTGTGATTCTGGGAAGATTGGGTTAGCTCTATTTTTGGGCCCATAGTATTTACAAAATAATATGCATCCATCGCGGATATTGACGGTATACATACGAGATTTCGTCAGATTACGTTAAACCGATTTTCCCATAGGTCTGCATAGAGACGATATGCGGCAGACGGGCCGATTCGCAAAAACTGCTTTTTTGGACTTTTGTGGCGCCTTAGACGTATATATTCGTCAAAATCTCACGGTCGCAATATTCATGAGGTGAGTGTTTCGGAAATGTGTTTCATAATATTCAGGGTGTGAATTCAGGAGGGCAAACTGAAGCAAATATTTCCTATCTGCATGAATAGACAAGCGCTCTCTAGTCGCGCTACTACCGCTTTGTGGCGTCGACGCTACTGTCGCAAATGAAGGACAGTATCAGTCCAACGAACCGATTATTCATCTCCTTGCGTCAAGGCAGGTGTTCCACGATGCTCCTGCATCTCTGCGAGGAATGGCTTACAGGCCGGAAAATGCCTGGATAAACAGGAACTGTTTCCCAATTCTTGCCTCTTGCTGCCAAAGAAACCATAGGCAACACATGGCTGCGGCAGCACGGCTAAGAAGCGTCTGTCTACCCATGTCGGTGAATACGTTTTGCTTCAGTTTGACCTCCTAATAGCTTACCCTGAATAATGAGATATTTACGAAACACTTAGTATGTAAGAAATTTAAAATAATTGTAAATCTGATATCGTTATCCCTCTCCATTTTAAGACATTTATTCAGAGACTAGACAAAATCAAAAAATCTGATGTGGCCACCACATGACTTTCTCCATATCTGAGTAATATTTCTAAAAATTCCAAATAGGTTACATAATAATAAATATTTTAAGAAACTGGAGAAAATTTAAACTTTATAAAGAACAGAAATAAACTCAAACCATAGACATCTGATATTGGATATAGCCACACAGCTCCAACAATTAAGAAAAGAAAAATGAGCGTTACTAAGACGTAACTAAGCGTCAATTGTTAACATTAGTCGTCGGCAGATGGCGTGGTGGTGGAAGCTAAAAATATAAGATATCTCTTAAACAATGCATTATATGGAAATATGTTTCAAACAAAGGTTGTACAAATTAAATTTCCTACAACTTTTATTCCAATACATTTTAACATTTATCAAATATTAAAGGAAATATTTCAAAATAACGGATAAGTGACAAGAGTAAACACCCACTTCCGTTTGACCGATTTTTACCAAAAAATAATAAGTTCATGTGACTTTTATAAAAATATTAAATAGAAAATTTCGCGTAGACCTGATTAATAGTTTTTGATGCTATCTCACACGCACAGACATCATCGAGAAAATTGTCTAAACGTGTTCAGGGGACCCCAAAACGTGTATTTCCGTTGAAACCTCGCAATCAATTTTTTCATGAAAACAATACTTTCCCCTATACTACGTATGGAGTAAGCAAAAATGCGAATTTTTTCAATGGATTTGAAGGAACGATTACATACGAGGAAAATAAAATAGGTAATTTTATCTAGAAAGACTTTTCTAGATTGACCTTGTCACATATCTGTCGGGTATCAGGGAGTCGAAACGAATTCTGCGTGAGCGCGAGTTAATTAAATCATGCGAGAAGATCGAATCACGCTCCACTTATAGGCTTTCGTTTCGAATTGAACAATTTCCACTCACATTCATCCATCTCATCCTTCCGTTAATTTTTCGGGTGCGGCTGGAATCTGCCGCAGCCGGAGCGGGTGCGAGACAGGGATGAACGTGAGGCGCTATAGCGAGACCACTTCCTCTTGAATGTGCTCCACGATCTCCCTCTCTTCCAGATGGTTTCTTAAGACTAGGATCTCTCTCTCGCTCTCCCTACGCCTGGTAAAATTGGTTCGTCTCGAGTTTCGTTAAGCGTTATTCAAACTCAATTACTCGCCAAATTGCTCCAAGCTTCCATCCCCGGACACTGCGTGATCGCTTTTGTTATTATGGCGGCGGAGTAACGCTTCCGCGCCGTGGCTCATTCATAATCTAGCATTTACATTAACCCACCGTCTCGAGATAGCAGGAGGAGAGTAATTAATTTCAACTTAAGATGGAATTATTCATTTCCGGATCAAATGTATCGGTCTTCGCTCGCCGGTCATAAGGAATGAGGGCCGTGCTTTATTATTGTGCTATCTAAGGCGATGCATTGATTAAAATTTTTGTTTGAACTTAATTGTAACGAAATCTCCTTAAAGGCAATCGGTACTTATGTATTATTTCCTGTTAGTAATTATAATTCAATGCTGTGAAATGAATAACCAAATATTAGCAAAGCTTTCTTCCGAAACACTTTTCTGATAATATCTAATCATGAAATCCAACAAAATTACATCTTGAATGCATTAGAGCAGTGGTGGGCAGCCATTGCTATTTGGTTGGCCGCATTGGAGGCAGTGATGCCTTTGAAGATTTTTAATGCTTTAGAAGACTGGATTAAAGTTAAATCGGAAGTTAATTGGAGATTCCTTGGCACCATATGTGTGAAAATTGAGTTAATATTAGGTTTTCTGGGTAAACATTGCAATATTAAGATTCATGATGAATTTAAATCTTGTAAACACCTTTGAGAAATGATCAAAAACAAAATTAAAAATAATTCATTTCAATGGAGAAATACTTATTAAGAGGTTTCAATTTAATGATAGACATTTTAACTCGTTTTGCCAGATATAAAATAACATGTGGTGGGTAAATCAAAATAAAAATGAAAAAGGTTTTGACAACTACGAAACACTGGTGGTAGGCCGCATGAAATTGCTAAGAGGGCCGCATCCGGCCCGCGGGCCGCAGGTTGGGCACTCCTGCAGGCAGGGCAGCTCCTGTCTGCAGGAGTGGGCAAGCTTTTTACGAGACGGGCAGCATTGTCGGTATGGAAGGGTTAGGAGGGCCGCATTAGAGTACACATAAGAAATTACTCGAGAGATTTTGTGGGATACTATTAATGAAAACCATTATTAAATATTTTTATAAAATTATCGTTTGAAAGTGTGAAGTTATCCGTAATAAAATTTCTTGATCCGCTTTCGTGATGGTTTCGCGGGCCGCATGAAATACTTTCGGGACCTCATCTGACCCGCGGGCCGTAGTTTGCTCACCATTGCATTAGATTGTATTTTTCGTTTTGAACACAAAAACTGTCATCAGTTTTCCATTAAAATATCAGCGAAAATCCACGGAACATGCTTTAAATTCCTACCATTCGATATTTCAATACCAACCAAATAAATTATATCAAAATTACCTTATCATTTCAAAACAAGTCTTTCTATTAAAATAGAGGTTTCATCGCCCGAAATCATTGGAATTTCCAGCTGCCAGCGCCAACGAGTCTACACTACCAAGTTTGGAGAATCCTAAGAAAACGGCGCAACCTCCTTTGAAAATGCAACCGGATTGTAATAGGAATTCATAAGTAAACAAAGACTGCAGTGCGCGTCGAAATTTTGTATGCGATTCAGGCTTCTTATTCGCGTAGTTTTGAATGCAGAACTTCTAATTTCTGTGCTTTTATTTGCGCGCGCCATCTGCCTTCCGTCGCTAGGTGAGCTGATTTCAATCTCTTCGAGTGATTTCCGGCACGGGATTCCTGCTGCGTCCTGCATAATTTGGTCTTTTGCAGATTCTGGAATATTCTCCCCTACGATTCCCACGTTTTTGTCCCAGATCTATGTCATATATATAGTAAAATTCCGTTACCAAGAAATTTTCGGGAAGCGTGAATAATTTCGTTCTACTGGAATTTTGCTCTAACGAATATTTCTCAAAATTAATATCAATGCCAGTTATTTATTCAATTAAGCCCTACTGAACGTTTACATTGGATATTTGTAATAATTAATACTTTATTTGTCTGAATTAGAAATAAAAAACCAATTTAGTGCCAAAGTAGGCAGCTATAAATATAAATTTATCACAGAGGTGATCAATTTGAATTATTTTATTATAGATACAATTTTAATAAACGACGAAATAGTAGTAAGAAGAAATGAGACCTGTCGTTCTTTTTTGACCCACTTTTTGTTGAATGCGCCGACAACCCAACAAATGTACATAGATCTTGAAAGAGCGCGGAAAATTAGTGACTCCTAAATACCTATATAATTGTTGAATGTTCAGTCCATCGGTTTCATATTAGAAATCTGTCGCTTTTTCCTATCCTATCCTTGCCTTTCAAGAAAATTAGGACGGAAAATATACGTTAATTTATTTAAATTGGCCATTCCTGCACCAGACGGAAATAGCATTACTAATGTTATCTTATTCTTTTCCACGCAGAGAATCGATTACATAAACATGAGTCAAAGTTAATCCATAATACCTTTCGTTTCGTAGAAGAGCAGATTTTCCGGGGTTCCCGGGATTCCCTCTCTCTCCTTTTCTGATTAGGGCAGGATAGTTTGGGAATAATTTTGAGGAGGATAAAATTCCACTATGACCGGGAATCGAGCCCGGGTCTTCCACTTGCCGGGCGGGTATTCTACCACTGAGCTATCGTGGCAGATTAATTCTCTCGTTTCTGAACGCGGGTGTTTTTCTTAGTTGGGTCCGGGCTAGCCAAGCTAGTATCAACCAGCCCCAGCGGACGTCCTCAGAGTACATCGAAGAAAACTCCTCCCTCTCAAATGGTGAGATTGCCAAGCTTGGAATTGATGGAATGATGTGATCCTAAGATCCTATGCAGACAGCTGTAAATTTGGGAATAATTTTGAAAAGGGAAAAAGTGTAGGAGAGTTTAATATGCCGTAATTACGTATCATTTTCGCAGGAAATTAAGTAGATATCCTACCAATTACAATTTACCTGCCGTGTGTGAAGAAAAACGGTAAACATGAAAACTTATCAGTATCCTGTACGAGTCGATTTTTCGTAAATTAACACATTTTAGGAGGAGGGCTTGCCGAATAATTCGTTGTACTGAATTTTTAGTAATGAGCAATTTAGTTCTAAGGGGAATCCAAAAGCGCTATTACTTAGGGAAGTTCGTCCGGACTTAAAGATGCACTCGTTATAGTGAAAAATTCCTTATAATGGCATTCGTTGTAGCGGGATTTTACTGCATTTATGTATATATATATATATATATATATATATATATATATATATATATATATATATATATATATATATTCGTTAAACAAGTATCGATGGATGATGACGTTTGACCACATCGCGATTAAAATGCACTCGCTTCCAGTGCATTTCCAACTCCGTTTGACTCCCAACCGATGATTCCTTCGACCGCTGCCTCCTGCGAAGAATCGCACGATATCCAAAAATACAGCTCACTTCCTTTTCATTCGATACAAAAACAATGCGGTCCCGCGTGCTGCGCAAGACTTATGTTAGTAGTGGAGGGGTTATATTTACCTCACCGTGGCTCTCTCACTGCGTTTGTGCTGGCGTCTTTCTAGGTCCGTAGGATCGACAAGAAGAGAGAGGGGTCCCTCCCGTTTCTCGGAGCGGGTCGAGGAAGGAAAAACAAAACGAAGGAAAAACTTTTCGAACGCAATCGTCCGTTTTCCTAACCCCTCCTGGAGGGTACGGAATACAGCGCTGCGAGTGTGTCGTGCGGATTGCCGCAGTTTCAGGATCGTCGCCAGAGGGTTGTGGATACAAGGGAGAACTCTTGGATTAGCGTCGCATTCTCAAGGGAAATGGAAACGTCAAACTTTGATTGCGTAACAACGGATCCGGTGTTCTTGGAACAACGTCGTCGTCGGAGGGAGGGGTAACCGGCAAGATTCACCGTGGCCAGCGCTGAGTTAGGGATGGCTTCATGGGGGCAGGGCTCGGGAGAGAAATTCCGGACCCCGGTGCTTTTTCCGTTCCCGGGCCTCCGTTAATTATATAAATGTCAGTGTAAAAAATACTTAAGGCTTAAAGGCAAAAAGGATAAGACTCCATGCTTAAAAATTTATCCAGCAAAGTCAATCATGACCAAAGAAAATTACAACTGTTTATAAAAATTCAAAAGGAATTAAATTGAACGATGATGAAACCAGGGCATTGAACTGGAACCGAACCAAAAATCGAAACCGAAAAAAAAAAACGTTATTTTAGCTGGAGTGAAACCGAACCCGAACCGAAAAAAATATTTTTCGGAACCCGAACCGAAACCGAAAAACTGACCGTATCGCTGAAAGAACTTTCATTATATGCTAACAGAACTAGCACCTTTTCTGCAAGACCCTACATTGTATTCTTAGAAAGTAGCAGCTAAGCATAGAATAAGAAAAGCGTATACGGAATGTATGAACGATGAAAACAAAGTAAATATATTGCAGGAATTGTGGCTCATATTCACAGGAAACTTTTTCCTAAAATCGGGGACCCCCATAAGCTCGGGTCCAGGTTATTTGGATCGGCCGAATCCGCTTCTCCCGGTCCCCTGCATGTGGGGATTGAATGCATGCTTTTGAGTTTTCTTAATGGATTTGATTCAACCAAAGGAGTGATGGGTGTATTCAGCTCCTAACATTGTTTCTTTAGCGATTACATTCCTTGAGAAAGATAAGCAAGAGGTATAACAAGAGTTGAAAACACCCGAATAGTTTGTATTTGTGATAGTCTTTTATTTTAAAAAATTCGACCATACACACTACAATGTAATGCTGAGTGTAGGAGGCGTGGGGAGGCCGCCGACTGCAGTGCTATAAATTATCTAATATAAAACGTCGCAGAGATGGAACATCAATTGCTAAAATCTAATATAAATGCATGAGTCCGGACTAACATGACGAATTTAAGCTGGATTTTAACAGTTTATGCATTTATTCACTAAGGAGTGATCGAGTTCGTCTCATGGCTGAAAAACAAACCAAGAATACATACTTTTTAGCGCTCTTTTTGAAAAAAATATCGTTTATTTATTCGATGTGTCTTTCCGTCCGTCTGTTCGGGAAATTGCTCTGGAATCCTGCAACTTGGAGAAGCAAAATTTTCAGAATAAGGCGGTATATATTAGGGTCATTGTGGCACGGTCTAGAACGAGCTGCTTGGGAGAAGTAATCGGTGTCTCTTTCCGATCCTTCAGTTTTATTTCTTTCCCCGAAAGAGAAGCATTATTTCGGTGCAGGCCATTATAAATTTACATTTTTAAATTAGTAAAAATTAAAAAAGGAGCTCGGGACATAAACAGTTCTGTAGCTAAAATACTGAGTTTTATATCGTTAGGAAAAGAAATTCAAATCCGTTCAGAATGAGAGCGAACAATTGTTTTTAATTAAAAAAAAACAGGAAAATTTTTCCTGTTTTTAATAATAGAAAATACCAACAGCTATATAAAGGAGTCCGCTGCTTGTAAATGGGAAACTTATTATGATGTAGCATTGATATAATGTTTTTAAAAGGAATTTATAGGATATATTATCAGGACGTTGATCTCAAGCAAATATGCAATCTTATGATGAAGTCATAATCCTAAAACAATAAAAAAGCGCCTGATGTAATTTGCTCTGCAATTCTTCCCTCACTTGTTTTTAGGTATTTAAAAAAATCACAATAACGTTATATGGCCATTGGCGTAGCGGACACCCCTGCAATCCCTGCGCGTTGCATGACCAAAGTGGGCCCATATTTTTTTCGTGAGGTCCTTAATTTTTTTTCCGGGATTACAATTTTGTTTTGGCGGGAGGGCTCACACATTTTCCGGTACGCCACTGTATATGGCTATTAAAGATACCTGAACTTTGATTGTGCATAATATAAAGAGGGGCGCAAAGACATTTTTCTCAGTAGAATGGGAGGGTGGAAGACGCGACTTCGTTATGTTTGGAATCCGCTGGCTTGTGTTGCGTGCTCATAAGAGGGCGGCCTCTTTAATTGCTACATATGATAATCTTGCCATTCCCCAAGAATGCTCGTTTTGATATGGCGTTTTACTCATAACGCATACCTCGCATGAAAATTTGATTTTGTCTGGCAAAAACGCGCGTTATGGATGCGTAATACTCAAATATCAACAAGTTAGTATCGTAGTAAAGTAGCATCTGGCACTTTCTTTCCCTTCGAAACAAAAAAACCAGGCGAGTTCCCCAAAACTTCTGAGTGTCTCCTTTATAATACGCTCCATCCCACCCTCTCTTTCGTCGCCTCGGTGCTTTGATGATATTTTCATCCATCAACAGTTTCTGCTCGTGGTAAACGTAAGGTACTTATTTACCCCGATTCCGTGCCGTAAATTTTAATATTCTTCCCTCCTTTCGACTGGTATTATTCTGGCTTTCTTGAGGCTCGTTTTGGTTTTTCTGCAGAATGTTTGCAGCTTGTAAAAAAAAGCTGCAGTACCAAACGTTATGCCACTTGCCGATATTCTTACGTCTGAGGCTAATGGAAGAATATAGTTCTACAAACAGTCATGGCGTTTCATCAGAAGATTAAAAGAATGCACACTTTTGGAAACAACTACGACGACTTAGTCTCTGGAAAACATAAATAGTACTTGGAATTTATATATTATCAAAGGATTAAATTTTCTTTGCGTAGAATCGGAAGTGACGTTAAGTCTATTCCCGGCCTACGGCTATAGTTAAATGAAAAGATCGCAGGAGAGGACAGTAGCATTATTATCGTAAGGGGGAGTGCGTTTGAATGAAATAAAGTTGGACACAGAATGTAAATGTCACTCCTCTCAAAAGGATTTATAAAATAAAAAATGATTAAGATCTACGAATTGGATAACCAGGTTCAGTCCAAAATTATCTATTTATTTTGGCTTATAATTAGTATAGTAAGTCCTCGAAATATTCGACTTTTGTCATCTGCGGTCAAATTATTGTAGTACATAATAAAACCGGAATGTCACGTAAGTTGTGTGGCTTTGCCAAACCCTTTTTTAAACAATATTTTCGATTTTTTGGATATAGATCATTCAAATTACTCAGCAATGCCGAGGTATGTGACCAATTAACTGAAACCATATGGCCACTTTAAATACTTGAGGAATATTTTGCTCGCCTCTGAATTCCTAATAAAGTGCGATTATGCTGTCATTATTTGCTGACAAAGCTTTACTCTTTCTTTACCCTATTATCTAAGCACAATACGTGCTGGTGTCCACGTAATAATCCGAAGGATCAATAAGGAACTATGTTGTGCCAAAAAGAATCTGTTCGCTAAAACGTCGTTTACGTTTAAGAGTAGATTTTAAATAAGGTAGTTTTAATTCCAATGGAATTTCTTGAAAAAGGTAAACAAACAAAAAGAATAGTTCTGACCGGCTGGGCTCTTGAAGTGTGCGTAAGAGTGTATTTTAACCGTTAATAACAATATTCTATTGATTAACCTGTTTTACTGACCTTAATTTGTAATAAACAGAGATATTTAATCAATTAATAATTTTACAAACATAAGCACTCAAAAATCAATGAGAAAAGTACCTATATAAGAATCAAATCTTGAAAAAATAAGTTCTTAGGTATCTCCAATGTTCAGAAAAAAGATTACAAAAGAACAGATTCACATTTTGGCTACAATAGAGCCGTCATCAGTGGTGATTAACCGAAAGAAGATTTTACTATAACAGCTTGTTACGGTTATTGGAGAGATACGTAAGGTATGTAGTTATATTTTTCAAGTTTTGATTCTTAAGTCCTTACGTTCTGAATATGTTTTCAGCCAAAAGAGCAGCTCGATAATTATCCATTGATTTAGCGATAAGTTTAGTCTTGTGAGTTAGGAACCGAACTCCGCTGCTTTTCCTACGTGCTTTTGGTTTTATATATCCGCGTTTTTGACTTTGGCAGTTTTGACATTCGCGGGGGTTTTCAGAAACTTAACCCCCAAGAATGGCGAGGTCCTCCTCTGTTATATTATGCGTATGGTTTTAGTCATAATCCATTCCAGGGCCCAAGAAATGTGCCTAGCATTCAGAATGCTGCGAGAATAATTCATTATTTATTCGGACGCGGCGGTCTTTAGGATATATGAGTCTGTGGCCTTAGGAGTAATGGGATCCAGCTCATTCTTAATCGGATGCAGAAGCTGTTTTTCTTATCCCTGAGAAATCTCTCTCTCTCTCTCTGTCTACGCGAAACTCTCCATCTCGGGGAAAATGGCCCCGACGCTACATGGGACTCCAGACTTCTCATACGACCAAGTTAAGCCTTTTTTTGGGAGGGGTGGGGTTTTGTTCCATTATGCAAAAACGTAAGGGTAAGGAGATCCAAGGCATGCTTTTTTATTATCATCCCAAACATCTGTTCCATAAGGAACTTTATATAAGCCGCTTTCTGACAAATTGCCGCATCATCTTCCCCCAGATTTTCATCCATAAATTCACACACACATATATATACACGTATACATGTGTGTGTTTGTGAGGAAATTTAATAAATTTAACTTTTGGTAGAAAGTGAAGCCTTTTTCTAGTTTTAGCTACCTTAATTATGAAAAGAATAATTAAAATTTCATGAGCGCAACATTTTTTAAATTTTTCTTTGGTTAAACAAGAGGTCATACTAAGTTGCATGCGAAAATTTGCCGCTACAATTAATAAAAACAAACTAAAATTCAGGAAAAAATCAACCCAAGCATGTGGGCTTCAACGCAATAACTATTTTAATTAAATGAAACTACAGTGAAGTCTTTTTTCTAATGATTGTATTGCTATTTTGCGCGGTGCGGCTCATCAGTGTAAAATGTTTCTAATATATCGTTTTATTCTTGTTTCTTTATTTATAAGACTGGAAGGCACTCTTGATTTAAAAAAAAATATTTTCATAACATGCAAGGCTCCGAATTCCTCTAATATAATTGGTAATTTTCAAGCATTCCAGATTTCATTCCTGGCGTTGTTAAGATGATTCCTTGCTTGTTTCGTATGCACTCTCCTAGGTCGTTATTCCGAACGTAAAATTAGGTGTTGTCAGGATCGTTTCGACCCCCGGGGGGCGAAGCATCCGAATCGCTCACTGTGGAATTTGATGCTGTTTGGGTAGGTCGGAAAAGGGTTATACGCGTGACCTCATTGTTGAGTCCCGGAAAATCGCGGAGTACCGCGGCGCAAAAGGGTCGGAACAATGCAGATAGGTTAAAATCGAGACAGACTCCATCACGGGTGTTGCTAAGCGAGGATTTACCTCGCCGCGCATTCCAAAATGTTACAGAGCGGAGATGGGTTGCTTTTAGCGCGTTTTATTTTACATTTATATAAACGCGTATGTATATATTTTCGCTCTGTCAGTCCGTCTATGAAACCAATTAAATTGAAATAGCAAGTAAACTGTAAGAGATATAAAACTGAAAATTTCAGGGTGTATGTGTTCTATAATGGCAATTATAATGCCGCCAAAGAATGTTTTTAAAGAATTAGGTGGTGGGCAGAGGGTGCCTTCAAATGTTCCAAGTAATATTCTGAGCAAACGGCTATAGATAGCGAGTTAAATCTCTCGCTATTTGTGTGACCTTTAATGTCATTTATAATGCTGCAGAATAAATGTTTTTGAAAAATCGGTGAACGGCAGGGGATGCGTTCAACATTTGCAAATTACGATTCTGAGCGAAGATAGAAAGGTAAATTTTGTAATATATAATATATCATTTATTGTCATATAATTATATTACTAAGTATATGAAGATTTTTAATTTTACAAATCAAAATAAACCTCGATAAATAAAAGGCGCTTTCTAATAATGCATCAGCAAATGAAGTTCCCAGGAGCATCTTGATCGTTGTTCTATAAATTCTGAGTTGCTCGGGAATGTGAATTATTTTAGTCAACCTTAAAACCTTAAAGTGAAGGATCTTGAGGGAGTTGATCAATACAGTATTAGAGCGAATAAAAAGCTGTTTGTTTTAAATATATATGTGTGTATGTGTGTTTTAATAATCAATTCTTGCTTTAAAATTGCGGCAGATTCTATCTCTCCTGCTACTGACATCCTGAAATGTTAAAGTTTGAAATTTTTGGATATTTTCCTAACTCTTACATATATTTATATAATATGATGATGAACATTGTTTCGGTGCCCCATCTTATTCAGCCATTCAAATACTGTTATCCACAGAGATCATTTATGATCGAATTCTTCAGCTTTTCGGTGTGCATAACGATCTAGAAGAAAATAAGCTCGTCAAACCAGGCCTAAAAAACACTACAGAAAAGGTTGTACCGTGCTACGCATTAAAACTAATGTAAAGGACTCGGTCTACATCCGCGACGTTATGTTGTTGCACTACACACTGTCTGTTGCGTCTGGATGTAGTACAGTGTTTCTCATGCTCTAAGGTTTTACTTGAAGTCAAAGTTCTTAATTAATTCTAACTAGCACAAAGCGCCAACCATCAGAAGTAAGTCAATGTATTTATATCGTACTTTCAGGTATTTTTTGCCGTCGAAGTGATACCTATCCGAGGATAATCTTTAGCGACTAGCAGTTAATTACGAGGAATTTATTAAATTTACTAGCGTGAAATCTTCTTTTAGGATGTTATGTTTCATTGAAAACACGCCGCTGACGTTTCCCCTTCCTTGTGCGTAAGATCACTTTGGCAATTAACGCTTCCTGCTAGATCGGACAATAGTTATTATCAAAAACTTTTGCAGATCATCAACGATGCAGACACGACTCAATTTTATCAATTGAATACGAAACGGCAAAATTATTGGACATCGAAAATTTATTGATGTATTTCTTTATATATATATATATATATATATATATATATATATATATATATATATATATATATATATATCATAGGTAATCTGTCCGTAGACAGGTCCGTGATTATTCATGGTTAAACCTGGTTCTCAATATACTCCTAGTATATATATATATATATAAATTGCTACTTGATTATGTAGAAATTTCATTAATTTTATTTGATAGATAAATAGGGGCTGATCGGTGAATGGTGAATATGTGTATATGTACTATAGCGGTTGATAATCTTCGCGGAGATTCGACGAAAGAAGCTCGTTGCCAGGAATGCTTTTCCTCGCGTGGAGAACGCGACCTTACCCGAGTTCACGGTTTTCCAATTATGGACCGCTTGACCTATTCATGTGACCTCATCTCGCACAACAATGACGCGAACGGGGCAGGAGTCTAGCCTAAGCAAACTCGTAGTAAAGTAATTCCACCTTAACGATCCCTCAATGGCAGGGAATCGTTTTCCCGGTGATTGCCGACAGTCTGTTACCTAGACGACCGTGCATTGATGGGCATCCGTTTTAAATCATTAACCTACAAAGACGCTTTTCCGTTCGTAGACTCACTGTAGTTAGTACGAGAGATACTGAATTGTGCGTAGGGATAAAACGCTCGCGAAATTCATAACGGGCATAAAAACAAATGAATTCCTTAAATTATACTTTTTACATTTTCTGTCATATAAAAATGTGCAATTAACTTTGAAGTAACTATTTCATGAAAAATGAAACTCTTTGCAGATATGAGACGGTCGATATCGGTGACTTGTTAGTTATTAGCTGATTTTGTAGCTGGAAAGAGCATCTAGTTTACTGAAAAGCTGTGTAGTTGCAAGAGTAACATATTGCAATTATTCAAGAACACGTACTTAAAAAATTCAAGCTTCACATGCTGACGCAATATGAAAAAGCGCACTTTATTTAGAATTAAGATATTAACATTCTTTATAAATTTAGTAATATAATTAAATGACACAAAGCAGTTTATTCAATAATTGAAATTGCTGAAAATGTCCAAGGCACGCTCTGCCATCCACCGATTTTTCGTAAACATTTCTTCTCCAGTGTTATTTATGGAATTAAAGGTCACACAATCAGTGACAAATTTAACTCTCTATCGATCGCCGTTTGCTCAGAATGTTACTTTAAAAATTATGAACCCCTGCCCACTACCGATTTAAAAGAAAATTCTTCTGTAGTGTCATAGATGGCATCATAGAACACGCACACACTGCAAATCTCCATCTTTTATCTCTTACCGTTTACTTGCTATTTTAATTTAACTGATAGGACAGACAGAACGAAAACATAAGAGCGTTCATAAAATGAAACGCGCTAAAAATATTTTTCTCGGGTATCTCCAACAGTCACAACAAGGATATTATAAACAAACTGCGCATTTCGGCTACAAAGCAGCCGTCTTAAGTGGTAACTCACGAAAAAGAGATTCTAAAAGTATCTTTATAAGTGCTTGTTTTTTAATTTTTTTTCAGCCACAAGACGAGCTCGATAATTTCCTGTTAAATTTCACATTTAGACTATTTTCGCAACATGAATTGAATGAAAATATTTTTTAAACCTTACTTCCCCCTTATTTTGCGGAAGTCTAGCGAAAATTCAGGATGTGTCGATGGATATAATTTTATCCATTCGTTTCTTTGTTTGGACTTGGTATCGAATCTCATTTGTGTGTATCCTCCGTTCTGAAAATTAAGCGTGTTGGTTCGTCGATGTTTTTATGTTATCCGAAGCGCAGGCATTCCTCCGATGCTATAATTTGATCTCGACTACGAAATTGCAGAAAACTCAACTCAACTCTAAATCGATTTCGTTTGAGCTCGCGAGAGCTTCCCAGCTATGCAAATCGTTGCGAATGCATTATTTCGGTATCCGCGGACATGATTGGATATTATCGCAAATTCGCCATTAATTTTTTCGCTAGCAGCTATCGCGTTAATCGATCGATCAATCGGATTTTTGCCTTATTATCTAGAGTTTTCGAGATAAAAATATTCCATGAATTTTTTACCGCTATTTTCAATTTTACGCCGTATGCATTTAGTATTTGACCGCCATGTACACGTTTTTATGCGTGTTTTGCTTCCAGCATAAGCGCCTATTAGCGTCGGTGTCTGTCCGTTCGCATGTTCGTTTTCGGCTTCTACAGAACGGATTTTTATGAAATTTGATATTAAGGGCTTACAGTCAAAGAAAATAAAAAAATCACAAAAATAAATCACGTAAGCCAATCAGGGATACCACTTTACGGGTGACAAAAAAATGAACTTTCCGTTATATCTCATCAATGTTTTGTCAAATTAAATTTATTTTCAAATAATCTTGTAGAAATAGTCACGTAGAATATTTCTTTTCCTATACACTTTTATTGTAAGAGTAGCTGTTATCAAGAAAATTGCACAAGTTGTAATTCGCTTTGAACTTAGAAAATTTCTTTCATAGACACCTAATTGTTGTCAACGCAAATAATCTTATTGGTTGCTGAAGTAAATAAGATCTGCTATAATTACAAAATACATTTAATTCCTTACGCGTGCATGACAGATTTTGTAAGCGTAAGGAAACAGATTATCTACGGCGAATAAGAGAACATAACCGTAAATATTACAAATAACGAACTCAAGTGAGGTATGTTTTAAATAATTTTTGATTGTTTGGTTGATTAAAACTGAGTAGTAAATAAATCACTAAATATAAATTGAATATTTCCCTGTAATCATTTCTGATATGTCGTTTTGCAGTATTAATCATTAAAATTACGTAATATGTTTATTGATGCAACAACTAAAGGGGGAGAAGAAATTTTTAATAGGCAAAGATACAATCGGGTCGTTGTGTTTTGCTGTTTTATGGTGTTTGTTCGGTCAAGTTATATCGTGTAGTTTCAAATATTCTATTGCACGAAACGCGCCTATTTTTTATACACTTTCCTAACTTGTTTATGACGAACGCAAACTCAAGCAAACAAAAATCATGAGTTAGATATGAAATTAAAATTATTTGTCGAAATCCATAATTATTACTCTATTATAGCTACGTGAGATATTAAATTATTTTTTCATCATATTGCTTGAGATATTAATAATTACGTCATTTTTATTCGGAAACCATTTATATAGATGATTTAGAAATACATTTCCCAATTCAGTAACAATTGTAGGGTATTTTTCGGCAGACTGTTCTTTTTGAATTGATACTATTACCGATTCGCTAATGACAATTGTCGAGTCGTAATTTTCTTTGTAATTGGTTGACAAGCAGTTGCACCGCAGGACAAGTTACAAATGTCCAGATACATCTTAAATGCCGAAATAATTACTGACTGCATTACGCTGAGGTCGATTTGAATTTTGTTATAATGAATTAATTAATTAAATAATTATTCCGCTCTAATAATATGAAAAATAATATTCTGCATCAGGGATCCTCAACTTTTTTCCATATGGAGAGCCGCATTTGAAAGTATAAAAGCTTCTGCGGGCCGGATGAGAACTTTAATGGGAAGCTACATAGAGATTTTTTAGTATCATATGAGTTATGGTAAAGCTTACATATTACTAAGGTTCTAAAATTGTCGCATACCACCTCCCATGACCATAATTTTAATAAAATAATATGAAATTGCCCGGGCTAACTATTTTTCAACAGAAAAAGCTCTCGAGAACAGCATGTGTCCCGCGGGTCATTTGACTGCCGATCCCTGTTTCACATAATGGGGAGAATAATTATCAACATGAAATAGACGGTGAATATATTTAGTTTGGTTTTAATCAGTGCTTCTCTAGTGCGGCCACCAGAATATTTTAACGCGGCCACCAGCAAAATTATATTTTAAACGTAGGATTAATTAATATGCAGACTGCAATGAGTTCTTTGGCGTCACTTTTTTATTATTAATATTTGTTATCTCTCTTTCATCTCGTTAAGCTTCTTGTGTGCCTTACGTGGAAGATCAAATATCACTTAGACCCAAAATTGAATAATGCGGCCATCACAACATGGCAGGTGGCCTCAGGCGCGGCCACGGCGAATTTTTTCTGAGAAGCACTGGTCTAGATCAGTATGATTTATATTTTCTCGATGATGTCTGTGCGTCTGTCTGTCTGTATGTGATAAATTTTTGTGGACGCTTTAACTCAAAAACTATTGATTAGGTCAACACAAAATTTTATATTTAACATTTTTATAAAGTTAGAAGATCTGATTAGTTTTTGGTAAAAATCGGTAGACCGGAAGTGGGTGTTTACTCTAGCCACATCCGTTATTTTGAAATATTTACTTTAATATTTGATATATGTAAAAATGTTTTGGAATAAAAGTTGTAGGAAATATCATTTTCTACTACCTTTGTTTGATACTTTTTTCCATACAATGCATTGTTTAAGAGATATCTTATATTTTTAGCTGCCATCACCACGCCACCTACCGAAGACTATTGTCAACAATTGACGCTTAGTTACGTCTTAGTAACGTTCCTTTTTCTTTTCTTAATTGTTAACCGGAAGTCAATATTGACAACGATCCCAGAGCTAACAAAATGTAATTTTCCATAGAAATATGGAGAAAGTCATGTGTTGCCCACATCATTTTATTTTACTTTGTTATTGTATTATATTCCTAAAATATTTTTGTGTAAAGAGCATCGTGAGGTTCCGCGAGGCAGTGCCCAGTTTCTATAGGGTTCCGTACCACCGAAAAGATTGAGAAGCTCTGGTATAGATCCATTGGATTATTGTTTTTTAACGGCACTCAGCAAAATGCTGTAATGGTTTAAAACATGTTAGCTATTATACACTCATCCCTCACATCGCACGGTTTTACTTTACACTTTTTCGGTTTGGCACGTTTGTCTTTTGGAGAACTACCTCGAATTGCGCGGTCATCGATTTCGCTTTAGCGCGGATTTGAAATTGTCTCAAACGCTTGAAAAAATCATAAAATATTTCATTTTTACATGGCATAAGAGAAGATAAAAGAAGCAATTCTAAATACGCTGCGACTAAATTGTTGCGAAATCTGCAAAAAGACGCCTCAATTAAACCTACAGATATCCCAACCCCAATTTGCAAGGTTTCGCCTTACGCGGCCTTTTCCCCAGGAGTCCATCCACCGAGCAGCAAAGCGTAGGATGTTTGTATTTTAACTTCGCGCCATGCGGCTGACATGAATGCAGAAGATATCCTACGGGTGGTCCCTCGCAACGCGTACACTCTTTAGGCCCGAACTTCGCGCGAATCCCTTCGAATCCTGCGTAAGTCTGCTGCGCGAGTTTTATGAACCACTTACGGTCGATTCCTCGCCTCGCTTTACCACCATTCGCATCCCTCTTAGCCGCGCCGTCCACCCGATCCACCGACCGTAATCCTTTCGGAGACTGGGGTAAGAGTGTGAAAGGGAGAAAGGTGGCGGACGCGTAAAAGACCGACAAATACTATTACGTGCGCGATTTTCTTTTTCACTCGGAGTCTTCTTCTTCCCCTACGTACCCTATCCCTCCGCCACCGCCGTCTTTCTTCCCATTCCAGAGCCAGCAGAAGCACGCCCCAAAAACTCCGCAATCCACGCCGTTTCGTGAGAGAGAGAGAGAGAGAGGTTTTCTTTTTTCCCATCTCCCGGCGGTAGAGGATGCTATGAGGGGCCCCACCCTAGTAATACTGTATAGTAGAGGGAGGGAGGGAGATAGTTGCCGCTTCCTCTCTCGCTCTCTCTCTCGCTCCGAGCCTCGTGTTCCCGTGGAAAATGTGGGACAGTCCCATCCCGGGTCGTAGAGAGGTAGCTGGGGTCTCTGGTGGGCACTCTCTCTCTCTCTCTCTCTCTCTCTCTCTCACACACACACACACACACACTCACGCAAACACACAGCTTCCGGTGCCCCAACAATCGATCCGAGAGTCTGGGGGAGGTCCCGGTCAGTGGCCCCGTCCCTTTCAACCTGCCCCACCCTATTTTTTTGCCTCTCTGCCTTCCCTCCTTGCTGCAAGTCTCCGAGTCTCTAACGCCCCTATAGTATGACACCCTCCGCTCTGCCCCACACACACACACACACACACACTCTCTCTCTCTCCATCCTCCTCTCTCTCTCTCACTCACTGTTTAATTCATCTTTTTCCCTTCCCACCTTTTCCTTTTTCTCGCGTCTCTTACGGGCTCCATTTCGCCGTCGCTTTTCTATTTTACGGTTATGCCTATCACACTCCTCTTGCCATTAACGTTATGCTCTTTATTCACTACTCTCGCAGTGTTCCTCTTTCGTTTCGTACTTGTGATATTTCCCTCTCTCCGTCACAGCTTTTCTACTCCTGCAATTGTTTCTTAACCTCTCCCTTTCCCTCTCTCAATTTCTCTCACCTGATTCCCATTTTCTCTCTTTCCTTCCCTACCTCTCTTTGCCTCTCCTGTATTAATTCTTTCTCTACTTCTGTAATTATTTCTTAATATCTCCCGTTCTCTCTCTTTCTCCTATCTCCAATCTTCTCTCTCCCCTGTATTCATCCCTCCTCTCTACTCGTCTCTACTGGTCTCTCTCTTTCCCTCAGTCTCTTTCCCCGTGTCTGTTTGTCTATCTATTCCACTCTCTTTATCTAACCATCTCTTTTCTCGATCTCTATACAAATATTTCTTCTCCTTTATCTCTTATAACTCTTTATCTATTCCTCTCGTACTTTCTCTTTTCCTCGCTCGCTTCCTCCTATATGTTTTTCTCTTCCTATGACTCTATTCCAATCATTCTCTCCCTCTTCCTCGTCTTTCTCCGCCTGGTGTTACTCTGTTTCCATCTCTCTACATCTCACTTTCTCTTATTTCCCATCTAAACCTTCTCTCCCTTTCTGTTTCCCTCGTATCTGCTTTTCGTGTCCATTCTCCCTCACCCGTTTGACTTGATCCTCTCTCCATCGTCCCCTCTAACCGAAGTATTCCCCTCTTCCGATTTGCATAACCAGAGTTCTCTTACCCTCCTCCCTCTAGCTCCATCCTTCTCTCTTCCTCTCTCTCTCTCTCTCCTCTCGCACAATTTTCCGACCCCGTTTAACAATGATAGCGTCCATTCCGCCCCTCCGTCTCTCTCTCTCTCTCTTTCTCCCATCCATTCGATGCACTTAAAACGGTTGTCCACATGTTCCTGTACCCGCTCCCTCTTCGCTCTCTCGATCATTCTCTCTTGTCTTGCACTTCACTCGTTCTCGGATCATTGATATCGCTTTGGTTACGTTGCAACCATGCAGCGAAGGTCTATGTATGGGCCGAAACTGGGGATATTCCGTGTCTTTTCCTATCTCCTTTCCGAATTTTCTTCTTTCCCTTGTATTCCCCCTACTTTTCCACCATCTCTCCATTCCTCTCCTATCTATCTCTCTAGCTTCCTTCCTTTCTCATTTCTCTTCCTGTCTTTCTCCCAATCCCTTTCTCTCTTCCTTTGCCTCCATTCCTCTCTCTCTCTTTCTATTCCTTAATCAGTTTTTCTCTCTCCTCACTTCCTTTCTCCTATTTTCCTTCATCTAGCTCCTTTTCTCTATTATTTCTCAAAATTGTGTTATTTTTCGTCTCTCTCTTATTCTTTCCCTTATGCTTTCTTTATTTCCTCTCCTCTCCATTCACTACAATCCCATCCTGTTCTTTTCTCCATCCACTGTCCTCCGTCTTACCCGTTTTCCACTTATCTCGCATCATTTGTCTCTTTTCTTCTCACTCTCTTACCCCTTACCCTGATTATTTTCCCTCCCGTCTCCTTCTCTTTCGCTTTGAAACCGCTTTTCCTTCGCATCCCATTCCTCGCCTTTCTCCCGCTGCTCACAAACTCCATCTGATCCAGAAACTCCTTCCTAACTTTCATATCTACATCTCTCTCACTCGGCTTTCCTTTCTCTCTTTCCGGTTGCTTCCCTTTTCCCGACCCCGTGACCTCTGTAGAGGTTCTCTTCTCTTCTTCTGCCCTCTCTCCTACCCCTCTGTCTCTCTCCTTCCATTTCTCTCAATATCATCATCCCTATTCCCTCTGAGGCAATGCCTCTTCCTTTTCCCCTTCTCTCTTCCTCTTTCCCCTCCCCCTCTTTCTCCCACGCGAGTCCCAACTCCCTCTCTCAGGCTCACCTTTCCCCTCCTTCCGGCTCGCTACCTAAATCCTCACTTGGTCTTATTCCCAGCTTCCCAATCCTCCCCCTCAACTCTTACAGTCTCATCCTCCCTTCAGCCTCCCCAGCTTCCCTCCCTTCCCTCATTCCCTTCTCCCTCAAGATCTTCCAACCTCGCCATTCTTCATCCTCCCTCCCCATCCTCCGTTCCAACCTTCTCTTCCTCCCTCCATGCTATATCCCTCCTCCTTTCCGACATGCCGCTTCGTGCTCTCCTCTCATTTCTCATCCCATGCCTCGCTTCCTATCCTTTTCCTCCCTCTCGCCTTGCTATCCATCTTTCTTCGTCTTTCATTCATGACATCCTTCTGCTGTCTTTTTTATATAACTCTCTCTCTCCGTCTTCCTTACACTCCATCCCCTCTCTCTCCCCCTCTCTCTCTCTCTCTTTCGCCTTTGTTTTTCTCTTCCAACATATCCTTCGTTTTGGTATGTCCTCTTTGTTTTATTTTTTATTTTCCCCCCTCGCGTTTCGTTTTGATCCCATACTCCTTTCCTCTTCTCTCTCTATCTAGATTTCTCCTCTTCCACTCTGCCTTTCTCTCTCTAGACTTCTTTCTCACTCTCCTTCTCTCTCTTTCTCCCTACCTCTCTATTTCCATCTATATCTCTCACTTTTTTATTTCACCTGACCTCCGCTCGTATCTCCCGACCGTCTACTATTTCACCGCTTCTTTTCCACCTGGATATCTCTCCACTCTTAAACCCTGTTAGCTCTCCACTCTCCCCTTGAAATGCTTCCCCATCTTCATCCTCTTTCTCCTCCACTTAAGTTTTCCCCTCCTTCCACTCCTCCCTCTTTCTATCCTCTGCTACTTTCTCTAATCAATCGTTTTTCCCCATCTCTCATCTCTGTTCGCCGCTTAAATGCCTCTCTTCCCTTTCCCTCTCTTCTTTCCTCTTCCCCTCCTAACTCCTGTTTTCTTCCTTTCGTCTCATCCCAGATTTTTCCTCTGCCACTTGCTTACCTAAATATGTATCTGTTTTCCTCTCTCCTTTCCTTCTTCCTTATCACTACACTCCCCTTTTACATTCTTGCTTCTCTCCCCACTCATATTCCGATTCCGCTTATTTAACTTAATCTCTCTTCTCCCTCCTCTGTCCCTTCCTACCCTCTCTCTCCCTTTCCTCCTATTTCCTCACTCCCCCCTCTCCTCTCCTCCTCCCTTTTTTTCACCTCCCTCTCTCTCTCTCTCTCCTCTCCTATCTCCATGCTTTCTCCTTCATTTACCCGCCCCTCTTATTCACTTTAATCTCTTTTCTCATCCATTCCCTCACCTTTCTTTCACCTCCGCTCACCTGGATATTTCTCTCCCTTCCCTCCCGTTTATCTTTTCTTCATCCCTCCCCTCCTCACCCTCTTTCCCCTTCCCTAATCCTTCCACCTCTCTCGCACTTGACCCAGCATCCCTTCGTTTCCCTGCTACCTCCTCTCCCCCTCGCCTCCCTCTTCCTCATTCCTCCCACCCTTTCGCCATTCTTCCTCCCTTTCCTCCCTCTAAGCCCTCTGGACCCTTCCAGCATCTACCTCTCTCTTCGAGAATTGCGAGATTCCTCTCTCTCTATCTCTCCTTCCCGATACCTTTCCCCTTTCATGCCTTCCGTGTCCCTACCCCTCTGGCATGCCTTCCTGTGTTCCGTCTCCCCACTAACCCTCCCCTATCTTGCCTCTTTGTCCCTTACTTCTCTTTCTCTCATGACTTCCTCATTCTCCCTTTTTTCCTATATGACTTCATTCCTCTCCTCCTTATTCTCCTCCCCTTCTCCCTTCCTCTCCTCCCCCTCATACCCCCTCACCCCCTCCCTCTCGCCTCTTTCCCCCTGCACACGCCCCTTTCTATTTATTTAATACTCCCCCTCGGATATCTCTTTTCCCATTCCGCGGCCATTCACAGACTCTTTTACCGTGCCTTTGCTATCCATTCTCAGCCTCTTCCTGCCCTTTTACTAGTCTTTCCTGCTCTTTTTCTACCCCTTTCTACCACTTTCTACCTCTTTATCTCTCACTTTCTGCCCTTCGTGCATCTTTCTGCCGCTTTCTGCTCCTTCCTTCCCCTTCCTGCTCCATTCTTCTCCTTTATGTCCTTTTTTCACGTTTTCTGCCTTTTTCCCGTCCCGTTTCATCCTAAAGGGTCCTCTGCCCCTTACTACCCTATTTTGCTCCTCCCAGCGCTTTCCTTCCCTTTCTTGCCTAGCCTTGCCATTCGTTCGTATGCCTCTCTTTGCCAATCCTCCCGCTACCTGCGTGCTCATTCTCCCTTATGCAAATCCCTGGTCCTTCCCAGCCTTCTTCTGTCCCATTCTGTGCCCCGTACAGCTCCTTTCTGCCTTTTTCTGTTCCTTTCTGCCCATTTCTGCTTTTTTCTTCCCTCTTTTGAGTCATTCCATCTCTCTCTGCTCCTCTCTACCAGCGTTGCCAATCTGGGGTATTTTCCGCTAGATCTATCTTATTTCGTTAATCAACTGGGGTACAAAAATCTTATAAATCCACTAAGTGGATTTCTGGGTTATTTTATAAGTAAATGTTGAGGTTTTTGTACACGTATTTAAAAAATTAAAAAAGTTGAAATCTTCTATAATAATCTCAATATTGTACAAAAATATCATATTTTATGTATTTAATACATAGTGTTTCCAAATATTCTGTGAGATGATGCGCGTCTAATTTGTAAGAAACATAGGAAAGTGACGTGGATAAAAATCCCAATCCTTACCTTAATTTCGTCTAAATCTAGAGATTTTTCAAAACTATTTATTAGATGTATTTTTTAGCAGCTGGCAACACCGCTCTCTACTCTACTCTAGCCCTTTCTGCCCCTCTCTGCCCATCTCTGCTCTTTCCCGCCCCTCTCTCTTTCTTTCTGCCCCCTTCCAGCTCTTTCCAACCCTCTACCGCCGCCATCCGCCCCTTTTCCGTACCCTTCTAACCCATTCGAGCATCTTTCCGTCCCCTTCCACCCATTCTCCCCTCTCATCCCCTCTTCCGCTCACTCCCCTCCATCCCTTCTCGCCCCCTCTCTCCCCCACCCATCCTCCCCTCCTCTACCGCTACCTTCCTTCCACTCCTTCTTCCGCTCACTCCCATCCATCCCTTCTCCCCCCCCCACCCTTCATCCCCTCCTCTACCGCACCCTTCCTCCCTCTCTCTCTCTCTCCCAGGCTCGAGCTTCCCTCAATGGAACCGTCTAGGGGCCACACCCCAAAAACGCGGCATTAAAACAACCCGCGCGCCGAAATCGGAAGGTAAAAACGAAAGAAACGGAGGGAAAAAAACACAGCACGAAAACACCTGCGAATATCTTCGTGAATCCCAGTGCTTTAAATGCCTATTCCTCCCCTATTTTATTTTTTTGCCCTCCTGCCCGCAAATGTCTTGTTTTTTTCCTTTCACGTTCTGTTCCCCAGGACGTGATCTATAATACGTATTTTTCTCCTCCGTGCGACCCTCTTCTCCTCCTGCTGGGCTCCCGCGGTTTTCCTCCTTTTCCTCTCCCTCCCCCGCCTCCGGAGTTCACGTCGTGCACGTTAGGTTGTGAACGCGACCTTACCCACTCTCTCTACGATCGTGAATGGCTGGAGGAACCTCCCCTCCCTCTCCCTCACACACACCCTCAACTCACCCTACCTCTCTCCCTCTTTCCAGTTTCCGTCGTTAGAGGGCGGCCGGGAAAAGGGATTGGGGAAAGAGGGTGCCGATTTGGTGAGGCCACGCGCTGTCGGGCTGCAGTAGACGTTTCCAGAAGCTCCCCTCATCTCTTTCCCTCTCATTCACTCTTTCTCATTCACCTTTCTTTACCTCTCTCACTCTCCTCTCACTCCCTCTCTTTCTCCCTCCCTTTCTACCTCTTTCTTCTAATCTAACCCTAGATTTTTTCCACAAAGGACATTTCTGATTTAGTTTTCTGAACCAGACATTGAATCGATTACTTTTCTAACTGTTGAATTATGTTTGCCTGTGTATTATGACGATGGGTTAGATGTAAGAGGGGAACCGATGGTCTCAATTTCGCCCGAATAAAACCGTTTGTCTGTCTGTTCTCTCTCTCGCTCCATCTCTCTCGCTCCATCTCTCTCTCTCCATCTCTCTCCTTCCCCCTCATTTCCTTCCCCTCTTCCTCTCTCTCCACCTCTCGTTATTTCTCTCTCTCTCTCCTCCTCACTCTATTTCCTCTCTAGCTTTCTCTCTCTCTCACTCTCCCCTTTCGCTATTCCTATCTCCTTTTCTCTTTCCCTGTTTTTCTCCCCTCTCTCCTCCTTTCTCACTTTCCATCTCCCTGTCTCTCCCTCTCTCGCTACCCTCTCTCCCCCTATCTTCCTCCCCCTATCTTCCTCCCTCCCCTCTACCTCCCCCCTCTTCCTCTCCCTTCTTCCTCCCCCTCTCTTCCTCCCCCTCTCTTCCTCCCCCTCTTTTCCTCTCTCTCCCACAATCTTTCTTTCTCCACATTTTTCCTCCCCATCTCTCTCTCTTTCTCATCCTCCCTCACGAAAAAATACTTTTTTCTCCTCACTTTTTTACGGTTTATTTTTTTCCGGACATGTTTAGTTTATTAGCGAATCCGTGATCCTATTTTCGCGTGAATCCTCCTCTTGAAAAGATTCGTCTTTTTTAATATTCCTAGTCATTTTAGGAATTCGATCGCTTAACTTTTAGCAGCATATTTTTTCATATATGCATAATGCCTGAAAAACGCTGTATTATAGACGATTTTGAACGTTTTTCAGATTTTTGTTTTCGACTCAAAGTATCGTTTACGTCAGATTAAGCCCCTGGATTCGCATTGCCGGAAATTCCGGACCTCGAGAGATGGTTAAAATTATAATAGGCCCGCCTGTATTCGCTAATTTTGATTCTGTAATTTACCGTCGTCAAAATAAATAAAAATTTGTTTTTCAAACGACAAAGCTGTTGTGCACCAGAATAGTGAGAGGACTGAAACAAACCAAGGATCTTTAACATAGTGAAGTTGAATGCCCTTCGCTTATTTCGTTTACTATGGCCGAACTTTTATAAGGTATTTATGCCTAAAATGTTTTTAATAAACAAAACCATCTAGCAATAACTCGAACTGTGGTGGAAGACCATATAGATTTCAAGTAAACTTGTTATTACGAATAGGCTTGCCAAGAAAAATCTTATTACACGTGTAGTAGTAGAAGTTACAGTATCTTTAATATTGAAACAAGTGCCTATTGCAGCAATGGCGAAATGCGTTGTGAGAGCAAGATATCAAAGGTCATACGGAAAACATTTATTGATGATGGAATTTTTATTTTTATTTTACCGTTCGGCTAAAGAACTATAGGTAAACGATTCATAACGAATGTTTGAGTGGCAGTCGTTCTAGATAGGCTCATCCTTCGAATTGCGCTGTTTCGCTTGACGTGTTTTCGGTTTAGCAAGGTTTTCACTTTACAGAACTGCCTCGAATTGCACGGCCATCAATCTTTTTAGCACGGTTTTGGAACGGTCTCCATTCATTAAAAAAATCATAAAATGTATCAGTTCGACTCAAGAGGTTATGAGAGAGGATTAAGGAGGCGATGCTGAGTAGAGTATTACTCTATGGTTTGTTGAGATCATCGCTCATGCATCGCAGGGGTGGGGATACTACGATTCGCGGGCCGCATGAATTAAGCGAGAGAATTTTGCCAACGTGAAAGCGAAATCGTGAAATGTAATGCAGATAAATTCGCATTTTCGTTCGTTAAAATTTTGGTCAGGAAAACCTTTTCTTGTGAATTATATTGTCAGTTATAGATTTTCATTCTCTCAAGTTAACTTCTAACATGGACCCTAATGCGGCCACCTGAAGCGTTTGTATTTGTTAATACGGCCCGCGTAAGCAACCGCAACTGCAAATGCGGCCCGTCTCGTCAAAAGTTTTTCCCACCACTGTTATATGGAAACGTATCCCACTTAGCCGCGCTTCACTTTGCACGATCTTTTCGAGGAATCCAAGCAAAGCGAAGGATGGGCGCATGCAGGTAAAATACTGATCTCTCCGATATAATTCGCGGCATTGTTTTACGTCTAAAGTCGTCCAACGATCAGAACGACGTTTACGTGGAAATCCGAGATTTTTGGGGAGTATCCGGTCGTGCTCGTGACATCGTTATTAGACATTGGAAGCGGGAGATTATCGTTATATCCTTTCCCGTTACATCACATGTGGGGAGTCGGAGGAATGGGATGAGAGGAAGGAAAAATTGAGGGGATGAGGCATAATATTCCACCCGCCGTTTCCGCACAGCCGAATCTGTACCATAGAGATTTAATGGACCCCTGTACGGTTTACGCGTGGCCCGATTCATCCTGCGCGCACACATACACACACGAAGAGATAGAGGGCGCGCCGCTAGTCTGCTCGTCCCCCGAAAAGCGCGGCAGAAACGTCATCAAAGCGTATTTGCGGACTGCAGAGTTTCAGGCGCGCGGCCATTGTCGGAAGCTTCGGAAAGTCCGTCATCGATTAACAGCCAGAGGTTTCCGATAACAATGAGCTTGCCGGCATGTTCTCTCTTTTCTTCCGTTTCTCTCGCTCTCCCCGTCTAACCCCATCCAGCGCAAACCCTCCCCCCCAAACCCCCTCGGACTAAGCCGTTATCACCATTCCGCAGCGATGGCGCAAATAATTCGGGCGCCGACAACAATTAAGCGTCTGGGAGCCCGTTGTTGAGAGGGAACGATGAAACCATCCCGACGGTACCAACGCCGCGCCGCGGTCACTTCTTTTTTGTTTTTTATAAAAACCCCTATTTTGACCGTCGCGTCACGGGACTTAATTAAACCTTGATATTTTTTCTTTCCGCCGCGGACCGAAAATTTTTGCCGCTTGCGACAGTATGTGCGTGACTTAATCTCTCCGGAATCTTCAACCATTTGTGACGAAACTTACAATTGCACCATAAAACATAAACAGGGAGGTTTTTATTAAATCGCCGCATATTTGCGATAACCGCCGACGCTAAAAATAAGTGTGCATTTTGCCGGTGCATTGGTAATCGACTCAACCGTCAGAAGATCGATTATCGAATTCCGGTGGCAATCGATAGATTCGATTATTTTCGATCCGTTCGCGCGTCTGCAGGTGTTAACTTGCCAAAATGAGGCTGACTTCCGTCGTCACTATCCTCGCTCACCGTTTATGTCTCATGAATCGATCTTTATTCCTAGCCGAAATCGGCGGCATCGGTTATTTTCGATTTTTTCATTCCTATGATTCGCAGGAAAGACGAGCGAGGTTAGTCCGCGATCGAATCGGATATAAATCGGAAAGGAGCACATATACGCCATCGCTGTTTTTATTTGTTTATTTTTTTAATATTCCTTCTTTCGACGAGGGACGGAAAGAGGGTTGAAGGTGCGATAGGTTAGCAAAAAAATAAAATAAAAGACCGCAGAATCGCAAATGGCAGCCAAACCTCTTGAACTTGACTCGACCACTTTGCGCAGACGCCCGGAAAAAGTTCTTCCAGGGTTTTCGGGGCGGTGGCTGGAAATCCCTCCCTCGATCCTCCTTCTTCCCCTCCTCTCCCCCCTCTCTATATATCCCCCTCCCTCACTCCCTCAGCGGATGACTGGGAGGGGATAGAAGGGAGTTGGAAAGCTCGGAGGGCGCGGGAAGGAAGGGTGTGGAGAGCGGAAGATAGGTAGCCTAGCAAAAAAAGAGGAAGCTAGGATGTGTGTGTGTGAGAGAGAGAGGGAGTGGGGAGATGAGGCTTTTGATGGGTGGGGCCCGTGATCATAGAGAGACCAAGGAATGGAGAGGGGAAAGAAGATAGGTAAAGGTAAAGGGAGGATATATAGGGAGTGAAAGAGGAGAGGGAGAGAGAGAAAGAGTGAGGGAGATGAGAGATGGAGGGATAGACCGAGGGAAAGAGAGAGAGAAGGGGGAGCAAAGTAGGTGATAGAAAGAGTGGGAGAGAGGGGAATGTAGAGGGAAAGAGGAGGAAATAGAGACGGAGAAAGAGAAACGAAGAGAGAGGAAGAAAGATAAAGGGAAAGGGAGAAAATGACGAATAAAAAGAAAGAGATATGGAGAGAGAGGATGACAGAGCGAGAAAGAGAAGGAGAAAGAGAGGAGACAGAGATAAAAAGGTGGAGCGAGAGAGAGAAAAGTAGGAAATAGAAAGAGCAAGATAGATGGGCAGAGAGAGAGAGAGAGGAGATTAGAGATGGATAAAGAGGAAGAAAGAAAGATGGAGAAATACAGGGAGAAAGAGAGTGAGAGAGAGAGAAAATCAGGAAATAGAAAGAGCGAGATAGATTGGAAGAGAGAGAGAGATGGGATGGAGGGAGAAGGAAGAGCTGAGTTTAAAGGAGGGGGAGATTTTTTTAGAGGGAGTCAAGAGAGGGAGTGAAAGAGGCAGGGAGAGAGAGAGAGTAGATAGCAAGGAAGAAAAGGCTAAGGAGAGAGAGAGGGGGGGGGGTAGAGATAGAGGAAGAGAGCTAGAGGCTGCATGCAACGGCTGGCACTGCTGCTGCGTCTGCATTGAGGTGCAGCGCGGATCGTGGATGGGGTGAAAGGGGGAAGGAATGTAGGGGTGGGAGGGAAGCGGTCCCAGGAGACGGATAGGATTGGCGGGGATCGGAGGGAGAGAGGCCGGGTCGGCTGGAAGGGAGGGAGGGAGGGGGTGGAGTGAGGGGGAGGAGGGGAGGCGAGAGGATAGCAAGGGGTGGAAGAGACGCCGGCGTGGGCTGGTCCATTCAATCGAAGGGATGGTGAGTTCACTGCCGCGTGGAGGGGAAGTTTTGCGAGGGACGGAAGAGATGGCGTGAGATGTAATGGTCTTGAGGCTAGGTCATGCGAAATTACGCGAGGGCTCGAAAGGGAGCATGGTTACCGCGTTATTAGTTTCCGAGTTACGTTGGATTAAGGCTATTTTTTCGCGGAACGATGAATTGTTCCTCTGGTTTCCATGTCAACAGTTTTTTTAGGTCTCCTTGACGGCTGCGCGTCGATCGGATGAATAGGTAATTTTCGTTCGGTTGTAATGCAATGGTAGCTGCGCCGTGCGATGGATCAATTGAGAGGTCTAACCGCGCGTTAACTTGGTTGTAATCGTTTCGCTTGGCGCGTAAATTAAGAATTTTTCCTGACGGATGAAAGGGTGTCCTAGTTCCAACGCGGGGCTATAGCGACGAGATGATGCAAAGGATTAGTAACGCCTCTGACGTTCGAGTTTGTATCGCGGAACTGTGGTTCATATTCCCTTGTATTGGCGTATCAAAATTCTATTAATAGCGTTTTTCGAATGCGCGGTGACGGAACGGTATACTTGACGCCCTTAAGTCCCTTTTGTAAATAATTTAAACCCTTTTTAACATCACATTTTTTATCAGATTAGTTGATGTCTGATATTCGTAGTTAAAATTGTGTATGCACGAGCAAATTTACGTGCCTTTAGTATGTAACTGAAATTGGATTGCTGAAAAGGTGAATTTATAAATAGTGCATAATAGAAATTTAAGCAGGAAAGATGTACATATGCAATATAGGGGAAAATTGTCTCGTTTCCCTAGAACAGTCTTCTAATTAGACGGAAATGTTTGTTTAGTGTGTGAAAAATGGCATATTTTTCACTTCCTTGACAGATATGAGTGTGGTTACATAATTTTTAAGGTAATGCCGCACATTTTATCACCTCTTACGTTTCTTTCATTCGCAAAACCTACAATAAAATCGACTAGAATAATACAAACGAGCTGCTTTTCATGAAATTTACTATGCCAACATTTGCGGTACAGCGAACAATGTACCAATGCACATAAAGGAAAATTTAAGAAAAGGACACCTCGAATAAATTTTAAAAATGCATTTAATTTGTATCCAGTAAATAACAAGTAAAAATCTGTCGTTTACTTCAGTGTCTTTCAACCGGGAGTCCGCGCGTGATTTCTCGGGGGCCCGCGAATTGAATAGGACAAGACATATATTTATACAGTAAACCCTCGATATTCGCGGAATTGATATTCGAAGTTTTGATTATTAGCGGGTTATGTCTTTGTGTATCTATTTAAAATTCGCGGTTTTGATTTTTTGCAGGTAGTTACTCTGCAAGCCTATGTTACATTTCCGGCATATATACTTGTCTCTACATAGTTATACCGCAGAGGTATCTATATATTCACGCAAATGTGTAGTGGACGTTGGTATTTTTTTATTTTCTTTGTGTTTCTTGGGGAAAATAAATTTCATTTAAAAAATAAATGATCAACGATAAACGTTGAAAATTGATCATCCATTAACCGATAAAAATGATTGAAAATGGAAGTGAACAGGCCACAGAAAGTAATGATGACGTCTGGCCGTCTCACCGTCTTTTCTGCGTCATCAAGGAATATTTCATATCCAGATATCCTTCTTCTCCGTCACTTAAGGACGGCGTACGGTCTCTTTCTATTTCTTACTCTTTTTTCCCAAACCCATTACACTTTCTTCTCGCCTCCCCTTTGGTTTTATTTGCTTGCACGTGCGGTCTTAAGCCGTCATAAAATGTACCCAGGATGGCAAAGGTGGACCCACGCCATTATAGTGTAAATGAGTCTACGATGCGGTACATACGGAAAAATGAGAAAAATATTCGGTCAAGCGCTGCAGCCAGTGCGTCCAAAAGTGCTAAAGAATCTTTTCATACCCGTTATACTGCTCTCGAGAAAAGGAGAAAGCGCTCGGTATATGGATTGAAGAACAAACTCAGAGAAAAGTGCCTTTGAGCGGTCCTGTGATAAGGGCAAAGGCTAAGCATCTCTACTATCATTTCCACGAAGCCTCCAGAATGAAGGTAGCAGTTCCAACGCAGCTGCTCACAGCTTTAAAGCCAGTAAAGGTTGGTTTGAAATTTTTAAAAGACGCTTTAACCTCCACAACGTGAAACTAGTGGGAGCAGCGGCGTCGGCGGACCATGTTGCAGCAAAAAATCACCTGTCCCAACTTAAACTACTCGTAGAGAAGAAGGGATATAGCATGCATCAGATCTTCAGTGCTGATGAAGCACATTCTTGTCCAAGGAGAAGAGGTCTGTCTCGGGATTTAAGGCAAGTTAGCTAACTCTTCTCGTCTGTGGCAATGCAGCAGGCAAATTCGTGATGAAGCCGATGGTGACATACAAATCTCTGAACCCCAGGACCCTCAAAGGAAAAAAACATGGATCATCTCACGATGTTTTGCGCGCTAACGGGAGGGCCTGGATGACTGCTGAGCTGTTTTTGGAATGTTTTCATAAGTGCTTTGTATATGAAGTGAAAAAGTACCTTGCGGCCAAAAACTTAGCATTTAAGGTCCTTCTGAACTTACACAATGCGCCTGGAAATTCTGAAAGTTTTTAGTTCGGCCACCCGAACGTGGAGGTTGTCTTTCTACCAATTAATGCCATCTCTCTTTTCAAACCGATAGATCAAGGTCTCATCGCAACATTTAAGTCGCATTGCACCCGCCTCACATTTGCAAGAATTCTCTACCAGATGGAGAGCTTTTCCTCTATGTCAGTCAGCGATTGTTAGAAAAGGTATAACATCATTTATTCTAACCTTAATTTGAGTAATAAGGGACAGACAGAAGAAATGGGTCGATCAAAATTTCAAAGGAATCAGTTTATTGAACGAAGTCGTAGAAGGAAGACTTTTACGAAAAAGTCATAGAGGTAGGACGAGAGAAGATATATTAGATGCATTAAAAGAAGGAATTGGGTATAAGAACTTGAGGAGAAAATCTTTGGAAAGCATATATTTGATTGGGTGTGCCTGAAACCTACCGGAATCTAAAATAAACCTACATACATTTAAAAGTGACATTTATACAACACTTGCTGAAATAGATAACTCATGTACCTATATGGTAGCGTTATGATTCGCAGTTTTGGAATATTTTTCTATTTTATGGCGTTATTCCTAGTCATAACACAGCAACTTTTGATTCCGAAGTCATGCATGAAAGGAGAAGAATAAGAAAAATCAGAACCTTTTTGATACTTTCACACACCCCTTTAGAACTCGGGACGTATCACTACAGGTAATCCTACACACGGTTGAAAATCCCTGGTCTAGCTATTCCTTGTGCATTTAGCTCATTCTGTTGTAATTATTATAGCTAAGTTCACGGTGCGATTCCTGTTATCGGTGTGTTTTCAGAACTATAAAATCGTGCCTTGGCTCATCTCGTTACTTCTTGAGGATTTCATGAAAATAAAAATTTCATATTCTATATGTCTCCGAATAAGAATGGGAATGTATAACCTTTCGTCTCTTACGATCGTAGAAGAATTTATTGCATTTGTGCACGGTCTATCCTAGGTGATAGAGGTATTTTCCGATTTCTGGCCCCCATTAGTACGCAAGAAGCTTAAAAAATGTCCGAAAGATAAAATAACAGCCCAGAAACCAATAAAAGGTATCGTTTCCAGGTGGAAAAAATACCTCGTGGTAAAGTTCTAAATTAGAAATCTTGTTTGCACGCTACTTCAGATACCAAAAAAGCATCTCAAGGTTCGAAAAATCAAGTAAAAATCTAACACAGGAATTTTTGTGCTACTCAATACAAGTTTAATTTGTATCGAAACGCTCCGGAACGGAGTTCCGATAGCATTTTTTTAATAAGAAAATTTTCAAAGTGCTTTTATAGAGGAAAAGAAAGTATTTTTTTTAAATGCTGCTTTAAAAAATATATGCATACGCACCAAAATTTTTCAAAAACTATAAGTACCAACCTCATAAAACGTTTTCACGTTCCACTTCCTTTTTGATTAAAAAGATTAAGCGCTGCCGATGCGTATCCTTGGCAACGTTGTCTGCCATTAGAAACGCCTGATGAGTACTTCCTGTATCTAAAGACTTGTAACGGAGAAGTTTATATCCACTCGGAGCGATACTTTCAGTTATTCTATGGGATCGGCTTCCTTCGGCTTTTGTGATCGCCGTATTTGTCGAATGGGGCCGAGATTTTGCGGATCGCGTGTCACTTGTTTACTCTTCGATTTGTGACATTGACTACAAGTAGTTGGTGCTTGCATTCTGCAAAGATTTCATCTCACCTTGAAAAAACATTAATTTTTCAGATATTTCATCATTGGAAATATTTTTTTAATTCAAAAGATTTCACCTCTGCGCCGAATTTTGATCTATCCTTATGGAACAATATTTGAGAAAATAATTCTTAAAATCTTCAGTTTTAAGAATATTATAATTTTTCCAGGGTGTGGTACTAATGCCACACATTTATGCCAAATTTTAAAGTTATAGCACATCTATAAGTGAAATTATATTTATCTAATTGTTTAAAATTTTAAAATTTATAACAGCCGCAACAACAACTTCATGGAGATATTGACATTTATTTATTTGTGCATATTCACTAACCTCTAAGTAACTTTAACACTTCAGTTCCCTAGCTTTCCCCGTAGTACCTATACATGTACCTATTTGTTTAAATTTTAAGAATTTTTAATTGCCAAACAAATTAAAATATCAAAATTTCTGTAATTCCTGTTTGTTTTTTTTACAAATTCTACCTTTAAAAAATTGTGGCTCCGTAGCACATTCGAAAATACATAAACCTTGAAAATTTGTTTAAACAATTTCGAATTTTTAGCGGCCGCATGGTTAAAATTTTTCAAGATTTTCGTTTTTTATAGTAGGTTTTGCATATGTTCCTACTGACGAAAATTATTTCGAGTCTCCAGCTCTTATGGAAGTGCCTAACCTGGGGTGGGTTGGGTTGGGTTGGAGGGTTGGGTAAGGTTGATGGGTTGGGTAGGGTTGGTGGGTTGGGTTGGTAGGTTGGGTTGGGTTGCGTTGGGTGGCGTTGGGTTTAGTTGGGTTGCGTTTGGTTGCGTTGGATTGCGTTGGGTTGGATTGCATGGGGTTGCGTTGGGTTGCGTTGGATTAGGTTGGGTTGCGTTTTGTTGCTTTGGGTTACGTTTGGTTGCGTTGGGATGGGTTGGGTGTCATGTCGCCTCGTGATATATAAGAGCGTTTCAAAGCGCGGGAAACAAACCCACTGGGTTTGTACCAATCAGCGAAAAATATCAACTTCCTTAATATTTGCCTTAGAAAGTCATTTAAAAGACGTGCATAGTCGAGAAACTACGTACAGTGTTATACAGAGATGCATTTTCATCAGAAATGCATTAAGAATGTTTTGATTTAAGTCGTGCTTAATCATCCCGCTGGGATGGGTGATCTCGGACGTCGAGGAATGTTTCGCACAGCCAAGGACTTGAGGTAGCTCCCGCGCCAATGACGGTCCAACAGACTGACCGCCGCGCGGTCCCCGTCTATATACTTTTAACCAGTATTTTTTATATTAAATGACAATGGTTTTATTGTTCACGGCGTTTGAATCTATAGTTCTCGATTAATTTTTCATTAAATATTAAACTTTTTGGGAATATTTTTAATGCTACCGCACACATATTTGCAATAATTTCTACGCTGTCCTTCGTTCCGCTCACTTTCACACGTTTATACTCTGCATTTCCTTCACGACCATCACGCGCGCAAATTTACCACTTTACCTCCGACCACGGTGATGCTTTTGAAGCCACAAACTTCTGCCCGTCTCTATCTAACACCAGATGAAAGCCCTTCCCTCCGCAGTTCCCTTCAGAATTTCAGATCTGCCAGGTTTGTCTGTCTCCCTTTCTCTCAATCGGAGTCACTCGGATAGATTCCCTCCAACTCACGTTTAATCTACGCCAGGGTCACCTCTTTGATCTCTCGCTCTCTATTCTATTATCTCTGAGTTCTCTATCTATCTCTCTCTCTCTCTCTATCTATCTCTCTCTCTCTATATATATGGCCCAAAGCAATATGACTGGTCAGTTGGCACGTCCAAACGCCTACTCTTTTAATTACTCAACGGACACCTGTTTGTCCTCAGGCACAATGTTCCCTTCTCTTGTGTTGTGGACCATATAAGCCTCTCCAATATTCTCTTTCCACGCAAAGGATTAGTAACGCCTCTGACGTTCGAGTTTGTATCGCGGAACTGTGGTTCATATTCCCTTGTATTGGCGTATCAAAATTCTATTAATAGCGTTTTTCGAATGCGCGGTGACGGAACGGTATACTTGACGCCCTTAAGTCCCTTTTGTAAATAATTTAAACCCTTTTTAACATCACATTTTTTATCAGATTAGTTGATGTCTGATATTCGTAGTTAAAATTGTGTATGCACGAGCAAATTTACGTGCCTTTAGTATGTAACTGAAATTGGATTGCTGAAAAGGTGAATTTATAAATAGTGCATAATAGAAATTTAAGCAGGAAAGATGTACATATGCAATATAGGGGAAAATTGTCTCGTTTCCCTAGAACAGTCTTCTAATTAGACGGAAATGTTTGTTTAGTGTGTGAAAAATGGCATATTTTTCACTTCCTTGACAGATATGAGTGTGGTTACATAATTTTTAAGGTAATGCCGCACATTTTATCACCTCTTACGTTTCTTTCATTCGCAAAACCTACAATAAAATCGACTAGAATAATACAAACGAGCTGCTTTTCATGAAATTTACTATGCCAACATTTGCGGTACAGCGAACAATGTACCAATGCACATAAAGGAAAATTTAAGAAAAGGACACCTCGAATAAATTTTAAAAATGCATTTAATTTGTATCCAGTAAATAACAAGTAAAAATCTGTCGTTTACTTCAGTGTCTTTCAACCGGGAGTCCGCGCGTGATTTCTCGGGGGCCCGCGAATTGAATAGGACAAGACATATATTTATACAGTAAACCCTCGATATTCGCGGAATTGATATTCGAAGTTTTGATTATTAGCGGGTTATGTCTTTGTGTATCTATTTAAAATTCGCGGTTTTGATTTTTTGCAGGTAGTTACTCTGCAAGCCTATGTTACATTTCCGGCATATATACTTGTCTCTACATAGTTATACCGCAGAGGTATCTATATATTCACGCAAATGTGTAGTGGACGTTGGTATTTTTTTATTTTCTTTGTGTTTCTTGGGGAAAATAAATTTCATTTAAAAAATAAATGATCAACGATAAACGTTGAAAATTGATCATCCATTAACCGATAAAAATGATTGAAAATGGAAGTGAACAGGCCACAGAAAGTAATGATGACGTCTGGCCGTCTCACCGTCTTTTCTGCGTCATCAAGGAATATTTCATATCCAGATATCCTTCTTCTCCGTCACTTAAGGACGGCGTACGGTCTCTTTCTATTTCTTACTCTTTTTTCCCAAACCCATTACACTTTCTTCTCGCCTCCCCTTTGGTTTTATTTGCTTGCACGTGCGGTCTTAAGCCGTCATAAAATGTACCCAGGATGGCAAAGGTGGACCCACGCCATTATAGTGTAAATGAGTCTACGATGCGGTACATACGGAAAAATGAGAAAAATATTCGGTCAAGCGCTGCAGCCAGTGCGTCCAAAAGTGCTAAAGAATCTTTTCATACCCGTTATACTGCTCTCGAGAAAAGGAGAAAGCGCTCGGTATATGGATTGAAGAACAAACTCAGAGAAAAGTGCCTTTGAGCGGTCCTGTGATAAGGGCAAAGGCTAAGCATCTCTACTATCATTTCCACGAAGCCTCCAGAATGAAGGTAGCAGTTCCAACGCAGCTGCTCACAGCTTTAAAGCCAGTAAAGGTTGGTTTGAAATTTTTAAAAGACGCTTTAACCTCCACAACGTGAAACTAGTGGGAGCAGCGGCGTCGGCGGACCATGTTGCAGCAAAAAATCACCTGTCCCAACTTAAACTACTCGTAGAGAAGAAGGGATATAGCATGCATCAGATCTTCAGTGCTGATGAAGCACATTCTTGTCCAAGGAGAAGAGGTCTGTCTCGGGATTTAAGGCAAGTTAGCTAACTCTTCTCGTCTGTGGCAATGCAGCAGGCAAATTCGTGATGAAGCCGATGGTGACATACAAATCTCTGAACCCCAGGACCCTCAAAGGAAAAAAACATGGATCATCTCACGATGTTTTGCGCGCTAACGGGAGGGCCTGGATGACTGCTGAGCTGTTTTTGGAATGTTTTCATAAGTGCTTTGTATATGAAGTGAAAAAGTACCTTGCGGCCAAAAACTTAGCATTTAAGGTCCTTCTGAACTTACACAATGCGCCTGGAAATTCTGAAAGTTTTTAGTTCGGCCACCCGAACGTGGAGGTTGTCTTTCTACCAATTAATGCCATCTCTCTTTTCAAACCGATAGATCAAGGTCTCATCGCAACATTTAAGTCGCATTGCACCCGCCTCACATTTGCAAGAATTCTCTACCAGATGGAGAGCTTTTCCTCTATGTCAGTCAGCGATTGTTAGAAAAGGTATAACATCATTTATTCTAACCTTAATTTGAGTAATAAGGGACAGACAGAAGAAATGGGTCGATCAAAATTTCAAAGGAATCAGTTTATTGAACGAAGTCGTAGAAGGAAGACTTTTACGAAAAAGTCATAGAGGTAGGACGAGAGAAGATATATTAGATGCATTAAAAGAAGGAATTGGGTATAAGAACTTGAGGAGAAAATCTTTGGAAAGCATATATTTGATTGGGTGTGCCTGAAACCTACCGGAATCTAAAATAAACCTACATACATTTAAAAGTGACATTTATACAACACTTGCTGAAATAGATAACTCATGTACCTATATGGTAGCGTTATGATTCGCAGTTTTGGAATATTTTTCTATTTTATGGCGTTATTCCTAGTCATAACACAGCAACTTTTGATTCCGAAGTCATGCATGAAAGGAGAAGAATAAGAAAAATCAGAACCTTTTTGATACTTTCACACACCCCTTTAGAACTCGGGACGTATCACTACAGGTAATCCTACACACGGTTGAAAATCCCTGGTCTAGCTATTCCTTGTGCATTTAGCTCATTCTGTTGTAATTATTATAGCTAAGTTCACGGTGCGATTCCTGTTATCGGTGTGTTTTCAGAACTATAAAATCGTGCCTTGGCTCATCTCGTTACTTCTTGAGGATTTCATGAAAATAAAAATTTCATATTCTATATGTCTCCGAATAAGAATGGGAATGTATAACCTTTCGTCTCTTACGATCGTAGAAGAATTTATTGCATTTGTGCACGGTCTATCCTAGGTGATAGAGGTATTTTCCGATTTCTGGCCCCCATTAGTACGCAAGAAGCTTAAAAAATGTCCGAAAGATAAAATAACAGCCCAGAAACCAATAAAAGGTATCGTTTCCAGGTGGAAAAAATACCTCGTGGTAAAGTTCTAAATTAGAAATCTTGTTTGCACGCTACTTCAGATACCAAAAAAGCATCTCAAGGTTCGAAAAATCAAGTAAAAATCTAACACAGGAATTTTTGTGCTACTCAATACAAGTTTAATTTGTATCGAAACGCTCCGGAACGGAGTTCCGATAGCATTTTTTTAATAAGAAAATTTTCAAAGTGCTTTTATAGAGGAAAAGAAAGTATTTTTTTTAAATGCTGCTTTAAAAAATATATGCATACGCACCAAAATTTTTCAAAAACTATAAGTACCAACCTCATAAAACGTTTTCACGTTCCACTTCCTTTTTGATTAAAAAGATTAAGCGCTGCCGATGCGTATCCTTGGCAACGTTGTCTGCCATTAGAAACGCCTGATGAGTACTTCCTGTATCTAAAGACTTGTAACGGAGAAGTTTATATCCACTCGGAGCGATACTTTCAGTTATTCTATGGGATCGGCTTCCTTCGGCTTTTGTGATCGCCGTATTTGTCGAATGGGGCCGAGATTTTGCGGATCGCGTGTCACTTGTTTACTCTTCGATTTGTGACATTGACTACAAGTAGTTGGTGCTTGCATTCTGCAAAGATTTCATCTCACCTTGAAAAAACATTAATTTTTCAGATATTTCATCATTGGAAATATTTTTTTAATTCAAAAGATTTCACCTCTGCGCCGAATTTTGATCTATCCTTATGGAACAATATTTGAGAAAATAATTCTTAAAATCTTCAGTTTTAAGAATATTATAATTTTTCCAGGGTGTGGTACTAATGCCACACATTTATGCCAAATTTTAAAGTTATAGCACATCTATAAGTGAAATTATATTTATCTAATTGTTTAAAATTTTAAAATTTATAACAGCCGCAACAACAACTTCATGGAGATATTGACATTTATTTATTTGTGCATATTCACTAACCTCTAAGTAACTTTAACACTTCAGTTCCCTAGCTTTCCCCGTAGTACCTATACATGTACCTATTTGTTTAAATTTTAAGAATTTTTAATTGCCAAACAAATTAAAATATCAAAATTTCTGTAATTCCTGTTTGTTTTTTTTACAAATTCTACCTTTAAAAAATTGTGGCTCCGTAGCACATTCGAAAATACATAAACCTTGAAAATTTGTTTAAACAATTTCGAATTTTTAGCGGCCGCATGGTTAAAATTTTTCAAGATTTTCGTTTTTTATAGTAGGTTTTGCATATGTTCCTACTGACGAAAATTATTTCGAGTCTCCAGCTCTTATGGAAGTGCCTAACCTGGGGTGGGTTGGGTTGGGTTGGAGGGTTGGGTAAGGTTGATGGGTTGGGTAGGGTTGGTGGGTTGGGTTGGTAGGTTGGGTTGGGTTGCGTTGGGTGGCGTTGGGTTTAGTTGGGTTGCGTTTGGTTGCGTTGGATTGCGTTGGGTTGGATTGCATGGGGTTGCGTTGGGTTGCGTTGGATTAGGTTGGGTTGCGTTTTGTTGCTTTGGGTTACGTTTGGTTGCGTTGGGATGGGTTGGGTGTCATGTCGCCTCGTGATATATAAGAGCGTTTCAAAGCGCGGGAAACAAACCCACTGGGTTTGTACCAATCAGCGAAAAATATCAACTTCCTTAATATTTGCCTTAGAAAGTCATTTAAAAGACGTGCATAGTCGAGAAACTACGTACAGTGTTATACAGAGATGCATTTTCATCAGAAATGCATTAAGAATGTTTTGATTTAAGTCGTGCTTAATCATCCCGCTGGGATGGGTGATCTCGGACGTCGAGGAATGTTTCGCACAGCCAAGGACTTGAGGTAGCTCCCGCGCCAATGACGGTCCAACAGACTGACCGCCGCGCGGTCCCCGTCTATATACTTTTAACCAGTATTTTTTATATTAAATGACAATGGTTTTATTGTTCACGGCGTTTGAATCTATAGTTCTCGATTAATTTTTCATTAAATATTAAACTTTTTGGGAATATTTTTAATGCTACCGCACACATATTTGCAATAATTTCTACGCTGTCCTTCGTTCCGCTCACTTTCACACGTTTATACTCTGCATTTCCTTCACGACCATCACGCGCGCAAATTTACCACTTTACCTCCGACCACGGTGATGCTTTTGAAGCCACAAACTTCTGCCCGTCTCTATCTAACACCAGATGAAAGCCCTTCCCTCCGCAGTTCCCTTCAGAATTTCAGATCTGCCAGGTTTGTCTGTCTCCCTTTCTCTCAATCGGAGTCACTCGGATAGATTCCCTCCAACTCACGTTTAATCTACGCCAGGGTCACCTCTTTGATCTCTCGCTCTCTATTCTATTATCTCTGAGTTCTCTATCTATCTCTCTCTCTCTCTCTATCTATCTCTCTCTCTCTATATATATGGCCCAAAGCAATATGACTGGTCAGTTGGCACGTCCAAACGCCTACTCTTTTAATTACTCAACGGACACCTGTTTGTCCTCAGGCACAATGTTCCCTTCTCTTGTGTTGTGGACCATATAAGCCTCTCCAATATTCTCTTTCCACGCCTTTATATACACAGAAACCGCAAATATATATAATAAAATCTTATGGAAAAATCTGATGTAACCACCACATAACTTTCTCCATACATGTATTATTTCTAAACATTCTAAATAGGTTAAATGATAACAAATATTTTAAGGAACTGCGAGAAAATTTAAAAGATTTACAAAGATCAAAAATAAACTCAAGCCATAGCCTTCTGATATTGGATATAACCACAAAGCTCCAACAAAATAAAAATAAAGAGGAGCGTTAATAAGACGTAAGCATAAAGTGTTTACAATAGCCGCCGGTAGGTGACAGCTAAAAAATATAGTTTTTAAAATATCTTAAACAATACATTATATGGGCAAGTGTTTCAAATAAAGGTCGTAGAAAATTAAATTTTCTAGAATTGTTATTCCAGTATATTTTTACATTCATTAAATATTAAAGCAAATATTTCAAAAATACTGATAAGTGACAAAAGTAAACACCCACTTCCGGTGGACAGATGTTTACTAAAAACTTATCAAATCTTTTCCGTTTAACAAAACTGTAAAATTTAACTAACTAATTTAACTATACCATCGAGAAAATGTTCAAAACGAATTCAGGGGACCTCAAACGTGTGCTTCCGTTGAAATCTCGAAATCGATTTTTTTCATGAAAGGAATACTTTCCTCTGTACTACGCATGGAGAAAGTAAAAATGTGGTTAGATGAAGAAATACTCCTGTTCACACAGTAATAATAACTTGATTTTTGTTCATATTTAGTAATTATAAGCATACATTCTTTTAAGAAAACATTTCAAATTCTGTAATTCGGGTTCCTTTACCTCCGCGAATGAAGAGAGATTACTGCATGTACTTATACCCCTCTATATTATGAACATCATGTGTGCGAACCTCCTAGGTGTCCCATGTCAGGGCTCTGAAATTTGGCATGCTGGTCGGTCATGGGTCACAAACAACGGGAAAAATCAAAAATACCAACAATTTGCATTTTAGGGGTCTTCCCGACCCCACTGTTCCATTTAAATACTAAATAAGAAAAGCATGGGATTCAATGCAGGGCATTCTAAATACACATGCTTTTTTAAATTACTAAAAACTGAAATACGAACTCGGGATAAAAACGTTTTGTAGATAAAAGAATGAATTAATTTTTAATGACGAAATTCAAATTCGTGCCAAATCAGCGTAAATATTTGTTTTTAATTGCAAAAAAAGCACATTTTTCTGAGGCACAACAATGAAAAATTCTAACTACCATATCAACGACGTCAAGACTTTTAAATGGGAAATGAAAATCTAATTAATTATATTGACTCGCCGCTTTCAAAAATAATTCAGGATGTCATTATGAATTATTGATCTTGATCTAACCAACTCGCAACATATGTTTTGATGCAGACTAAACGATGCTCCTCATTTTTTCACACTCTCGACTTTTGACTCTTTTTTTACGTTCGTTCTTCGTTTGCACCGTATTTGGATAACGGAGGAAGATGGGAGTACGGGGAAAGAGGAAAGTGAAAGAGAGAAGGGAGGGAGAGAGAGAAGAAAAAGAGATCTATAGGGGGAGAGAGGGAGAGAATGAGGAAAGCGGAAGTTTGGGAAAGCGGGAGGTTTGGTGGGAGGAAGGGAGGGATAGAGGGAGGTAGAGAGGGAAGTAGAGAGAGAGAAAAAGAGAGAAGGAGGTGAGAGAGGGAAGGAGTGGGATGAAGGGATAGAGAAGCCCGAAAATAGGGCTAGACATTTTTCTACCTTAAATAAATGCAGAAAGAGGAGGTTCAGGGTTGCACACGGAGAGCAGGCGATTTCAGCGTAGCACGGGGATGACGCAAGTAGTGCGTAGTGGCGGAGCCCCTAGTATATGTGTGTGTGTGCGTGTGTGTATATATATATATATATGGCTGGACAGGACCATGATGGCGAATGAAAGCTTGGACTTGTCAAAAAACCTAACTTCAACCTCTCCTATTTCTCAGCTCGTGATACGTTCCCCTTGCTTCGAAATTGATTTACTTAAATTGTAAAAATTTGTCGAGATATAGGAAGGTATTATCTAGTTGTAACATTGAACCCTTATATTCGTCCACAGCGTCATTGTAATAACTATGTAGATAACTAAATATTTTCAAATAAAACCCCATGTATTAGTTATAATATGCCGATTAATACTTATTCTGAGAAGTAAGTTGTTCTATTTTCTCAGCCATTTTATGACTATACTAGCGTCATTGTCCTTCAGATATGACGGTCATGTGCAGATTATGTATTAAAAGGAAGGTACTTCCCATTCTTCCTCCCTTTCTCTTTGCCTTCCTCTCATTTTCTTCCCTCCATCTCCTCTTATTTTCTCTCTCTCTCCTATTCTCCCTTTCCCTCCTATTTTCCCTCTTCCTTCTTCCCATTCTACATCCCTCTCTCCCTCCTATTCTTCGCCCTTACTTCTTCCCATCCTCCCTCTTTCTCCCCCTTCTCCTCCCTTACTCCCTCACATTTTCCTTCTCATTCTCACCTCAAAAATGTATCTATCTCTCTCAGCTTGATATACATAGATGCAAATCTTACACATAAAAATAATATTTATTTTCAGTCTACTTTCCAAAAAATGGAAAGTAGTCTTAAGAGATCGCCTCGGGGTCGGTGTGTGTTTAAACATTACGCTAGACAACTTTAGCTTACCAAAATTGTTTCAACTCTCTGGAACATACTATAATGTGAATTATCTTTTTTAAATTTTTGGTCCACGTAAAATTTTGTTTCATTGAACTAAAATGTATAAATTTTATTCGGGCATTTATTTCATCAATTACCATGTCCACCCTAAATAAACAAATTCTGATTAGCTCATTATATAAGTTTATGCTAAATTTCAATTTTCTGTTTACATCCTTGATCGAGTTATTCGCGTTTCAATAACTTTAAACTCGGACCAAAGGACGGACAACATAGCCTTTTATTATCATTTTTGTGATTCTTTAAACATCTCTCTCTCTCCTTATTTCCAAAACCGTTCTCAAGCCTATTCTTCCACCTAACTCCCGTAACCTATGGCCCAATCCTTTACTCTATACAATTTTTACACGCTCGGTTTGTTTACTAAAACATCGCATGTGGCCCGCACAAAGTCTCATGAGGCCCATTCGGTAAAAAGTATGGTGAACCCTGATTTAAATGACAAAAAATAAATGGTAAGCTCGCTTATCCTGAATAGTATGCAACCCAATTAACTCCTGGCACAACAATTCGATGCAGTAGGCGGCATACACATGAACATTCTCCATTTCGGTCAGTCAAACGTCCATTCCGAATGCCTCTCTTCGTTCCATTTCGCGCGACATCCCTATCGGAGCGATAGAGCCAATCCATCAAACCAGCCGTCAAAACCTGCGAACCACACACGGTATACCCACTCGTACGCCTAACTTTTTGAACTTTGACGGCGACCGGGTTCATCCGGCTGTGCGCGGGCGCACGGCAGTAGATTCCATTGATTGCATCCGAGACGGGATCAAACTTCCAAGCTCCGTTAATAATAAATAGAACTACGCGTGCGACCCACGCATGATTTTCGCGGCATCTTCTCCCGGCCACTGGAGGCTCATCGCGGTCACGCGAGCGCCTCTAGCGGGAGATTCGGACGTTTTAAATAATGCATGGTAGTGCCCACTTGGACGGCACATCGATACGATTCGCTGGTCTTCCGTGATCAAGATTTTTCGTAACGGCGAGCCTTTAATGCAGCCACGTCAAACTCTTAATATGCATCAGGGCAGCATTAAAGCAACCGCTGTCATGGAAGGGTCGTATTAGGATTAGGTGTTGGAAAAATATATATTTTTCCAGATGGTTGGGCGTCTGTTTTGCAGAAAAAGAAACTTCAGTTTAGCAATCTGTTGTGCCTCAATAGTCAAAAAAATCCTGTCTCTTTTCACAAAAAATAATATTTATATAAAATCTCCAACGATTTAGTCAAGACAAAAATTTGCATTTTGGCTGCATTAAGGTACAGAAGGAGGCACATTCGGCTCGCGGACCGTCAGTTTTGCATGCCTAAATAGTGAACCTATGCTGCTGTATGTGGAACACCCACGTAAGTACGTTATCCTTTATTTTTTCAACTTTTGTAAATCTACATATTATTGTCACTGTTTACAGTGCGTGTTTATGGTGTTCCAAAAGTTACACGGCAGTTTTAATGTAATTTCTTTTAGTACAGTCAATTAATTTTGGGGTTTATCACCTGAAGCACCTCACATTTAAATTTATGTGAGTAGAAGTTCAATCGATCGCGAAAACAATTGCCGCTGCCTTATCGAGTTTCGTCACAAACGAACAGATCCATGGGTCCGCATTTAAATGAATGGCGCTATATAAATTTCAATTGTGTCGTCATTGTTGTACTTCGGTGATTTTGAATGGGATTAAAAGCCGAAATCAAAGATTTAAAATATTTTTTATAAAGAACACCGTCAACGACATTTAACGACATTCGTCTGCACGGCGGAACGCAAAATCCGGCACGTGCTTTATTCACACGAAACTTTTGGATAAGATATTAAATTCGATGGGGTGTCGAGATGTTTCGTATAATGTTCGTCATATTCTCCACGGAGCGATGATGTGATTTTTTGTTTCCGTCAAATTATTATTACCTACAGTCTTTTCATCGTTCCGATCCACTATCAAAATTTATGGGCATGCATTAAATCCTCCGCCTTTTACTGGGATGTTGACGAAAGTATGCGAAGTTCTGTCGCTACGATACGACGACACGGATGACGGTTATATCTCCGCGCTGTTGGCAACGCCTATTTCTGATGCATCAAACGCATCCATAACTGGTGATTTAACGGTCTCGCAATGAACATGACAAAACACAGGAAATAACAACGATCTAGGAACTTCACTTTTTCCCACTATTTTCTCATCGATTAATTCCACAAAGTTACGCCACAAACCTTGCATATTGTTCACATTTAAATTGATTGGAAATCCATAGATGTTCTAAGATTACCACTTTTTTTTAAATGATGGTTGCATGATGGGCAATCGATCTATGTATCAGCGCAAAACCGCGGGCTTGCTAAGGAGTCATCTATTGAATAGTATTGAATAGTTGAATGTATGTACTGTTTCCAGAAATCAGTTTTCTCCACTTTTATCAGCTAAAATTATATTCACAAACATATTTTGCATATAAAAAGTGAAATTATTGCATGGCATCATTATTTATCATATTATCGCCTTATCATACCGTGTAAAAAACATTATTTGGGTTTCTGACAGCCCAGGTGTAACACCAGCGAACTTGTGCGCATTTTTACGGCACTTCCCGCTGGAAACAATTCGTGAAATTTTGTTCACGCACATATAATCTAAAAAAAATGAAAAATTTCATGACACTCCCGGGTTCGATTCCAGGAACTTGTCTTTATTTGATCGTCATTGGCGTGAGTGCAGGATGTTGTTAATATTTTTATTTTATAATATGTAAAAATTGAGGCACGCACTAGAGACTTAAAGATATATATCGAAAATAGATTTGTTTATTTTTATTACCAAGAGAATTTGAGTGCATTCCGAATTAGCCCGAAAATTAGTTTGAAATAAAATAAAATAACGGAAATTTTTCGTTTTCGGAAGTAAGAAATTTTCACTACTACTCGAGTTGCCGCCGCCTTTGCTAGTGAAATGCTTATATATGGGAAATATCAATCTTAATTCGGTTTTGAATATATGTGAACTGTTTTGTCAATTTCTTGCTTACCTAGCAACATATAAGTTTTTGATTTTTTTCAGCCTTATTTTTCATTTTCCATAGCAAACGGATCGGAAAGTTCTGTAAGTAACATTAATCAACGTTTAAAACCATCAAATTATAATAATAATGTGCATTATATAATAATATTTTCAAACTTTTAATGCATTTTTACTGAGTCCCAGAAATTTATTTATTTACTTAGCTATCGTGAATTTATGCTTAGTTAACTTCTAGATCTTGAAATATTTTGAATGCGATCATAAAAATGGTGAAAAATCACACTCCATATTTAAAATCTCATTCAAAGCTTTGTCAACTTATGCCATATTTAATTAGCCAGATTTAGCCTTACTCATCAAACAGTCAAAGCTTGTTTTGTGGGATAAAGCGCTAACGGCTCACGAATTTGTTCTCCAGGCATTAAGTCGTACCTTGGGGGAGATTATGTAGTGCTCCAGTACATTTGATGGAAAAGTTTTGCTGCCAGGTGACTTCAGACAAATTATTCGTGTTACGAGAAAAGTTCAAGATCAGCAGCAGTTAATGTTCCGCTGAAACGTTCCTGACTGCGGTTCATTGTTATGGTGAAGAAATTGGAGGAATGTGATGTGTTCCAATATCGAGGGCTTCGAAATATACGGAGAATGTTCAGATTTTCTATTAGAAGTCGGCGATGGAAAGAAGAGTTTCGAAAATCGTGTCGAAATTCCGGATCAGAGAATCATACTGTCGTGCCATATTTTCGACCTAATCGAAGCTCTTTAGCCGGGTCTGGTTTCAAGTACCGAGATCTCCAGATCCGGTTATTAAATAAGGCTTACTAATACTTAGAAATGAAGAGGTCGATGTGATCAATACCGCATTAATGAACAGATGCTCTAGTACAGGTAGGATATATACAAAAGTGCAGACGGTGTTGAAGATTAGCGTCGTGCTGAATTTTTTCGAGAGAATCTTTGGACTGTTTAAATCCAACAAGGTAGCCACTACTCGAATTAACTTTAAAAGTTGGAGTTCCAATTATTCTAGTGAAAAATTTTTCTACAAATATGGAACTGTGTAATGGGACACGGCTCATAATAAGATCACTTCATCCAAATACCACGTTTAATTTTGTTGACGTCAGACAATGGGTTACTGTTGATATAGAAAACACACTTCGGTGACACACATAACCATAAATATTGTTCTTTAACATTAGAACTAGGAATATATCAAATAAACTGCTGTTTCGGCTACGATTATATCTCGATTCGTGAGGTGATATGAATTTCAATAGGATTATATTAAAAATAACGAAATGCACCTATATTATGTTTTGGATTATACTACAACATTGGTAAAGCTCAATTCACTTATGGCTCAATCAAGTTAAGTTCGCAGTCGACTTGTGGTTGCTGCCTGAATCAGTCACCCTGAAGATGCCCACTTAGTGGCGGCAGACAAATTGTCATGAATTCGGTACGACTTATTTTGCAACTAACCACTCTGCACATGGTCCAAGCACAAAATTTTCACAACAATAAGATGATTGCAACACCGTGTGATTATTCTACTGGCTGGCTCATGAAATTCAGGAGACTATACTGTATTCGAAAGCTAAAAGTATGCGGTGAAAAGGCTTCCACCAATCATGAAGCTGACAAGAACTGTGTTAATGACTTCGCAAAATTAAATTCTGATGAAAACTTGACACAACACCAGATATAAAATGCCGATGATAGTTCTCTTTGGCTCTATAATTCCACAAAAGACTAGCAGAAAACAAATACTGCACCTACCGAGGTGAAAGATCCTAAATATAGCCTAACGTTGCTGGCATGTGCGAATGATTTCATTGAGAGACTTGGAAGAAAATGCTTTATTACTGAACAGAAAATTGTCTGTTTATAAAATTAAAAAACTTATTTCCGAAAAGCCCAAATATATAAAGACAACTAACACTACGTAACATTTTCTATAAACCTACCAAAGGTTGCGCAATAAATATTTTCTCTGTCGAAAATCAAATCGCTAGCGTCTTCATCTCCGACGCTGAGAAATAAATGGCCATCGTTTCTAAAATGGAGAAGAAGGATGATTTGATGAGCCTATAAAACATTTATTCTATATTCTCATACATTTTATGGTTTTATTTACTCCATATGGATTTTTGTTATAATTCGTGGTTAGACTGTGTGTGTCTATATATGACCAAATTTACAAGTCCCGAGATTGCCGGATTTGGGAATTCATACTGTGCTTACAGATAGAAAATAAGTGACTATGATATCCGTAAATATTACTCTCAATTTAACCTCATCAACTTAGCAAGTAATAATGCCCATCAAAAGCTTCGTTTACTTGGGATAACCATCGTCACAACAAACAATACCCTCCTTTTAAAAAAAATAAATAAAGCGTCTCGAGGAACTCATTTATCGCCATTTTTGAAAGCCCGAAAAAGAAACTCCCGCCGACATTTTATTTTCCCCCGTATCGTCTTCGTTTATAATCCTTGACCCTCACGCGATCCCTCAAAAGAGAGAGAGAGAGAATAGTCTTTGGGGAGTAGAATAAAATAATAAAATTACCCGAGAAATCCTTGAAGGAGTTCATCCGTTGACCCTGAGAGATAGTGAAGAGAGCGGAGAGAGAAGAAGAGAAAAGAGAGAGCAGAGGAGGAGAGAGGAAGGAAGGAGAGTTGGAATAAAAAAAACCGCGACCTTACTTAAAGTCAGCTGTCACTCGTTCACGCTGCAGTCCTTTGAGTGGGGACAGAAAGAGAGAGAGATAGGAAAGGACAGAAAAGAGGAGGAAAATTGAGGAAGAGGAGGAAGAAAACGAGGAGGAGAAGAAGAGGAAAGCCTTCCAGTCTTCGGGAAGAGGACATCCGTCCATCCATCCAGGAGGCTCTCGTTCCAGAAAAATGTATCTCTTTTTAATTTTTCCCTTCGTCCTTGTGGAAAACGAAAGATCCCGCTGCGATACGTATAGTGGAAACTATGGGCGGATTTCACACAAAAAAAGACGAGGCGGGGGAGCATTGTTAAAGGGACGGGAGGGGAAACAAAACGGCGTCTGAGGAGCGGAAGGAGTAACGAACTGGAGGAATAAGCTCCAAAGTTCTTTTTTTTTGTAATGCTCACCCCTTTTTTTATTCGTTTCGCGAGAAGTGAGTGAGAGGGAGGAAGAAACACACACAAACAACAACAAAAGGGCACGCTCTCGAGTGTCATTTGTTTCTTTCCGCGCTTATTGTTTTTTGTTTCGTTCGTGATCGATCATTTTTGTCTCTCTTTTGTTTTTTCTCCCTCCTCCTCCCTCCTCTTCTCTCGTCAGGATTTCTGTTGCAATCCGGCGACGAACCCTTATTATCGTCGCGATCCGACGGGATAAATAATAGAAAAAAGAAGGGTCGCGATCCGTCATCTTCCACTTTTTGTGTCGCCTTTTTTGTTTTTATTATTTCGTCGTTATTTTATTTTGTTTTTCTCGTCGAGTCTCTATTTCGGTCTTTCTTTCTTCCTCTCGCCTTCGTTTATTTTCTGTCTCTGATTTCCGCAGCGAAAGAAAGCGAGCGTTTTGGCATTTCTTTTCTTTCGTTATCTCGAAAATAATGCCGACTAGTTCAGTGTGTCAAACCCCCGTTAGGAGACGCGATAACCGCGCAATAAACGACCCAATTTTCTCGTCGCCATAGTTTTATTACGGCAAGTTCCTTTTTTAAAGAAAATTTTTAAAAAATCCTTCTAAGAGAGAGAGAGAGAAAGATAATAATGGCTCAGCACCATTAATTGTTTTCGGAATAAAATATCGTTTCGAACACAATGAACGAATTATAAAACTATGAAAAGGAAAAAGGCATTAACACATCAAATAATTATTCTGTACATATTTGTCGTTTACTTTGCTTCATAAATTACGCATATCATGATAAAATCTAATTACTCGGCGCGAAATTTCATTTTGTATCATTTACATAATGGAACACAGACTACACTGCATTATTAATTTTAGTACGTGCTCCAGCATTACTTGATGAAACGGACGAAATATGGAGCGTAGGACAAAAATATTCGTATACCGTAGCCGCATAAATTACTCATTAACCCAAATATTTGTTATTATCATGCAATAATAACGGACTTATTTTTCGATCTGTACCAATATAAATTAAATTACTGGAAAGGACGATTTAATTTGATTTAATTCAATAAACCAAACTTTAAAGTCGTTTCCTCAAAAAATTTATTATCTAACGGGCCACATTTAAAATGGTCTATTGTTACTGGGTTGTTTAGTAACGTCAATGTATCTACGTTATACCGTTCAGATTACCATAATCGGTGGATCTGTCATTATTGACTCGTTAAATTTCCCCTGTTCTAGCTTGTTGCCATACGAGAACGGTATCCCTGTAAACGATCCCGCAACCTAATTTCCCTAATTAAATCTACAAAAGATAGTAGCCGTCTCTATTTTGGGGAGGCTTTATTAAATACAGCGTCCTATCAGCGAAATAATCCGCTCAAAGTTTCTTGAAATATCTCTCGACAAGGATCTTCACATCGCGCCATAGCTTAACCTATCGAAGCAGTCTCGAATAGACGTGCTAATGGTGGATTATATATGCGGCCATTGCTTACGGCGTATCACTAAAAGAATAAATACGCGGGAGCGCATCGTGTAAGCTCCAGTTATGAACTATCATCCTTTCATCATCCCAGGGAACCTTCAACCTTTTGTCAACCGTGGGCTACATTTATAATTCGAAATCTTTGGCATCCCTCATATGAAAATGTAAGAAAGTTATGAAATTAAAAATTACATACGCATGCAAAACAATTCCGAAACATTTGTTATGAAATAATTTGAGAAATTTTCATTAATACACAATAATAAAATTTCCGCTAGCAAAAGGTCGTCAAAAAAGCGAAAATTTCAAATAGTCGAGTGTAACTGCGAGTCACTTAAAAACAGCTCTCTCCGCGAGCCACACGCATCTCCCGAGCTACGCGTTTGGGGATGGTTGCATCACTCGGGCACGGCGAATCGGAAATCCAATTAGTTACAACAGATGGATGGATGGCAGGCTCATGATATGTCCATATGTGCATCAAATATGATTTGCTATCTCAGCTTATAGTTGGTGTCGAATGAAGGATCCTCGTCCTATAGGCATGAGTGAATTTAATTTCCCGCGTCGCAGTATTCAACGAGAATGCTCCGTCATTATTCCCCTCGTCTCTGTTGACGATAGAAAAATAAACTTCTTTGGAGGGCGGCCATATTTTTAATTGGAATGGCTGCTGGATTCAGGATGAAATTAAATTACGTATTTGCACCCGACTGATTTTTTTTACAATTCACCGAACGCGCAGTTGTTTCGTTCGAATCCGTTAGTCCGCAAGGGTTTGAATTTTCGGCGCTTTCCCACATTCAGTACTCTAAAGAAAGTATCGTTTTCACAAGAAAAATAAAATTCAAAATTTAAGTCGAAATACACGTTTCAAAGTCCCCTGAATACGTTTTTATGTGCGGATCAAGGAGACAACGAGATGTTTTGAAACTCCCGAGATTACTTCAAGAAAACGCGATCCGTTGAGATTTGAGGAAACTGTCGCGAGATTCGTAATTAAAGAGGTAGCGAGAAACCCTAATTTTAAACTTCCAAAATTGGGTTTGGGATAAGGCGGTAGCTTCTGTTTTTTTAAACGAAAACTAGGTTGTAAGGTCTCTCCTTTAATCTAAAACTCCATTTGGACTTTTCTTTTTCAGAATCTACCGCCGGCGGTTCGCCACTGACGACGGCCGATTTGCAATATGCGCGTCCGGCTTTTTCTGTGACCGATCGGAGAAAGTTGGTCCGATTTCATTTCAGCCATATGGTGAGCTGGTCAATTCCTCTCGAATTAAAACTCCAGCAGAAAACGCGTTGCACTCTATTACAATTTCAGCTGATGAATTCTAACAGTTCGGTTTCAATTTGTGGACGAGTACGATGAACAAGAGCGGCTCGAGGTATTTTGGCGCCCCGACCGTGAAACCGCTATAACGCCCCATTCCGTATAGCTTAATAATTATTTATTTATTTATTCAAAGTTTCACATACAGCAAAACTGCCATTCTACAGTGAAATGTTAACAATATAAATAATTAATATTAATAAAATAGGAAAGGCGGATTACAATCAAGTCAGAACATATAAATTATTAAATGGAAATAAATAAAATATGATTCAAGATGGAAAGGAATAAAGCATTGTTTAATTAGGGGAAATATGTGTGACTGCCTGCTTTGTGAAAGTCTTTGACTGTAAGAAAAATGGATCAATAATTAAGGGTAGCGGACTTAAGAGAGACGGAATAAGAAAAAAAAGAGAGCGTTTACAGAGAGAAATCCTGGGAGTAGATAGATGAAGCAAGAAAGAAGAAGGGGTATTTCTCGAGGGAACTCGAAAATTGATACATGATATTAAGTTAGGACAATCTATAATAGAATTTAAAATATTATAAATAAAGGAAATGTCATTTTTATGTCGAATAGTGGAAAGATTGTCTAAGCGGAGTGCAGATAAAAGAGTAGTATTTGAGGCATTACGAAAAGAAGTCAAACGATATTTCCTAATTTTTAGAAAAAAAATTAAAACACAGTCAAGATACGAAAGATTAGAAGGAGCAGACATAGACCAAATTGAGGAGCAATACGTAATAACAGGTAGGACAATTGAGGAAAAATACATTTTGAGTGCTAAAGGGCTTCTGATATCCCTAAAGCTATACAGAGTGCCTAGAAGAGACAAGTTTATTTTTAACTGCCATTATATGGTCTAAAAAATTTAGTTTGCTAAAATATTTTTGATAGAACTTGCGCATTTATTTATTGCTCCGTGAAATAATTGATAATTAAAAGTAAAATTAATTTAATCTATATTCATACCAAAGACTAGTACCCCTACGGAAAGACCGGAAACTTAATGCTATAAAACGAGTCCCAGGTTTTTCATGGAAGGCGACGAAAGATGGGTCAAAGTCATTATCAAATTACATAACAGTGAGGTATTTGTGCATAAATAATATACAACAACGATATAAAAATGAATTATTGTAACCGACTTTTACAACGTTAATACCTTATGCATGAAACGTATTTAAAGGAAATTCACGTGGACAACGGAAAACGTCAAACTTCCCCGTCAAGAATGAATTTGTGGATCAAGCAAAAATCTATTGTAAAGTGATTTCTTCGGCCCTGAAACACAGTTTTCTTTCTGTTCCACCTGTAAAAAGAATTAAAATGAATTTCTAAGAATTTCAATCATTAAACCTGCTAAACCTAATGAAATTGATGCAGGAGGCAATGGGCATGCTTCAAATGTTGCAATAAATGTACAATAAGGCAAATGCGCTTACGGCTCCTTGCGGTTCATAAACAATTTTTCTATGAAGATCACATTACCATTTATAAAATTAACATATCACATTGCACTACAAAATGTCCAATTTGTTTATTTATAATTTATTCTAAGCACAGTTGTATTTTCTGACGTTTAGGTGTTCGTAACACTTACAGTTAGGCCATTTAAGATTAATATGCATTCATCAAATAACAAGAAAAACATTTTATATGTAAATTTGAATATCTAGGTCGAAAAATATATATGTATTTATAAATACGTTTTGAAACAAAGATAGAAGAATTATCTTATCGTCTAAGAATACAAACAAATGCATGATGAGAAACAAGAAATAATCAGGTTAACAATTTCTGTAAATTCAAAATATTTCAAATTAAAACATAATGAGACATCACCATGGTATACTTATTTTATTCTATTACAAGCACAATTCTATTCCCTGGCGTCTACGTTGCAGTTTAACTTCCAAAGAACTAACTATAATCTACTGATAACCACGAGAAGTTTTAAATAGAAATTTCAATTACACAATCTAAAATTACGGCTTATTTTGTGAACAACTAACACGTACCATATTCACGCCCAGGGTAATGGATGGCACAGCTAGGTGAAGTATGCGAGGCTTAAAACCTAAAAATGAGAAACATTTCCTCTCAAAATGCTTCTCGCACACAAAAAACTAGAGACATTTCTTTCCTTCCTTCCTAGGAGATCTATCCAGTGCAGGTATCTGTTAAGAAAATATAAAAGCATTCTCACAAAACGCATTCACATAACACTTCGTAGAACTATTTCGACAGATTTTTTTTTTTCAAACATATATGCTATTTTTAAGACTTACCTGGAGATCAGAACAAATTCACTCCGTCAAGTTTTCTTAAACAGTGATGAATTCATATCTACTGTATATCTATTCGACAAAATCAGAGTAACTTTCAACCGCTCAATAAGCAATGGCGAACTTCTATCAAGCAAAATGGCCGCTGCTCCGCTATGATAATAGACACAAGGAACGTGTGGCGCTGTGGTGATGAGGTAGAAAGAGAGAAATAGAGGGAGAAAGAGAGAGAGCTGCCTGCGACTGCAGCGCAATTGGTGGTCCCCGTATCATCATAGTGAACTACGTGTAAAACATGGGTATCTATTCTCCCATAAGAGCTTCATACCCCTGATTCCTACCATTTCTGCGATATAAATTGGTATACAACATTCAATTCATTCGTAACTACTACCGGGGTCGAATTGAGACAGCGCCTCGCCCCTGAGGAATGGTCTCGAAATTGAGACCCAAAGACGGAAAAGTGTTTTCCATGCTCATGCCACACCTGATTACGACTCAGCCCAAATCCTCGAGGATATTCCACGTATGAAATAGTTCACCAAAGGATATGGCTTTCCATTTCCGCTGGACTAGCACTGTGGCTGCGTTGCCGTGATCGCTAGGGACTTGAACCGAGAACGGGGTAAAGGAAGTCGATGCGTGCGTTAATACAAAATTTTTAATTTAAATTTTCGCTTATTTCATGGAATTGAGGTTTATATTTATAGTTATTTTTTAATGAAAACCGAAAATATGATTTTATACGGCAGAAAATTGTAAGTTTTAACAACAATAGATATAGTAATATGTGTTATTCGAATAAGTATTCCAGTTTACTGGAAGCAAACATTAAATCGACTTTGATACTAGAAATACCTAATAGACGATAATTGTAGTATATTTTGTTGCATTATTAAAATTATGTTTCACTTAATCAAATTTTTACCATTACCAGAGAACTTTGAGAAGTTCTTCTTTTCAACAAATACATTAAATAGAATTCAATTGTTTTATAAGCAAAATGCATTTCCATTGCGTTTTTTATCAGTAATAACCACTATATGTCCTAAATTAGTGCATTTCGGAAGAATATGTAGAATTCAGCATTGTAACAAATTTGCTACCACGCTCTCACTAATACCAAAAATCCGCTCCCTCGAGGGTTCATGAAGATATTACTTTTTTTTTTAATTTGTCGCTCGGATTTTTGAATTTGGAATCAGCCGCTACACAAATAGCGCATAAAAAATATAATTTATAAAGCCAAATTATAACATAGCAAGGAAAGCCTTTTGTCAATTCATTTCAGGTGTAAAAGAGAAAAAAAATTAGTGAAAAGTACTAACAACTAACCCCGGTCTCCCCTGTGCATAAGGAAAATGTCATTTCTAGCAGGTATTTAGATAAATAAAATACACAGAAATGTTAATAAGTTTAATATTCTGTGATGTCTCCATGAACTTCCATTGCGCTACGTAGTCGCCGTCCCATGGACCCCACTAGATTTTGGAATATTTCCGGACGCCGCCCAAGAGAAGTCCATATCTCCCTGATATGTTCTTCCAGAGATTCAGGAGTGCGCTCGTATTCTGCGGACCATTCCAGAACAACGATGCCCCATAGGTTTTCAATCGGGTTAAAATCTGGAGAACGCGCAGGCCAGGGAAGAACTCGTATTTCGGGACGATTATTTTAAAAAATCCCTTGTAATGCATGCCGTATGTATCGGGCTATTGTCCTGAGCAAATACGACTTCCTCGCCTTCAGGGACGATTTCGTTCGCATAAGGCAGGAGGTGCTCGCGAAGAATATCACTGTAAACTCTTGCCGTCATTCTAGGCGGGATTCTCTCCAAAAGACCAGATCCAGCTGCAGTCATCGCACCCCAAAAACCTACACTTACGTGCCCTGACTTTTCAGTGCGAACCATATTTTGCGGCTCGTACCTAAAAAAACATATTTCAGGAAAACTTTCTTTCATATCAATAATTTCTGCTGATAATATTTATAGATTTACAGCAGAGCAAAAATCTTGCGAGAAGGAAAAGAAAATAAGAAAAAAAATTGTGATGCATACCTTGCTCCTCGGGGACGCCATAATTGTATCCTGCCATCCTCATCACTCCGAAATGATTTTTTATAGGTAAATATGACGAGATCTCAGAAGGCCTGGTCCATTTCCGCATATGTTTCCGCAAAGAATAAGCGGGATGTCTTATGTCCTGCTGTAAGCTGTGGCTTACGGCACGGCTTATGGTGGCGCAGTCCAGCCTCAAGCGCTCTAGTCATATAGGTCCAATAGCTGCATCCATAACCGAAATCTCGTTGCACCGAGGCCAATCCACGCCTTGTGAGAGGATGCTCTCCTACACGCTGACGAATCGCCAAATCTTGATCTTCAGTCGTGCATCGCGGATTATTTTTTAGATCACGGTCCCCGTCCGTTGCTACGTTTGACCCATCTCTACACGCAATTTCAGTGCACACCAAACTGCCTTGCTACTTCGGCGACCGAATGTCCAGCAGCCACCATCACCACAATCTCTCTTCTGACCGCAGGCGAAGTCTCAGCAAACGGAGCTCGATCCATTTCCAATGCCCGATAATTGCTAACTGCGAGTGTATAACTAGGGGCGAATTGGAAGTGGGAAACGGGCCAGAAAAATGCCCGCCTCTGGCTCATTTTGGTAACACTCAGGCTACCAACCTATTGGCCAAGGCAGCACCACAGGTTCACAGACCATAGGCCCACCAGAATTTTGTCCAATGCCCCCGCAGACCAATCCACCCGTTTAAAACCCTGCTTGACAAAAAAAGTTAAAAACTGAGCAAAACAGTAGGTCTACTAAACCGTGAATACTAAACCAAAATAGTAATAATTTGTTATAATAAAAACGTATCAAAACGTATTAGAGAATTTAATAGCTTTCATTTTCATGAGGTTTTCAACTCCTTCTTTCCACATATAATCCGTGAGTTACACAAATTAAAGTTAAATTGAAGGATTAATATAATTCTTAATTTGATGTTATGCGGCTGGATGCTAAACAAGCCCTTGGTAAATTTCATTAACCTCATTTCCCGTAATCCTCTTCCTTCACTTTCCTCTCAATTCCACACACTCTCGGTATATCGGCGAAAATGGAAAACCAAATCCTCGGTGAACCGTATCAGAGACGTGGAGGATTTGCGCTGAATCGTAGCCGAGTCTGGCATGAGCATGGAAAACGCTTTTCCGTCTTTGGGTCTCAATTTCGAGACCTTTCCTCAGGGGCGAGGCTTGGTCTCAATTCGACCCCGGTAGCCTGCAATTCTACGGCCATTTCTTGTTTCCCTCATTCGCTCGAACTTCCAAAATATATACCCCACACCACCCTTCCCCTCTCTTTCTGGGCGCCGGTGGTGTAGTGGTTATGACGCTGGCTGCTACTCGCCCGATGCTTGAAAAAGTCATCGGGTACGAATCCTGCGCGAGTAGGATTTTTCTCAAGGTCACCCGGCCCCCTGTTTGTGTGGTTTGAGGAGACCGCGCAAATTCAGCTGTTCCGTCCTTCGGAAGGGACGTTAAGCTGTTGGCCCCCCTGGTGTTCTTCGTAAGATCAGGCAAATGCCGGCACCGGGTTTCCCTCCTCCCTTCCCCGGGTATTCATTGCACTACCTCTGAGATATCCCCTGTGCGTAGGACAGAGGCGAATCGGCTGGGCATTCAAATTCAATTCTCTCGCTGCGAATCACGTAGTGCCAACATATATTTTAACTTCACTGTTTGGCCGTGAGCGGCGCGACCGAGCTTGCCCACAGACTTTTTCAAATGACTGTACATGCAAAATAACAGGATCTGAATCACTATTATGTTTAGAGTCACACAGATGAGGCACGAATAGTTTTGATTCAACCGAGATCGTTTACGTTCAAAAATTTATTTTTCAAGCTTTCTGCCGGTTTGATATAAGATATATGCTGCATTCTAGTCCCCACATGAAAATTTGTAAACACGGCTTTTATCAAGAATCTCTAAATTACCTTGAGCAATATTTTATGGAGGTTAGGGAAGGCTTAGAAAGCAGCTTTAATCTTCGAAGGAAGGTTGTTAAATTAATTTAAATTACCTTTATCTAAACAACTATTAGGTTTGGGTGGGATATGAATATTAAATTCTAATGAAAGACATAGTTTGTGTGTTTGTATCGGAATTGTGGAACGAGGTAATTATTTTCAATTTTTTCATTATAATTTTTTATATTACCATGAAGGTTACTCGTCATGTTTTTCGACGGGTAGTTACCATAATTTCGCAATAATGACTTATTGCGAATTCTTACGTTGAATGCGTTTAAACTCATTTGCGGCTGCATTAATCCAGTCTCTACTCGACGAAATCTTTTTCGAGCGGCCAAAACGCCAACATATCGATAGAAACGTCGGCTTAACTGACGCGAGGCACCATCAATAACTCAATTGAGTTCAACCCGAAGCCAAAAGTTCTCTTCCTCATTCCCGACGATATCCTTGTCTGGCGGCCATGATTCTTACTCGAGTGGGTGGAATTGTTCACTGACCTATCTTCCGAAATTCGGACGTGAGACTTTTCGGAAGGACTGAGAGAGAGAAGAGAAAGAAAAACCGGATAGCCTTTTAGGAAGAGGAGGCGGAAGACGTCAAACGCGACGAAAGATTCTTTCCGAGTCGTAGGGAACTCGAAACAAAGCACTGTCGACTCCGCGAGCAAATTGGATCGACTTCCGGCACGTCAAAGAAAGTTCGAGAACTCCGTGAGGCAGGAAGAGCTTCGAGACATTCTGGGCGTTTTTTTTAACCCATATTACGCCGGGAGGATTAATAAAGAGACGTTTTCCGCCAGGCCAATAGTTTTGTAAAGAGAATTTGCTGGCTACTGTCGTTTCCCGCCACAAGCCTAAGTTGGACCACCTGCAAAGATATGTAAGTGTACACAATGCCCCTAATATCGCCTAGATTTTTAAAACTTCTATAAAAAGGAGGAAATTTGTTAAAACTAGAATATTTTCGCGTAGATACATTCTACAGGTAATATATTTGATGTTCAACATAAATTTTAATTAAAATCTAATAATTAATAGTACATTTTAGTGAGAAAATAACAAAAGACGGGGTGGGCGATATTAATAACATAGTCATAATATCGCCCAATTTTGGAAAATATGCATAAAATGCCAAAAACCGACACAAAAGTCCACATATTCTGAAAACACTGTATTTAAAAGACAAAATAATATGCAACGAAAAATGTCCAAATCTGAAGTGAAATAATCAAATTATCACTTAACAGAATCCCACAGCCGTCTAAACAAAGTGCACAGATAAACTGCTCCCTGTTTTCTTATCCCGCCCACTCTTCATGGCACCACAGGAGACATTTTATGCATTTCACCCACTTCTCTCCTTCTTTGTCGACCGAGAAAAACTGGTTATAATATTTATATATGTAATAATCATATGTTTATTTATAATATTTAGCAGCACTTTTACTTTCTTCGTTTTTCCACCAGCAAACACTAACTGACCGATTCATCATCAATTTCGGATGGCAAAAGGGACTTCCTTCTCGGTTTGAGGCTTATTAATTCCTCCACTTCTTCATTTTTACTTTCTTCTTTCATAATATAAGAGAAATAATTGTATTTGTGAAAAGTCGAATTCGGGATTTCAACGGAATTGCACGTTTTGAGGTCCCCTGAGTACGTTTTTACAATCTTCTCGATGATGTCTTTGTGGGCTGTCCCTGCCCCAGGTTTTATGCTTTTTTCTTGATCCATGTGGTAGAACAAAAATACACTTCCGCAATAAATATTCTGCGCCGAATATCGCAGTGGGCAATATTCTATATTTCAAACTGAGTCCTAGCAGTAATTAAGCTGCTGATATTGAAGAATTACAGCAAGAGAGAAACTTAATATTTAACGTAACATTCGCTTTGTTAGTTCCTAAAAAAACTTTCCGAAATATTTCTTAACTCGATATTAATTTGAGCACACATAAGACACACTTCTCTCAAAGAGCACATATTCAACTACAACACTAGATGGCCGTTGAATGCTGGGGAATGCGCTCCGTGATTCGCCGATAGACGGAAGCAATTACGGAAGCCATAACTGACCATGGCGGTAATAGGCATATAGGCGATGTTATGCGCAGTTTCCTTTATATTTCTTAGGATGTTAAATATTTCATATCTCTTTTTTAAGCAGAACTTTCGATATTATAAAGAAGCATCTTTGACGTTTAGAATTCGATTTATGACTCAAGCATTTAATCTTAGGAATTTTGTTCAAGCAGCAGCGGTTCCAGGAAATGTCCCTTTTGAAAACGAAAATAATGGAACGTATTTTCAACATATGTGAATTTATCGTGTACCGCACATGCGCATACGAAACGGTAAAGTAATCAAGTGTCTTCTTTTCGAAAATCACAGCGTTTTAACGGAATTATTTTGTTATCATTTATTCTTTAACACTCGGAGTACGGACCTAAGTGGTTTAACACCGAGTCCGGACCCGGGTCCTAGAGGACCCAGCTTCTAAAATCATTTTCTCACAATAATATTTAACATCCAAGTAATCAATGAATGAAAATTGAATAAGGATAATGATTTATACAATAAATAGTGTAATAATGGTATATATTTGCAAAATTAAATACATAATTACGCATATAAATAAAAATGAAATAATTTTCTTTTTTTAAGGATAACATTTAACAATACCAAAAAAATTATTTTTGAAGGTAAATTCAGTTAGTTTAAGTTAATCTTATGTTAGTTTGATTCATCTGAGTTGGAAGTGGAATTAATACATAATAACTTAACTAATATTTCGAACTTTACTTTCGGGTCTTGTTCTTGCAGGTTGTGGAGCAACGTAACTCCAAAGCCTAAATATTCTTTCTCCCATTTTAGAATCATAGAGTCACAAAAAATAAAAAGTATATTACAAAATGATTCGGGAGGCAAACAGAACGATGTGAATAACGGAGACAAGAGAAAACTGGAAATCGAGACGTCGAGACTTCGATAAAAACTAACATGTATTACAATGTCGTGCTGAGCGAGCTAATTTTGTCCGAACTTTGATCTGCCCGGTCATAAGAGATATAAAAGTTACACGACGTAGAGTACGGAGCCGGGTCCCCGAAGACCCTCACATTTATACATTCCGTGATTTTGATGACTTAATTAAATTACAATATAATTTTATTACTGATTTTAAACTCCCAACATGTTCCACTAGGAATACAAAAAGTATCAATTTCGGCAAAAAAATTTTTAAAGAAATATCTTCGAAAATATACCTTTCGGGTCTCCTGAGACCCGAGATCCGTACTCCGAGTGTTAAGGCCAAAAATTTGTTTTTCGCTGCCAAACCCGAACAGTACGCCATTCAGAAATGCTTGGAGAATTTTTACATGGAAATCCGTCTCAAGAGCTTATTCACCGCAGTTTAAAATATTCGATATCCGTTCTGATTCTTCGTCTTGGGGGAAATTACCGTCAGAGGCTCTGGAAGCGGGAGCCAGAGGGGTAAACTCTAAAAAGCGTTTTCGAGAAAGGTCCATCGTGATAGCTTTCACTCAAACGTCCTGTCACCCATTTGATTTCCACATTTCATCTGTTTTTTATGATAGATAAAAACAGTAGAGTTCCGATTATCTGAGTCTCGATTATCCGACTTTCCGCATTATCCGAGGTGCCTGAGAAAAAAGTAGCCAAGTATCATTTTTAGCCTACTTTCCAAAAAATGGAAAGTAGTCTTATGAGATCACCTCGGCGTCCGTGTGTGTGTGTGTGTGTCCCCTAACATCTTCCTCATAAATGAACCGATTTCAACTAACTTTAGTACATAGAATTTTCACATAAATTAATGGCCAAAATGGCATCTTTGGACCGGATCGACTAAGAAGGGGTGCCACAATTGCAAAGTTAAACTTTTCGGTAATTATGAATTAGGAAGGAATTGGTACAACCAATTTCAACGAAATTTTGTATGAAGTAGGTGTGCAACATAAAATAACAAAATCAATATGGTTTGTATAGATATAGAAAGCAGGGCTGCCACAATACCAGGAATAACAAAAATTATTTTTACAGTAAAAAGTTAAATAATATTTCTTTTACACCTATTTCTAGACAACTGACCGCGTGGATTTTAACCCAATATGATATATATATATATGGTGTATATATATATATATATATATAATCTTCATAATTATAAATAAATAACCAAAATCCTATATTTCATTCGGGTCGGCTAAACAAGGTTACCATGATATCAAGATTAGAATATTTCTGTAAATATGAATTTCGAAGGCGTTGGCTGAACGGATTTCAAAGAAATTTCGTTTGTAGGGCGAATATAAAATGGGAAAACGAGATGAATATGTTTATAACGGATTAAAAGAGCAGGCTACCCCAATATGAGGAAAAATATTTTTTTTATTTCAAAGTAAATACATTACTATACGATTATACTCCGGCGAATTTGACGAAAAGCTCTTTTGTACCATTGTACACCTCTACTTGTGATATATTACAATTGTATTGAAATAAAAGTAGGAGAATTACTTTTTTTCAGAACCACTCGCTACATTTTGCAATTTGAAAGTTTAATATCATATTTGACACAACTGCATCAAAGTAGCAACACTGAACATGACGAAAAAATCTCGGTTCAATATGAAAACACTGATTCGAACTCATCCGTTCGCTACAACAGGAAGCATCTACTTCAGTGTCGTGCTTTCCTTTATTGTAGACAGACTGTATTTGCAGTGTTTTTTTGCCTCAAAACTCGTTTGGACTTGTTTTATTTCACGCTTTGTGATTATGTAATTTTATGTAATATGCGCGTACATTTTTCTTCTCATTTTAATTTGAGTGGAATCAAATGGAAGAAACGTGTCGTGACTTTGGAGAATAAGTTGGAGGCTTTAAATCGGATTGATCGGGGACAAACTTCGAAATAAATTAATTGCCAGTGAATATGGTGTTGGAGAATTAAACTTGGCGATTGGAGGAGAAAGAGGAACGATATAGAAAAATAGCGAAGTTACAAGGCGTCAGGATCAGGCCTGGGAGAGAGAACGCTATTAAGAAAGCCGAGTTTGAAAACGAAACGAAAAAAAAGAATAACACAAGCCGTTGGGCAATAGAAAAAACAAGACGATCATGAGGAGAAATAAAATGAAGAGATTCAAATGACGCATAGGGTGGGCGTGGTGTTGCAGGAGGCAGCATCGCAGCAACAGGAAACTGCAACAGTCACAGATCATTCACTAATAAAACGATGGAGAGACTGCTTTTAACGAGATGAAAAATTATACTTCATAAGTGGAATGCACAGAGAATTCAAAGGCGTTCTTTATGGGAAATACGAGTGAAACGGCATCGAAAGATTGGGCGGTTCTCTAATTTTTATCTCCGAAACTATAAATCATAATTATGTGGTCCTGCGGACATTTTTGTGGTAAATGGTTTAATGCACCAACTTAGTGGAGAGAAGAAATTTTTTGTAGACGGAGAAACATAATGGGGTCACGGCGTTCCGCTCTGTTATGATGCACGTTCGTTCGAAGTATATCTTTTAGTTTCATAAACCCCATTACACGAAACGCGTCGATTTGTGACACGATGTACACTTCTCTTACTTGTATAATTTATGGAAATATCCTCACTATGTAGTTCAGGAGATGACAAACAATAGCCAACATGATGCGCTTTTCGACTACAAAGCAGCCGTCATCGATATTGGGTGACGGCTATATATGCATCTGATGACGGCTGCTTTGTTATCTGAAATGCGCTGCTCGTTTTCCAAACCTTTTTTTAATGCGGTTGGAGAGGCATAGACTGTTAATTTGTTTTCACCATGTGGTGAGTTCGATAATTCTCTTTTGAACATGCGGCAGGAGAATTCAAAAGGTGGAAGATAGAGAGTGAATTAATCATGGAGTAATTAATAATTTGGAAATGTTTAACATTAATTAATTGTTTTACTTTATATATATATATATATATATATATATATTCATTCATTCGTGTTCTGTCTTACGACAGGTCCTACCAATTAATTAATTAATTGGTTTTTGACTAGGGAATATACATACACGGTGTGGTGGTTTCCCGTTGCCTTCCACACCGGACACACACACAGAAGGGAGGAGGGAAACCCGGTGCCGGCATTTGCCTGCTCTTGCGAAGAACACCAGGGGGGCCAACGGCTTAACGTCCCTTCCGAAGGACGGAACAGCTGAATTTGCGCGGTCTCCTCAAACCACGCAAACAGGGGGCCGGATGATCTTGAGAAAAAATCCTACTCGCGCAGGATTCGTACCCGATGACTTTCAAGCATCGGGTGAGTAGCAGCCAGCGTCCTAACCACTACACATATATATATATATATATATATATATATATATATATATATATATATATATATATATATATATATATATATATATGTATATATACACACACACCCATCCATCACATCCTCAGAGCCTCTTAGAGTGTGACATGCCCGGCGCGCACCATTCCGAATCGCAAATTAATTTGCAAAAAATGCTTCGGCTCATTATTGTTACACCCGGCCCTTCATTCAATCTATTTTGTCCTCATGCAACTTAGAGACACCCGATCTAGTTTGAACTCATTTAACAAGCAAACCTCTCGTTTCTATCGCTGGACGATGTAAAGGGGTACTCAATTTCCGTATTTCAGTCAGAATGCGAAATTTAATTTAGATGAAATCGGGCTCCATTGACGTCCGAATTTCTGTTACAGGAACCCGCTCACGTACCCAGAGGGATCGACGCGGCAGACGGACATACCAATCGAAAACTTCACCAATCAAGCCGTCGCATCGAGTTCTCCTTTTCGCTGGAAGAAGGCGACCCGCGGTGAGTGGTATCATTCCATATTATGCTTTTTAAACTTTGCGCCGTTTCCTTGTCGTAAGTTAGATACTATTATTATTCATTCACTAGCTACGTCTACAATTGTATTTTCTGTGTTTGATAACCGACCACGAGGGATTAAGAGGTAATTTAAAGAGAAATAACTTGTCGTTCACTTAATTTTTTAATGCAAAGTTGCTGCAAGTAGCGGAGTAATTTGATACTATAACTCAGGTAGAATCTCATTAATCGCATCCAAATAGTTATAAGGTTAAAATGGAAAGTTTGAAGACCGGATAACCCGTGTCCGTAACATCTGAGCGATTTTCACCATGCCTGCAGGTTCACTTGCAGAAGTTAAGAATTCAGTGCCGCTCTAAAAAACATTATATGGCGCGGAAAATAAGAGAATTTTTCTCCACGCATTCGCCATTTCATTCTTGCTCCACCGAAAAAGATTTTCTCAAAGGTACGCTTTTTAAGTCATAAAACGAAGGCTCGTTTTACACTCGCCACAGGATCCGGTCAACTCCTCACCCATTTGACCCCAGAACCGCAGAGCTGGGCGTAAAATGAAACGAATCTTCGTGAAATTTTCCTGCCTTTTGTCGGCCGATATAAGTAACTCTTAAAGATAGAGTTCATCAACATTTACGATTCGGGGAAAATTACCCACAGTAAATTCAGTGATTTTCGTTTCTGTTAATATGGTTTGATGGCGGCAAGAATTAACTGAATCAATTATTGGTAATGAGATGCTGATTCAGGTAACTGTGTAAAGCTGCTTTCGTCGAATTCTTGCCAAAAACGAATGAAAGGAGAGGCATATATGTAAATAATAAAACTTAACAATTTTCGTTTGTACTTTATTTTCGTTGTAACCTTTGAATGCAATCCGTATTTCGTCAAAGATTCGTTAATGCGGATAATTGATGTTTTTTATCAGAAATTGTGTAGGGCTGCCAAGTATAAATCCATAACATTGTTCGCCATTATAATTGATGAAAACATTTGAATTTTATATCAAATAAAATAATGTGTAGGATTCTTAATGTTAAACACCGACTTAAATCTACGAAGCGAAATTGGTCACTTATTATAGAAACTAGTGGCTTGCCCGTTGCTACGCAACCTAAAAAAATAGAATAATATACTTTGCTTTTATAATTCATGTATTTCAGGATAACAGAAAATGTACGAATTAAAATTTATTTAAAATTTTAGTTAAAAAGATGACTCGATGGTCATATTCAAATCAAAATCATCAATCAAATTAAATTAAATAAAGAAAGTGGCCTAATCGGGATCGGACCCGAATCTTCATATTTGCAAGCCGATACGTTACTCACTATGCCACCCTGACTCCTCATTTATGTTCATTCATAATTATTCAAATACTCTGTCATTCAAATGACCTTGCCTCAGACGGACATTCGACAAATTATATATAGATACTTCGCGTTATAACAGTCTATGCGAATAAAATTGCAGCATTTTGTCCATGTTTCCCGGATAGTATGAAACGTTGAGTGTTTACTTATCTCGCTTCTCCCCTGGCGATTTTATATCGTCGAAACATTACATTTTAGAGACATTCAGTCACAATTAACGACCCTCATTTTAAAACCTTCCTTTTAAGATGAGAATCGATACCATTTAGTAATACGTGCATGGTTCCCGCCATGGCAGCCGTTCCTCTTTCAACACCTCGTTCTCTTGCGCTTCTTATCGAGTGACCCAAAATCACTCTCACTCATCTCTTCCCTTTTTGGCTCTGTCTGATATTTCCTCCAAAGAATCTGCAATTTTGGTTTTTTTTTCAGGCTCCCAGCGAAGAAAAATTAAGTTTCGACGACAACTTTGCAATTATTGCCGAATTTTAGCCTGAAGAAAATGTCAGATCCTTTATATCTTAAAGAAAAATAGGATTGAGTGCGTGAGTTTGTATGAGTATGTTCACCTTCGGAAGTTGCGTGCAGGATTTTTAAAAATGCACATTTTCTCCAACGTAATTCAGATAAAGAACTTTCCCATACCAATTTTCGTCAACCCACTTGTTTATTTATGTGCCTTCATTTAGAAATATCGTATATTAAATTCTTTCAATCTGCTTATCCATAGTTTCAGTGTCGTAGTTGTCGCCCAGGCAACCGGGGCTGAGTCCGAGGACCCGCGCAATCTTAGCTACAGCATTGGTTAGTTTGCTGATTCTTGCTTAGGATTGATTAAAGACGTGTACGTAACTTAAAACATATAATCACCCGCGATTAAAATTCCAAAATTCAATATGTTCCTTTACCATCCATCGAGTAACAAGTTGTTTTGCCAGAGAAAATTTTTTAGAGGTAAACCTCCAACCCTGAATTTCGGATTATCAGAGAAGAGTACCGACCTGAATCCTTAGAGTTAGAGTTAAAGTGGTCTTAATTTTGGCTTTGCGTCGCCAAGGCAACGCGCCTCCTTTGTTTGGAGTATCGAATTGATTTTCGATCGCATGTCTTTAACGAGGACGAGTCTTTTTTATTCTCGAGACCCTCCATTAAAACGAACTCGGGTCTCCGTGTCGACGAGTGTAACAATGGAGTCGTAACAATGAAACGCACGACGTAGGGGAGGGATTGGGATGTTTGTGATGGGGCGACCATCCAGAGAGCTAAACATGTAATCGTTTGGAAGACGGGGATGGCGCACTAAATTGACGCGATTAGACGAATCGTAGAGGCTATCGCTCCCTCCCATTGTGACGCCGTTTCATCTATTAACGGCCACCTTATGGGGTCTCTGTATACAACAGTTGGAATGCCTATTACGTAAAGCTGCAGCTATTCCTACATGCACAAAATACATCGATGGTTTTGCTTCGGCAGGTTTCTGCATCAAACGATGTGACCAGATCACGAGACCAGGAAATAGTTCTGTTGAACGAAATTATTTATAATATTTCTACATTGTTAATCACACAAAATTAAAAAGATTGAGACATTTTCTTAGCAGAGAGCACGCGCTCCTGTTATCCCATACTATGTTTTTCTGAGTTTGCACGTATTATTTTCGTTCGTTTTAGGAGCTTACAAAGCTCTATGTTCTTATAAATAGGCATAAATTCTTTTTGGATAGTACAGTCGAGCCTCGATAACTCGAATCTCAAGGAATGACAGAAAAAAGTCGAGTTATCTAAACTTCGAGTTATCTAAAATTTTAATATCGCTACTTCGGCTTATAGACTTTCATTTTAACGCATACGCACACGGAGGCGAAAGATATCTACTTCAACTCAACCCTAAAGTAGAGGTTGGGCTGACTTCTCATCATTTACGTCTGGTAACTTACTTTCGTGTACATATTCTCCGATTGATTTTCGTAATCCTCTTACCCTTATCGTCCGTGTTTCCAATCAAAGCCAGCTCCTCCTGCGCTGCGACTCTTTAATTCGAAGCTCTATATCTCTCCCTCTTTGGAGAAGGTTTAAACATTTGTACATTTTTAAGGGAGATTTAAACACCTTTCGTTGTTATTTCTACAGCTAAGGCTTCTTAAGTGATTTCAGTGGACTTTGAAAACGTTCTTGCGTTTATTTTTCTGGCTAGTTTTTAGGCATTCTTTACAATATGTAAAAAAGAACGCCTTATGGTCAGGTCGTGTCAGTTCGTCCGTCCGCATGTTTCATCTGTGGAAATACTCGGCGGATATTCATTAAATTTAGTATTTAGGACATAAGAGCAAAGAAAATTATATAAACGGTTTACGTAGTCATATCGGGAGTGTGACTTTACTTGTGATAAAAATGTACTTTTCTTTATGTCTCGTACAATATTACTTATAACAAAAAAGTCTTTAAACGACTTTGTAGAACTAGTCAAATAGCATGTTTTGTTCAATACATTTTTATCGAAGGAGTAGCCGATTTCAAGAAAATCAAACTTTAAAGTCGTAATTTACTTTGAACTTAGAAAAATTTTCCAATGTTTTTTTATTTTTTGTGAACGAAAACAAAGTTCGTGACAACTGTAGTCAATAATATCTGCAGTAAATACCTAATTAGTTTAATTTTCTTTTGTGCGCACGCAACATTTGAAAAATGAAGGGATACGGATAATCTACGACGAAGAAATAAACGTAAATACATACGCCTATTTTCTTTACTTATACACAGCGTTTAAAAGTGAAAAGAAATGGGTAATTTACGACGAAGGAATGGACGTAAACATAAAGATTACTACTATTCGAGTGAGGCTAAGTTTTAAATAATTGCTGTTCGGTTTATTAATTACAATTTTTTGGGAATTAGTCAGTGAATCAAAATTTCGATATTTCCTTGGCATCACTACTGGCATTTCAGTTCGCAGACGTTATACTAAGCCGTTAATATTTATCTTTTCTGACCTGATTGCATAAATTGTAAAGAATGCCTCTGCTTTGCATGTATGCACGCATAAAGTGTGCATCTTTCCACTCTTGTTTTCTTCTAATTGGACCTGTTAGCTGGATAAACTTGGAACAGATGCATGTGAATCACAGATAAATGCAAAATTAAAATATTTTTTGGCGAGCCATATTCTGACGCGACACAAAAAATGTGATGTTTAAATTTAATTAACTGAATCGTCCCGCTAACTTCAACTTAACATTCTGTTTAGCTGGATCATTGCGACATTTGGATCCAAATTCCATGAGATTGAGTGAAACATTTGTATCACTCAGATGCCAACAGAAGTGTGGGAAACAAACAATGTTCTCACTTAGATGAGCAAATTACACTCAGAAAACTATATTTAAGTAATAGGTAATTATATATTTCAAATACGAAAATTTTTGCTTGTATAATTAAGAAATAAAGAAGCAAAACGGAGTTCCTATAAGAAATGCATTTCCTTTGGTTTTATGTTAGCTGAATAATTAAAGAACATAATATATAATAATATAATTAGATAATGTGCAATAGCAAGTATATTGTCGCGGAGCACCAAAATTATCACCAGTCATCAGCGTTGTGAACCAAGGAAACTAATAACTTTTTGTAAAGTCCATTTTGATTTTTAGCTCTGTGACACATGTCATATATACATCGGCGGGGTCTCTTTATAACAATCTCACGCCAGCTAAATTAGGCTACCATTACAACGATCAATCAGTAAAAGCAGCGGTTCCCAAATTACGGTCAGAGGGCCATATCCGGTCAGCACTGTGGTTTCATGCGACCCACCCTTCTCTTTGATCGACTGCTAAAAAACATGCATATCCTTTACCTGCAAGGGTCGCCATTAAAATTATTATTGAATTCTATGTGATATCCAAAAAATGTTTTGTCTCAATACGCTTCGTTTCTTTATATAGCATAGATGTACGGTACATTTAGAGGTTTATCTACTGCTGCATGGGCCATAATTCTAAAATTAGTGACGGGCCTCCGTTGAAAAATAATTAAAGAAATTAATGAAAACATTTCTATGATTTTTCTTCAGAAAGCGAGCAGTTTTCCAATTATTATATTGGCACTCTAACTCAATTGATAATTTTGTTCTGTATAGCTATATAAAAACCGAAATAAAATTCATAATTTTTAATGTTTCTTAGCCCTTAATGTGTAGGCGTAGCTACGTCACTTTATACGTTTTTGCTTTTTTAAAAAATTCTCAAAATCAGAACTAAAATTTTTACAGGGCCCAAATCATCCGTATCGTGTCAAATGTGACAGGCTCGCCCATATCCGAAGCCTCATTTTACCCTTTTGGCAAAAAAGTTTGGTGAACCCCTTGTCAAGGGGCGGTCTTGAATTTACGATCGCCTACCTCAAGGGAAAAAAGTGATATGTAGATCGGAGCTACACGATCCCGTTAGTCAGTTTAATGTAGCGCCCAGGGACGTTTACCGCAAAGCCGGCGATTTATGCGTCAAGAAAGGCAGCGATCCGTGAAACGTCAATACGGCGAAGTTATTAGCGGCTCTTGCGGATTAGCCGGGCCAATGGAGCTTAGGGAAGTAAGAGAGGCTAAGTACAGACCATTACTTAAATTAAGGACTGACGTATTCGCTTGCTGGGTAAGGAAGGAATGGAATTTCGAACCTAAATAGGTCTATGAGACCAATAGGTTTGAAAGAATGAATTTAAAAGTGGAATACTTAAGTGCAAGATAAATATTACCTTTGTAATCTTGGTCACATAGTTGTATGTTAAGTATCTATGCTCTAGTAATCCTATAGCTATTCCAACCTTGGCTTAATTAGTTATATAATATAATGGATAATGGGGTAATTACCCTTCTTAAGGGAGATGATCAATATTCATTAAAATATTATCTCATTTAATTTATTTTATATCATAGACATTCTATAAATATTTTGCAAATATCTGACCAATGTATAATATACACTGCATATTTGTTACAATGAGACATTATCTTACATCAATATGTATCAGTAAATATATTTACTTATTATTCCCCTAAGCTCTGCACCTAGATCCGCTTCTGCTGGTACGCTAATAGAACGTGTTCGACAGCTAAAATTAACGCAAAAGTGTAGTATATGTAAAATTTTCCACATTTAAAATTGGGGCCGTGACGTGATTTTTCCTCGATAGTCATAGCACGGTGTATTGAGACGGGCTGGACTGTTGCGGCTTTCACTAAGAGAAATTGCAACATCGAGTATTTTTTAAAAATTTTCCAAAAAATAACCTTGAAATAAAAGATTGGATTTGTTGTAGTTGCAAATAAACCTGCGTCAAATATGTTCCAAGAAAACAAGTACGTCGCATGTTTTAAATCACCTCGTTCGTGTACAGTCGTCCCTTTACGTAAAAACCAATCCCATTCCGTGACCTACTTCAGCGCGGGTTTCACATCCATTAATAATTTAGAAAAAACGATTGTTTAAGCCCGTCTCATTACATCTCTTTCCCTCTCTCTTTATCACTCTATCCCTCTATCTCTCTCTCTCTCTTTCTCTCCTAACTCCATCTCTCTCTCTCGAAAGAATTGAGAGACCGCGTTCTGTTTGTCTGGCTGCCATCCTTTTGACCCTGACCTTCGACCTTGGACGGGCCTCCTACCAGAGAACTACCCGCCGAAATAGCTCTCCGGGTCATTGGAGCACGCGATCCTGCTCCCTCGGCACGAAAAATGCCTTCCTCGTGAAGCCGAGAGAGAGGGAGGAACGATTTGTCGTTCATTTTTTTCGTTGCTCAAATGTTTTTTTTTTCAACGCGATTGGTTCGCGACTGTTTGCTTAAAAGTTATGGTTATCGTTCAAATACGCGTCCGTTTGAGAATTTATCGAGAGTTTCAAGGGTTTCTTCTCTCATCATGTCTTCGAAAATGCAATCTTACGCTCAAAACGTGGTCAGGTTTCAGTGGTTCGAATATTAGAGAATAAAAGTTATTCGAGGCGAAGAAATTGGAGTTAGAGCGTTTAAGAAAATATTTATATTTCTAGTCATAGAGATATTAATGTAATATAACTCATTAGAACTGCTGCTTACTGACTATGTTGGATTTTCAAAAAAAGGTGGATAAAAGAGATGGAAAACTTTCCTGAATTTCCCCAAGACTATTAATTCCTTCGGAAGCTTTTAAATTAAAAACAAACATTCTCTTTTCGAGTATTTTTTCATTTATTTCTCTGCTTCTTTACTCGCTTTCTGCTCTTTATATGCACCAGTTTGTCTCTTCGTTTTTCTGCCCAAAATTTTGAAAAGATGGATATAGATTAATTTAGATGCCAAACAATTTTCTGAGTATATGTATATAAATACAATTCCATTTAATAGAACTAATCCTTGAAGAATTAACAGACAGTTTTCCCAGTTCACAAGTATTTCCTTTTGAAATCCCAAGGCTTTCAAGAGGCCTGATGATTATCTTTCCTTCTTACCCTTCCAACGGAGTCTACTTTTTACGTAGTAGGTATGTGTTTCGTGACAACTTTGGCCATTTCAGATATTTTCAGAGCAAATATGATCAGTAAAATATTTTCTTGGCGAATAACATCCATTACCTGTGCTAGATTTTTTTCCTTTATTTTTTATATACCTAGTTAAATGTGAAGATGAGTTCCGAAAAAATCGGGACATTTTTCGTGGGTTTTATTTCATCTCGGCGTTAAAGAAAGAAATCCTTGGAAGCCGCTGCTGTGTGTATTCCACTTAAGATTACCGAGTCATTCAGGACTCTGCCGCTAAATCCGCATGAAAATACAGTTACATTGCGACATATCCTCTGTAATTTACCTAGGAATGGAGTGTAGGCACACCTCGCTTAACGGCAGGTTCGATGTTAAGCGATTACCAATGTGCAGCCATTTTTTAATTCTGAGTCCGTTCCATGAAAAGAATTGTGCATTCTATTTTCATTACAGCTATTTTTTGAAACGTGACAATAAAGATAGAAGTACACTAAACTATCCTGTATTAAATGTATGACGATTTTCGGTGGCACATTTTTAAATTTTACGTGAATTATTATTATTATTATGTATGCGCCCTTATAACGAGTCAAGTGATGACACAAACTGAGTTTTTTCGGTGATTTTTCAGGTATCGATATGACGCTATGTCTTCATGTGAGGTGCCTTGAACTCCTCAACCGGGTTGAGTGTACTTGTGTACAGACCTTGCCATCCTGCTTCAGCAGCGGCTGCCCGTAGTCCTGTACACCCTGACTTCTCTTCATTCAAACTTATAACTTAGCATTAAAATAAACATAAATGCCACGGATGGCAAAATAGGTTAAAATTGCCGCTTTGAGGGGCTAACAGTGATCAGTAAATTACCGGTTCGAGGGGGTTTATCGAGGTACATCTGTACTGAGGTTTCTTTTAGAACGTTGCTGACCAACTTCTTCACTTCGACAGACAATGTGCATTTCACAGCGACAGGTCAGGGAAACTTTTCCTTCCGACTTATATCTCGTGGAAATTATACTGGATTTTAAAAAAATACAGGAAACCATCCGTGAATTACCACTGGGGATACTTCCTTACTTAGATAAATGCTCAACTGGTTAATTCAATTACAACACTGCTACACGAGTTGCCTACGTATATAATCCGCATGCCAGCTTTTTTATTCGTGCGATCATTCAGAATTCCATTAAGAATTTGCATGACACCTTTCGTGATCGCGAAAGAAAAAACACACGAAAATCTCTCCTAATCTGGCGCCAGTTTCACTCGCGAACGCACGATTACTTCAAACTTTTTTTACCTGAAGAACGGTCGGAGAGTGTGTATTTTTCGCGACGCTCGTTCGGTTATGATGATCATAATACAGTAAAACTCCTCAAAGGCGGAGATCCATTAAGACAGAAAACTGCGAATTTCGGGAAAAAATACTCGGAACCGATTTTTCATATATTTTGAACTCACTATGGCGTAAACTTGTGAGACGCGGGCGGAAAATCAATTATGATTTTAATTTGGATAGTTTAATACATTATAAACTTGTGAATGGCGGAAGTAGAAAATGCAACTAGATCGAAACTTGGTGTTATCTATATTACCAGTAACAAAATAAAACACAAGTGGGTAACAAGAAAAATTTCTCGAATAACTGGTACGATTAATAATAAACATGCGTTATGTATGCAAGCACCTATATTAAAATATAGAGATTTGTAAGTCTGATTTTAGGCATGTGGTAATGAAAACCACAGTAGCAAAGATTTTTTACTTTAATCTAAATTATTTCCATAAAAAGGTAACTTGTAAATAGCGGAAACCCTATGAAAGGCGGAAAAAATTATTGGTCCCTTGGGTTTCCGCGTTTGAGTTTTACTGTAATAACGCAAAATCCTCGTTATCGTGCCCCAATCAGTCTTTACGATGCAAATTTTACGGCGAAAAATATGTCACCGAATCTATTATAATCGAACGCAATCGCAGGTACGAGGTGAAAATTCCGTCCCATCCGCGCTGTTTATTCCGCTGCTATGAACGCGTCCCTCGATCCAATTAATGATTCGCGAAGTCGGTCAGACATATAAATATAATCTTATTATGAGCGGTCGGAAATACATTATGAACGGGATCGGACGGAAACGCTCGCGTGTGCGAGATACCCCTCCGCACTATTTTGCATTTAAAGTGGAACTGTGCCTTCAAACGCATTTTTAATTGGTTTATACGAAAAATGGAATATCGAGAGCATAACTTAAACCCTTCAAAAAAATAACTTAAACGAATAAGTAGTTGGGGCAGAGTCCTTCTCTGATATTTCATGCATTTTTATTGCGTCCAAAATATTTTTTTGCGTCCACTTCATTTAATTTCCTGAAGCAGAAGCAGTTCCGTCCATGCGTTCTGTTTTTTTGTTAAATATTTTTAAAAATTTATTTCAGAACTCTGGAGCGCTCTCTGCAATAAAACGCTCCGAGTCCTCCTCCCGAGGATCTAATGAATTTTAATTGGGTTCGGATGGTATCGGCTACGGCAGTATACGACATTTTCTCATGCGCAAATGGGGCGAATTTATAAATGGACGAGGAGGGCTACCCGTTCCAGATCCGATTCGATAACTTTGTTAACAGTCGCCGAATTAAAATCAACGACACATCAGTTGAATCTTCAATAGGACGCATTGGACGGAGCGCCGAAGTCAGTTGTTTTTTCCGCCATTTATTTTTTACCGCGGGCCAGTAAAGAATATCGAGTAGTAGGCAGGAGGACATTTAATTCCGTTCAATTTTTTTCTTACGTTTAAACGTATTTTGAGTGTTTTTTATATTCAGTTATACGCATGCATTAGTTCGCGCACTCGAGAAAAAAATGCGCGCAGAAATATCAGCGGTTTCGGCGAACGTTAATTCCGTTTAATTTTTTCCCCGTACGAGGTGGATTTAAATACGTTTTAAATGTCTGCTATTTTTTTAATGTTTGGTTGTAGATGAATATTATTTCGTGCACTTGAAAAAATGTACTAGCAAAAAACAAGGAAGGGATTCAAATATGAATGGACTTTGTATGGGAGAGGGAGAGCAATTAAAATTAAGAGAGACAGAATAAAGAGAGAGAGCAGAAATAGGAATTTATAGAAATAGGAAAAATTGGAATAGTTAAGGTGAGAAAAAAAGAAATAGACAGAGAAAGACTGACGTAGGGATATATACTTTTATATGTGCGTGTGTGTGTATCTTTGTGTGTACGTGCGTGTGTGTAAAAGCAGAGGAGAGAAGCACACGATTAAAGGAGGGATGACATCAGAGGAATCCATAGAATTAATGAAGCGAGAGAGATAGAGAGGGAAGAAAGAGAGAGAGAGACTAAGAGATAATAATACTGACAAACTAAGAAGTAAAGATCCTTATTTAGTAAAAAATTGAAGCTTTTTAATCACACATTAGAACACTCCTTGTTCATGCAAAAAAACTGGATATAAACATTTTAATATCTACATTCTAAAGGAAAGAGGAAATATAGCAGAGTTTTAAAATTAAACGTATAAAAATTTACATATTAAAGAATAAAATAATGCATACTATATCATATAATGCATACTATATAATACAATGCAATAATTTCCGAGTTTGGAGGATAGAAATTGCGAGTAATGCCACAGGGTAAATACCCACCAAAGGAAAATGGGAAAGTTTAAAAAATTGAGAAATATCTCTACATAAATTAAAGAAGGAAAGAAAAGAGTATGTGTGTGTTCGTGCGTGTGTGTGTGAGAGAGAGAGGGGGAGGAGAAGAATAAGGGAGAATGGCAGGAGAGAAGGGAAACACATGGCAGTTATAAAGAGATTGAAATGGTGACGGCAAAGATTAAACTACCCTACATTTTGGTGTGATGCGATTTGTGCTTCTATCATGCCCTATGTAACAGCGGTGTCCAGCATGCTTGTGGCTAACAGGCTATTATATTCGCCTCATGATACAAAATACATAATTCAGTATTAATGCGAATTAATTTATAAGCGGGTTTGAGATTGTATTATTCATTATAAACTCTTATTATTATTATCTACTGTTAGGAAATTCAGCATCGTTATTGATTGCAATCAGTATAATATTTTTCTTTCAGATTAAAAATTGTCAGTAGTGTGTATGCAATAACAATCACAATACCATAAGAGACAGATTCTTATGTTTTAGTTACAAATTTAAATATTCAGTGAGATACTTGAGCTTCAGTTCGTTACTTTACCATATGTTTTCTAACTTTTGGGAAGCTTTTGGCTCACCCAATCCAATCTGTTCTACTCAGGGATTTTTTTTTCGTCTTCTCGTACCTATCCTCTTCTATTAAGACATCCTTTTCTCTCTCTGCTTCATTGTCTCTCTCCAAGCATCCTTCCCTCGACCACTTCCTTCAACATCTATTTGTCAAGTGGAATTTTACACACCCATTTCATCTGTCTTTCCCATTGTGACTCTAATTAAGCTCCTACCTTCACCTGCTGCGTTAAAAACTTCATTTGTTTTTCTCTCAGTTCAGCTTACTTTCTCCAGCCTACGCCATTCGTGCATCTCAAAGCGCCTCTAATCTGATCATAACTTCCTTTCTCATTGTCCATGTCTCACACCCATATATGTAATGCTACACTTTATATGAAATCTTATACTAATTTCTTTTTTATACAATTATTCAGACTTTCTGTCAAAATTTCTCGTTGTCTTTTAAAATCCTACTTTGCTCTTGCTATTCTAGTCCTGGTCTCTTTCGTACTTATTCCATCCTGAGTTAAAATAATATTATAATAAATAAAACATTCCGCCCATTTCAGTCTTTCCCCATCCAGTTTAATAATGGCATTTAATTCCCCGCCATTGGTAAATCCCATGACCATAGTTACCTTCCAATCAATTTTAATTCAGAATGCATGCGCAAGCTATTTTCCGAATTACTCCTGGATGGCTTTTCATCTGAAATTCATCTTTTGAATTCCTTTAACATTTCTGCTGGGATATCATCAATTCCTACTCCTTTCTTTGCCTTTATATCTCTAAGAGCCTTTTCGTTATCATTATCCAATATTCGCGGGCCAATTCTGCCATAGCGTGCATATCCCTTCCTCTTGATCTCAATAGATTCTGACTTCAAATCTAAGGCATATAATTCCTCTTTCCATCATTTACTAACGCCCTCTGCTCAGGTAATAGTTTACCGATTTTCTCTTTAATTGCGATCAAAGTATTTTACTTCTAGTTTTCTGTTGACTCCTTGTCCGTAGAGTAAACCTATTCTACCTGGTCGCTGTAGTTTCTCCTTATCTTCAAATAGTCCTTTCTACCACATCTCTTTCGCTTTTGTGCTTTCTCTTCGAATCTTATCGTATAATTTTCGTTACAATTCTAAATTCCATCTTTACTCGATTCCGTTTTACTATTTTTCTAAGTTTTAAACAAGGCCGCATGGCCGTCAGATTGTGATCACAATCTGCATTAGCCCTCGGAAAACTGGAAGTTCAAAAATCTATTTCTAAATCTTTAAGCACGATATAATTAATTTGATTTAATCTTCATTTTTCAAGTATACCTTAGATCCGCGGATATAAGGCAGACGGACAGAATTTAAAAGTATAAATTTTCGGAAAAGGGAAACCTTAACAACCATTAAAATCTAAAAGCCGAAAATTTTCACGATCTACGCACCTAGTACAGTAAATGCCCATTTTTGTGGAATGGGTCGGACGAAATTCATTAGCTGAATTAGCAAGGAAAATGCTCAAATTCCAAGTCTTTTTTTTTAACAATTAACATAAGTCATAATTCACATACTTTCATAACAGCTTCATGAGTAGGGAAAAGTTAATTTTAAATCTGAAATGCCCGACTTTCACGTGGTCTATGACAGTGAGTGGCCTTCAACCTGGGGTACGCGAGGATTTTCCGAGGGGTATGCGGGCGGTGTCCCGGTCGTGCTATCGGATGTAAAAACGTTTATTGCAAGCCACCCTCGCCTTTCAGGTTCGTAGCGCCCAGTTACGAAAATGGAAAGCGGTAACTGGGAAAACCAGTGCAACCGAAATATTTTCTACCTCCTACCCGCTGAAATGGGTTAATCCTTCTGGGAAAGGGAGTAGGAGGTAACGAAACAAATATAAGGCGTTGGAGCCAGAGGCGCACCCAGGATTTTCTCACGGGGGGGGGCTCAACCATAAGAAAATATATCCCACCGAACATATCTAATACTTTACGTTTTAATTTGGGATAAAAGCGTAGCGATTCTCGGATAGAGAATAGGGGGTATTCACTAAAGAAAAGAAATGCGATTGAGATTTGCAGTTTTAAGGACCCACAAATTTAATTACAAAAGAAAAAAATGAAAATTTACACATGGTTAACATTAATAAAAAGCTTGGTACAAATTTGACAAACTATTTTCAATCATTAATTACATCATTCAAGAAATGCGATTATGATATGCAGTTTTTAGGATCCACAAATTTAAGGACAAAAGAAAAAAATGAAAATTTTGACATGGTTAACAATAATGAAAAGGTTAATATAAATTCGACAAAAAATACAATTTTCAATTATTAAGTACATCATTCTATACATATTTCATTCTAGATTGAAATGTCAATTTTTCTATTTGTTTTCTGTAATTCGTTTAAAACATGTTGAGGATTAATTTTAATGTCTCGGGGTGTATTTAAAAGCGCTAAGCCATTTAAACGGTCTTGAGACATGGCGTTCCTCAAATATGTCTTCAACCTTCGTAAAGTCGAAATTGATCTTTCACTGGTGCACATAGTAATAGGAAGTGTGGCAAATATTTTTAGTAATATGAACATATTTGGATAAATTAATCTATCACACTGATTCAACGCATCTTCGGTTGGTCTATTGTAGATACCAACTTATCAAAACGTTTGTACCACATTATAAATTCTGCCTTTGAGAGAATATCGGTATTGTAGAATTCAACAAGCCTCAAAAAATTCTCGATTTCAGATTGTTTTTGAAGTTCTCCTTTAGGTAGAATACTACTAAATTGAAGTAGTACGCCCTGATGTTTAGAAAATCTTTCATTCAGCTGGCTTAGCATATGATCTGCGAAGGGAATGAATATAAACCTTCGGTAATATTCCTCCCTAGTTTCAGATGGAACATCTTCACTCTGACGGCGTTTGCAGCTTATTAACCTCTTTACTTCAATAGCAATCGATGTTGCTTTTTCAGAAGATTTTTGAAATATAACCCTAAATTCATTTTATGAATTATTTCGCATACCTTCTATTTGTTCTACAACATCACGCACATGATTAAGTGCTGAGTGAAGCTCACTATCAACTTTTTGCAGTAATCTGCACAACGCTAATGTATAGGAAAAAATGCCTGTACTGTACATACTGAAATAAGAAACCCAAACTCACAAATAGAGTTTAATAGCATTTGGACACCTGATGAAACTTCTTGGTTCTGCCAGCAACTTATTTCATCAAGATCAAAATAAATCGGGACAAAGAGTTTAATCATTGCCATTATGGATTTATGCCGTTCAACCCATCTTTTATTAGCAAGTTGTCGTAGTTTTTTCTTATTTGATTCAGGGCAATGTTCATTAATTTTTCTCGTTAATACTTCACCTCTTTTAGTAGTATTGAAAAACTTATAAATTCGTTCTACTATACCCAAGCAATTCTTTACTTTTTGCACTTTCACAGCATTTCCAATTGCTAAATTTAAACTATTTGATGCGCAAAGGGACATATAGTGCAAGGGGGTACAATTTCCTTATATGTGTTTGAACTCCATTGAATTTCCCACTCATTGACGCAGCACCATCATAGCCCTGTCCTCGTAAGAATTTTAAATCAATTCCTACACTTTTAACCGATTCAATTAACGTACTTGATAGTTCACGACCAGAAGTATCTGATACTGGAACAAACTGTAAAAAATCTTCTCGTATTGACAAACTCCCTTCTTTATCCTCATCTATGTATCGAACACACAATGAAAATTTCTTAGTAGTCGATATATCACAGGTTTCGTCTGCAAGAATTGAGAAAATTTTTGCAGCATTTACCTTCGCAACAATTTCCCTCAGTATTATGTCGTTGCATGCTGCCAGAATTTGATTTTGACTGTTTCAGCTGAGAAACGTTGCATTTTTACCACAATTTTCTAGATGTTCTCTTAACTCTTTGTCGCCAGCATCAATTCTGGAACGCAATATTGCACAAAAGTTACCCTCATTTTCTTCACGCTCATTTTCAACACAAGACTGACCATAATCTCGATGGGCTCGAAGAGGTATTCCTTGTTTTCCACAAATAATTACTGTTTTAATGATAGGTTCTAATCTTTTCCTATTTAGTTTAACTTTTTGTGCCTTAGTCTTATCTATTTGCTTAGCAATAGACGTAACTTTCTGATCACGAAGGTCCTGCAATCTTTGAAAAGTCAACACAGAACTGGTATGATAAGCAGTTTTTTCGTGTGCATTAAATGCTTCAATTGCGTGTTTCCAGTCAGAAAAACCATTTGAAACTAAGTATCCAACAGCCTGTGCCTTAGACTTACCGACTTCCACTGGCGCAAAAAATGTACAGTACTTCAATAGGCACTATTTTCAGATTTAGAATAACATAACCACTGATATTTTACCAGCCATGAGTGCTGAAAACTTCTTTTTTGATTTTTAAAGATGCAGGAAGGAAAATGATAGTCTGCTTTAGGTTTTCAAAGGATTCTTAGAATATCTAACTTATCATCGCCAGACAATGGTTTACTTAATCAATATTAAAGAAATTAGAAGAGGCTGCCTCTGTTTCATTGAGATGTATTTCGCTATTTTTTGCACTTGGTCCATTATTGCTAGTACCGCAAGACTTGCCTTCCACCTCTTCAGAGCCAGTCTCGGTCTTCGGTTTTTTCCGAAAAAGTGTAACAAATTGCGCACATTTTTTCGTTTTTCTGCCATTTCCGTTATGGGTAAAATTAAACGCAATTATTTAAAAACCAGTTTTAACAGAATTCTTATGTACAGCAGGCAAACTGTATACGATTTCCAAGAGTTCAAATTCAATTAAAACAATTACATTTATGATTAAATTTAAACAGTTGATTTATATGGAGAATACATAAATAGGTTGGCTTGCCATTCTTAACACTAAACATACTTCTATTCACTAGTAACATAAAAATGGGAAACATTCCATTTTGTGAAATAATTAACTTTACTTACCAAATGTTGTAAATTCGTCGCCGTTGAAACTTCAGGAAACTCAGGATAATAAGATGAAACACTCGAAACTTATGGCAACAAACGTTCCGAAATTGAGATTTCACTCCTCACTATCCGGAAGCAACAGGATATGGTGAGCATAACCGGTAACTTGAGATTTTATTATAAAGGTAACTTATTGTCAACTTTTATGATTTCTAACGAATTATCTTGCACTCAGAATGCACAAAACAGACACACTCACTAATGCAGTTGCTTTGAGGAGAGAATGTGAAACTGACCCTCAAAAATGCGTTTCTTTCTCAAGATGTGCTTTAACGTTCTTAGAAAAACCTTTCCTCGAATTTCCTCTTTGCGTCGTTCGCATGTGTTCTCTCCATCTGGAAGCTATTAGGGATCCAGGGTCACTTGGCTTTACCCTTCACATGGAGGACAAAATAAGGCTGAAATGACCACTTTCTTCAGTTTGGGGTGCCTTCCTGTCACTATTCCGTTGGTGTAGGGAACGAATAATGAAGTTAGAAAAATGGATGCAAGAAAAATGAAAAGAAGTCTTACTTCGGCAAGCTGCATAGGAAAATGGCTGAAAAATTACCGATGACTACATTTCCTTAATGATCGACATTGTGAAGAATTTCTCGAGAATATTATTAGAAATTTTACGAAAAACCAGACAGACATTTTGGTTAATTCTAAAGCCCTAGCATGAACATGTCGATTTTTTTGGAGGGGGCTAAAGCCCGTCAGCCCCTGGTTGGAGCAATGCAGTAGTGCTGACCTATGGCGTCTATGCCGCCGGTTGCTACTACCGTACCAATTCTTCTCGAGAGCTGATGCCCCATGGAGCTCTTTATCTTTAGGAAAAATATATCTTCTTCTAATTTCTGAAAAGAATTTTTTCAAAGTACTTGTTTCGTAAATGAAAGCTGGAAACCTATAGAACGTCCATGATTCATATTTATTTCCCATAGGATTTCCGTCAGTATTTCATTGCTAGTTGTTGGAGATAGATTGTGAAGTTATCGTGTTTCGGACTCTGCATTTATCGCACAGGTATGCATTTTTTCATAAAGTTTGATATATATATATATATATATATATATATATATATATATATATAGATATATATATATGGATGATGTCAACAAGGTGTTGGGTTCTCTCTCTGTAGCTGATGAAGGAATAATTCCGAAAGCTTCTACGTTTGTGATGTTTCTGTGTTTTAGTGTTCTTTTACGTGTGTCGCTTCGACATCCCCGGGGCCTCGCCAACCTGAAGTCGACCGATTGGTGAGTGTTCACTGGGTTTCCTCATCCCAACACCTTGTTGACATCCATATATCCATTTTACCTTTCCTTTTCCGTAAGCTGTTATATATATATATATATATATATATATAAACTTTATGAAAAAATGCATATATATATATATATATATATATATATATATATATATATATATATGACGCGATCTCGAATTTAGGATGTCATATCGGAAATAAAATGCTGAAAGTTATTGTTATTATAGGTTCGAAAGCTAAATTTATAGCAGCTAGTTGTTGTGTTTTATATACATCATGTATTCACATTTTTTGGAAAGTTTAATGAAAGAAAGAATTAGAAATTAATAAATATATCTTTTTATTGCAAAAAATAGATCGTAGCATTTCTAACTGTCATTGAGAGAAACGACAACCATTTGGTGTATAAGAGGCAAGTGTCGTTTTATATATTCTCAATTAAGTTTAATTAATATGGGATAATTCATTGCAGTGTATGTGATATGGCGACAATAAATTTGACTGTGGAAAATTCAATGATTAAATGCACTTCTAGTTCAAAAACTTTTACCTCCTTATGTTTTGGTAGTCTTTCTCTAAAACTTATCCAGGAAGGATCGCTCCGCAGTCGTGCTTTGAGGTATTCTTCCTTTTGTTATCTTCTGTAACAGGTTAGTAAATTTATAATTATATAGGCATCTTAAACAAAATGTGCACACAGATTAGCATTCGTTACTTAAAACTGAAGAGGGATTAAGGATTAATGCGAATTTGTTATTTTTGGTGAAGTATTTTGCCAACTGCAAAAACGCACATTAGAAACTCCGCTTGAAGAAATACTTCATTACGCGATGAATATGTAAGTCTAATTTTCTTTCTGTGTGAGTGTGTTTGATTTCAAGAGGATATTTATTACAGCGATGTAAATTCTGTTTCGTCTCCATTTCCCATGGAAAAACTTAAATGTCTTTGTCCTGACATGCAGACTTCTTTGGTTATTATTTAAAAATATCTAAGATATCGGCGCGATATTTGCATGACCATAAAGATTGTAGATTAATTTTCTTATCATCGAATTTTATTTCTCAATTTCTTCAAAGATTCACGTTTTTATTAATTGTATCATTTTAGGTCATTTATAACCGGTTTAGTTGAATTCTATTGTTGTCATCATTCTCCTGCTTAATATGCATACATTTAAAAAACCAACTACTTTTTCCTGTCGTCTTTGATGAATCTCCCCGAGTTGTGAAGGAGGACGGAATAAATGGGGAGAGGGAGGGGAGTGCAAGTGAGAATAGGGATAAAACAGAATTAGAAAGAGAATATAATATTCTATTCAATTCTAAGCTCGGATATAATAAATACAGTTATTGTATTTCAACTTCAGTGAATTTATCCTTCTTGGAAGCGTTTTACGTTTTGAATTTCAGCGGACATCTTCTCTGTTATGTACATAATATCGCAACAACTAGTCCAAAATGTAGGCAACGGGAATCAATTTTAATATATTTATTCATATAGGTGCATTTAATTTCTTGCATAAATATCATATACCGTTTCAAATGATCTCTTCTCACTCAATGCTTCCTCAATCACTCGTCTCCTCCTTATCTTTTGCTCTTCACCCCTCTTTCCTCTTAACTCTCCCTACTGCTCTTCTTTACTACTTCTTTCCCGTCGTTATTCTTACCAGTTAGTTCCTATAAGTCAATAACAAATTGGAGGACATTTTATTAATTGGATCTAATTTTGGTTGCTTAGAGTAAATGTTACTATGTGTACATATTTGTCATCTTAAGAAAATTTATGTAATTATATATTGTATTGTATCTGGAATGTTAACATCTAAATTATTGTATTTAAAAAATAGTTAAGTATCTCTTTTTTGCACAACTCTCTATGAATTGCATTCTACATTTAAATGTGAATTAATATTATTGTACCTGTTCAAGTACGTGCATAAGTACTGTTGGAGTAAATTGATTATGATAATGAGAGAGGTTTATATTGGAATCTGGAATATTGGAATTGTAAAATCAAATAAATATTGACTTCAGAAAGAATAACGATTTTACATCAAATTATAGACCAAAAAATAAATAATATATTAATAGATTTTATACGCGCTAAAAAGGAAAAAATAAAGTATAAATTCCTATAAAACAGTATTTGACGAAGTCATATAAAAAGAGTCATTTACAAATTGAATTACGAAAAATGTAAGAATTCATGCAGTTTTACTGTTCACTACATAGTGGGATTTCGCGTTGTTACGTGCGAATATCTATTTTTGTCATCTTGACTTGCGATAGTGAAGACCTATTTGGCTTAAATAAAAAATAAAATTAATTAATAAGGATTATTTTGTAATTCTTTTGAAAATTTCCCCAAAAAATTCAGTCGGAGCGAAAAAAAACCGGTTCGAACCGGTTCAATGGTGGTTGCTGGAGAGAAATCGGAACCGAACCGAAATTTTTTGTTTTTGTGAACCGGAACAAAAACCGGAGCAAAAAATATGAGGAAATAAAAAGGGGAAAATAGAGGGAAGAGAGAGAGTTGGAGAATGTTAGAGAGGCGTTGAAATTGAGAGAAAAGAGAGTCGAGTTTTAGAAGAATCTCCTTTGCTATCCGTTATTGCTTCGTGAATTAATTCCTTGCTCCGAATGAACTTTTCTCCGTCAAATATAAATCGGGCTGCATAGTGCTCTTTACTCTGCTGAAATCCGCAATTCGAAAGGCGCTCACTCGAAGAATCACCGTGCCGAAAAAACACACCGCTCTCTGATAATCGGGTCAGTAGCTCCCGCTCCGCGAACTACGCCTGAAAGATGGATTTTAATTTGAGATTTGGATTGACTATGGCCCTCCCTACAATCAACACCTCTATCTTCTTTATCTATGCGACCTCCTAGAAAGCTTTACCTATCTCTCTCCTTTCATCCATCTCTCTCTCTCCATTCCTCCCTCTCCCTCCCTCTCTACCTTCTCTTACCCACCCTCACTCTCCCTATCTCTCTCTATCCCTCCTTCTGTCCACACCTCTCTCCCTTTCCCTCCCTATTGCTGCCTCTCTCCCTCGTTCTCTCTTCTCTCCCTCTCGCTCTTCCTCCCTTTCGCTGTCTCTCTCTCTCGCCCTTCATCTCTCCACTCCTCTCTCTCTCTCTCACACACACTTTCCATTCCTGAGTTTAAATCAAATTAAAATCTCTTGTGCATTCACAAAGAAATATTTTATTTTTAATTCGTCCCGTCGATTCGAATATTTGACTGTCTTTCCCTTTATAGCCATATTGCCACTACGTATTTTGTTTAAAACATTTTACATTTTATCGATATAGTATTAATTTTTAATAACTTAATCGCGACTTTTTAAAGCCGATCACTCTAAACTCTCTCCTGTTTTACAGACAGAAATCAATTCCCGAATGAGCGCTTATCACCCATCTGTTTGCCTGTCAATCGCAGATAACTGCCTTGTTTTCCTGACGTCCAATAACAGGTTTTCTAAGGAGCATTGTATTAATAAATAAATTATTTTTTTACCATTGGTAAAATCGATTCTTTTGAAATGTATTCATTCTTCCAAAGATTAATTATTCAGAAGCCGCCTTGAGTGTATCGGACAGGGAATCCGGTGAATGGATGAATGCATCATCAACACGGACTGTTTATGAATTTTTCATATCGGTCAAAAAATATACTAATTTGTAGGGAAGTTTTATTTTACGAGGCGATTTTTTAAAAACTTGTCACCTGTGAAAATATATTCATGCTAAATACACATCAAATTGCAAGTTAAGCAATTTACATTCTACCGTTGTTTGTACTTATATAACAAATTAAATCTAAAAAAAGCGTCGGGGTTGGATAAATGTTCTAATTTTTTTACGGAGCTCTATATTACGTTATTCCTGTCGTTTTTCTGATGGGCTATTATTCCTGGAATTAGTGACACAAAAAAATCACTTCAAATTGCCGTAGTTACAATAGGATAGACGTTTAGATTAAATTTTACAATTGGTGAGTTATTCCACGGATTGTCCCTTAGCTTGTTGTTGTTTGGAACAAAAAACATCTCAGGAATAAATTGTTAACGATATGATTATCACTTTATTTTAAAAATTTCCACGACAGTTACCACTGTATCAGCGCATTAAATAGTGGAATAAACCCAAGTTTATTGGGGATAATTCTACTCCTTAGGCGAATTCGAATCAAACGTTTAACTACGCGAGTAAATTCCCGAGGGCAAACCAATCATCGACAGTTCCGACGAAGTTGGAAGCGTTCTTTATCATAATTAAAACCCGGCTGTTAAATATGCCCTTTTTATCCAAAACGCATATTTTTCCTATTTAACTCAATTTTTGCCAAATCTCTTAAATTTGGCCATTATACTGTTCTGTTTGACTCTGCAAGGTTCTACCCACCCTCGATTCGGTTTCATATAAAATTCTGACCACTGCTACTACTAGTGCCACCTGAGTTAACTTTTGGGAAACCCATGGCTTGGAAATGCCTAATGAACCCTCCCTTTAACTCCTAGCATTCCTCAGTTGTCTTTTAGCTTTCAAACAGTTCATAACAGCCGTTTTTTTTAAACAGATTGTGTGGTGAACGTGACACTTCCAATCTAGTGGCCACATTGCCTAAAGTGAGTGTTTCTACGAAGCAGAGACTGAACAATTTCATTAAAGAACTTGGCGTTGATATTTTCTCGCCAGACGGTTCGGTGCTTTTTGTAAACTTCGTGAAAAGTCGGCGAATTTGGAGAAAAAGTGCTTGTCTCGCAGCATATGCATAGCTCAAAACATAATGCTGCAGCTGATAAGAAGACTGACGGCAGTAAGAAGACGACCCTTTTACCATTGTTTTGTTCAGCATCTTCTAGGCAGTCGGAGTTTTTCTTCAACTTGTGTAAATCTTTCTTCGAAGCCGGCATTCCTTTATGGAAATTAGAAAATAGTCCTTTGAAAGCGTTTTTGAAAAATATACGAGCAAAGAGGTTCCAATGAGTTGAAATTAAGGAAAACCTATTTAGATAAAGCGTACAACTATGTTATCCAAAAAAAACCAGAGATTATGTTGGGGGGAAAGAAAATTTGAATCTCTATCGACGAGACTATCGACGCTGTGGTTAGGTTCGCTGCAAACGTCATAATAAGACCATGGAGTTTGGTCAGCCATCAACAATTTATTTACTTACGTCAGAAGTTTTGGAAAACGCAAATGCCTCGACAATCGCTCAACTTTTCACCTTCTATAGCCGGATGCCAATCTTGAAAAGATAAAAGAAGTTGTCCACACTTTCGTTGAAGAAGACGCCTATTCCATACGTATCGTCAAAGAACTCTTGGAAAAGAAGTCTGTCAGCCACAAAATGGCATACATCGCAACCTACTTCTCAAAGTTGCCACACGCCATTACATTACTAGAAAAAAGGGAGGAGACGTTGGTCAATTCACTGAAGCTGAAATGTGCAGTGCTCCAGGTGAAAAAAGTGTAGTTGTAAAAAACAGGGGGGGAAAGGTGTTGTGCGTCAACAAAGATTTGGATAAAATGAAAATAGTTGCGAATAAGTAGAATCTTCGCAATTATTTTCATTAGTAGAAGGTGACAGTAGCGCAGAAATTGAGGCCCGTGGCTCATACCCTCCCATGGCATCTGTTATTTCTGAGTTGCCTTCCAATGTGGCTTTACTCAACGTCGGGTATTAAATTACAGGCACCTCACCCGTGTGTCATAATGGTCAGTATTAATAAAAGTTATGTTCGCCGCTTTTTAGGAGGGACCCTATCCTCTTCACCTGTGGATGCCAATGCGCTCTTGTACTTATCCCAGACCGACACTTTGTTTATTGCGAGATCGCGGAGAACGTCATTCGTTTTATTTTCCAGGGCGAGTTTGTATTTGTTAGCCAAATCTTTGGCAAATTCCCTAATCGTGGGTATCCCTAGCATTTCATGGACGTCAACATTTCTACCCCATGACCTGCCTATTCGGCTTAAAATCTTTCTCTCCGCGATCTCGAGTATTTTCCAGGATTTCTGCATGAGAAAGCTCGTCCACACTGGTGCAGCGTACATAAGTGTCGGTCTGATCATTGCCTTATATAGGTGTGTTTTTAATTCCCTGGACACGTCAATTGATTTAAAAATTGGGAAGAGTCTGGCTCTCTTCCCTGCTGCTGCAAGGTTGACCCTTTTTAAGTGGACGTCAAACCGTAGTTTCTCGTCCATTGTTACACCAAGATATTTAATATGTTTAGCCCAGGGAATTTCAACACCTTCTACTGAGAGCTGTCTCGGCAATTCAGCATCCCTTTTTTGGAAGAGGATTGCTTGGGTCTTTTTGGGGTTTATCTCAATTCTCCATTTCTTATAGTACTTCGTGAGTTTTTCAGTTTGCCTCAGGGCGTATCGGACGGCCATTTCCGGCTGGAAGCTTCTTGTAAGTATCGCACAATCGTCCGCGTAGAGGGCAATGGTGGAATTCCAATCCCCCTCATCCGTCGGAATGTCACCCGTGTAAATAGAAAATAGTAATGGCCCTAGGACACTCCCTTGTGGAACACCAGCTGCTATCCTCCTTTTAGAGCTTTCGGCACCATTCCATTTTACGGTGAATGGCCTGTCATTGATATAAGATTTTATAAATTTCAACTGCCAAGAGGGAAATTTTGCTATAAAAAGTTTTTGCAGTAGGCCTAAGTGCCATACTTTGTCGAAAGCTTTGCTTATATCAAAAGCTACTCCAACAGATACATTCCTCCTGTTGAAGGCGTCCGTGATAAAATCTACCACCCTCTGCAGCTGATGTGTTGTGGAGTGTCCTGCCTTAAATCCGAACTGCATTTGGGGGATCACACCATGCCCTTCCGCGTGTGTCAGTATATGTGGGTAGATAATTTTTTCGCATACTTTCCCAAGGCAGGAAAGGAGGGATATCGGTCTGAAGTCAGTGGCTTTTAAGACCTTCCTTCTTACCTTGGGTATGCATATGACATTTGCATGCTTCCAGCCGGCAGGGTAATGTCCTATCCTCACCGCTGCATTGAGAATCGAGATAAGGTATTCTCCTGCAGAGATTGGCAGTCGCTTTATTAGTTCGTAGGGGATGTTGTCTTTACCTGTCGCCTTCCCCTTTGGTAGGCGTGCTATAACTTCTGCCAATTCTCTGATGGAGAACACCGGAGTGGCTTGATCCTCGATGTGCTGTACCCTTAGCATGGACTCTATCTCCTCCATTTTTATGTCTGGGGTGTATTCTGTTGCGTCATTGGGCGTGAAAACCTGTTCTAAATGAGACGCAAGGAATTCGGCTTTGTCAACAGACGTGGTAAGTTTGCCTCTTGGGCTCTCCACCAGAGGGTCACTCCTGGCAGAATCCATTAGGGAACGCGTATACTTCCATATGGAGTTGTCGTTTATGTTGAGGTCTGCCAGTCTGATGGACCATTGGTACCTCCTCAGGCGCCTCAGTTGATCCCTAATTTTTCTGTTTAATCCCCGGAGATCCCTCTTTTGGTCGGCAGTACCGTAATGGTTAAACTGCCGCCTCACCCAGTTTCTTTTGCTTATAAGATTTTTGATTTCGCCAGGGATCTCCAGGGTTTCTTTTGATTTCCTTGCTCTTCGCGGAATAGCTTTTTCCGCTGCGTTATTGATTGCGTTCTCCAACAATTCTGCCGCTTCATCAATTCCCTTCCTGGTGGATATCGTGGGCACATCGCTTGGTAGTGACTCCGTAATTTTTTTCCTAAAATTAGCCCAATCCGCAAGTCCATAGCACATGCGGTGGTTGTCCTGTTGATAAAACAATACTTGTGTTCCGATTCTCAGAACTACCGGGTAATGGTCGCTCGTTAGCTCTGGGATCGTTTTAGATACTGTCCGTTGATCAAAATTCTTGACCAGTGCAAAGTCAAGGACACTTCCTGTGTTCCTTGGTCCTGGTCGCGTCGTTGTTCTCGGAGCCACTACCCTAAATAGGTTATCTCGTGCCCATGTCTTTAAAAGATTACCACGCCTGCTATCTTTACTGCAGTTCCACGCCCAATGCGTTGCATTAAAATCACCCGCTATTATTACTCCATTGTCCATGCTAAGGAGCCCGTTTAGGTCTTGCATGCGTAATTCTTTCCCTGGTGGGATATAGGTGCTTATGATGGTGAGGGTTCCCATAGTTGTATCCGCTCTGACACCTACTGCTTCTATCGGGCCAGAGCTTCTGTCGTCTATTTTTGCGCATGCAATACCTTCACGGGCAAGGATCGCCACTCCACCCCCTCGAGTATTACTATCTCGGTCCCTCCTAAATATCTCATAACCAGGAACAGCCCAATCCTCATTCGGTTGAAGGTGCGTCTCCTGTATTAAAATAATCTTTACTGAATGTTTCCTCAGGAACTCAATGAGCTCCGGCGTCTTGTTTCTTACAGCCCCGTTTGCATTCCAGTGGGCCATGATGATCGCAGTCGCTTGATTGACCCTAGCGTCCATTGCCGTTTTGTGCGGTTATGGCGGCTACTAGGGTCTGAATTAGCGTCATCATGGCCGTCATTTGCTGCTGGATAGTTGCAGTAAATTGGGCCATAGTCGCGACTAGTGTTTTCATATCTGAGTCGCTTTTAAAAGTTTTCTCTTCCCTATTGGGCTGCTCCTTGGTTTTTTTCTCTTCTAGCGGCGGAAATTCTTTTTCCTCGATCCCTTTGTCAGGTTTACCTGGGAGAGTCCAGACTGATGGCGGTGGGGGGGGGGACCTGGATGGTTCTGTGCGTTTTGTCGTTTTTCTTTTCTTTGGATTTGAGCGCCTCTTCGTGTTTCAAGTAGACTGGACACCTACGAGAGAAAGGACGTGCTCCCCTCCGCAGTTACAACATTTGGCCTTGGTTTGAGTTTTGTCTTTAGGGCAATCTCTCCCTTCGTGGGCCCCAGCGCATTTGTAGCATCGAGGAGATGCGGTGCAGTTCTGGGACCCGTGTCCATACCTATTGCAGCGGAAGCACATCTGCGGCCTCTGGTATTTATAAGGTTCTAAGTGTACCCTGTGACTGCATATTTTTTTTATTTCTGCCATAGCCGTAATCTTAAAATTTTCGTTTTTCTCGATTGTCGCGACGTATAAGTCTTTCCTCGTAGGTGCCAGTTCTCGTACTGCGGCGCACGGTATACCTAGTTCTGATAACTCATCTCTGATAAAACCCAGGTCCATCCCCTCATCCAGCCCTTTGATAAGGTACCTGACAGTAGTATTTGCCTTTCCTGCCCAGGTATGCATCTGAGCGCCAGCCTCTATTAGGTATTGTTTAATGCAATCGTATTCCTTCTTGGTGGTCAGTTGAAGTCTTGACCCGTCCTTCGTCTTTATAATGGTAAAATCATTATTGCCGATCTTTTGTCTGATTGACTTAACAAAAGCGGTATAATTCATTATGTCATGTACAACAATGGCCGGAGGCCTCTTTTCTTTGGGACTTGGTCTAACGGTATCTCCCGGTACGTCTATGAGTGGGTCGTACCTATTATTGGTATTGGTCGTTGAAGTAAAAGTATGCGGTTCGTATCGTCGTCGTCTTTTCTTTGCCCTCTCCACGGTTGTGAAGATGGCCGCGTCATCGTTATGAAAATCTCCGGCCGGGTCAAGCCCTACTTCATCCTGACCATCCTTATTACCTTTGGCTGGCGCTGTATCGTCCTTTCTTTTCGTCTGGTCTCCCTTGTTATTTTCCCTATGAAATAAGACGCTCCTAATTGCAGAAGGGATCGGTATCCTATCCCCTACATGGGTTGAGGTGCCTTCTTCGCTCCGTGGAGCTGCTTCCCTATTAGGGGGCGGTGAGCGGATCATTCTGGGGGGGGAGTTAGGCCTGTCACCTGTCAAGATAGTAAAAGGGCTAGTCCCGCAGCTTGCTTTAAATAGGTCCCTGTCACTTCCATAGAAGTGGAGAGATCCTTTTCACTTTTGAAACACATCCTAACAAACAAGACAGAATTTTTAATTTGAAATTTAAAAAAAAAACGTCTTGTTTCATGTAATAGCCCATAATCTGAAAACTTTATCAAAAGCGTTCGCAATCATATTTTATTGAAATGTTATACCTATTACATATGAACTTCATATAATAGTAATATTTGGGTTTAAATAAATGCCTTTTTTAAGCATATTTTCCTGTTTTATTGTGTCATTTTCCCTGCCTATTGTGATATTTTATAGTGCCTGAACTTCCGGGCTCTAATCATCACCAATTTATCCTCTCTAGCAACTAGGGTCGCCAACAGTCCTGCTGTCGGTAGGACAGTCTTACTTTGAGATAAAATGCCCTCTGTCCTCCTGTAATGTAAAGTAGGACGCATAATGTCCTACTTCGTGACACATCTCTTCTATCAGCGACATCGCTCCTAATCCATCACACGGCTGCAGGGACCTAATGACAGAGTTGCCAAAATTATTTTGTACATGTCGCTAAATTTACCCCGAAAAGTAGCTAAAAAGTCGCTAAACTCAAAAAATATCGCTAAAAAAGTAGTTAAAAATTAAAAGTGCTTAAATATTTCAAAATAATGATTATTTCATGTATGTAATACACTTACCTTCGTTTTTATGAATATAATATTAATAAAGATAATATTTTACAAATAAAATAAATAATGTAGGTTTTTTGAAGTCTTTTATTAATAAAAAGTAATGCTATTTTCATTTATATATAGGTCAAATATGTAAAGTTAGTTGGAAGCCACTGTACAGTAATTCTTCAAAAAAAAGACAAGCCAGTTTCAAGTACGTCTTCCTCAATTGTCTGTTCACTTTTATCTTTGTCTTTGACTGTATCAACATATGTTTCAGTGGATCCAAATTTGTTTATAACACTTTCGGGCAGTTCGTAATTGTAACAACATTTCTGATGCCTTCTTAAACCGTACCTAATGCACAAAATAGCTTTTAATGTTTTGATACTCATTCTATTTCGTAGTTTTGATTTTACAATATTCATGACACTAAATAGACGTTCCACATCAGCATTTGAGTGGGGTAGGGTAAGTACAGTTAAAGCTACATTTGAAATATCCTCAAAAGGATTTTCACCGGTTGAGTCTCGATAGCTATCTATTTCTGGCCAAAGTTTACACGTATCTGAAATTTCTGTCCACATGATCGTATGTAGTTTTTTCCACTGAAAATCAATACAAGTCAGAATCGATGCATCTTTTACAAACCTTTTTGCTAGATTAAGTATTTCTGGTTTCATAGGTTGAAGGCACTCAAATAAGACATTTAACTCCAAAGTACGAACATTTTCCGGTAATCTTTTTTTAATTTCTTTTTGAAGTAAAACTAAGAAATTATTACACCTTTCACGAATCTGACGGTTTATCTCATCAGAAAATTTGCATTCGGATATTTCCTTTTCAAATTCATATCCTAAATATTTATGTAAATTTAGTCGATTTAGGGTATCAGTACTTTCTGAATTGTTGATCGTTTTTTCTCGATATTTCAAAATGTTCCTTTAATTCATTCCATTGCTCTAAAAATTTTACTATAGCCCCTTCAACGGACAACCACCTTGTTTGACTCATTTGTACTAATTTTTAGGGGAGATAGACCATTATTTAACGAGGAATAAAGTTCTTTATATCTAGCTTGTCTTACAGCAGAATAAGAAAACCAATTATACGTTTCTTTAACGAGAAAATCAAGGTTCCTTGGCATATGATCACGGGTCGCATGGGAAGCAGCAAGTTGCAGGGAATGGCACACACATTTTAATAGAATCAAGTTAGGAACATCAGACTTCAGTCTGCTGTAAACTCCATTATTAACGCCAGTCATAATGGACGCATTATCAGTTCCAAGCGTGATTAGCTTCTGTAAATCTAACCCATTGTTTTTTAGGGAAGCTTTTATAGATTCACATATTGCATCTGCATTGCAGTTAGGTAGTTCTATAATATTCAAGAATGTCACTAAATTTCTTTCTTGATTGGAAATAATATCTAATTATTATGCCTAACAGTTTAGTTACGGAAATGCCATTAGTCTCGTCTATAATTAAGCTGAAGTTACTTTCCCCTATGTCATATTTTAAATCCTCAATAAAATGCGGGGCAAGCACGTTGCAAATCAAAGCACTACATTTTGTTCGATGAAGTTTAATGTCACTACAACCTTTACTATCACCTAAACAGGCTTTGCACAAATCATTCAGATGTTCCACAGTTTTTATTGCACAATGCTCTGCTATGAAGAGTGCAACACATCCTTCTTTCTTCTGAAAATCATTACTCTTCTTCTGGAACTGAAGAGTAGTGGAGCTTCTGCTTTTTTGTGTTTAACTGTATTACGATGTTTTTCGATGTCACTAACTTTTGCCGATAATGAACACTTGCATAACCTACAAAAGCACTTTGTATCGTCTCCATCCACCTTGATGAGCCAGTTTTTATATCTCGAGTCTTTCAGCCATTCCAGACGAAAACATTGAGTGTATTTCTTGTTATCCATGTTAGTAAGGGTAAAAAACTTGAAATATTTTATAAACAAACTTAAAAACTGAAGAGACCAGGATATTTAATTTCAAAATGTTCAGCAACCAATTGCTCAGATATACACATACAAAAGGTGCTTTTTCACTTACGACAACACTCGTGGCTAGCACTCGGAGTGAAATACTATGACGGATTGAACGCAGAATTTTCACCAAGTTTCAACTATAAATGTATAAGAGTTCAAATGTGCTTGGATATCCACGACGATCGACATTCCGAGAAAAGTACATACAAAGTTGCGAAGGGGTGTCCCTACGCCTGCCTACCGAGAGTACATAAATATGGACATTTTATTTTGTTGCACATATTTGTAAATAAATTGTATGTTAATTATCATGATGATTCAACTTTCAAACCACAAAATGTAAATATGTAGTTTGAATAAAGATTTGCAGTACAAACACTAAATTTCAAGATATAATATACTTTAAATGTAAATGTCATAGTTTTCAAGATTATGCCTGATTCCTTGATAATATGTAATAACAAACAACTGCAATTTATTCTACATTTAGTATGTGTTAAGTTTAATAGGAGTAGTTCATTTTTTTGGTTAATGTCGTATGTATTTGCACTAATATAAGGAATAGCTAAATTTTTCGCTAGATTCAGTGAAAATCGCTTAGTTAGCGAAATGTCGCTAAAACAAAAAAAAAGCCGCTAAACGAAGTAAAAAGTCGCTGAATCTAGCGACAAAATCGCTAAATTGGCAACTATGCCTAATGAGTGGGACGCATACTGTTTCACATTGTTGTACTAGTAGTAATCTGCGCATAAGGAATTATCATATCTGGTGTGTTGATAGTGTTGTACATTTTGTTTGAATTAATATGTGCTAGTATTTGATTATCGACTGACTGTTACAAACTGGCCCTTGTGTCAAATTTGCAACATCATTTTGCCATAATATGATTGTAAATAATATTTAGCCTACTTTCCAGAATGGAAATAGGCTTATAATTTCGTCGTTGTGTCTGTCTGTATGCTCTCCCTATTAACTTTTGAACCAAAAGTCCTATTTTCATGAAATTTGGTGAAAATCTCCTGCTACTGGAGTCAAGCTCCCGAGGGTACTTAGTTTTTGTTGCGAAATACCAGATTCCATTCCAGGAACTATTCTTCCAATTTGATTTACATGAGAAATTTGAAATCCATCGTGCAGGGCAATTTTCTCTTGAACATTAAAATATATTGGAATTTTAATATCGGAGCGGGATTGGTACTATTCTCTGAGGAAAAGAATGGAGATTCTAATTTTTATTGTAGAAATTCTTCTAATTTCGCGTAAATACTGGCGTTTATGCAGTTTTTATCGCTTGTTATGAGTGTTGCCATAGAAACGATTATTGTTGAAATGGGATTCGGTATAGTCTATTACACACACGCGTGTTATTTTTGCCACACAAATACGCCTGTTCAATTTAGTTTTCCGATGTCATATTTTATAACGCTAAATTTGGGAACACAAAGAGCAACTCATCCGCAGTGATTTTAAAGCTATTAAAGCGAATATAAGTATTTAATAAATAATTAAGTGGAAAGTAGGCATCATAAGCTCCGTTTGGATCATCTTGTTCTATTCTAAGAGTATCGGCGAAAATGATTAAATTTTGGAATGTTCTACTTAATTTTCCAATGTCCTGCTTAAAATTCGTCAATGTCCTACTTAGCTGTCACGAAGAGTTGATGACCCTACTAGCAACCGATATTTTACGTTTAACGACTAAAATGAAAATGCAAGAACAAGAGATGGGGATGCGTTTTTTAACGGCTTACGTAGTCGGTTTTTATGCCCGTCCTTCTGTACTTGCGATATCTCTGTAGCCCTGCAACTTAGAGAAGCCAATTTTTCATAATTAATTACTCTATACAATACATAGGTATAGTAAACGTCTGCTTTATCTAGAATTAGCTGCTTTCTGTGGAATAATAGGAAAAATAGCTAAAAAGTACATCCTGATACAAAGGTTGGCAACCAACATCTGCCATTTTTTTACTTTGATGGAAAGATAGCACTCGGTAAAAAAAGCCTCTTATGTAATTTGCCCTGCAATTCTACTGTCATTTGTTTTATAATCTACCTGAAAAATTCGAATGCGAAACGAGAATAATTTTCTAAATATTCAGAAAATTTTGAAAGTTCTCTCCTCCCTCTTGAAAGAAGAAAAATCAACCCTCAAGTGAAATACCGAAAAATTGAAAAGATTATAGTCATCTAGAAATAACAGAATTGTAAAATGTTCTTATCCCTCGATTATTTGCGGGCAAAGTATTGCCGCGGGACATAATTGAATACTTTTCGCTCAGTTATGTTTTGATTTAACGAACAAACCTGTTAACATGTAATTTTCCTTTTGTTCAAAATGCATAGTAAATTAATGAACAGGAGACGGTATTTTCACATTTTAGTGATTATCAAAACGTCGTTCGGTGGTTTATATTCAGCAACTATAGCAGGCATAGTCTTTAAGTTCTTAAATAAATCATTGGAGGGGAGCAACGTTGTCAAATCGCGGGCACGAAGGGGACCGAAGAGAATTTTAGGGTTAGCAGTTGCGCATAATGTGAAAACGCTGTTGTTTAGTGATTGGCTGGAACTAGGGTTACCAAATGTAAGACATTCATGGCCTGGAGATTTTAGTCTGAAACCCGGAGAACCCCGGAGATTTTGATGGAACACTATTTTTCGATTTTTTACGAGTTTTTGGTCATTCACAAGTTGTAAATTAATAAGTATTTTAAATTATACCAATATATATACATTTATCGATTGAAATATTATTCATTTAGTTATGCATGAATAGTGTAAGCAAATTCATCATTCCCTTCTCCTTGCGAGATCAAAATGTACAAAGGGAGAATTATTCAGGATTAAAATTTGTATTAAGTTTTATTTATATAAAACTGTAAAAACTCGAAATTCGAGGAAATGTGATTGATAAAATATTACGATGAGAATTAGAATGTTCATTCTTTTTCGCTGATAAAACCACAAACTCCGCCTCGACATATTGATTGTAAGATATTTCACTGAGCAGGAGAAAATCTGCACGATGATTTCAAACTTCCCAAGTAAATCAAATGTGAAACAAAATTTCTGGGATCTAAAACGGAACTTCAATCTTCGAAAAATAAAGTATCTCTCGATAACAAGCAATTCCCACCAAATTATACAATAATACGCGTAGGTATAATGTAATACTTACCATCTTCAGCCTTGCTGAACAGGAGAAAATGTTTTAGGTTAAATTTGTTAATTAAAAAAATGAAATTAATTCGTTTTTCATGTTTAATTACAATAAAAATAACAAATAACAAACGCAGAAATGTTGCATACAAACAATGGATTTTGTTTCTTAAAATTATATTTATTCTGGTTTATAGCGGACACAACTAGTGTTTTTGGTCTTTTTCCTTTAGGTAGTTATAAAACGTGTCGCAGGCCGGGTGGCCGCCTCAAAATCCTAATAAACCCGGAGATTTTTCTGATTTGACCCGCAGATTTCCTAATCTGACCCGTAGATCTTTACAGTTGAAATTTTTTACTGTTTTTACCTTTGAAAAATTAAACTAGGCTTATGGTTTCTTTGCTGTAACTGTCTATGTTTCTTTGTTTGTTTACCGGTCGCCACTATCAACTTTCGAACAAATGCACCGACTTTCATTAAAATTGGTCAGAATCTCTTTCTATAGCGGCCAAGTTTATGGGCATATGGTTAATGGCAAAAAGTGAAGCCCCGGGATCGATTCCATTATTCCTTTTGATTCACATGGGAAATCTGAAATCCATCGTGCAGGGTATTTCCTTATGCACATTAAAATATCTAAGAAGAGAGATATAGGCTCGGAAGTTTTTTATTCTCTGCGGAATGATATGGAATTAAAAATTTTTTGTAGTACTTAGCTTATCAATCATTTTTTTATTTGAATTTTGCGTTAATAATTGCAATTTTGTAGTTTTTATTCGAAGAGTAACGAGATTATTGCCATGGCGACATTTACTGCTGAACTAGCCTGTAGTATAATCTAGTATACAAATTCGTTATTGTTTCCTCCCAAAATCGCGTAGGTAATCAATTGAATTTTGATTTGAATATAAATATAATACTTCATGATGTTAAACCATGTGATGTGGGGAAAAGCAGCTAATCGGCTATGAATTTAAAGCTTTAAAAGCTAATATAATCAATGGCTACGCCATCCAGTTAATTAACATTTGAATCTACATCTACATCTATAGTTTACCCTGCAAGCCACCGCAAGGGTGTGTGGCAGGGGGTGTATTAACACCAAGGGGGAAAACTCCAAAATTAGGCCTTGGTTTACGCCCCTACGCGAGGTTACTTTTGATCGCAAGTTTTATTCTGCTCAGCTATCGTTCTAGGGAAAAATGAGCCTTTGTATCTCTCTGTCCTACAGGCTATCTCTCTTATTTTACGAGGATGGTCCATTCTACCGATATAGGTGGGAGTTCTTATTATTTCTTTGACGTCGCTGGAGAATGTACTCGTTCTAAATCTTTCAAGAAGTTTTAACCTAGCACGTGATCGGCGCTCAGCTAGTGATTCCCAACCTAAGTCCTGTATCAAGCCTGTAACGCTTATATTTCTATCATAACAATTTTTGACGAATCTAGCAGCTTTTCGCTGCACTTTCTCTAACTCGGCGATTAAACCTTTCTCGTACGGATCCCATATGCTCAACGCATACTCTAGCAGCGGTCTAACTAAAGAAAAGTAACATGTCTCTTTGACTTTTTCTTCGCTTTTACCTACTATCCGTTTGATGAATCCTAGTTTTTGCTTAGCTTTCCCGGATATATTTCGTATGTGTGTGTCCCACGAGAGGTTACTTGTTAAAATGACACCTAAGAATTTGACGGGTTCGGATAATTTTAGATGTACGCCTTCTATACTGTAATTCATCGCCTCAATTTCTTTGTTTCTCCAGAATCTCATGACGGAACATTTACCTAAGTTCAGCTCTAATTGCCACTCTTTACACCACTCGAGAATTGCGTGTAGGTCGTTAGAAAGTAATGCTTGATCAGCAGGACTGTTAATCTCTCTGTAAACTACCGTATCATCCGCGAATAACTTGATTTTACTTGTAATAATATTATCTAAGTCATTTATGTATATAAGGAATAATAGGGGACCGATGACACTTCCCTGTGGAACGCCGGAGGACACGCTGACCGAATCTGATTTAAATCCATTTATGACTACCATTTGTTCCCGATCGTTGAGAAAGTCCCTGATCCACTCGATTATCTTTCGATTTATTCCACAGGCTTGTAATTTTTTCAATAACTTAATATGAGGGACTTTATCGAATGCCTTCCTGAAGTCAAGAAAAACCGCGTCTAGCTGGGTCTTTCGATCACCGGATCGTAGTATATCATGTGCAAACAGAGCGAGCTGTGTTTCACAAGATCTTGCCTTCCTAAAACCGTGCTGATATTTACTGAGCAAGTCCTGGCTATCTAAGAAGTCCATCACAGAACTAACGATGATGTGCTCTAGAATCTTGCAAGATATTGAGGTTAGCGAAATCGGCCTGTAGTTTTCTCGGTCGTCTTTTTTCCCGCCTTTATGTAGCGGAGTTATAAACGCTAATTTCCATTCCTTAGGTATAACGCCATGACTAAGTGACTTACTAAAAACTGTTTCGAGATAAGGTGCTATTTCTAACGCTAATTCCTTTAATACTCTAGCTGGTATCTCTTCCGGTCCCGGGGATTTATTTGCATTTATGATTTTGAGCTGTTCTGCTATACCTTTCGCTGATATAAGTATATCGTTCATCTTCTCTTCGCTTGGTTCGGGTGGATCGACCTTCCTTTTCTCCACTTCGGTCGTAAATACGCTTTGAAAAAATGAGTTTAACAAGTTTCCTTTATCAATGCTATCGTAAACTACCTCTCCTTTGTCGTTTCTTAATGGTGCTACGGTTGGGCGTCGATCTTGAACTTCTCTAACATAAGACCAAAAGATTTTGGGATTTTCGTTTAGATGTTCACAGAGAATCTTTTTCTTCAAGTTCATTAATGCCTTGCGCATAATCTTTTTAGTCCAAGTCCGACAATTTCTGTACTTGTTTGAAATTGTATTTATTACCTCCTGTGACATATTATTTTTGGCGCATTTAAGTTTTGAGTGAAGCTTTCTTTGTCTCCTGAGAGCACATCTAACCTGCCGATTATACCACCTAGGTTCTCCATTATCGGTAATATATTTACTTGGTATGTACGTATTTATACCTGTTCTAATTACTGATAAGAAAGCTTTCCAAGTTTCCTCAACGTTCTTCGTGCTTGCTAATTTTCTGAAAGTTGCGTAATCTTTAATAAGTTTCTCTTTAAAGTCCGCAAAGTTAGCATTTTTAAATATGTACACTTTTCGCTTAGGCTTGCGATACTTTACGAATGCTATGTTCAAGATAACTCGGACTACTCGGTGATCGCTGATTCCTTCTTCAATAACTACTTCAGAAACACGTTCAGGGATATTAAGTGCTATTAAGTCTAATATATTGTCCTCTCTCGTGGGTTCTCTGACTACCTGAATAAGGGAATGTTTATTGAAGATGTCTATTAGTGCTTCGCATGACTCACGATTTCTACCGGGTGGTGTGAAGCTGCAACTGCGCCAATTTATCGAGGGTAGATTAAAGTCTCCCCCTACTATAGTAAGACTTTTGCTATTTTTCATCTGTATTGAGTTGATTTGGGCCTCTAGCTCATAAATTTCTTCTGCGTCTGCACCTGGCGGCCTATAGCATGCACATACATGGATGTTTCCTAAACCTCCCCTGCTGATTGTACACCAAATGCTTTCTATTCTGTTTTCCGTAAACTCAATTGGCGAACTGATAAGCGTGTCCTTCACCGCTATAAAAACTCCACCTCCGTTCCTATTTACCCTATCTCGTCTGTGAATATTATATCTTAAGGGGAAAATTTCTCGGTCGTGTATATCCGAAGTTAGCCAGCTCTCTGTGCCTATCACTATATCTGCCTCAGTTTCCTCTAATAAATTCTGAAATTCTGCTGTCTTATTCCTGATACTACGGCAGTTTATATTTAAAATTGTTAATGAGTCGCTTTCGGGCCGCTTCTGAATTTTTTCTGTGTTATGGATGGTGCGACTTCTAAGAGAGGCGTTTTCATTGCTATTGTTAGCGCAGAGTTTATTGAGTCCCAACGTCGACCTAGGTATTGACCTACTATCGCAGTTATTTGATGACCCCGAGATTGACCTACGCACTGGCCTACTCCCTAATCTAAAAAAGCTAATTGAAATATAAGTAATTAGTTCGATTAAGCCTACCTTAGGAAAGTAGGCATCATAGTTTAATACTCAGGAGCTACGTAGTTTTTATAAAAATATGACAAACAAATGAATTTAATACCAAAATTACAATAATAATGGAAGGCCGAAGAAAACATAGGAAAGAACAAATTTAATATATTGAAAATACATATAATATTTAATGCTTAATAGTGTTTTACAATAAATGGTATAATTTAGACATTAACAGATACAGCCACAGAATATAAATGGATACATAATTAACTCCACAAATTTAATAGAAAATGGCGAATAGGGTTATTATATGACTGTGCCTTTTATCCTTTCTTTAAAGTATATTTTATTTTGTTTGTGAAACATTTTAATAGTTCAGTTTGCTCAGGCTGTTTTAGAAAAGTCAGAAACTCTTCGCAGGCCTTATTAAAATATAATTTAGTACAAATTTCCGCTTTTGCAAATTCTAATCTCATCCCTCCATCCATTTTTTACAAGAGAAAAACACTTTCCACAAAGGAGTTGCTAACGGGAATACATCAATTTTTTGACAAAAGCTTAGAAAATTCAATGAAATTTTTTCCATCTTTAAATGTCATTACCCATTTCTTGTCCACTGTTAAGTCGCGAAATTTATTATTTATGGTAGGTAGAACTTTGCTCGGGTTATTAATTTTATTAGATTTAGATTATCTTCATTATGGTTTAGTTTCGCACATTTCCCAGATGTGCCTAGATATCTGCAATTACAATGCGCATTACCTGAAGAATTTTTGTTCATCTTTGAAATGCTACATTGTTTGAACGATGATGAAGTTTTCGGAGGTTCTAGTTGTGTTTCAAAAGCTGCCAGGAGATGCTCCCCGTGCGTCTATTTCTACGTATTACAATGTATTCGGCAGGAGGATGCCTCCTTATAATGCTGTGTTTTAATCTTGAATGGTAAATTATTTATTTTCATGCGTTGCTTCAAATACTGTACCGCGTGACTGTTTGTTTATATTTCCATGTACCTTCGAAAATATTCATGTTGACCCGGAGAATTTTTCTCTCGCCCGGAGACAAGTACAAAAACCCGGAGACTCCGAGTCAAACCCGGAGAGGTGTTAACCCTGGTCGCAGGCCATACCGAAATTCAAACGAATAGCAGTTTCTGATTTTACCAAATCAACTCTCATTTTCTATTTTTATCATTTCTCCACGTTGAATCTAATATAGAAAATGTTCTTTCTATAAATGCATTGCTCACTGGGATACTCATGACTTTAGTAACTATTTCTTTTATATCGTATTGATTTAAAAATACAGACAGAATTTTTTTCATTTGAAAGTTCAACATTTCGAGCACTTGATAAAATCTTTTGAATTGCATCCACTTCATCGTATAAACGATCCTCGCCTACTTTTAAACTCATTATTATTATTACATTAGCGATTTTTACAATGTCATCGAATTTTAAATTATATTTTTTTTAAGTTCAAAGTTGAGAAATATTTTAAGAAACTATTTTCAAAATCATATCTTTTAATGTAATCGATGATTCGAGTATAAACTTCTATAGCATAAGTGATGAATCTCTTTTGTTTGAATTCACTGAAGCATTTTAGAGAATTACGAACTTTACTACAAAAAAATTGTCTCTTATTCGGAATTCGGTTTTCATTTTTTCATGCAGCTCGACAGCTGTTATATCTGTTTTTCCAAAATCAAAATTGATTCACACAAAATTTAAAAAATATGAAACAAAATATAAATACAACTCGGAAATTGTAGGCGTGACGTTATCGTCGACTATTTCATCTTCTTCAGATCCGATGAACTTCCAAATAAATACATCACAATCATTTTTTATGATATAAGAAGTAAAGTTTTATTGCAGGCTAAGAAGATAAAATTCGATCGACAGCTTTAGATAAACCAAGTCATCTAGTTGGTACATTTTTTAACATTTGGGAGAGTTCCATATTAAAATACTCGTAACAAGATTTCAGTTTTCTGATAGATGTAATACTTTGAGAAAAATAGGAATACATCTTGTTCACCAAAGTTTCTATGTCATATGGTAACTTATTGCATGCATATCTAGCTGCATTATTTATTACATGGCAATTACAGTTAGTTTTTACAATGAATTGATTCATGCAAGATAATTTTTGAAAAACAGAATTAAACTTTCTAAAGTTCAAAGCTACATTATCAGCAGAATTATCAGTAACACCAATTAAAACCCTTTCAGAGGCTTCATGATTTTATTTGTTATTGCCTCTGCGGATTAGACGTCATCAGAATAAAAATCTAGAATTCTATTTTTAATTCCCTGCTCTTGGTATAAAATATGTGACAATCAATGGAAACAACATTTCCTTTTTTGGATGCATCTGGCTAAATTGAGAAGAATCGACATTTTTTCGGATATAATATAATTTAAAATTAATTCAAATGCCTTCGGGCCAAGTACATTTTCTGATAGGCTTGATGCTTTAGTTCGACCATAATGATTTTTTTCGCAAGGGAGGATTCGTTAAAAAGTAGACAGTTTAATTTGAGACCGCAGTCGGAGCTGTAGCAACTATGCTGATGTTTACTCCATGGTATACCAATGTTAATTCCACAATTGTTCCCCTTATCTACATCTACATATTACCCTGCAAGTCACCTTGACGGTGGATGGCAGGGGGTGCCGCGCACCAAGTTCCTATCTAATTATTATTCACAGTTATCTATTGTGGTCACGTATTGTCCTAGGGAAAAAGGACTCCTTATAACTCTCCGTCCTACTATCTATTTCGCGAATCTTGTCCTCATTATCCCTCCGTCCGATATACGTTGGTTGTCGAATAATATCCTTCATTTCATTTACGAATATCTCCGACCTATATTTATCTAGAAGTCTCGCCTGTAATCTACGTTATTTCAACGATGGCCAACTCAACTCTTCAATGAGTAACGTAACGCTCTGTTTTTATCGTAATTCTTTTTCACGAATCTAGCTGCTCGCCGCTGTATTTTTTCTAAATCCTTTATGAGTCCCCTCTGATATGGATCCCAGACCGCTGCTGCGTATTCCATTTGAGGTCTAACCAACGATAAATAACAGGATTCTCTCACCTTTTCCGTGCTTTTCCTGACTATCCTACGCACAAAAGCCAACTTCTTATTTGCCGCACCTATCACTCGTCTTATGTGGGTGTCCCAAGACAGGTCACGATTCAAGGTTACCCCGAGGTATTTCACGGATTCCGAAACAGGAATGCTCTCACCATCTATCGAGTAGGTAAACACGGACGATGGACTTCTAGATTTCCAAAAGTTTAGAACGTTACTCTTTTTCTGATTGATTTCTAGCTGCCATTCCTTGCACCAAACAGATAACGCATCCAGATCATCCTGAAGCTGACGATGGTCCCTAGGACCACTAATTTCTCTATAGACTACGGTGTCATCCGCAAAAAGCCTGATATTACTTTTTACAACTGAGCTGATGTCGTTTATATAAAGCAAGAAAAGCATAGGTCCGATCACACTACCCTGCGGCACTCCAGAGACTACATCTGCCACACTCGAGGACTTACCATCGATGACTACTTTTTGTTTTCTATTCCAAAGGAAAGCGCGAACCCAGTTAATGACTTTAACATTAACGCCAAGATTTCCCAATTTTAATAACAACTTACGGTGGGGAACCTTGTCAAAAGCTTTTCTAAAGTCAAGGAACACTGCATCGACCTGCTTATTATTTTCGCCGCATGATAAAACATCATTCACAAACAGACCGAGTTGGGTGTCACAGGATCTACCTTTTCTGAAGCCATGTTGACAGCTGACTAAGAGCGATCTACTCTCGAGATAACGCATTGTGTTGCTAACAATAATGTGCTCCAAAATCTTACATGATAATGATGTTAGAGAAATCGGCCTATAATTTTCGGGGTTTTCTTTGTCACCTCCCTTATGAATGGGTGTGACGTGTGCTAGTCTCCAATCATCAGGAACCTCACAGAGGGTAAGAGATTTCTCGAAAACTATCCGAAGGAAGGGACTATTTCTTCTGCTAGTTCTTTTAATGCACGCGCGGGAATTCCTTCTGGTCCTGGGTTTTTGTTGGGCTTTATCGCACCCAGTTGCTTCGCTATTCCTGCCTCAGAGATTTTAATATTATCCATCCGAGTACATCCATCGGGAATAAGATTATCTTCAAGTCTATCTCCACCTGCCGTGAACGCCTTCGCGAAGTAAACGTTTAGTAGATTTGCTTTATCCTCCCCATCGTGAAGGATGTCTCCGGAATCACAGCGCAGGGAGGGTATTGAAGGACCCCCTCCCTTGACTTCTCCTACATAGGACCAGAACGCTTTTGGATCCTCCTTCAATTTTGTATTTAATACCTCATTCCGGAAGGTGTTAAATGCGTTACGGATGGTTTTTCTCGCTAGTACGCGAGCATTGTTGCCGTCTTAAGGCAATCCTGACTTCCTTATTAAACCAACGAGGTTCTTTCTTATCAGATTTTAACTTATTGGGGATAAATCTATTGATACCTTTTCCTAGTATATCCTTAAATAATAACCATGATGGCTCCATACCTAATCGTTCTGTCTTTTCACGATAACTGACAAAGGTACTTTTGAGATGTAAGCTGAAACTTTTAAAGTCGGCCTTGGCGAAAGCGTATACATTCCGAAGGGGCTTAGGATGTCTTTTGACCTTTAATTCGCACTCCTCATTCACAGCTCGATGGTCGCTAAGTCCCTCCTCTGTGGATACCTTAGTTATCCTATGCGGGCTGTTAGAAGCAAGCAAGTCGAGAACATTGCCCGAACGCGTGGCTTTTCGTATCATCTGGATTAAGGAATATTCATGAAACGTGTAAATTAAGGCTTCACACGATTCGCGTTCTTTACCTCCCGTAACGAAACATAGGTTTTCCCAATCGATTGACGGTAAGTTAAAATCGCCTCCAATTATCACATAACCGTCGTTCATAATAGATCTAAGTTCGGCTAATTGCCTCTCTAAACTTAAAATATAATCAACTTTTGCATTAGGTGGTCTGTAAAATGAGCATAAATATATCTTTTTCGAATTATCCTTACCTATGCGGCACCACTCGCTCTCGGTCGTTTCATCGATTATAGGGATCTGACAACTATCGTACTTTTCACTTATTGCCAAAAATACTCCGCCACCTGTTCTATTGGCACGGTCTTTTCTGTATACTCTATAGCTTTTCGGAAAAATTTCTTGGCTAGCGATATCTTCCAAGAGCCAACTTTCCGTACCTATAACTACATCCGCATGCAACGTGCGAATTACGTGTTTGAGTTCGGCAGACTTCCTACGAATGCTGCGGCAGTTTAAAACTATAATATTTAATTTCTCGTTATCGCCCGAAGCATTAACTGCTCTATTACGGCTTTTGCAGGTGGACTCTCTCACTTCGCGACCAGAAACTGTATTACACTCGATGCCCCTATGGAATCTCCTATTACGCCTACACCCTACCCTACTCTTTAATCTAAAAAAGACCTACCATGGTCGAAGATCCTACACGCTACACTCTGAGAAGCCTCGGTCGTGTAATGAACTCCAGAGCCGTTTAGGGGTACCCTACACGATCCGAGAACCGGCCGGAGATCAACGAAGTCGACTCCCATGCCCACACAGAAATTCCATAGCCTTTGGTTTAGCCCCGCCACGCGGCTCCAAACCTCCGAACCACAGTCAATCCGCGGGACAATACTACAAATGGTGAGCCGCACATCAGAACCCGACTCCTCTCGGACACGAGTGACCTCGGCGACCAAGTCCTCAAAAGAACTTAGAATCTCCTCGGACCCGCGCTTCGAGGCGTCATTAGTCCCAACATGGACCACCATCCGCAGCCTAGAGCAACCCGTTGACTCCACCGACTCCCGTACCGCCCTCGTCACTTGGGGGACCGTTCCTCCTGGTATACACCTGGAGAACACCCGCTCAGCCACTCCCTCCCGGCGGGCCCGAGTTAGCAAGGGAGCCATAACACGCCGGACATTAGAGCTACCTATTACTAGGAGCCCTCCCTTCCCACCCCGACTTCCCATAGATCCAGCCTCCGCCAAAGAGACGGGAGCGGATGCGAGAGCATCGGCCGAAGTGTCGTCCTCCGACAACGCCGCGAACCGATTGCAAACTGGAAGAGGGTCTGCCGAGGCATTCCCAGCTCCCAGCCTTCGCAGGACCACCCCACGATCCCCCCGGTGGAGACCACTCTCCAATCGTTGGGTTTCAGGATTGGAGCGACCCCAGCCCCCGAAGAGGTCCCACAAACACCCTCGATCACACCACCGACTTTCGCACTCGAGCGCACCCGAGTCGCCATCATGGCGCGGTGAGTTCTCGGGGATGGATGCGTTCTCCCAACACGAACAAGGGCCTACTCCGCTCTTGCCACCCTCCGACGGAGGTCCGTAACCTCTCTTACCAGCTCCGTGATTCGAGACCTCATTCCCTCGAAATCAGCGTCGCATAGAAAGGAGGAAACGGGAATCCTAGGTGAAGCCATCCTAAACACTAATCTGTACTAGCTACGAATTAAATTAAACTTCAAGCTAAGGTTATACTAAGTGACTAACTAATTCGTGGACTTAAGGTCTACGCTAGAGAGGAACGCAGGTAAAAAGTGAAAGGGAAGCGCTGACTCACCGCACAAACAACGTTAGCGAACAGGCAAGATAGAAACACAAGCAAGCGTTGAAACAATTTAAATTAGTACACCAACAGCGATAATCGAGTTAAAACAAGTTAAGTTAGTACACAAACAGCGTAGAGATCTTACAGAAACAATTACTACCTGAATATGAGTTTTTTTGTAAAGCAAGTGCTAGAAAAATACTACTGAAAAATGACGATATTGGGATTAAGAGATACTACAATAAACAATATAAATAAATGTTAGTTCTACTTATCAGTACGGTTACTTCGACTCTACTTCTACTGCTACACAACGATACAGCTACGGAAGGACAGCTGCTACAGCTACTGCTATTAAAGCGCCGGTCACCCGCAGGTCAGATGCTCTCGCAGGAGGAAGTGAAAGGCACGTCCTTACCCTTCGACAGCAAGGCACTAACTTATTTGTTTATATGAATTACTTTTGACAAAAAATTTAAAAAAAGAAGTTATGTAAATACCTTACAATATACAAGTTGATTAAGGGGGACATAGAGTCAAAGAAATAATTATAATATCCATCGGCACTACCAAGAATGAAACTATAAGATAAGATAAACAGGAATAGTAAGGTTTCAAAATTTCGGCAGTTTCTTTATGGATGCTCGCCAATTAAACGATATCAGGATGGAGAAGGTTCGTTCGTCCAAAAGATGCGATCCTGTCGACATCTATGTATATCTCTTTCTTTATTTCTCTCTGTTCATTTTCGAAGGGCACGCCCCGTTCTTTGTTTTTTATTTTTCTTTTTCATCTTGAGCCGGAGTCGGACAAAACGAAAAAAAACTTGCCAATCAAAAACAAAGGGACGCACTCCGTAGTCCTAATTTCTCGAGCGGCGCTTGAGGGAGACATTTTAAAAGGGTCTTGATCCCTCTCTCTCTCTATTCTTCTTACGAAAGGAAAAAAGAGAGATATACGTAATGCTTTTTTCGCATGAAATGAAGGGATGATTTCGTTAAAAAAAGACAATTATTGGCAAAGTATATTTAAAAAAATTCTTTTGAATTGCAAACCGAAGATCAATGAGGCATAAGTCGAATAGTGATTTAAACATTATACGGTTCATCCACAGCATTAAAGCGCCCTTAATGACGCTTTATTCTTTAAGGCAGGGATCGCCGAATAAGGTCCCGCGGGCCGCATGCTGTTCTGGAAAGCATTTTTTTATGCGGCCCGTGACACTATGATGAAGAAGCGATGCGTAAAATTTAGCACGCATTCATATTTGTCGATTGAAATGCTGTTCGTTAAGACATGCATGTGAAGACGACGTTTGAAAAAATGGTTAGATTGGATTTTCACTTACAAGATTACACAGAATCTCTTGGTAAGCATTCGCAACTTCCAATGCTTAAGCGTTCGCAAACGTTAATGAGGCCCGCTATGCAGATAAGTTTCGATCCCTGCTTGAAGGGATTACCTGAAAAGTTAACAACAAATTAAAAAATATATTAAATTTAAAACAAATGCGATTGATACTGAGAAATGTGGTTTCCTTAACAATCCATTGAGTTCAAGAACGAGCACTTGAATAAATCCTTGTCTCAGGTATCTCCAATAGTCACAACAATATTATTTAGCTATTGGAGATGCCTGAGGCAATTATTTTTTTGGTGCTTCTTATTGAATTTTTTAGCCATAAGGCGAGCTCGATAATTCCCTGTTGAATTAAACCACTGATGAAATGTAGAAATTTTCAAAATTCGGATTTTTCCAGGACGAAATATTGAATGGATATGAAGTCTTTATCGGCCTCGTAGCTGAGAATATACATTTAAATGACCGATTTCATCACGCCAAGAAAAGATTTCGTCAGGGCGCCCCTTTAATTGCAGGCTTTTTCCAAACTTGCGTTAATCTCGAATTTGGATATACGAAGAATGTGTCCTAGTTCGAAGATTTTGACTGATTTAAAGGAAAAAAGTAATAGAAGTTCATTTTTTATCGTCGGCAAAAAATTATCTGTTAAGGATAAGTAAAAAAAACTTTGTAAAGATCGAAAATATTATTTTGTCTTTAAAAATTTTAAATTACCAAAACAACTTCAAGCTATCCATATTCGATTCTGTTGATCGGACTAGTTTTTTATCACTTTTGTAAATTTTAAGTCTCGATATCGCATAATCCGGACTGCAGAAAATCTTCGGAAAAGCAATTATTCGCAATACAATTTTTTTTAAAGTGTATGTTTTACTTGTAAGGGTAATAAATGATAAAATTCATTCGATCTTCTGCCATTAAGGTCAATGTTATCAGGGTTGCTACTTTACCGAACACAAAAAACGAATTTTTCCTCATAGGTATCTTGTAAAATATCAGTCACACCGAAAGTCTTAAAATGAGATTAGTAGAAATAGCCAAATAAAATATTTTTGTAAAATAAAAATTTGTGGTATGAGTGGCGGTTAACAAGAAAATCTAACAAGAAAGTCGAAATTCTCTTTGAACTTGGAAAAATCATGCATGATTACTTAATTATCGTCGACGAAAACAACCTTAGTTGTAATTTAAGTAAGCAAGATCTTCTATAATTACGAAAATACGTTAAGTTACTTACGCGTGCACGAAGCATTTTGTAAGCGGAAGTAAATGGATTATCTACGACGATGAAAAGAACGTAAACGTTAATATTATAACTACTCAATTTGATTGATATATAATTTTTAATTGTTTGATTAATTACAGCTGATTACGAAATACATCGGTAAATAAAAATTGAATATTTCCCTGACATAATTTCTGATATATCTGCAGCATTTGGTCATAGTGAAATTACTTAAATAGGTTTATTAATGCTTCGCATTATGAGGAGGGAAGACATTTTTTGAAGACAGATATAATCGGGTCGTGGTGTTTCGCTGTTTTTTGGTGTACGTTGGTTAAAAACTACGTTGTTTAGTTTCAAGTACTTACTCCATCGCACGAAACGCTCCTTTTTTGTGTACACTTTCCCAACTTGTTTTATTCATTCCTGTTATATCATTTTTCTGAGGGGACCCGATTTTTTTGAATCGTTCACTTTTCGCTGAGGGAATAGGACGCGTGAAACCTTTATATTTTCTTTTATTGTCCGACACGTGCATTCAACAGAAGTGTCCATACGCACACGGCTTGTCGCCTTTCAATCAGTTACGCTTCGGCTGACGCAGGCAAAGGGCTCAAAAAGCAACCCCCGTCCCTCACGCGCACCTATAAACGAATCCCTCGCCCACGCACCCTCGTCCCCCAAACCGGTTTCCCGCCCAACCGTTCCGTTTCCGTGTCAACGGGCCGTCAGCTAGCCCAGAAATAAAAAGAAACACACAAAAGGGTTTTTCGGACTCAGTTGACCCAATAACCCTTCTCCCCTCCACCCCATTCCCTCGATCGTTTATCTCCACGCGTTCTGCGTTCGCCTTTGTCGCAAGGCGGCTATTGTTGGCGTAGTCGATGTTTTGCGCTTTTCCGCGGCGAAAAAAATGAACAAATAAATGCGCGAGGTCCTTTTTTGGAGATTTTGTTTTTTTTTGGTGGAGAGTTTCACACGAGTCAATATTTCGCCTATGTCGGAGTAAGGGAAGAATGATTCAGTCCTCTCACCCTCTCTTTCGCTATCGCGCCAACGTCAATCGTGCGGCGGTGTCCCGTCGACGCCGTAGACGCTTTAGATGGTTCGAATTATCGCTATGGGATAGAAAGAAAGGGTTCGATGAAACACATCGGACTTTGTATTTATAATTTCAGCTGTTAGTTGTTTATTTAATGTTACCATTTCAGAAAAAAATTCGTTATATAATGTCTTCGTAAATCTTTTATAAAAATCTAGTACGGTTTCAACGAATCTTTCGTCTGAATACTCGACGCGAACTCTTGCAGATTTTAAGCGGGTAGTTGTCTCCCGAAAAGGCGTGGGTGCCATATCAGGAGAGTTTTCGTTTTTTAATTTGATTAACACATAATCGGCTAGACTACTATGTGTAGACCTCTACTCTTTAACATTTTAAAATACCTTACGATCGAGACTTTGATTCGAAATTTATACCATTTTACGAAGGAAAAATGAAGATTCTTATTCTTACCGTCGATTTTGTTGTTTAATTCGTTTTTGCTCATATTTTAAGTTTATATTCGATTTTATTCGGTTTTTCGACATTTCAAAAAGGAGGTTGCTAGGCTAGCCTAGGGTGACCAGACGTCCCGGAAATTCCGGGACTATCCCGGATTTTGACTTAACGTCCCATTGTCCCGATCAAGTTCTTCGGGACACCCATTTTTCCCGGATTTTTTGTTTCTGCCTCACAAAATCTCCTCGACACAAAAATTTCATAAATGTGTTTAATCGTAATCGCCTTATATTGGAAAATACGAAAATTGCTTATTAAATCTTGTTACGATCGGTGGTATTTCTATTTTTCGGCATTGAAATTCAAGAGCAAACCACAGGGATGAAAAAATTATGTGACTTTTGGTTTGTGTTTCAGGCACATAATGCACATGTAGAACGACTCTTACGAAAAGAAATTTTGTATGGTCCGACGAGCAAAACAACCTTGATGTTAAAAATATCGATATCATTATGCTATGTGTGTTTAAAGTAAATATGAGTTTTCAAGAAATTTCCAATGATTAAAAATAATAGAAATTTGAATGAGACAGACAGGTCTAAAAAATTATATAAAATATATATATATATATATATATATATATATATATATATATATATATATATATATATATATAAAATGAAACGCCATATAGCGTTATTTTATCTTCTATGCTATTTATATATTTAACTTATTATTTGTCCTTAAAGTAATTGTTACCTTTCAATCGTTATATATTGTGTTGCAAGATTTTTTCATATATTCATTAAATTGAAATTATTTGTTAATACATTGAACAAAATTGTGCTCTGTATTTTCGAAGATTATGTACTTTTAATGTAAGTACATATAATTGAAAAGACGAAAATTCAGATTGCTCCGGATTTCTTCTGATTATGTCCCGGATTTTCCTGTTCAGATCGTGTTATGTCCCGGTTTTGCTTCCTAAGAATCGGGTCACCCTAAGCTAGCCGACATTGTTGATCTCAGATTTTTGCATTGTTAGACTCGGGCTTCAAACGCATTTGCACTTAGCTTACAATGAAATGCACGAAGGACAAAAACAGGTTTTTTTATACAATAGCCCAGCCACTCTCAAAACCTAGCAAAAGTAAACAGCAAATCAACAGATTGTTGTGTTCACAACAATGATAAACAAATTAAGAGTCTATTGGTTGATCTCTTTTATCGAATGATATGAAATTTGTAAGATTGTGTCGTGTGATTAATAATGAACGAGCTGCACTGGAATTCTTCTCACAAGATAATAGAATTTGGTACTTACGTATTCTCCGCAGGTTGAGGTAGTTTTTATTTTCCAAACGGGTTGGGTGAATGTGGTTTGGTTGGTTTCCATTAAAAAGTTTTGATAGAAAAAAATGATAAGCCACGGGTTGGGTGAAGGTGGTTATAGTTTGTTTCCATAAAAAGTTTTTATATTAGGATACTTACGTATTCTCCTATAATAATGAAGTGATACTCATATAAAAATTTTTTTATGGAAAGTAACCTAACCACCTTCACCCAACCCGTCGCTTTTCCTGTAATAAAGTGTTGTTGCTTATAACAAAACTTTATAACGAAGAAACTTAACCAACCTTCACCCAACCCGGTTGGTTTTTCGTTAAGCCTCCATTTTGTTTAAAAACAAAGTCTCATTATTGAATCGTTTGTTCCTTGGAGACACTTTTGCTGGTTTTTTAAGAGTGGCGGGGCTATTGTATAAAAGAACCAAAAACAGATTAAGCCTCGAGTGACGTCACCTCCCAATATAAACGCAAATAAATCAAGAACGGTGTGCTCGATTTCGACAAATCTTTCGTCTGAATACTCGACGCCAACTCTTGCAGGTTTTAAGTGCGTAGTCGTCTCCCGAAAAGGCACGGATACGATATCAGGAAAGTTTTCGCTTTTGCATTTGATTGACACATAATCGGCTGGAATACGATGTGTAGACCATTATTCTTTAACATTTTAAAATAACTTACGATCAAGGCTTTGGCTCGATATTTACACTATTTCACATAGAAAGAAATGAAGATTCTTATTCTTACCTTCGATTTTGTTGTTTAATTCGCGTTTGCTCATATTTTTAGTTTAGATTAAATACTCTCCGATTTTTCAACATTTCCCAAAGAGAGTTTCCTAATGTTGCTGGCATTGTTGGACCCAGGCTTTTTGCTCTAAGTTGACAATAACTGATTGAAAATTTGTATGAAAAGTTTCGTGTAAATATAAAACAAATGAAACGCGTAACGAGGATACTTGAAGTCAGAAATGACTCCAATGCATTGTAATAATGGACAACTTACATTTCAAATAGGAAGATATTTCACGCTTACTTTAAAAATATCGTTTTGTTTGCAAATTTTATTGGGCAGGTAAAAGCAAATTACTATGTTGATGTTTGTGATTAATTTCTTTTGATAATTAAGCAAGTTCTTTGACGCGTGGCCGGTGCATTTATAGTGATTACTTCATATTAAATAAACCACAGAACATATGATTTGCAGTACCATCAGAAATAGTGAACAAAACAAAAACTGTAGTGTACCTGTAAGTGTTAGACTAAATCATGTAGGTCTGTGTTTTCGGTTATGAAAATGGTGTGAACAATATGATTATTTTGAGAGGGGCAATAAAAGTGGTTCAACTAATAACACTCTTTGTAAAAATTTTTTGTCATAGGAACTATCGCGTTGGGTCACTTCACGCGAGGGTCTTTAGATGTTTGCAAGAAGTACTGCAATGGGCCTCTAGTTGTTATTAATTAAACAGAAACCAACATGACCATATTGAGCGGCATCTACTTTGTCAAGTTTCATCGAAGGACCTAGGTCCGACGGTAAACAGGGTGTTCCACAAGTTACGTAACAGTTTCAATTATAATTTAAATACGGTGTTATGGTTAACTTCATATTCAAGTAGATCGCCATCACGTAATTGATTTCAAATTCTGCGAGTAAACGTAGCAACGCCTTTTTGGTCGAGTTGATCAATCACTATACGTTATTAGTCTCTTTTACTCTACTATTCGTCATTTGTCATAAATGGATCCAGTATTTTATTTTCAAACTTTTATGATGATCTTATAATTGTCGAGGATGAGGAAGCTCGCTTCTGAAATTCGAAACCGACTCCTCTTGCTACTTCATAAGAAATTTCTGTCTTATAAGTAAATTTCGTATTGACAACGCACTCTTCCCAAAAGCGTTCGATGTTAAAATTTATTGTAATAAAAAATAAAATCTGATTAGTAAAAATACGTTTGCCATCGTTTTTTCTGATGTCTTAAGTTATAAGGCTAATAAACATTCGGCAATAAGATCAACAATCTATCGCCGAATAATTATCAGTAATGTACATCTAAATAAACTTTTCAAATCGAAACCGTTGCACTACTTTAGAAACGCTCTATAGGTATACCGAGAGACTGACGGACAGACAAAATGCAATGTAGGCATTCACCACTTAACGACTGAGTTTGGTTCCTCGGAAAAAAAAGTCATTAAGCGGACGCATTATTTCCGGGAATACTTTTTTTAAGGCGCCGCTACGACGAGTTGGGTGATGTCGCAAACCGAATTTTGAAGGTCTTTCGAGCGTCGTTACAATGAATTATCGTTAAGCGAGGTATAGGTACTTTAACGCGCCCTGTCTTTTTAAAGAAAATTGCACATATAAAGTAGAGAGAGAAAGACAAACAGACTGACAAACGGCTTTATTCGAGCAAAATTGAGACCATCGGGAGAGAGAGAAAGTAAAACGGCGGCGACCGATAAAAATTACAATCATATTCCAAAATCATCGATTCATCTGACCCAACCCATCTTCCTGCCTTCGTGCATTACATCGTTATTTGCTCCGTCGATGAAGCATCCCACCGTATAATCCATCAAACGAAAAACATTACTGTCTTAATGCTCTTTTATTATATCATCATTCTCCTATCTTATTCCTCGTTATATGTGGTGACTAATTGGGGCGGCAGCGAAACTGAAAGTGCGTCGATATGAAGATGTTTCCCATCATCCCTCATCTCGCGCTCTCGTGATAAAAAAAATCTTCGATTTTCCGACCTCTCTCCGCGAACAACCCACTTCCAGCTCGTGCGCCAACCGGTTCGCGAGAACATCAATCAATCGCTTGTTAAAATTGGCGGAGGCAACTCGAGGAGCGAAAAATAATGGCCTATCAATAAAGGGATTCGAACAGAAGTTCAACGGGAGCCTAAAGGATGCTATAGAAGGGCATGGTATTCTGGGAAGGCTTCAAAATTCCTGCGAGGGGAAGATTTCGTGAATTATCGTACCGATAAAGTAAAGAAAGAGTGCGTATTAAAAAGATTAAGAGGAGAACGATAAGGCAACTGATGAGAAAGAAGAAGTTGAACTGGATAGGGCATTTCCTGAAAAGAGACTCCGCGATTTTACATGTGGTTTGAATGAAACCTTGTAGACAACGGAGGAGTCTAAAGAAAAAGTATTAGAAAAATCATGTATGAAAAATATTTAGTTAGAAGTGAAGAATTTCAAACCATAAACATTGAGCTAACGTCATGGCTAAAATCCAAGTCACGGTGAGGTTGAATGCGATAGCCAAAAAAGACTTGAATGTCGAGATTCCCATTTCATCTACAAATCAGCCATCGTCAGAGGTGATTCAGCGATTGTTCTTTCCCCTAATGCTTTGAAATCGAAATGTGCTTCTGCTTTTTCCATCCGTTATCGCAGTCACCTTCATCTCCATTCAGTAATGAAGAAGTTTGCGTAAAGACGAAGATTTTCAGAACTTAGTTTAACCTACAATCAAAAACCTTTCTGCGATGAAAGTGATGGTTAGCCGCATACTAAAGGCTGTGTCTGCTTATGACGAAACCTCCAACTTTCGAGATAAGTAACGATTGCAACCGGGATGGAGTGCGACACTTTAAATGACTTTGGTTTGAGCATTTAGATCATGACATTTATTTGGAAAGACATTTTTGGCGCCAGTGAATGGAAAATAATATGCTACGTACATGAGAGGAAAGCAAAGAGCTTGATAACGTATAAAGCGTAAAAAAAAGAACAGAAGCAACGAGCCTTAGTGAAGGATTGCCCAGACGGGGGTTCCGGCATCATGAAAAAACACATAGTGTAGAACAGGGCTCTACAAACTATGGCCCGCGACTCCATTTAATGTGACTTTTGAGCCTGTAATAAGTCTTCCATTTTTTGCTAGTTTTAACAATCAAGCAGTGTTGGAAAACGTAATGCGTAACGTAACGAAATAGCGAAATGATTTTTGAATATCGTAACGAAAAACGTTAACAAAACTCTCAAAATTACTATAACGAAAAAGAAAAAAAGTCATTATTTCGTTATGATTACTCTTCTACTGTAGGGATGGGCATTGTCGTTCTTTTTGTGGATTTCTTCCTTTTTGTATCGTTCCGCAGCCGGAACAATTCGAAGAATTCGTTCCTTTCGTTCCATTGGCGCACGTATGAGCTTGATTAAATGTAGGATTTCCTGTGATTAATGTTGGAAAACTGTTTGTCGATATGATTTTTTCTACTCCTCATTTTGTTCTTAATAATTTTATTAATAACAAATTTGTTAATGGCAATACTAAACGACATGGGCGTACAGTGAGTGGGGATCTTAGGGTCAGAACCCCTCGAAATTTTCGAACGAACTTTTAAAAATCGACTAAGTGATTTAAATCATTGCATTGGGTAATTGCTATGTAACAAAATTAAACTAGATAGTGTTTAGTTTCGTTCTGAAAAACTTCTTCCAAATTCTTTCTTTTGCGCTCCATTTATTGGTTTGAAGCAGAAAAATTAGTTTCCATCAAGGCCAAAGCAATCCTTTTCGTTGCTTTTATTTCTCTCTCTCACGTTTCAAACATTAAGAACCTTTGGTGGAAAAATTTAAAAATTTTAAAATGAAAATTAATACTCAATAAATTATTATATTATTAAAATTAAGAAATTAAAGAATTTTTGTAGAAGAATGTTAAAAATCTTTGACGATATATTTCCCCTCCGAAACAACAAAGTATTATAAAATTATTATAAATTTTGTTGTTGTAAGTGTGGTTGTTTCTCGTCTATTAATATCCCATTCACACATAATATCCCTTTATTCACAATCATTTCGAAGTACAGAAGTCAAATCCTTCAATACCAATAAACAATAGAAAACATTTTGTTGCACTGAGAAAAGAACAGAGACACATCACTCCAATTCGAAATACACTTCTTCGCATGCCCGATTTCGTTCATCGAACTTCGGAACGAAATTCTCTGATAAGGAGAGGCTACGGATTGTAACTCACAGATTCGGTTCATCTTCTACCAGTGGAGAGTTTAAGTCATCATAAGAATACCTTTTCGACATTTCGGACCAATGGCTTTTAGTTTAAGATAAATAATTGTGCTCGGTCGCCAATGTGCAAATGTATTACGAAAACATGGGCAGCATTATATGAATTGGCGAAGCGAGCGCTTGAGGCCTATGGCATATCCTCCAATATTTCCCGGAACGTACGTTTGTCCCGATAATCGGCGCACTCTGCAAAGCGATATCTCTGACATCTATCGTTTTTGTGTATCGACAAAACGTATGATCAATTTCATGCTTACAACGGCCGAGTAAAAGGTTAGGAAAACCTTTTCTGGTGAAAATCAGACGTTATCAATGGTTAGTAAATTCCAAAAGAAATAATATATAAAGTGGTAGGGAATAATAGGCGTGAATTTGTGATGCAAAGCAGCCTCCATCAGTGGTGGATACGTTTTTCTTTAAATCTGACGTACACGACTCGCCACTGACGCGCGCAGCATCGCATCCGGAATGTGCATCTGGTTTGCTCAGCCTTTTTAAGGCAATTGGCATGACCTATTTTTAGTGCTTTTCGTCATTGCTGAAAAGCACTATTATCTTCGTGATGTCCCTACGTACGCATATATCAGGGAAGAATTGGCTTAACCGATTTCAACTAACCTTGGTACATACAATACTCACATAAATTAATGACCAAAATGGACAGGATCGACTAAGCAGGGGTGCCACAATGGCAAAGTTTAACTTTTCGGTAATTATGAATTTCGAAGGAATTGGCTGAACCGATTTTAACGAAGTTTTGTAAGAATAAAGTGAGAAATATACCAAAACAAAATCAAGATGATTAGTATAGATAGCAGGGTTGCCACAATACAAGAAATACAAATCGTTCACTTTACACATAATTGTGTTGAACTGTCTGCGTCAAGCTTAACCAAATTTATTATTTAAAATTTGCATACATATAGAAAACCATAATAACATATTTAAACCGAATTAGCTAAACAGGGGTGCCACGATTACAAATTAAACTCTTTAAGTAATTAGGGATTTTGAAGAAATTGGCAGAACGAATTTCAGTTCAATTTTGTGTATATGATTTGTAAAACATACCATAATGAATTCAAGATGTTTAAAGCGGAGCTAAAGAGCAGAGATACCACAGTAAAAAGTTAAATTATATTTCTTTTACACATATTTCTAGAGACCTGACCGCATGGATTTTAACCAAATATGGTATATATATATTCCTCATATATGAATAAATAACCAAAATAGCATATTTCAACCGGGTCGAATAAACAGGGTTACCGCAATATCAAGGTTAGAATTTTTCTGTAACCATGAATTTGGAAGGTATTGGATGAAACGATTTCAAAGGAATTTTGTGTGTAGGGCGAGTATAGAATGGCAAAACGATATGAACATGTTCAGAACCGTTCAAAAAAGCAGGGCATACCGGTAAAATAATTTTCTGATTTCAAAGCAAATACATTAGTATACGATTAAGGCGAATTTGACGAAAAGCACTACTGTACCACGGAAACCCGTGTACATCCCTGCTTGTTATTGATTGGATTTGAGCAACAAGGCAGGATCAAATATCCTCTTTGAACGTATTGGGTTTTATCTAGAACACCTTTCATTCGCCGCATGCTGTGATTCTGGCAACGACTACGCGGCGATTCTATATTTTTTCGTAGATAATTTTTTTTTTTCGAAAAGTTTCCTGAATTTCCCTTACTTCTTCAGCGTGAAAGTAAAAAAATAACCAAATGGGTTCGATGGTCAATTTTTTAGTTCGACTTATGGGTTGAATCTGACGTACAATCTAGGAATACCATTCAGCCGTAATAAGTCCGATGAAACCAAATTTTACGCATTTCACCTGTAAAGTATTCTTCTTCGTCTTTAATTCATTCTTGTTAGAATCAACGATTGGCGAATCATCACTTAGATCGCCCACTTTGTAGCTGATTTGCGCATCCGGTTTTTTCCCACCTTTATAGCTAGATGTTATTGATAGATCATAAACCTTTAAAAATGTTTGAAATAATAGGTGCAGTGTTTTATTGTTATATTGATTTTATTTTTTCAATGCACTATACCGCTGCTGCGTTTTCTGACTCACCGTACTCTCTATGATTAAAAAAATCAGGTTGAAATCACTGTTTTTAATTGAATATCAGCTTGAAGATTTACAAACCCAATTAATATTGCTTACCGCATATTGGATAATATGATGAATAGGTCCACGCGATCGCCGAAATTTGACTATCGTTGAAATTCTATTGACGGATAGTGATTCAGATGAAGGGTTTCGTCAGAGGGACACAATTAGAGAGGGAGAGCGTGTGTGAGAGAGACAAGTTAGTGAGTGAGCGAACGAGATGGAGGGATTATGATTAACTGTACGTGACACCACGTACCGTGACGTCACAACTCCATCGCGAACGGGGTTTGGAAGAATAAACAATGTGAAAATTATAACGCGCTCACACTAGCTTACATTTTCAAAATCTCTTCCGCGTAAAGTGATTCTCTTTAAAAGAACATGATTGGACCATAAGTTGTTGCTATCTGGAAAGCATTAAAAAAGTGAAGCCCTTGAATTATACTACATCTTTGGTATCTTATCCCATCATAAAGTTTTATTCTCTCCATATAAAATAGACCTAATAGATGCAAGAGTTAAACTGAGTATTGGTTCAATGTTTCAATAATACTTTTGATAAACTATAAATATTTACGTATTGTAACATTTAAACTTCGCGCATTTTATCCAGGAATCCAATAAGTGTTTATATCGAAAGAAGCAATGACACGGTAGAATTAAATATATATACTAATTGGGTAAGAAACGAGCTTGAAATATCAAAATAAGCATCTGTTGTGAGCTAAGTAACTAACGACTTTAAGAAGAAGCACTTTAAAAAATGCTTGTCTCAAGTATCTCCTATAGCCACATCAAGGTTATAATTTTTTTTCTATTGTCGGTGAATTACCGCTGAAGAATGCGGATTTATAGCCGAAATGCGCATTTGTTTTTTTCATAATCTCGTTGTGGCTATTGGAGTTACCTGTTTAAGAGCTTGTTCTTGAAAATTTTCAGCCATAAGACGAGCACGATAATTCCCTGTTAAATTAACCAAAGATATTTCAGACATCTAAAATATGAGTTCACGTGAATGAAAATACTGTGAGTGAAAAAGTTTGGTCCTAATTCGATTTTCTTTCGGAATTAAAGTATAATTAGTCCACCAATCAGGCGGCTCAGTGGCGGGATGGATTTTTTTTGCACACGGAGGAACTCATTGTTTTAAAATTATTCTCTCTTTATAAATAAGGATCAGGGGTTGTACAAAAAAATCAATCTTCGATTAATCTTTCGATCTTATCGAAGTCTCAAGATGCAGCAAACTCGCCGTAGACTTTCTAATTTTTTAGAATTGTCCCAATCGTGAGGGCAGGTCGAAAAGCACATCTAAAGCTTCGACATGTTCCTCCGGAATGATTGCAAACTATTGCAATTTAAAACCCTAATTAAGAGGAAATGCTTCGTCTCTTTTTAAGAAATCTTCGCGACTCTTAAAAATATTTTCTAATTATCCCAATGAGTGCGATAAAGCAGGAGTTCGTTTCGGCTTTCATTAGTTCTCTCTCTCTATCGGAAGCGGCTGACCGCATTGGATTGAATTGGTGGAGCGTAAAGTCCGTGGTGTTTTTTTTATCGATCTTGAGATCGCAGCGTGGATGAACGACGATTTGTGAGAATTTTAGGCTGAAAGTTTTTATCACGAAGAAATAAACAGCTGAAAAATCCGATCGACGCTCTGAGGGACCAAAGGAAATTTTCAGATTTGGTCTTCGTATTTTTAACGATAGTCCATTCTGCATTGTTGCATTTTTGGAGCAGGTATTAAACGAGAATCAGACAAGTGTAACATGGCTTGCAGAAAAAAACTCTTTTGCAGTGATTTTTTACTTGCCAATATAAGTTTCACGTTTATTTTTTTCGAAGAATTGGATATTCGAAGAATTTTTTCCTAAGTATGGATCCTCAGAAATCGTTTCGATATACCATGACGCATATCAACGTCCAGGCGATCTATTAAAGCTAGCTAGAAAAAATCCACCCGGGAAAGCAAAAACTCTGTTGCAACATCATAAAGAAATTTCTACCAAGTCAATTTTTTATATAAAGAATTCATTCATTAATAATCAGGACAAGATATCTGGGGAAATTTGATGTTGAATGCAAATTCCTTTAAAATAGAGGGAATATGAAAGGCAAAAATTAACTTTTCTGATTCCATTGGCAGACCTAAGTAGAGGGCGATGGGAGCGGTCAATTCCCCCTCCCTTTTTAGATGTTCCCATTGCCATCCATTGGATGTAATTCTTAAAATCATTCCGCGCGAAATTCCCAGATTTCGCACTTGAGATAATATCCATGAGACAAGTGAAAGAAATATTCTGGCAGAGGTAGGAAATTTCAGAATAATGGGCAAGCAGTACCGGATTCAAAAGGGGAAGGGACGAAGGCCCGCCCGGGATATATCTGTCTCCGCCTCTGCCTCTTTCAGATGGATGTTAGCTTAGAATAGAATTTTCCCTGTAGCTCACAATTCATCCGCTAGAGTGTGTGATTGTCTTAATTCAATTAATTTGGAATGATTTAATGACAGAATTTTAAAGACTAAAATCCGAAGGAATTTAAAGCCTATCAATCCCTTTTTTTATATACATGTATATAAGTATATGTATATGTAGGCAACAAAAATTCAGCTGTCGTCTCTGTAAACACATACACACAGGTATCTCAGGTATCATTTTCGTAATACAAAAGCAGAGACATTATTAAAATTTCCCTAGGACATAATTTAATATTGCTTCAAAGAGGATAAATATTCCATACGCTTTTGATAAAGTTCTGTATTCTTAGATTTCAAATAACCCGTTATAAAGTTTGAATGGAAAATAACTCGAATGGAGTACTGAGCTCAGTTGCACTGCAGGCGTGCATTTCATTTTATTCCTTGGAACGGTTTCATGAAGGCACAAATGATTTATAATCCCTTACATCGCGATTGAGAAAACACCATTTTTGTCTAAATTCGTACCTATCTCATATTTTTTTTAAACGCGCATAAAAAAGACAAAACGCAGAGACATTAAATACTTCATTTTACGAGATTTTCAACAAAAAGATCGAGTCATATATTTTGTTAAATTGCCGATTCTCTATTCCGCAACAATTCATCTTTTTTTCTCCTGAAACACCGAAGCAACGCGAAATGTCTGCTCCAACTTTTTCGCTGAGACCCTTTCTCTTTTTCTTCATTTTAGCACGTTCTCTTTAAAGAAAAAACCTGATTATGTGATCAGTCTGTGTCTGCCTGTCCGTCCGTCTGTGGACAATCATTTTTTTGTTTTTAAGAGACATTGAAAAGTTCTTTTTGAATTAGATAGCTCTTATCAAATCTCTGGATTTTTAGCCGATTGGATTTACCAAGTAGTTCATAGATTTTCCGCAACGTGGTTCCAAAATCGGAAAATTCAAAATTTCCAAATGTTATTGTAGCCAAACTATTGGAGTTGCTTTTAAAATTCTTGTTGAATTGCATATCTCTTATCAATCTATGAATATTATTCCAGTGGTTGGGTTTCTCTAAGTAGTTCATAAAGTTTTCGCTAGGTGTCTTCAAATTTGGAAAAATTGACAATTTGAAATTGTATTGTAGACAAAATACTGAAGCTAAAGGTGTGAAGTTTTCAGAGATAGGAAGGTCTAGAGAATATCTACATTGTAACTGTGCGTGTTGACTCTTCTCCAAAAGGGGAAGCAAACTACAGCCCTGAAAATGTTTAAGAAAACGTGCTTCTATCTCTTGTTTTTAGAATCAGAAGACTCTTCATCGTAACCTTTCGACGCCTAGAGGCAATACCGTTAATTAAGGCCTCTATTCTCGTGATCGAGTTGTTCGGCGTTCGCATTCACTCGCTCTCTGTACCCTTCTTCCGTCAATCTAGAGCGCTATTCTCATCCGTCTCGTTAATACGTACATATGCATATACGTGTTCATGCTCGCGTACTTGTATCCGATACTAGGTCATGCCTAAACCGCCCGCATTGGGCAATTTCCGTCGGGAGGTTGTAAATCGAAGCCGGAAAACTGCGCTAATTAATGCGGGGCGCACGATCTCGTCCCCTCTTTCCTCCGAAAGCAGCGTCTCCCGGGCAACCGCCCCATCCGCGCGAAGGCGTCATCTGATGCGCGAGTGCGGTATTTATGCGGTCCGATTTATCCACGGCCGTTCTTGAAAGGTATGTAGTAGGAGAAACCTCTCCAGCTCACCCTCGTTAAACCAAATTTCCGCGGGCGTCAAAGGCTTTTTCTTAGGATTAGGGAGATTTCGTTCAATCTTCCGTCCCGCAAAAATCTATTTTCACCAAAATTATAATGAGAGACGAACTTTTTTGCAGATGAAGTCTTAAGTCGTTGATGTATTTTTTGTCACGAGGTCGCGTGTTTACATGTTTGCACGCTAAAGCTTCGTTCGCATGCGCTTGTATGCCTCCTTTTTGTAAGGTTTTATGCGCGCGAGTTTATATCTTTGTGTTCATGTACGTTTGTGTTTACGTGTTATTTTATGCGCGCGTGTTTGCGTTTGCTCAAGTTTATCGCCTACCTGTTTTGAAGCTAGTGCGTTGACATTTTTGTACTTTCGTATGTTCATGACTACACATTCTTACATATTTTCGAGAAAAATCGTTTCTATTTTTGTGTATATTTATGAAAAAAGTTTTTTAAGGTAAATTAATTATGTTCCCGTGTGCGATATCTTCCCAAGTAAATGAAGCTAGAGTGATCCAATTTTACTGGCACGACCCTCTGTTCATGAGTAATCAACAGAAAAATTATGATCATTGTACAACATGCTGCGTATAATTTTTTTTAAATATTACCTTACGCAAATTCCAGTGCTATTTTTTCACTCTTTTGTTTGTAGCATTTAATTGTTTTATGTTTACGCGTTAAATATATGTAGTTAGAATAGTTTGAAGCAGCTCCAAAAAAGTGAAGGAAGTATGTTATTTATCCTTGGTTCGACCGCAGGTCGAATCTACGATCCTTACGAAAAGGGACCCACTAAGGAGATAGAAAAGGTGCAGCGCAGGGCAGCTAGATGTGATAGTAAACAAAGCGTAACGTTGTTGATAGAAAATCTTAAATGGGCTTCGTTATAGGAACGTATGCTTCAGGCTAGATTTAAGCTGCTGGAAAAATATATATCGAAGAGACTAGCGAATGAGGTAGTCGATCCCATCAGAAGCCCGACCTATCTCGGAAGGCAAGACAGCGAGAATAAGATTCGCGAGATCGATTGTAGGACGAAGAGATATAGAGGATCGTATTTCCCTAGGATGGTAGAGAGAACACAATAGGAAAAGGTAACTTAGGAAAACTAGGGATCTTTGGTGCATTGCACCCCCTGCCAGCCACCAAAAAGGTGACTTGCTGGGTATCATGTAGATGTTAATTTGTTCACATTTTTCTGTTCACCATGTTTTCATATTCTTCTCACTTAGTTTTAGTTGGCGTGCAAGCTCTTAAATCAAAGATAGCCCACCTATTTCAAGAGCTTTTCTTTATGTAACCGCAAGATTGTATTAATCCATTATTCGCAAGTTTTATTAAGGCCTGTTTGCAAGAATACGCTGCAATTTATGTTTATAAAAAGACCTCGGGGTTATCATTTATAGTAAGCTCACCTTCTGAACCCGTCTAAAATAAAGACCAAAGCTGTCTGTTATGTGACTTTTATATAGATTTACGGGCATCTATTTGTCCCACTTCTGTGGGATTGTACTTCCTGTTATTTTCTATTGTTCCCTCATTAGAGCCATGTCAGCCTCCTCTAACCTAGCCTTTCTAAGCAGGATCTTACCTTTATTCATGAATATTGTAAAAAATCGAGTTCCTTCTCTCCGAAACGCCACAAAAAACGAAATTTTGTCTTTTCTCTCTCTTGAACCACTTCTGTCAGTCCGTGCAAAATCAGATCGTTCATTTCTCTTTAATACCCTCAACGCTAAAGTCGAATGCTCTGCACTTCTATCTCTTTTAGGTTTCCGTATTCCAACTCGGTTTTCCCGTCACCCCTCTCTTCTGCATGTTAATACTGCAAGACTTTCAATAATACAGCGCTCCCATCTCTTCTTATTCCCCTGCCCCCAAACTCGGATGCTTTCTGTCAATCGCTATGGACATTTATCTCATCCATCAAACCTCAATCTTAGTTCGCCTTCATACTCTGCTTGTTTTATTTTGTTTCTTCGACTTTGTTATTTATTATTATTATTTATTACTATTCATTGTATTGGTAATTTATTGGTTATAATATTCCACTGTAAAATGGCTTGCGCTGTTTGTGTAATTGTATGAATAAAGAAAAAATAAATAAATAAAATAAAGTGGAATGGAGTGCATAACTTACAGCAGATACAAGAGTAAAAGTAGGAAATAACCCAATCAAATTAGTTAGATTTGCAGATGACAAAGCAATTATTAATGATTCAAAAAAAGGCTTGCAGATGTTGCCTTATTCTATAAATGAAAAGGCAAAGGCATTCGGAAGGAAAATCAATGGGAAGAAAACAAAAATCATGAAATTTACCAAGGTCATGTTACGCTGGATGGGGAAAGGTGGAGTATTTAACTTATTTAAGTAGTATTCGGACTCAAGCAGGAAGAAGTAGTAAAGAGATAAGGACAAGAATAGCAAAAGAACAGGAGGCATTTACGAGACGACGAGAGTTGTAAACATGCATTTAAATAAAGATATTAAAAAAGAGGTTAATACAAGCTTCGGCAGAGAATATAGCATTGTCCAGGGGGGGGGGGATGATCAATGATAAAAGAAGATTGGAAGGCGTTTGAGATACGGGCACAGCGTTGACTGTAGAAATTTAGTTGGACTGAGAAGAAAACAAATATAAGTGCTAAATGCAGATGGGAAAGATAGAAGCTTAATTAGAGTAACGAGGGAAAGATCAAGTAAGAGGCGAAGGTCTGTTGAAAAAAGTAATGGTACGGAGAATACTAGGAAAGGGGCAACGAGGTGGGAAGAGAAAGAGAACCTTAGATATCTTATAAGAAGGAATTGGATATGAGAAAATGAAGAGAAAGTCCTTGGGTGTAACAGGTCGGGTCATGTGAACCAAAAATCTACTGAATAGTGGAAGACATACGGATGATATTAATTACAGCCTGGTTTTTAGTGTCACGAAACAAAGAATTGGGTATATGACTCACGTATAAATAAAGTCTTCAGCTGCATAATTCTCATGAGGCAACAATATAAGACTTCTGCTTCTTCAATTCTTGATCTTCCGTATTATCTGTCAGTATGATCAATGCTGTAAGTAAACACGTAGCTAAATGTAAGGAATTATATAAACAATCCTGTAGATCAAGGGTGGGCAACCTTTTCTGGATGACCGACCACATTCGCAATCGTGAATGCTTCTGAAGACTGAATTGGACATCAAGAAACCTCTTGCTAGCCGGTATAGGGAATAAATTGAACATTGTCTTGAGTTTCTTTGGCCACATTTGAGCTAAATTCAAATCTACATAATTTACCAGCGTTAAAACTTCTCTAGAAAAGGTTTTGAGATCATCATTTTACTGAAAATAAATGAAATTGCTCTTGTAAAATTTTCTCGATCACCTTTTCATCACAGATTTCCTGGCCGCATTTGGCCTGCTGTAGATAAAATACTTAATTAAAAATTATGAATCAAACCCTGAGCGTCTTTTTTGCGAACATCCTCTAAACAGCATTCTTTGCAAGCGGTCGAAAATTTTGTTTCCTTCCACAACAATTATTGATCATTACGGAACTTAGTTTTTTCCTCCTCGCCAATAATATTTGTGATTTTCACGGAGTTAATTTTCAGGCTAAGGATATACTATACCCTCAGCAGAGATTATCGTTTACGAAGAATCATTGTCGTGGGAGGTGGGTGTATGCCCGCCTTCATCTCATCTCAAGGAGAGGTCTCCTTCAAGTTTGTCGATCCGATGAGAGGTTGGCGGAGGACCAGAGATGCTGCGTTTGTGTGTGTGAGCCCGTCTCTTTGATCCGATTCTCTCTCCCAGAAAACCGTGTCGCATGCGACGCCCTAAGCTGCTTTAAGAGCAACATTCATTTTCTTGAACGGATGCCGTTTTAAGCAGCGCTTCCAACAACGAAAATGCCAAGTTTTTAACGGCTCTGCATAATTTAGGCCTTAGAGACGACTGTTTGTTTAAATAAAAGGTACTTCGCCTACACAGAGACACGCGGAAATTTGATAGCGCTAACTCTAAGGGCAGGCAGAAAAAGTTTGATTTATCGAAACCTCAGATTACAGAATGTAATTTATACGCATATGAAGAAAAACGCGAAAAGCATATACTCTGACTCGTCGAAAATTCGAGTTATAGGCGTTTAAGTTTTCAAGATTCGACTATATTTTAGGTGATTAATAAAATAAAAGGCAATTATAATAAGTTTATATTTTCCGCACTTAAATGCTACCGTTTTTACCGTTTCTGGAAAAGAAAGGCCACAACTTTTATTGTGCACCATTCAAATATCCTAGCATTACTTTAATCTTCTACTGTAGTGTTTTACTGAGTGCAAATCATGACCCAGTACTGGATCGCAGGGCTCATAAGGAAAATGTAAGCACACGGCGGTTAAGAAAGCGAAATGATATTATTACATAAATGTCTTTCTTTCAGTATATATATAGCGAGTTTATGAAAACTCAAGTAATGAAATTTTTATCTTTCATGTTGCCTTCCTTCCCTTCCACTTGATCGCGATAAAAAAACTTGTTCTAATGGATTCAAACCATTTGATGACCTCAATGTTTTAATTTTGAAAACCAATAACTAAGAAATGTCATCTCTAAATTAAACATTTATGATTTATAAAAGAATTTCGTAAATAGATTGGGGCGCTAATATATTTTTTTAAACTTAGTAAAACCTTATCTCCACTTTCGCTATTTCAGTTTACTATACAATAAGAAAATTCGAACGCGTTCCCTCATAATCCTGTGAAAATCCCTTAGAATTTTTAAAAAGGGTATCATTCAAAATCTTCATATGGTGTCGTTTCAACTTGTTATACCGTTTCTATATTGGATACGTACATTTTAATATGTGTGTATATTACATATATGAATAATATACTTACGTCTTCGTCTGGTCGTCTCTGTTCGCTTCCGGATGGAAGTACAGGAGTATAGGTTCTTCCTTTTCCCATCACTTGGCACCCTCCTCCAAACTGTCCCTATGAATTTCATTACTTCTTTAATACCACCTGTCGTTTTGACCTTCCAGAATACATTCCGTATAGGTTTTTGTGCATGTATTAACTTGAAAAATATGGGTGCCATTTTGAAATTTTTATAAAAACATCTGATGTGGCCAACACATGACTTTCTCCATACCTGTAATATTTCTAAATATTCCAAATAGGTTAAATGATAATAAATATTCTAAGGAACTGCGGAAAATTTTAAAGATTTTATAAAGAACAAATATAAAAGCAAAAGTTGTGTTTCCAGGATCCAAATTGCTGGATAGGAGACGATGACTTTGGTCGCGATGGACTACGCTTAAATCGTCGGGGCTGTATGAAGTTCGGGAGACTGCTGAGAGATGTAGTTCGTTCGTTGAAATCGGGAAATTAGTGGGGGGCTGCGAAGACGGTAAAGAAGGGGCCGGGACGGTTGGAGATGGGCATTAGGAGAATGTGACGAAATGGAAAAGGACACGCAAAAACATGGATGTTACTGAAGACGAAGCCAAAGAGTAATCTCAAGGGTTGGATATTGGAGGTGGAGCGAACGGAGGTGGAAGTCTAGGAAAAATGGAAATGACTACATGGAGAGACGAAAGGGAAATAATAAGGAAGATACAGCTGAACGCGGAAGAAGAGAAAAGATATTGTGTACGGGACGAAACGAAGGTAAGACTCTTAAACGTCTTCAGGTGAATTGCAGGAGTATAATTAGTAAAACTAATGAATTTTTGACCCTGATAAAATCCCATGTGCCTGACGCAATAATGGGAACAGAATCTTGGATTGGAGAAGGAATAAATACGGAGGAAATTTTTCCGGAAAACTTTGTGGTATATAGGCGAGATAGAATCGGAAGGGGTGGGGGTATATTTGTATGCGTCTCTAAAGTAATTACTAGCTATGTAACGGGTTCGGACATAACCCACGAAATGCTTAACATAACTTTGGTGGAACCCATTAGTAACAGTAAAATGCAGGTGCTCGGTGCGAGGGGCAGACCATGAAATAATAGAAAGGATAGGAGACATTACCTGTGAAGGGCGAGAGATAGGAAAGCCAGCCATAATAGCAGGTGACCTTAACCTGTCACAGGCAACTGTTCGGGAGAAGGGACAGGCGGGCGTGCACAACTTTTGATAAACAAGTTAATACATCTACATTATACCATGCAAATCACCTTTTCGGTGGATGGCAGGGGGTGCAGTGCACCAAGGGTCCATAGTTTTCCTACGTTATCTTTTTCTATTATGGTCTCTTATCGTCCTAGGGAAAAACGATCCTCTATATCGCTCCGTTCTGCAGTCGATCTCGCGAATCTTATCCTCACTGTCCTGCCTTCCGAGATACGTCGGGCTTCTGATAAGTCCTACTACCTCATTCGCTACTCCCTCCGACATAAATTTTTCCAGTAGTTTAATTCTAGCCGGCAGCTTACGTTCCTCTAACGATGTCCATTTCAGATTTTCTATTAATGATGTTACGCTTTGTTTACTGTCGTAATTCCTCTTTAAAAATCTAGCTGCCCTGCGCTGAACCTTTTCTATCTCGTTAGTGAGTCCCTTTTCGTAAGGATCCCACACAGCTGAAGCATATTCGACCTGCGGTCGAACCAATGATAAATAACATAATTCTTTCACTTTCTCGGAGCTATTTCGAACTATTCTCCCTATAAAGGCCAGCTTTTTGTTAGCGGCACCTATCAATCGGCGAATGTGGGTGTCCCACGAGAGATCACGATGGATCGTGACTTCAAGGTATTTAATCGAGTCTGAAACTGGAATCTCTACTCCGTCCAACGAATAATTATTATTCAACGAGATACTCTTGGTTCTCCAGAAGTTGATGACGCAGCTTTTCTTTTGGTTTATCTCTAACTGCCATTCCTTACACCATGCAGAAATAGCTTCTAGGTCATTTTGGAGATACTGGTGGTCTTCCGGATTGCTTATTTCTCTATAGATGACGGTGTCGTCCGCGACAAGCCTAATTTTACTCCTGACTACTGAGCTGATATCGTTTATATAAATTAGTAATAATAACGGACCAATTACACTACCCTGCGGAACGCCAGAGACAACCTCCACTAAGTTCGAAGATTTCCCATCTATAACAACCATCTGCTTCCTATGATTTAAAAATTCACGGATCCAACTAACGATTTTAGAATTAACGCCTAAGGTTTCTAATTTCGTTGTTAACTTCCTGTGAGGTACCTTATCAAAGGTTTTCCTAAAATCTAAGAAGATGGCATCGACCTGCGTATTCTTTTCTCCGCTTCTCAGTAAACAAATAACAAAAAGACCGAGCTGAGTATCACATGACCTACCTTTCCTGAAGGCGTGTTGACAATCATCTAACAATGAATTACTATCAAGAAATCGCATTATGTTGCTAACGAGTATATGCTCGAGAATCTTACACGATATCGAAGTTAAAGAAATCGGCCTGTAATTTTCTGGGTTCTCCTTGTCGCCGCCCTTATGAATTGGGGGTAACGTGCGCTAACCTCCAGCCGCTAGGGACCTCTGCGCGAGAAATGGATTTCTCGAAGATTATCAGAAGAAAAGGTGCTATTTCTTCAGCTAATTCTTTTAAAACGCGAGCAGGAATTTCTTCGGGGCCAGTGGTTTTGTTATGTCTGATGGAACTTAATTGCTTTGCTATTCCCACCTCAGAAAATACTATATCGTCCATCAGCCCTCCCCCCCTTATTGCGGGTGCATAATGTACGCAATGGTCGCTGACGGCTGTGAATGCTTTTACAAAATGACCGTTTAACAGGTTGGCTTTCTCTACGCTATCATGAATAACGTCACCCGAGTCATTACGCAGGGAAGGTATTGTAGGGCCTCTACCTTGGACCTCTCTCACATAGGACCAAAACGCTTTAGGGTCCTCCTTCAAATAATTATTTAGTACCTTATTCCGGAAGTTAGTAAAAGCCTCGCGCATAGTAGTTCTCGCTTTAGCGCGGGATTCCTTATACGTCTTAACTTTAGATGCTCTATATTCATCGGATGATGTAGACGGCATATTTTTTATTTTCGCGTGGCTTATTCTCTGACGCCTAAGCGCACTCCTAACTTGCTTATTGTACCAACGTGGCTCTTTATTGTCGACCTTCAACTTAATTGGAATGTACTTATAGATACTCTCTAGCATTATATCCTTGAATAGTTTCCATGACGACTCAGCACCTGATCGTTCGGTCATATCACGGAAGCCAGGTAGTATTTCTCGTAGGCGCGACCTGAAGCTTGAAAAGTTTGCCCTAGCAAATATATAAAACTTTCTTTGAGGCTTGGGGTGCCTATCGATTTTCAACTTACACTCTGCATATACGGCCTGATGATCACTTATCCCATCTTCAATGGTGACTTTGTTTATTCTTTCTGGGACGTTAGTAGCTAATAAATCTAATATGTTTCCCAATCGCGTTGGCTTTCTGACTAATTGAAGGAGAGAGTGCTCGCAGAATGTTTCGATTAATGCCTCACAGGATTCGCGTTCTTTACCTCTAGATTCGAAACATAGATTTTCCCAATCAATTGAGTGTAAGTTAAAGTCACCACCGACTATAACGATAGCATCTTGATTTATCAGTCTGAGCTTTGATAATTGTTTCTCGAGACTTAAAATACAATCTACACCAGCGTTAGGTGTCCTGTAAAACGAGCATATAAACACCTTTTTGGAGCCATCTTTACCTATGCGGCACCAAACACTCTCGATATCCTCGTCACTTATCGGAATCTCACTGCTATCGTACTTATCGCTAACCGCTATGAAAACTCCCCCGCCCGATCTATTAGCGCGATCTTTTCTATAGACACGATAGTCTCTAGGAAATATCTCCTGACTCTGAATCTCATCCGTTAACCAACTTTCTGTGCCTATCACGACGTCGGCATGCAGACTGCGAATAAGATGCTCGAACTCAGCAATTTTCCTACGGATGCTGCGACAGTTCAGTACGACGACCTTTAATTTCTCACTATCACTTCGCATACTAATCTCACCCTTGACTTTCTCTTCCACTCTAAAACTACATGCGCTCCCACCACAATCACTCCCACGACTGTATGGCGTCGCGTCAAAATTGGAATTGCGACCCGTCGCGCCCTTTACGGAACATTCTATCAATGACCTATCGCGAAATTGGTGCTGCATATTACGCTCGGTGTATATTCTATCATTAGATAATCTTTCGGGATTCTTATTTTCTACAAATGCATCGATTATTCCCTGACCCAAAACTGACCTACACCCTGCCCTACTCTCTAGCCTAACAAATCCCTACTGTGCTCAAGAATCCTACTCGCTACTCTCTGAGCCGATTCGGGCGTGTAGTGAACACCAGAGTGATCCAGTGGTGCCCTGCACGATTCGGCATTCGGTCGTAGGTCGACGAAGTCCACTCCCAAGTCCCGACAGAAATTCCACAGCCTTCGGTTCAGACCTTCAACTCTACTCCAAACCTCAGAACCGCGGTTAATAAGAGAGAGAGGCTTCACGCAAATAGTACAAAGTCCAACACGAGTAGGAAATATAATTGATGTATATTTAGTCAAACCATACGATTTGTTTGGTAACTACGAGATTCTTCTGCTGAGTAAATTCTTTGCGAGCATATATACAGCGTAAAACGCTAAGTGATAGGACTTATTCTATATTTAATGTGGGATTTAAAGACATATACAAGAGGATCTTAAAAATTCAAAACAACAATTCTTGTGGTCCAGACAGTATACGTGAAGAAGCTCTTAAAATCGGAGGGACTGATATAATGCCACCATATATACGGAGGATATTCATAATGACGCTAAATAACAGTGATATACCAAACGATTGGAAAGCAGCGGCTGTGATTCCAATATATAAGGGGTCAATAGAATGTCACTAAATAATTATAGACCAATTAGCTTAACAAGTATAGTGAGTAAACTACTGGAAAGGATTATAGCGGGCAACATTAGGAGTTTTTGGAAAAAGGAAGAATGGTTAAGTGTATGCTAGCTTGGTTTTAGAAAAGGATTCTCTAGTTATACTCAGATGCTTGGACTCATCCAAGACAAGCTTTAGATCGTACAGAACATATATTTGCAAAAGCTTTCGATGTTGTAAGTCACGAATTACTACTAAAAAAAGTAGGTTTTGACCCAAGAATAGCGAAATGGATAAGAACATTTCTCTGCGAACGAACGCAGAAGATTAAAATAGGAGACAGCCTATCAAAAGCGATAAAGGTTACATCGGGATTTCCTCAGGGATGTGTGAAGGGACCCCTATTATTTTTAATCTATATAAATTACATGTCAAAGAAACTTAACACGAACGTTCGATTGTTTGCTGACGACTGTATTATCTACAGAATAGTGAAAAATTACGACTATTGCGATAAGTGACAAAACGACCTGAATAAACTAAATGCATCGGTAGTGCAGAATATATTGAAAATTAACTCCATGGAGAGTAAACTAATAAACTTTAATAGAAATAAAATAAATTATGCATACCACATCGGGGAGGAATAGGTGCCATTTTTGTTAGATACCTAGAATTAACATTTAATAGAGATCTAAAAATGGAAGGAACACATCGAAAGTATCGTTTCTAGAACATATGGAAACTTACACTTCACCTCCAGGACCCTTAAAAACAGTAATAGAAAAGCAAAGGAAAAACCTAATTGACGTTAATTAGGCCCACATTGGAATACGGAGCTGGTATATGGGACCCACATTAGGCCGTGTTACAAGACAAGATCGAGCAGATTCAAAGGAAAGCAGCTAAATTCGTGTTAGGCAAATATGGCAGGCAGTGCCGTAACTAGGGCGGGGCATCTGCTCCGGGCGCAACTAAAGAAGGGGCGCAAAAATTGCTGATAGCAAGTTGTGCGAGGTTGCATGGCTCAACGACAAGGACGATTTCACAACTATACTTGTTCCAGACATTACGCATAGCAGAAACTATAAATTTCAATGATGTTATTGTTGAGTTGGATTCACTAAAATCAAGTAAAATAGCACTTCAATATTAAAATATTTATATTTTCTGTATTTAAAATAAGTATGTATGTAATTATATTTTTAATTATGTACTCAAATTATGTACATTTATAGTGAGAAATTACATCATTTATAGTTTATTTTTATTTATTAATTGTTCTCCTAAAATCCATAGGTACTGTAAAAAGATATAGGTATTAGAGAATTTTTTATGAAGGGGGCGCATATTTGGTAGTTTGCCCCAGGTGCTAAAATAGCTAGTTACTGCGCTGATGGCAGGAAAGAGAGTGTAACGAAAATGCTAAATGGGTTAGGTTGGGAGTGTCTACAAGAGAGAAGGTTAAACAGACATGTTTAACGTTTTTACCGGAAAGCCAGCTTTTAAGAATCTTTAGAATAGGATTCACAGTCTAACTTATTTCAGTAGACAGGACCACAAACAAAATTAGTTACCTAACAAAAAACTAACGTTTGCAAATTCTCTTTTCTGAAAAGATGAACGAAACAATTTACCTGAGGAAGTTTTGAGCCTTTCCGTCTTCACAAAAATAATTTTTTAAATAAAGTAAAATACTGTCAACACTAACTAAAGATGGAATATAACGTTCTTAAATATATTAAGATTCCAGTAAATAATAATGTACAGTATCTTAAATGCATACGTTTATCGTTTTAATGTAAATGATACAATTGTTATCCAATTATGTCTAAACCTCTGTTTATATAGCAAGGACAAAAGACGGCTGAATTGGGAGGAAGTAGTAGGATTGCTTGGTAGGGTGATATACGGTGGGGACTTTGAAGGCCCCGTGGCCGCTACGGTAGCCGTGAAGGCCTACCATGAACCTCGAAAACTCTTCACTCAGAAATCTAATTGTCCTTTCGTGCTTAAAAATTGATGTTTTCTTTAAATCTATACAAATATCTTGTATATCCTTATTGTTATATTGACATTGCCACATGGATTAGAGCCAAATTGCATTGAATATTATAATAATAAAAAGTAAAACCGTAGCCTTCTGATATTTGATATAGCCCCAAAACTCTAACAATCAAGAAAATAAAATGGAGCGTAAAGTGCTTACAATTGTCGCCGGAAGGTGGTGTAGTTATGGCAGCTAAAAAAATTTAGTTTGTAAAATATCTCTTCAACAGTGCATTATATGGGAAAGTGTATCAAACAAAGGTTGTAGAAAATTAAATTTCCTTCAACAATGCATTATATGGGAAAGTTTATCAAACAAAGGTTGTAGAAAATTAAATTTCCTATGACTCTTACTTCAGTACTGTTTTACATTCATTAAATATTAAAGAAAATATTAAATAAATGGAATATCTCCTTAACAATGCGTTCTACAACACAATGTTTCAAGAAAAAGTTATAAAGAATAACATTATCTATGAAGCTTATGATGAACATCATTTACATTTATTAATATTTAAAATTATTTTCCAAAAACCAAAATATGACAAGAGTAAACATCGACTTCCGGTTGAGAGATTATTACCAAAACCCAATCAGCTCTTCATTATATAGCACTTTTTCTAAATATAAAATTTGGTATTGATACAAATGTAAGTATTTGAATTAGAGCGTCGACAAAATCCTATCACATAGTGACAGACAGACACATAGACATCATCGATAAAATAGTCAAAACGTGTTCAGAGGACCTTAAAACATGTACTTCCGTTGAAATCTCGAAATCGATTTTTTTCATGAAAACAATACTTGCTCTATACTTTGTATAAGGAGAAAGTAAAAAAGAAACCGGGCATATATAGATGCTCGGTTATTTTTCGAAGTCAACAGTCAATACCGTATATGGACACAAGTAATATTCGTTTTTATAGTGATAGTTTTCACCGATTTACTTTTTTTCCTCTCATCAAGTGGAGCGACAGGAGTATCGTCGATATGTACGTCCATCATTCACGCGTTACAATACGCTAAATTCACGACTCGTTGCCGGGAGATGCATCAGGGCGCGTTCGCGTACACGCCTCGCCACCGTAATACGTGGAGGAGCCACTAGTGGGGGGCAGGAAATTAAAAAAAAAATATCCGAACGCCAACTTCATTCAGACGCCCCTTTTTAATTATTCGGTTTTTCACTGCGACGAAATTTAGCAAAAAATCGCGAGATCGTTAAAAAATTTTCCTTCGTTCCGAGCACGGAAAAGTGAATAAATAAATAAAAAACTTTAAGAGGTTGGTGGTCCTTCTGCTTCCCTCCCTCCCGCATTCCTGCAGCGCTCTCTAGTTCTCTTCTCCCTTCCCTTCACCCTACTCCTCCACCGACTCTCCCCCTCCCTCCTTACCTCTTCCCCCCTTATCCCCCTTCTTTTCCTTTTACGAGCGTCTATTGATCCTCACTTGTTTCAGTGAGACGCCGCCCAACCATCGATCGCTAGGTCGATACGTTCGGTCGTTGTCACTGGTGACTCCGCGAGTGAGCGCCAGAGGGGGTTTGTGATGCAAATGTGGGGGGTTGGAGGAGAGACGAGTGAGGAAAGGAGAGAGAGAGAGAGAGAGGGAGGGAGGGTGTCTACAGATAGAATGAGGAGAAAAAGAAAAAGAGATGAAGGAAGGAGAGGCGGAAAAAATGGAATGAAGGGATACAGTAATACATCCCATGAGGGAAGAGACTAATATTTTCGATTTTTGTGCTACTAGGTAAATAGATTACTTCACTTAAGGCTATGGTTAGAGATAAAGGGAAAAGCTCTCCTCTGTCTCTCTCTCTTTTTTCCTCATATATATATATATATATATATGTGTGTGTGTGTGTGTGTGTGTGTGTGTGTGTGTGTGTGTGCCTATATAAATAAATACATACACACATATATCTTATATACACACAAATCATAAATATATAAATATATATCATCAATACTGTTTTGTCCGCAGACGTCCGTGATTATATGTTGTTTTCTACAAGCTTACACTCTTCTACTCTCCGCCGTCTTCTTCAGTTCTTATTAATTCTCCTTTCCTTTCCCATCCTCTTTTGCCTTAATGTCTGTCTCCAATCAAATCTTTGGCCTTTGTCCTCAGGAAACGTCCGACCCAGTTTGGCTTCATCTTTCTATTCATTTGTATTATCGATCTCTTTTCCACTCTGTTTCGCAAACTTCCTTCATTTTTTACTAAATCCGTCAATTTCATTTTCAGTTATACTCTTATCCGTACCAGCATTGCGAAACTTCATATATCCGTGTGATTATTCTGGACAGAATCTGGATCTCCATCTACTCCTGCTTTCCATGTCTTCTTCGTGTCTTGGTGACTCTTTTTCCTTTTCAAGTAGCCTTTCAGCTGAAACCTTTTCCTTCCTCGTTCCCTTTTCCCGTCCAGTTTTCCTACTAACGCATTTTCAATCATGCTCTCTCTCCTACGATAATGCCAAATCCAGTTCGTCTTCCTCTTTCATATAGTCTGTATAACCACTCGCCTTTCTCCTATTCTTCTTAGTGTTTCCTATAGTTTTATTTTATCTGTATATTTTATCTTCAGCATTCATCTCCATGCCCACACTCCGAAACTTTCAAGCATCTTACATCATTCTGTCTGTGTGTCCATGTTTCAGCTCCATAGGGTGACGATGCCGATCACATGGCTCCGCCGTCTTCTTATGCTGCAGACTATCGAAGAATTTAACAGCGGTTGCGAGATGGTATTTCGTTAGTGGCGTGATGGTGGTAAGGTCGTATGGGGCCTCCGTTGGAATGTTCCAAACGCGGGCGAGAATACTTCGAACGCAGAAACCTCCACTACCTCCAGTCTGCTTATGCTGGCTGCGGTAAGCTAAGGAAGCGTACGTCAGCGCGGAGAGAACGACGACCCTATATAAATGTAGCTTCCGGTTTAACCGGATGAGCGGTGAGCGGAGGAACGACGCAAAGAGGATCTTCAGATCCATTGGCTCGGCGGACAGCTTTTTGTGCGTGCTGAGCAAAGTTGAGGCGCCTATCCAGCGTCACTTCCAAATAAGTGATGTTTTCATTCCAGACAGCTTGCTCAGTTCCGACTAAAATACCGTCCAGGTCCGCAGCTGAATAGATGATTGGGTTGATTTAAAGAGGCCATTTGCATAGCAGTCCGGGAGAGTGTATGTGACGCGCTGTAGATTTCTACCGCCACCCTCTTCTTGGTGGAGCGGCATATACGTACGGCGTCGTCTGCGTATATGGCGAGCAGACTTCCGTCCCAGGTCTTGAAGGACGTCCGCGGTGAATGGGTTGTACAGTAAAGGGACCAGAACTGAGATCGACGGGACGCCCGCTGAGTTGTTATGTTGCCTACTGATTCACCTCTCGCCTACGCGCAATGGGTATCTAAGACGAAGTGCAATGCATAGCCGGATAGAAAGAAAGAAGACAAACCTGGTGCCGGCTTTTAGCCTGCTCTTAACGAAGAGCACCAAGGGGGCAAACGACTTAACGACCCTTCCGAAGGACCGACCCGCTGCGATGTCACAACTTCAGGCTAGCTTCAACCATGGATACGGCTCAAGCAACCGCGAAAATTAGCTTCATGCATCTCTGAACCTTTCGTTCAGCATTCAACCTGTGCTTTATAATCCACAAATAGAGCAGAAAAATGAAATACTCCTCGTTTTTATCATTATTTTTGCTTTATATTGACTCAAGAACTTTCTATTCTATTATTTTATCCTCTTGTTCACTCACTATTTAGGATAAATAGCATGTTCTGGAATAATAATGTACCGTGCTTCTTAACTCACAATCAGTCATTTTTAAAAATTTATATAAAAAACTAATGTTAAATTAATATACGCGTCTCTACCTTCATGGAAATATAAACGAAATTACAACAAATTGAGAATTTATTATCGTAAAAGTTATTACAGTTATTTTCTTCTAAAGTGCATAAATGCTTGCCAAAAATCTATTCAAGGGACTTTGATTTTCTCTCTTATTCATTGAGATCTGTTGGCGGGTTATCATGGTGGAGTTGTTGTGTTTTATGTAAAAATCAGTTGTACAAGCGATTCGCGATTGCTTAAGTTGTCGCGATGGATTTATTAGTCTAGCAGGCTTAATTTATTGGGTGATTTTTACAAATGGTGTAGATTCTTCTAAATTGAATTGAATTGAATTAATTTTAATATTTATCAACTGTTTCATTAAATATTAAGTAAAATTTAAAACTTTAAAAAGTGTTAAAATAAAACATGTCATTTCCTAACCTCCGATTTGTCCGAAAAAGTTTCACTATTTATTTCACTCATCGGTCTCCTTTAAGGTATGTTGACGTCTTTCAGAACCCACCAAATTATCTCGAACGGCGGCGATTTCTTCCTTGAGTGCGACCTTCTCACACGCAATTTTGACGCCCTCGCCCTATTAATTACGCCGTTAGGTTCCATGTCTGCTTTCGTCTCCAATCGTTCCGTTTTTTCGGTCTCTTTTGGTATATCATGGCACGAGTCTCTCTCCAAGATCTTTTTTGTTATATTTTTCATTAGGAGTGTGCAAATTTTCTACAGTGGGGAGGGGGGGGGAGTATTCATAGTGGCGATTTTTACATCCGAACTTACTCGACAGATTGTGTAATGTTAAAGAAGTGAGACTCAAGTATAATCGGCGTTTGTAAAGGCAAGAATTCGTCAAAAAAGTTTCATGTTCATTTAACCCGTCAAACTGCTGATTTTCTGATCCATGTTCGTCCTTCAAATCGGCCAATTTAATTTATTTCGCATCCTTCGCTTTTACGTTTACTTTTGTGTTGAGAAGAGCGCACAAAGTTGGCTCTGAAATTTACATTTGTGTAAAAGAGAAGTCAGGATCCGCCCACATGGACAACAGCTGCTGAGGCAGAATGGCGAGGTCCGTACACGTGTACGTCGCACCGGCTTGGGTTATAAACGTAAAACTACCTTTCTTTTATTCGGTGTAATCATTCGCTTCACTCCAATTCGTTTTAGTATTTCCTTGTTTTCCATCCTGCCAATTTTACCTTCACCGATATTTTCCATGACCGCATTTGGAAAATTTTCAAGTATCTATATAAATATACTAGTAGAAGGTGCTTGCATGCTGCAAGCATTTCATCTCACCTTAAAAAACATTAATTTTTTAAAGAGATATTTCATGAAATATTTCTTTAATTCAAAATATTTCTCCTCAGGACCAAATTTCTTTTTTTCCTTATGGAACAATAATGGGGTAAAACAATTGCTAATTTTTGAAATTTTATGAATATTATACGTTTTCCACATTGGGTTAACAATACCTCACATTTATGATAATTTTAAATTTGTAGCACATTTAGAAGTGAAATAACATTCGTCAAATTGTTTAAATTTAAATAATTTTAACGGCCGCAATAAGACTTTCATAGATACATTGAAATGTTTATTCGTTTAAATAGACTAATCTCTAATTAATTTAAAAATTTCAGCTCTCTAACTCGCACCATAGTATCTAAACATTTACCTATTTGTTTAAATTTTATGAATTTTTAACTGCCAAACAAATATCAAAATTTGTATAATCTCTATTTCGTTTTTTTACAGTTTCTATCTCAAAAAATAATTTCAGCTTCGTAGCACATTCGGAAATACATAAACCTTGAAAATTTGTTTAAACAATTGCGAATTTTTAGCGGCCGCATTGTTGCACTTTTTCAAGATTTTCGTTTTTTCTGGTCAATTTTGCACAAAATCCTACCTAAGAAAAAAATTCGAATCTCCAGCTCATCTGGAAGTGCCTAAACATTAGTATCCTCCTCTGTAAGAAACGTCTATATACTAGTAGAAGGTGCTTGCATACTGCAAGCATTTAATCGCATCTTGAAAAAAACATTAATTTTCAGAGAGATATTTCATCATGAGGAATATTTCCCTAATCCTAAAGATTTCTCCTCTGGACAGGTTTTTGTTTTGTCATTATGGAACAATAATGGAGTAAAACAATCACTAATTTTTGCAATTTTCGAAATATTATACTTTTCCCACATTGAGTTAATAATGCCACACATTTCTGCCAAATTTTAAATTTATAGTACAATTAAAAGTCAAATAACATTTATCTAATTCTTTAAATTTAAATAATTTATAACAGCCAAAATAATAACTGTATGGATAAATTGAAATGTTTATTCGTTTACATAAATCAATCTCTAAATAATTTAAAAATTTCAGATCCCTAACTTGCGGCGTAGTTTTTAAGCATCTAACTATTTGTTTAAACTTTAAGAATTTTTAACTGCCAAACAAATTAAAATATAAAAATTTGTATAATCTTTATTTCGTTTTTTTACAAATACTACCTCTAAAAAAATTTTAGCTCCGTAGCACTTTTGGAAATACATAAACCTTGAAAATTTGTTTAAACAATTGCGAATTTTTAGCGTCCGCATTGTTGCACTTTTTCAAGATTTTCGTTTTTTCTAGTCGGTTTCGCACTAAATCCTACCTAAGAAAAAAATTTCGAATCTCCAGCTCATCTGGAAGTGCCTAAACATTAGTATCCTCCTATATGTTATCATTATATATCGACGTTTCTTACAGAGGAGGAGGAGGAAAATCTTGAAAAAGTGCAACAATACGGCCGCTAAAAATTCTCAATTGTTTAAACAAATTTTCAAGGTTTATGTATTTCCAAAAGTGCTACGGAGCTGAGATTTTTTTAGAGGTAGTATTTGTAAAAAAACTAAATGGGGATTATACAAATTTTGATATTTTTATTTGTTTTGATGTTAAAAATTCTTAAAATTTAAACAAATAGATAACGGTTTTTGTACTACTGATTGAGTTAGCAAGCTGAAATTATCATGTTATTTACAGAGTAGTGCATGTGCACAAATAAACCTTTGAATCTTTCCATAAATATATTGCGGCGGCCGTTAAAAATGTTTAAAATTTAAACAATTAGAAAAATATCATTTCACTTCTAGAAGAGCTACAATTTTAAAATCTGGCGGAAATGTGTAGCATTAGTACCCCATTATAGAGAAAGTATAAAATTCTTAAAATTGCAAAGTTTGGGGATTGCTTTAATCTATTATTTTTACATGTGGGAAAAACGAAAATCGCTGCGGAGGTGAAATTTTTTAAATTAAAAAAATATTTGTAATGTTGAATTCTTTGAGAAATTAATGCTTTTTCAAGGTGAGATGATATGCTTGCAGAATGCAAGCACCAATACTAGTATGTTATATCCTCCTCCTCCTCTGTAAGGAACGTCTATATATAATGATCATGATAACGTTACGGCAATGCGTGGCACGCTGGAGGTGCCGAGCTATGAGAAGAACTTTGTATTGCTAAACACAGCTGGCATTGAAACATATTAGATGTTTGTATAATAATGATAGTATTGTATTGTAAAATCTGAAGATAAATAGGGGAGGGAGGAAGAGAGAAGGGGGGAGAGAGAGAGAGGGAGGGAGAGAGAGGAAAAGGGAGGGAGGAAGGGAGGGAGAGAGGAAGGGATGGAGAGAGGATGGGTGGGAGAGAGGAAGGAAGTGAGAGAAAAAGGAAGGGAGGGAGGGAAACAGGAAGGGAGAGAGGGAGGGAGAAAGGGAGGGAAAGAGGAAGGGGGAGAAAGAGAGGAAGGGAGGAAGAGAGGAAAGGAGGGAGACAGAGGGAGAAAAAGAGGGATGGCGAGATAATTTGAATCTCTAACTATTGTATCAGCAAATCAAGAGATCGAAAATTGTGTGTATAAAGAAATTTATTATACTGAACAATGAAGTTCTATCGCGCAGTTACTCTTCGCGGGTAAAGCTAGTGTAAAATGATTTTTTCTGAAGATGATTCTGCTCAATACGAAGCGATACTCCATGCATAGCATTTTTTTAAATTTCTTACGTATACATTCCTTTATTTTCCGCGTCTGTAGGTGTTTATTTCTTCTGAAAGGGGATTTTTCTTTCTCCGGTACATTTTTCATTTCATGTTATGAAGCTTTTGCCGTATTATATGGCTTCACAAAAGTGTTTGCTTGCTAATCTATTAAGATTCAACCTGTTGATCTAATTTTTTGGTATATAGTTGATATTTTTCCTTACTTTTCGGCGTTAAAGAAACAGTCTAACACTGAATGAAACAAGTGAAGAAGATGTTTGATTAAAATTTATTACATAGTATTATGGATAAAATAGTGGATAGGAAATGAATATATTTCCAAAATAGGCTGTGCTCTCACTATGGCTAAAATAATATCTTTGGAGAAAAATTTCGAGTCTTTTTGGCTAACCGAAAAGCTTAATTATGAAATGAATAGAGTTGGTGAAATGAGATCTATTATAGGTTAATGGCAGAGCTGCGTCTGAGCTGACCATGGGGCAAGAGTTTGTGATGCTCCTCCTTATGGAATAATAAACAAAAATTAATGTTAAAATAACATTCGTTATCATGTGAAAACTCGTAGTTAAATTATTTATTTCTTATTTTGATGTTATAAGTTAATGAAATTTTTTGTTTTTTCATAAATATAAAGAGGGACTAGGTGTTGAGGGAAGGAATTCCAGTGAACACTTACCAATAGGAGAGTCACTGGGGTATCCTAGAGACACATTGACATACGTAGATCAGAGCTTTCTCAATTTCGTCCGCACAAGACAGTTTTTGTATTTATAAATTAATATTCACATTTGCAGTGTTTCTTATTGGGTCCTTAACGCACTTAGTAGACTGCGTAGGCATAGCTACATTGTTGTTAGATATATATTAGCGTATTAATCTAACATTTGACACATTGCGCATTAGCACAAGTGCTTAAAAAAAGAAGCATGTCACACGGGATGGATGATTTTGATGTCTATGGAAAAGTTCAGCACACAAGGAACTGCCGGAAGTTAGAAAAGTGACATCGCGACAGGTGACAAATCTCCTCCACGACTGTATGGTAGCGCCATGGGATATGGTTTGATGGGTGAAAGGTTTTTATATCCCGACTACCCTCGCAACCATGACAAGTTTGTTTCATGTCTCCTTATATATTTTTTCTGCCACGAGTTAACCACCCGTGGATTTTGAATGATAGAACTATTTACTCCCATCCTATCTTTTCGGGGTTGTTCTCTTGCGGGGGGGGGGGGGGGGTAGGTAGGGGGAGGAAGGGGAAAGAGAGAGAGATAATGGAGGGGTGAAAAAGTGAAAAATGCCGCCTCAGTCGAATCCGGAGACTTTCGTACACCATTTTTCTCTGTTGACAAAAGTCATTTCCGGAACTCTTTGGACCGTCGGGTTTTTTCTTTTCCTTCTCTCTTAAGCCGATGATGTTCTTCGTGGTTTTTCTTCGGTTTCGCGGCTACGGCTACTCGAGAAACCCGAGATCTTTTACGGTCGACGTGAGTTAATTTCGTCCTTGAGCGATCTTCATTTTGAAGAAACTAATTTGCCGAAACGGGAAAGAATTCTGCGGAAGCGCCTGAATTATCTAAAAGACGAACGCCATTTCACTAATTTTATGAATTTTTTTAAAAAATGTTCTTGAGTGTTTTTTTAAGCTCTTTTATGTAGAAATCTTTTCGGTTTGCCAGGTTCCTGACCCGACTTACTCCTTAATGTGGTCCCTTGATTAGTTTTTATTATTTTATATTAAATTTTGAACGATTATTAAGTTTCGTGGGAACATGGCGATTTTTAACCCCATTTTTACATAAAATGCGTATTACCTCGTTTTTTTCCAACAATTGATCTGTGTCGATGACATATGTAAAAATAATAAAGTCGGATTGACAAACTCCATAATCCATAAAATGGTTGGGGAGACCAGAAGCCCATTTAGGCTAAAAGCAGACTTCATTAGTGGAGAGTCACAAACACTAGATTCTGAAATACATAAAAGAGTCCGCCATCTGCGAATCACCATCTCTGAGGGCTACGTATTAGCGGAAATGTCTCTCTCTTTCGCAGTTGTCGGAGGGACATAGGCGCGTTTCTTTACCGACGTGAGCGCCAATTAACTTCGTTCTGTCCGTCCGTCCGTCTGTGCGCGTGTTCGCTCTCGACTTCCGCCGAACGGATTTTCATGAAATTTTGGTGTTTATGATTTGTGGCCAAAGACAATAATAACAAGTTAGGAAAGTGTGCAGTTGTATCACAAGCAGGCGCGTTTCGTGCGATGGAGTATTTGAAACTAAACGATATACATAATTTGAACGAACGCACATCATGAAACAGCTAAACACCAAGGCCCGGTTATATCATACTGTCTACTGAAAACTTCTTCCTCCCCAAAGTCGATGAATTAATAAACGCATTTCCGTAATTTTAGTATAATGACTAAATACTGCAAAGCGGTATATCAGAAATGATTTCAGGCATATATTAAATTTTTTTTACTGACTTATTTTCTTATCAGTTATAATTAATCAAACAATCGAAAATTATATAAAACGCCTCACTTGAGTTGATATTTACATTTTACGTTCTTTTCTTCGTCGTATATAATACTTTCCTTTCGCTTACAAAATTCTGCATGCACAATTAAAGAAATTAAACGTACTTTCTAAATTATAGTAGATCTTGTTTTCGTTGGCAACAGTTAGGTTTCCACGCATGAATTTCAACTTGAATTAACATCCTCATGTTTGATTTTCTTGATAACGGCTACTCCTACGACAAAAATGACAAAAATGTATAGGAAATGAAATACTCCACTAGTTCTACAAGTTTTATTTGAAAACTATTTTGATATGACCAATATTTTACGAGATATGACGGAAAGTTAATTTTTCGTCACCGGTAAAGTGGTACCCCTGATAGACTTACGTGATTCATTTATGTGATTTTCTTATTGACATTAACTGCAAGTCCTTCATATAAAATTTCATGAAAATCGGCTAGGTAGGGGCGGAGAACGAACATGAGGACGGACGAACAGACAGACCGAAGCTAATAGGCGCTTAAGCTGGAAGCGAAACACGCCTAAAAATGGCGTCAACAGTTTACGTAACCCAATCAGGGATGCCACATTACTGGAAACAAAAAACAGATTTTTTTCCCATATCTCGTAAAATAAAGGTCGTATAGAAAAAGTCTTCAAACAAAATTTGTCTTTCAAATTAAATAATCAAATCAATGAAACAACTCCTATGCCGTAAATTAATAAGTTGTTTCCTTTTTTTTATTTTATATCTTCGCCGTAGATTCCATTTCACTATTAATAAATAAGATCTGCTAAACTTATAAAAAGAGGTCTTCTAATTTCCCTACGTGAGCACAGAATTTTGTAGGCGGGGAAGGAAAGAGCGTTAACGTAATGTTACATATGGTTTTAACCGCCATCTATTTTCTGACGGTGTATCAACTCTTAATGCAAAAACTTCCCTAATTCAAAGATTTTTAATAATTTATATTCGGTGTATTTCTCTTATTACTAGTGAAACCGTTGGAGTATTTCAAGAACAGAGGCGAAGATATTCTCAAACTTTTATATGTCGTTCTGATTGACGTTCCCAAACTACTAATTTGAACTCGAACACCAGAAATTCATGCCAAAAGTCTCTCGTGCTGTACAGAACGGGTAATTTCACCTTTTCCTTAAACCCACGGTACAAAAATCAACGTTTCATAGTACCGACTTTCCTATCTGGGATTTAATTTAATCTCCAGATTAGCACGTTTGGACGTAGTTCGTTTTACTAATCTGGAATCATAAAACATTTCGTACCAATCACCCGTGATCAAAGCGAACCAAACGGATTTTTGTCATTGCATAAAATAGGCGAGTCGTCGCGTACTGCGAACGCGAGTTTTTACTTCGGATCGTAACGAATGCATAATTCTGGCGCAATACATCTTTGCACAAATAGTACTCTGGTCAATTAGCGTCAAAATTGCCATCTGTACAAATGAACCAATTTAGGAAGTTGTGCATATTCTATGCTTTCATAGAAGGAGATTGTTCAGACATAATAGAATAGATAAATAAATTTATATATATATATATATATATATATATATATATATATATATATATATATGGCCTTTCTCTGACAGCTCCAGTTTTCTCTATCAACTGCCTCCTCCCTCCGCCAAGTTGGCACAAACAACTTCACAAGCTCTCCCATCTATCTCTCGGTCTCTTGATGTTTCTTGGAATCCATTCTATGACAATAGACATACTGTTCATTTCTTCTAGCAATATGACCCTCCCACTGCCACTTTTGCGCTTTTGCTCTCCTAATTACGTCACTCCCGTCTTCTTTCTTACCCAGTCGTTCCTTTTGCGGTCTCTTCGGGTGATCCCCAGCATGCATCTCTCCATGCTCCTCTGCATCTCTTCACACTTTTTAATATCCTGTGTTCTTTTATTATAAAAAAATTCCTGTTTTTATATATATATATATATATATATATATATATATATATATATATATATATATATATATATATGGATGGCAACAAGGTGTTGGGATGAGGAAACCCAGTGAACACTCACCAATCGGACGACTTCAGGTTGGCGAGGCCCCGGGGATGTCGAAGCGACACACGTAAAAGAACACTAAAACACAGAAGTTCTCTCTCTGTAGCTGATGAAGGAATAACTCCGAAAGCTTCTACGTTTGTGATGTTTCTGTGTTTTAGTGTTCTTTTACGTGTGTCGCTTCGACATCCCCGGGGCCTCGCCAACCTGAAGTCGTCCGATTGGTGAGTGTTCACTGGGTTTCCTCATCCCAACACCTTGTTGCCATCCATATATCCATTTTACCTTTCCTTTTCCGTAAGCTGTTATATATATATATATATATATATATATATATATATATATATAGCGAAAAGGAGACGATATATTTTTCATAGTTACCGAATTATAATACAATGCATTTTCTAATATACTGTTTTTAATTGTAAAACAAGCGTCCAAACTTCTAGCTAAATTATACCGTTCCAGCTCTGGCCCATATTAAACAACAGCGGCCCTTCTGTAACATCCATCGCTGCAATGCGGCCCTTTTATAACATTCGTCGCTTTAATGCGGCCCGGTCGCCTCTTCGAGTTTGACATCCCTCGCCTATACTATTAGACTCGTCACTTTTTTAGCTTTCGAGTTTCAACGAGGAATCGCACCTCTCCTCATTCATCGCGAAAAGAGACGGGGCGAAACACGGGCACGCGGAGAGAGAGAGAGAGTGAGAGAGAGGAGAGAGAGTGAGAGAGGAGAGAGAGAGAGAGCTTCTCTTCCATGCATCTCGCGAATCGCGTTTTTATTTCTATCCGGATCGAGTCAAGAGTGTATTGGAGGCCGCCGCTTCTGTGATCCGATTGGAATGCACATTTGACACGAGTCATGGAGTTCATCTTTTTGGCGTGCGAGATCGTCCACCTTTGATCCTTCAGGCTTTGACCCTATGATCCTCCATTTCCATATCCTCCATGCCGCTCTCTCTCTCTCCTGAGTTCGGAACGTATCTCGCTTAGGCGAAGATATCTTTTTTAGATGGCTCGGCTGCTGGTAGTAGAAAAAGGGATTTCGCATTCAAATGAGATATGGAATTTGAGTAAGAAATAGGGATTGATTGATGTAGTCTTTATTTGGGGCAAAAGAGAGAGAGAGAGAGAGGATGGGTCTTTCGGGCAGATTGCAGAATATTTTACATACATTAGAATTACCGTCTCCGTTCTTTATGTCAACCTAATGTTTAAAAAAATCTGTGGCCACCATACCTGTAATATTTCTAAAAATTCCAAATAGGTTAAATGATAATAAATATTGGAAGGAACAGCGAGAAAAATTTTAAGACTTGACAAAGAACAGAAATGAACTCAAACGGTAGCCTTCTGTTACTGAGTATAGCCCGAAGCTCCAAGAATTAAGAAAATAAAAAGGAGCACAAAGTGTTTACAATCGTCACCGGTAGGTGGTGTGGCCGTGGCAGCTAAATAATTTAGTTTTTAAAATATCTCTTTAACAATGCATTATATGGGGAAATGTTTCGAACAAATATATTAGAAAATTTACTTTTCTACAAATTTTATTCCAATACGTTATTACATTAATCAAATATCAAAGCAAATATTTAAAAAACGGTTAATCGACAAGAGTAAACACCCACTTCCGTTTGACCGATGTTTACCAAAAACTAATCAGCACATCTCCCTTTAACAAAAATGTTAAATATAAAATTTCATGTTGATCTGATAAATAGTTTATGTTAGAGCACTTACAAATTCCCGGTCATGGACACAGTCACACACAAACAAACACACGCACCCACCCCCACAGACATAATCGAGAAAATAGTCAAAACGTGTTCAGGGGACCTTAAACATCTTTGACATGTTGAAGTCTCGAATTCGATTTTTTTCATGAAAACGATACTTTCTCCATATACTTCGTATATGGAGCAAGTAAAAGGTGTAATTTCCATTCATAAATGACGGGTATGCATGATTAAAATACTTAATTAAAATTTAATCGCTTCCCGTTCTCTCTCACTCTGTTCTCTTCTTCCTCTCTTTCTCTCCCTCTCTCTCGTTTCTTCCCTCTCTCCCCTCAAAAATTAGCATTCTCCCTCGGTGTGGCGGATTTACAAACAGCTCGTTATTTATAAAGAACAGGGGTCGCCAAACCTTTTACTAAAAGGGCCACGTGCGGCTTCATATATCACTGTGCGGGCCACATATGATATTTCGAACGACTGATCGGGCCGTGTATAATTTTCTAAGAACTTGTTTTTTTTTAAATTTAGTTGATTGTGTAATTTGTTATAAGCTTATTTTAATATTTTTATATTCACGTACTCGAAAAATATCGTTTAGATTTCATTTAGCAGTTGAGGTGAGGCGGGCCGAATGAAATCATCGCGCTGGCCGGATATTGCACGCGGGTCCGTGATATGATATATACCCCTGGATCCTATGTCGCCGCTCTGGTGCAATGGAACGCCAACGGAGTAAAGGCGAAGACGGAGGAGCTCCGTGCGTTCCTGCAGGACAAAGGAGCCGTGCTAGCGGCCATCAATGAAACTCACCTGCAGCCCTCGGACATCTGGAAGCTTCCGGGATGGACGATCTACAGGGCCGATCGAGTAGCAGCCCCTGCGGCGCAGCAACACCGCGTCGGCGGAGGTGCTGCTATCCTGGTGCACCACATTATCCAGCATCGTCTGCACCCGATCAAGTCCTTCCCGGGAATGGAGGCAGTTTCTCTGGACATCCGTACCAGCAGGGGATGGGTGAGGATCTCCTCGGCTTACTACCGGCGGACTGCACCGTGGATCTCGGCCAACCTTTCGGAGCTCCTTGGGCCTGGTGATGGCCCTTCCGTGGTCTTGGGGGACCTTAACGCTAAACATGCCAGCTGGCACTCCAGGGTATCCAACCAGCGAGGGGCACTGCTGAAGGACTTCGTCGACGAGGAAGGCCTCAGCGTACTTGCGCCTGCGGAGCCGACCTATCTGCCATCCAACGACGTCCTGGACATCGCAGTGGCGCGTAACCTTGGAGTGTCAGCGAGTATGTACTCGGTCTGTGCCCTTTCTTCGGACCACAACCCGACGCTCCTCCTTCTGGGAGGGCTGCCGATGAAGGTCCCGCCTCGCCAGCGCCGCGACTTCGCCCGAACAGACTGGGAAGGCTTTCGCATCACCATCGCCGAACGCCTGCCGGTCCGGCCTACTCCGCCCACAACTGCGAAGGAAGCGGACGAAATGGTCAACAGCCTCACGTCTGTCGTCCAGGAGGCCATGGAAATGCACATTCCCATGGTTCAGGTCCAACAGACCATCCGGATTGCGCTACCACCAGGCCTGAGGCGTACCATCACCTACCGCAACAGCGTCCGGCGACGATGGCAACGGCACAGGACTCCAGATCTCCGACAGCAGCTGACTGCACTGAACTTCGAGGTCCAGCAGCTGCTTCGCGAGGTCCGAGGCGACGCTTGGGAGAAATACCTCTCCACCGTTTCCCTGGAGGATCACTCCGTGTGGAAGGTCTGCCGCCAGCTTCGAAGCGGCTAACGGCGAGATCCCCTCCTGACTTCAGGAGGCAGGGTTGCTGCAACACCAACCGAAAAGGCGAGAATGCTCGGGGAACATCTACGTGAGGCGTTCAGTCCCAACCCCTCCACTGCTGAGTCGGCGGAGGTCGAGGCAGAGATCGCCGAATCGCTGGCGGGATTGAGCAGGGAACCTATCGACCCGGATTCCCTCCCTTCCTACCTTCCGAAGGACGTCGTCAACGTCATCCGAGGCCTCAACCTCCGAAGGGCACCAGGCGATGACGACATTTCCAACATCGTCATCCGCCAGCTACCTGTCGCCGCTGTCGAGCTCCTTGCCGGCATCTTCACGGGCTGCGCCAGGATCTCGCACTTTCCTTCGCCCTGGAAGCGAGCGCAAGTATTTTGCCTCCCGAAGAAGCCTGGTGCCACGCTAGGTCCTAGTGACCTTCGTCCCATCTCTCTTCTTTCGGGCTTCGGCAAAATATTTGAGAGACTGCTGCTGCCTTCCCTGCAACAACACCTGCATGAGGGACAGCACCTGCCACCGGAACAATTCGGCTTCCGGGAGGGTCACTCCACCACTCACCAACTGACCAGGGTGACGTCCTTCATCACCGACGCCTTTAACAGGAAACACGCAGTCGCTGGTGCCTTCTTCGACATCTCGAAGGCATTTGACCGCGTGTGGCACGAGGGCCTCCTGTTGAAGATGATTCGACTCCGGTTCCCGGTCTGGATTCTTCGTCTCCTCGAATCCTATCTGCGAGACCGGGACTTCAGGGTGAAGTGGCTCCAGGACAGGTCGGAACTTCAGCGGGCACGTACTGGAGTACCGCAAGGATCCGTCCTGGGGCCCATTCTCTTCAACATCTTCACCCACGACGTGCCGCGAGACCAGGGATGGAACCATCTATTGGCCCTGTATGCGGACGATGCGGCGATCCTCTGCCGCTCGTCCCAAAAATACGCAGCGGCTCTGGGTCTGCAGGAGGCCGTGGATGACTTGGTCTCGTGGTACAGTCGGTGGCGGATCGCCGTCAACCCGCGAAAGACGAAGGCTATCGTCTTTCATCCAGGGTTGGGCGCTCCGCCCGGAGTCGACTTGTTGGTGGTGGGGGATATCATCCCCTGGGAGACGGAGGTGACCTACCTCGGGGTCCAGCTCGACAGGAAGCTGCTCTGGAGGTCACACGTCGAGAAGACGCGACAGAAGGGATTTGCTGCCCTTAGGAGGATTCGCCCCCTCCTGACATCGAGGAGCCTGTCGGCGGACACCAAGCGGAGACTCTACCTCTCCTGCGTCCTGCCGACGATGACTTACGCCTCACCTGTGTGGTCCGGTGCATCCGGGACGACGCTCAACCGCCTCCAGGTGGTACAAAATTCGGCGCTCCGGTCGGTGCTCGGCTGCTCGCGATCAGATGGCAACGACCGGATTCACCGCCTCTCAGCCGTGGAGCCCCTTGATGTCCTGGTGCCCTCCGTAGCAAGGGCATACTTCGAGAAGGCGGCTTACTCAGCCTACGACGAGGTCAGCCAGCTAGGGTCCATCCAGGTCCAGTGGTGGGATCGCCACAAACGTCCCATCGCCAGTCTGGATACCCTAGAATCCCTACCGCCGAACAAACGTCCTCGGCTGGATAGGGACATTGTGTAGCAAGGGCTACAACAAACTACAGATTTTAAGCAACGAGTGAAGATCACAAAAGGGCATATTTAAGCACCAAGCGGGAAATGTGATATATCTGACAGCACGAAGCAGTCAGAAACGACAATTACTGTGCCGGTGGCGCATATTGTTAAGAGTGATCGAGTGACAGACATAGTTTATTATTTATATGGATTTAATTCGCTTGGCTATAGTTAGTAAATTAGTTTTTATAATGACATGCAGCTGTTGTGATTTAAACAAATGAAACTCAAGATGGTAAAACAATGTAATTTTTATGCACATATTCTTGCCCCTGTGTAAATAGCAACCAACTTAACTTACTGTCATGTAAATCTGTTCATAGAGAACAAACAAGTGTATGATTTTTTTTCTTGATGAAGAAGCCATGCTGTATATCGGACGACACCGTATCTATGTCCTGTAAAATTCATGGGACTAAATAATAACCTTAAGTCCTCGATTGTAAATATTTCTGCATCGGCATTCTTATCATTGAGAAATAACGTTACGTGACTTGTCATTGAGGAACGCTGTTTTGTAGCTGAAATGCGCACCTGGTTTTTTTAGTAGCTTTATTGGAATGGGAATTATCTTGATCGTTCATTCGCGACATAATTTCCTTAATCTTACAAGGATCAAGATGCCGGAAATTCGGAGGTTAGTGCATCACACTCGCATGTAGAAGTTGGAGAAAAAAGTCCAAAATTCGACTTATAGAGGTACGAAGAATAAAAAATTTCCATTATATATCATTGACGGTACTTTCTTATGATCGATGATAACGGGTGAATAAGAGATCCGCAATGTGTTCCATTAAAAGAATGATAATCCGTTTCACCAGAGAAAATGCTCAGTGACTGGTTTCCAATCTGGATGCAGTAGATGTGTGTTAGGGGAGCCGCAAATTGCGTTTACGAATAAATAAATCAACGATTTGTAATCTTTGGTAAGTCTCTTGAGCAATAATCTTTGCTTTAATAAATTGATAACGATGTAGTACCAATAAATTAGTATGTCCATACCCGTATGCATAAAAATATGTAAACTTCTTTTCATTGTATGGAAAAGTGCCGCAAAATACCATTTTCCTTTTGAAAGGGTGCCGCTCCTTAAAATAATTATCGGGAACAGCAGGTCCATGATGACCTACTCTTCTACGATAAAATCTATTAAGTTTGTCTATTCACGTACGTCGGTCACACATTTGGCCAGTTGCGCGGATCGCGTTCGACCGGAGGAAGTCAGCAATCGTTGCGTGATGGCAGTGTCCAGTAAACTAAACATCCGAGTGTGTGAGTGTAAATAGAGAGAGGATGAGAGAGAAGAAGAAGATGATGATTTGATCGACTGCTAGGTCTCAATTTTTGTCGCGGTCTCTTGATTTACGCGGATTTCGGCGCGGTCGTAAATCTAAATTATCATTCGGAAAACATGCATTGCCCGGATCTATCTTTATAGCACGCTTGCCCTTTTTCCCCGTCGTTGTGGACTTCATATCTCGCCGGATTTACGGTGTTTGGGTGCGGTGAGAGTGCTGAAAGCACCCGAAGTTTTCAAGTAAATATGACAGATCATAAAAAAATGGAAAATCGACACAAAAGGTTCAGTGGAATAGTTTTTTATTCGATACAATTGTGAATAATATCATAATTTTTTCCAAGCACATTAAACGTTCAAAATGAAAGCGGTTTTTTTGAGAGATTTCACAACCGTTCCGAAGCATTTAATGTGTGATACAGATAGTTCGAGTGCCCGTCCTTAACGGCTAGACAAGGATATTTGAAAATGGGGGATGAAAATGAATGCTTATGGAATCAGATACTGCAAATTACACGCGTTTCCATGATTTATTTACAGCTGCTCCAAGTGTATTATGTGTACAGTCAAAAAAGGGTTTAAACTTTTATGAATTCAATTCACTCTTCATATTAAAGTCTACGTCGTTTCATCGACTCGCATCCCGAGAATAAAGGCTTTGTCCAATCATTTTTGCACTCTTAACTAAGGTATTTTACCGTAGTTTCCATGAATTCATACTTCGAATCATTGAGCGTTATTTTTTCAATAGTTAACAAGGCATGCCGGGAACACTTCCACACGAAACGCGTTATCAACATTGCCACGGCGAAAGATATCGAGGTGAAACTATCCCAGTCACTTGTCCATCCCCTTCGCATGTCTTCCACCCCACCACCAAATGGCTTCGGACGCCCTCTATCGCCAAGAGACAAAAGATTTTTAAAACACTTCCACTCCTTTCCGCCAGGAGATGGTGCATCACGATACTTCAGTCGTTCAATTAAAACCCCTGCCGTTTATTTTTTTAAAGGCTGTCACCGAAAAATCCTTACCAGGCTTTGCGCACGAAACACGCCAGGGGGGAGAGATGGTAGAACACGTACATTACCGAAGGTTGGGTCGAGAGGAGGGAGAGAGAGAGTAAAAGGGGGTTTGTTTGGATTAAGCTTTGTCATTTGCGGCGTTGCCAATCTTCCGTGTCCTTTTAAACGGATCGATGCCAGCAATGAGAGTCGGATGTGTGTAACAGCAACGGGGTGAGCGGAGGGCGGAGAGAAGGCAATTGGTCGGGAACACGTCGAGGGAGGCTTCTGCACCTTCATCTGTTTTGAACCCCCTTTTGAAAACGTTGTTGTCGTACTTATTTATTCCGCAGCGATTTCGCGAGAGGGCTGGACTAGTCTCAGTGGCCATGGCGACCGCTCGAACGGCATTATTTGCATGTAAACGGTCAATACCCGCGAGGATGTAAACTTTAAAAATATATATACTTTTCTCGCGTGTTTACAGGAATATTTTAAAAACATTTTCCGCCATTTTCGATCACGTCAAAAGTGTTATGTAAATTATCGCTATGAAAGAAGAGCGATTTTATTTTCTAAACTGGAAATCCCTAGCGCGTTTTATTTATTTTTTCACTTCGCCGCGTTATGGCATTTTCGCGATATAGAGAGAAATTTCGGTACGACCGCGAAGCGACCTACTTCGATTGTCGCAGGACGAATAAAAAGGGAGGATGTGATTCACCACACACGAGGCGGAGCTGCCTCGAATGTCCTATGCCATCCGGTCGTTCGTGAAGCGGACGTGGAAATGCTTGGGAGAGAGAAAGAGAGGGATACGTTCAGCGCTTGGAGTAAGTCGGTGGACTTGGGTGTGTGTTCGACAAGTGTCCGCAGCATGCGTCGATCGATATGACCCCCAACGTTGTATCTGTGTGTGTGTGTATATATATATATATATATATATATATATATATATATGTATGTATACACACATACAACATTTAAAGTCATACAGGAAAGTCGGCAGCATAATACATTTTAATTGAACTGAAGCAATAAGCAAAAAATATTCTAGGAGATTTCTCAATCTTTGAATTATTAGTGGGATCAATTTTGTACGCCATGAATACCATTTAACAACTTATAACAATATTTCGGGTCCCACGAGGCTGATATTTCTTGGCTGAAAAAGCTAAAACAAAATTGAATTTAAAATAATTTGCAACATTAAAAACGTTTATTTTATGAACCTAGGATCACTTGGTAACAAGTTTGGTAATAATAAAGGTCTTTAAAATATCGTTAAAAATCATAAATATTGCTTTTAAAAAATATATTATTACTTTTATATGGTATAAAACAAGAGGAAAACATGAGCCCCCATCTGGTGAACATATCATTTTGTCGTATAAACCATCAAAAATTTCTTAACATAAGCTAATTGAATGATGAAAAGGCAATCATACAAAGACAAAAAATAATAAATATTGCATTGTTAAGCTTATCCCTACATTTTATGGCAACTGGACGTGGGGTGCAAAATGGACTCTGCCTGTTAATATGTATTACTGTTTTCGTCCGGCAATTCAAGAGTTAAACTTATCACTTAAAACTTATACTTAGGAATCGGCGTCTGCCGTGAAAAAAACAATCCACACTTTTTCTATCTTTCAATATTTTTATTAATCTTTTCTGTTTTTTTAACGGTTATACATATATAAAGTCCCAACAATATGGAATCATGGAATACTCGAGGTTTTTATGCGAATGTTACGAACTTATAAGATGAAGCATTCGTCACCAACACCACCGTGTATTTTTTTGAAGGTGAATTGAACAGGTTAGTTTATGATACTTAACATACTCCTACAGCTACAATAAGGCTTACTAAACCACATGAGCATTTCACCTACAAAGTATTCCTCATCAGTGGCTGTTCTAAGAAGCTTGCCGCTGAGGATGACTACTTAGTGGCTGAAATCCACGTACGGTTTACACAATCGTTTTATGCCTATATATCAGGCATGTCAAACTCGAAAAGGCATCAGGGACGCATTAAAGCGATGGATTTTATAGAAGGGCCGCATTAGTGGAACAATTCTTTAATGAGGACGAGAGTTGAAAAAAACAGACTTTATCTAGAAAATTAAATGTTCTTTTGTCATTAAAAACCATAATTTAGAAAACACGTTCTATTATTACTTAAAAAATTATGAAAAAATATTCTCTGTTCTCCTCTTTTCATAAAATTTATGTAAAATTTCATAAAATAAAACATTTATGTAAAATCAAGAACGATTTAGTTAAGAATTAAATTAGCATTTGGGCCACAGTAAGACATAGTAAGGGCTGCCAGTTGGCATGCCTGTTTTATATATATATATATATATATATATATATATATATATATATATATATATATATATATATATAAAATATGTGAGTCCTCATTATCATTTTTCATCACACGATGACATTGTTCTATACATGAAGCTTTCCATATACAGCCATAAAAGAAATTTTGACGGGGATTCTCCCCGAAATAAGCCATCAATTTTGAAACCGCAGCAAAGTGTAACACGATTAATATTTCGTATTCACATGGATATGATTTATGTTTTTTTTGCATCAGTTTCTTCTTTATCATTAAAAAAAGAACTGCTTCCACGAGCGAGGCATGTTTCTCCCTTTTCCCCTCCTCCCTCCCTCTTCACTCCTGTTCGTTCCTCTCCAGTGCTGCCCTCTCGGCGGCTATTCTCGCGTGATCAGCTGCTATCTTCTCCCAGCGCGCAAGGTGCAAGACCTTAGCCGCTGCGACAGCTGGCGTGTCCGTCACAGATGGGGCTACTTTGGAGAGTATGGGATGGAAGCCTTGCTTGTCCGCCACGTAGTCCACGGTGCGGACCTGGTTCCTCGGATCCACGTACGAGAACGATCCTGCGGGCGAATGGAAAAAGGGAATGAAAAGGATTTATAGTGCGTGCGAGATGGGAGCCGACGCGTCGCCATCGGGGATACTTTTTTATATTTGTTCGTCATATCGGGTATTGAGAAAGGGAGTCGGGTTCGCATTCTTTTTGTAGGAGATGGACTTTAGCTCCCTTCTGTCGTTTTATTGTTTTTAGCGACCTTGATTTTTAACTAGACAAATTGGCGTAATTTCGCTGCCAGAATAGAAAATTACGGGTGCTAAAATTAAACAAGTTAGGAAAGTGCACAAAGTACCACAAAGGGGCGCGTTCCGTGCAACAGAGTATTTGAAGGAAATGATTATATAAACGTTTTTAAACTTGAGATTGTTTATTTATGTTAGCAACAATGATGAAGTAACCATGCAAGAATTTTTATAAGTTCAACTCGAATTAATATTTTCTTGTTTGATTTTCTTGATAAGGGCTATTGCAACGATAAAAATGTATTGGAAAATAAATATTCTACTAGTTCTACAAGATTTATTTGAAAACTATACCTATTGATGTGACCAATATTTTATGAGATATGACAGAAAGTTCTTTTTTTTCACCAGTAAAGTGGTGCCCCTGACTGGCTTACTCGATTCATTTATGTGATTTTCGTACTGTCTTTGGCTGTTAAGTTCATAATATCAAATTCCGTTCGGTAGAAGCCGAGAACGAACATGCGGACGGACGGACGGACAGACCGAAGCTAATAAGCGCTCATGTTTAAAACGATCACTGCTCTAGCCGATTGGGAATAGTTCAGCCTCAAAACTCATAGTGGGCGACAGGGCAGTCAACGTTTCGCGACCACAGAAAAAGCCAAGTTCGGATTCGATTCGTTTTCGCCTGTTCTGCCTATATCAGTGTGGCCATTCTGAATTTCGTGTTGACAAAAAGAGGCCCTCTTGGGTTCATTGACGCTTGGGGAGCTTGGAACAAACTTTGTGCATTCAGGATTTCGTGCGAGAGGATGGATACGAAATTTTATTCATCCTGTGGTATTTTTTGCGGAATAATTTACTTTTCTCGTGATCATGAAAATTGAGGCTTTGATGATTTCACGATTGTCATTGTGAGGATTCCCATCTTCCTAATTCGCTTTTTTAGGACAACATTTTCAGATAGGTAATGTGAATGAGTTGGCGCATAGGCAACAGTAGTTTTCAACCGTAGGCCCGTAATCAGAACAGGAACTCTAGGAGATGTTTTTAGGCTGGTTTCCAAAGGAAACATAACCTTATGGAATGGTCCTGTCTGTGTGTATGTATGTGTGTATATGTGTGTGTGTCCCCTACTAACAACTTTCGCATCAATGGACCGATTTTCATGAAACTTGGTATGAGGCTCATGCTGCCAGGGCCCACCTCCGCGATATATTTTATTTGGCAAAGATTAAAGTCCTGGGTTCGATTCCAGGAACTTTTTATCCCTATTAAAAATTCTTAAATTTTAAACAAATAGATAAATGTTTAGGTACTACGGGATAAGTTAGGAAGCTGAAATTTTCAAATTATTTACAGAGTAGTGAATTTGTGCAAATAAACATTTCAATTTTACCATATCTGAGTTGCGGCGGCCGTTAAAAATTATTTAAATTTAAACAATTAGAAAAATATTATTTTATTTCTAGAACTGCAACAACTTAAAAATTTGGCTAAAATGTGTAGCATTAGAACCTTATAATGAAGAAAGTGTAAAATTTTTAAAATTGCGACATTTGGAGATTGTTTTAAACTATTATTTTTACATGTGAGAAAAACGAAAATCGCTGCGGAGGTGAAATATTTAGAATTAAAAATATATGTGTAATGATGAAAGATGAATAATGAATGTTTTTTATGTTGAGATGAAATGCTTGCAGTATGCAAGCACCAACTACTTGTACTAATATACTTCTAAAGCTGGGCACTGCTCTAGGAGTCAAAATGGCGACCATCCATGACTGGAGCAAAGTTGTACCTTTTGTAAACATATCTACACGTTGCCCTGCAATTCACCTAATTGGTGGGTGGCAGGGGGTGCAATGCACCAAAACCTACCTAAAGACTGTATATCGCAGGTTTAAATTTTTTATTGTGATCTCGTATTGTCCTCAGAAAGAAAGAGCCTAGATATATTCAGTCTCGTACGCTGTACCAGTCCAGACTTACTGATATGCACGTCGGTAATATGTTACGGATAGCTATTTCTGAGCGACAGCCTGACCTGCAGCAGATTATTCGGAATACTTCTCAGTTCCGCCAGTCATATTGATTTTTATCATTCCTGCGAATGCATTAATGCTGAAATAAATACGTGTGTATTGATAGTTTTTTCATTCTTCGCAATTTTAAAAGTTTTACATGTGGCCCTCGGAAAAAAAAATGAGTGCAGTTTCTGAAAGCTCCCCACTCTCATTTATCTTCATTGTCAGAGCTCAAGTTAGATCGTGCATTGCAGTAAATTGATATGTCATATCAGACAATTCCTGTCTTAAAGGTAGCTCTTACAATAGGCTATAACTTATGATAAAATATAGATAGTTTACGCAAAAACTAAAAGAATTCTATTGCCTTTGTTGGAGAGATGCAATGTGCATTCGCACTCTAGATAATGAAGAAGACGCATTCTCCCTGGAGAATGATTTTTTTGAAAGTGAAGATGCTGACCTACTTCGAGGCGCTTCCATACTCAAATTGCACGAGAGAAATTATACGAAAATTAACTGTCAAAAAAGCGACAGCGACATCTATCGCGCCGTAATTTTTGACACTCGTCGTCGCAACTGAGATGAAAAAATAAAATATGGCGACGCAGCTCGAATAGTGTTTTGTGATAGAAATATTTCTCCGCTCCTCACGAGGTATCGTGACACTTCTTTTTCTTGAAAGATGTCCGCCGCTTCCGATATATCGCCGTCGAATGATTCCGTGACGAACAGCTTTTGCGGCAGAGCGACAGAGAGGCCGGAAATCGAATCTTTTGTATTTTTTCGTCGAACGCATGTGACAGTCATTTTTTTACGTTGCGTTTCTTATGAACATGGCTCGAAATTTAGCGAAAAGGTTGTACCAAATTAACGGTATCGGTAATTCGTATGGTCATACGATGACTGATCAAAAAATGGAATTATTATGTGCACCTTATAGATAAAGTCAAATTGACAAACATTGTCTCTTCATTAGCCATAAATAGATCAGGAAACTCGTGAATCGCATTTCGGATTCAAAGCAGCCGTCATCAGCGCTCACCCGCCCATAGTGGAATCTATTAGTGATATTGAATCGCTACAGATGGTGGCTGCTCTGTAGCCAAAATACACATTTGGTTTTTCCGACATTTTTTTGTTACAGGCTTAGTTTGTCAATGCATTAGCTGTTCAAAACGTGCGTATTTCTGTAACAACAGAGTCGTCATCAATTGCAGCTTTGAGACCGTCGTCTCTAAACGCGGCAGGATGAAAGTGAGAGAGAATCCCTCAACGTAAAAAATAAGTTGTTTTCGCCCTCTCCATTTTTTAAGATAGGGGTCAGGACAGCCAACTTTCTGGAGACAAAAAAAATCGCGATACGCGACAAATGCGTGGTAATGGGAATACATTCCTTTGGGAAGGCGATTGCGCGACGAGCGCGTGAATTCTTCGCGAGTCGCGTTTACTTTTTGTGTTCGAGACGACAATCGACGGAAAACGATGCGCTCGGAAACGCCAGGCAATGAAATCGAAAACATCGGCCGGTATGGGAGGCGATTTCGACAATGGCGGCAGAGAAGAACCTTCGCTGATTGTGAGTGTAACTGGATGTTCGAGTATGTACTCGGGTCGATTTTCGTGATATCGGGAATTCGTCACCGTCCAGTTAAAATGAATCTATGCATACATAAATACCTACGTATGTGGGCGGCATGATATACGTATTTTTAGCGCTTTTCTTTCGTTAAACGCGCTTATAATTCCCGTTGGCGTCTGTCTGTCCGTATGCGCAGTTGTTTAAGTCGAAATTGTGACGAAACCGTGAACGCAGTGAAGTTTTGAAAAAAAATATATATATATATATACAGGGAATGATTATACAGACTATCAGAAAAAGGAAGGCTAACTGGGTTGGACATTACCTGAGGAGAGAGAGTATGGTTAAAGGCGTGTTAGAAGGAAAACTAGATGGGAAAAGGGAAAGAGGTAGGAAAAGGTTTCAGATGATAGACGATTTGAAAGGGAAAGAGAGTTATCAAGATATGAAGAGGACAGCGGAAAATAGGAGTATATGGAGAACCAGGTTTAACCAAGAATAATCACGGACCTGTCTACGGACAGACTACCTATGATGATGATATACAGGGGGCTCATTAAACTATTTTTAAATGTCTCTGAAGGTATAAAAGTTGGGAAACTGAAGTCATGAGCACACATTTTCACGTTAATGCCACATATCCTTGAAAAGTTTGAGTTTTGAAAATTTTACAAAGGCGGGTATGGAGCAGTTCAAAGAGTTAGTACAAAATCGATTGCGTTCGAAACGTGCAATTTTGGAAGTGCGGTATAACCACACAAAATAAAAAAACGCGCTAATTCTATCAATGTTCATGGACAACACTCTACTTATTATTTTTATTTATGTATTTAAGTTTTGAATACGAATTGGAAAAAATATCTGCTACGATATTCGGGTTATAGACATTCGAGTTATGGAGGTTTTGACCGTTTCTATGAGCTGACGTTGGCTTAGCGTGTCTCGGTATCAATGCTGATTCGAATACTACTCCTAAGTCAGGGTTGGGCAATCATTTCACGAGAATGGCCGCATTAGCAGTTGCGGGTGGTTAGGCACTAAAAGATGCTAGTGCTTAGGAGGGACGAATAAGTGTTCACATCGAAAGTTACTTCAGACAAAGAGAAGGATCCTATAAGGGAAAATCATAAAAGAATGATATTTAGCCCCGTAACTTGATTAGGAAAGGCTTTTTCGGCAATTATTTTAAACAACAAGTACGAAATTGGTTTTATTATCATCATCATCATGATGTAATTTGACTGTGCTATGTCATAGACAGCCGTTCCGAGCTGGATAATCCGCCTCATGCGGCTTTAATGTGTTGCGAACTGTTTGTCTGTTGCATATTAGTACCTACGTGTCTAACCGTTTACCTAGAAGGTGTGTGTTAAAATTAGAATAGCGTAGTACCCGCTAGTAGGGTAATTATAAGCATGAATGGGATTGTAATGGGTATTTGTATTGCGTTGCACAGTTACTTTTCGTAATGCCATCGCCGTCCGTATAGAACGCTCTCGCGGATCTGATTTGGCCCCCGGACCGCAGTTTGCCCACCCCTGTGCTAAGGTCACGGTCGTTTGTGCTCGCTTTTGTTTTCATCGATATGTTCAATCTAAAAGACAGTATACCTACACACATATTCATACACATACATAAAACATCCTGTTTTATCTTCCATTTTCAATTAATTATCGAGTAAATTGAAATTGATGTCGTCAGTTTGACTTGCATACTCGATGCGTACAATCTCCAAGATTGTCGCTGCCGTCGTTTTCTTTTCGAAACGTCTTACCATTTTTCCTTTTTCTCCAAAGCACTCTCGAGTTAATTTAATTCGCCACTCCCACTGTCAAAGATATATTGCGAAACTTCCTCGGAGTCAGCTCGGAGGAGTCCTTAAACTTACCTTCGGCTCTCGAAGAACGGGAGGATTTATTGGGTTAATAAGCTGAAGTATCGGAAACCGATGGCCTCTCGAATTGACGACGGGAGCCCTTTTTAGGTCCTCCTGAATATCAAATCCGACGAAAGCTTTCGAACGGGAATCGATTTAATTTGGTCTTTGTTTTTTTTCGCGTTTCGTGAATTTTTCTGAGGTATGCGAAATGATTGGTTGGAAACGATTTTTCCCCGAATTCTGATGGTGAGTTAAACGGTTTTTGAAACACTGAGAAATTATTACGTGAAGTAGAAGTCGCGTCATCTCTTAGACTGATGGTTGGTGCTTGATAGGATGAAGGTGTCGAGTCCGATAACTGGTACGCGGTTATTAGAACCGGATGCGTATCTCTGTTACAAGGCAGCTTTCCTCAGCACTGATACGCCTCGGGTGTCCTGGTGTCCGATTTTGGACCGGACCGTCCCGGTTTTTGGAAAGTTTGTCCGGCGAAAAATTAAAGTTAGAATCGGAAACGTATAAGCATTGCAATGCAGTTTCCTCTCCCTGTGACCTTTCGTCCGGTTTTTAGCAAGGTCAGCTTGGCAACCGTAGGTTCTTGTTCAGTGAATCACCACCAAAGAATTCACAGCCATGATTACGAAGACGTTCATGGACGCTGACGTGATGGGAAAAATCATCTTTGATATTTTCCCTGCCTCTTAAAGAATCTTTACGCATCGTCTAACTACCACTGATGCAGGCATGTCAGTGTGGAGTGGCTTGAGGAGAAAATGACAAAAGCCAAAGCGTTTGAGGTCTAAGGGCTTAGAATAACAAAGGAAGAGTAATAATTGCTTTTAAAGAATCTTCATCGTTCACGATTCGAACGCTACGAAAATCGCCAAATAAATTATTAAATCTCTTACCTTCGCAAATTGCTGTTGGAGTTTTATTTTTAGGCAATTGATTCAAGAACAAGCACTTAAAAAATACTTGTCTCAGGTTCAATTACAACTGAAGACGGCTGCTTTGTAACCGTAATGCGCATCATTTATAACCTTGCTGTGTCTGTTGGAGATGCCTAATTGTAAGACAAATATTATTTTAAGTGCTTGTTCTTGTAATTTTCAGCCATAACACGAGCTCGATAATTCCCTGTTGAATTTAAACAATTGATTCAACAGGAAATCTCTTCCATGTCAAGGGAGACAGATTTTGTTTTCGTTTTTCTTCGACCGATTTGTTTCTCTTAGGTGCAAACGCGAGCCGCGAGCTGGCGAAAAAACATTCAACGTAGAGAATAATTGCTGGTGTTTTTTATTCGATTTTCAAAAACTAAATTCTCTTAAATATCGCCGTAAACACAATATTCGATCCGGGTTTCAGTTCAACAAAATCTCGAGTTCCAAACAGTCTCTTTATCTATATAAGCGATAACTTGGACGGCGAATGATTAAGATGTTTGCGCTGTCACAGGCAATGTCCTCTTCCTCATTTTCCTGCTTAGATCAATAAAGGTGCGAAAGGAGGGTTCGCCCTCCCTTTTTATCTATACGGATTCGAGATAAAAGAGCTCCTCTTCGATGAAGTCATCAGCTCCCTCGATTACCCAAGCGGTTGCATAATATCACGTAATAGTCCTTCGAGCGTCAACCTTCGTCGACTGGACGACACGCGAATTAGAAAATATTGACAGTCCAAAGACTGGAAGGAAACTTCAGGAGACCATGTTAAAGTCCCAAAGGTCGTGCAGAAGTTTTGAATGATTTAAACACGTAAGATGCCTTTGCTAAAGGAAGAATTGGAAGCATGTTATCTTAAATATTTGAAGGGTTCTGGTTTTCCTCTCCCTTCGGGGAGGGAAGAACCCCCGCCGTTTGAGTGTACATTCTCGATTTAGTTGTAATTATGACTTATAGTTCCGGAGATAAAAATTCGAGAATTGCCCAATCTTTCGATACATTATTGTACCTACATCCTATAAATAACGCCTTTTAAATCTCTGTGTATTCCATTAATGGTGTATACTTTGCCTTCTTGTTCATCTTTCATGAAAACGCGATAAAAATCAACGTGACCCTAAATTGTTCTGAACCCCGTCGGCAATATTTTATATTTTATTCACAAGGCGCATTACATTACACTGTAGTGCGACTTATGAATTTAAGGAAACCGACTTAAAATGAAATGTAGTGTTATCCTTAGAGAGAATTGTCTTTATTTTTTCAACAATGCGACTCTAACGATTCTGCCGAAACAACGACGTTATTCGAAAAGACTGGAAGATTCTGCATAAGCGCTTAGGTCTGAAAATAGTCTTGCGTCACTGAATGACAAGGTCATTGAAGCAATTATACGAACTTCCCGGAGTGATTGTGGTGGTTTAAGGAGAGAAAATGTCGCAAATCTATTAAGTTACTCCATCTGAATGTGATAATTAACGTTTTCAAACCCTTACTCCATTCTCGAAACATTCAAGCTCGTTTAAACAAAGCAACAGTCTTCTCGATAAAGTTGCTTCCTCAATGACAGCACATCTGGATAACTAATATTAATACAGTCGAATTTCAATAACTCGGACCCTGTAACACCACATGACTTTCTCCATATCTGTAATATTTCTAAAAATTCCAAATAGGTTACATAATAATAAATATTTTAAGAAACGGCGAGAAAATTTTAGACTACAAATAATAGAAATATACGCAAACCATAGCCTTCTGATATTGGATATATAAGTAAAGAAAAGGGAGCGTTACTAAGACGTACGTAACTGAGCTTCAATTGTTAACAATAGTCGTCGGTAGGTGGCGTGGTGGTGGCAGCTAAAAATATAACATATCTCTTAAACAATGCATTATATGGAAAAATGTTTCAAACAAAGATGGTAGAAACTTAAATTTTCTACAACTTTTATTCCAGTATAATTTTATACTTATCAAATATTAAAGGAAATGTTTCAAAATAACGGATAAGTGACAAGAGTAAACACCCACTTTCGGTTGACCGATTTTTACCAAAAACTATTCAGTTCTTTAAACTTTTATAAAAACGTAAAATATAAAATTTTGTGATGATATGATTAGTAGTTTTTGAGTTAGAACACCCACAAAAAAGCTATCACATACACACACAGACATCATCGATAAAATGGTCAAAATGTGTTCAGGAGACCTCAAAACGTGTATTTCCGTTGAAATCTCGAAGTCGATTTTTTTCATGAAAACAATACTTTCCCCTATAATACGTATGGAGAAAGTAAAAATGAAGATCTATTGCTCAAACTATCGATATGACGAACCTTTTCTCTCCTATATACAAACATACATATGTACACATTCATTTTTATATATTATGTTTTATGGTCGCCATTTTGTTCAAGATGGCCGATACAATGATCTGTCTATTCGACTTTTATGTAGTGCTAGAAGCTATTTAAAGTTTGTTCCATGAAAATCCGTTGAGTTTATCCAGAGAAAAGGGTGTTTCATGACCGCCATTTTGTTTCAAGATGGCGGACAAATTTTTTAATAGCCCGATGTAAACTACCAGGCCATACAGTAAACACTATGCAAATTTCGTTTTGATCTGTTCAGCCGTTTTCAAGTGATGCCCGAACAAACAGAATCACAGGTAGACAGAAAGAATTAGTTTTATTTATATAAATTAATTTAAAAATTTAATTCTTTATCTATAACCATTTTCTCAGAATCCTAATTTGAAAATTTTGAAGGCACCCTCTGCCGCCCACCTATTTCTCTAAAACATTCTTTGGCAAAGAAATAAATGCCATCATTGGTCCTATATTACCTGCAAATTTCAGTCATATCTTGTTTACTTGCTATTTCAATTTAATTGATCGCACAGACGGACAGACAAACAGAGCAAAAACATAAGAGCGTTTATAAAATAGCGCGGGCAAAAAATAAATATGGCAATTTAAATGAGTAAATTTGACATATGTAACGTGTATAATTTTTGTTACTCGATAGAAACACCAAAGGGCAAAGTAACTTTTGTGATACTCCGCGGATCTTCCGCTGTTTCATCACCGGGTCGAAAATTAATAGCGAGATTTTTGAAGTTGCGAGCACGCACAAAGTTCCGTCGCTTCGCCGTAGCAGAGAATTTTTTAAAAAAAGCGATCGTCCGACTATGAAACGAGTCATTTTCTTTCGAACGAACGAACGTATTACAAAACACGAGGAGCCCTCGACCGAGTCATCGCCACTATTTCGGGTTGCAAGGGCGCCTGCCCTCGCGGTCCCTCTTCGTTTGACCCTATGCACACTCGCGCACGTCTGAATCACCGTCTCGCCCATTGATTTTCCCCCTCGCTCTCTTACCCCCTCCCTCCCTCCCGCCAACCCCATCTCTCCATCTGTGCCTCCCATTTTTCTCCCAACTCCAATTCTCCCCTCCAACCCACGCTCCGCACACTGTCTACGATACAATCCTCCCTTTCTCTCTCTGCCTTCGCCGCGTTGTGCGACGGACAATGAAACCTCTCACGCCTTGTAATGGAGACGCGCTGACGTTTCCAAAGTGATTCGCGTACGTTCGGCTTGATGATCAAAAACCCTTCGCTACAGACGAAATGCTTCGATTGATACGAAATATATGTTATCCTGCACCGAGAACAAGCGAGTCCGGTTGTCCAAATGTTTTGGGCATACGCTCTTTTTTATGGCTAAATCGTGGTTTGACTGTATATCCTTCGTAAAAATATCTGGTAAGTTGAATCGACTGATTTATTATATCGCGACAAAAATTAAACACCTCGAGTGTTTTGAGGTTATATGCATCGTTGTTTATCTTTTTATTCCGTTGAAATTTATGTGAGCAGCGGAAAAATGGAAATTAGAATACATAGCATGAACAAAAGGAACAATCTCATTTTTCTAAGCGTTTTTCTTTAGCCACAATGTCAGCTGGTGTAGGTCTTCGACGATCGGGTGAAATAACGTAACCATTAGTAGTAGCAAACAGGCATAATTTATAAACTAGTCGCGTTTCCCTACGAAGATCCAGGAATTGATATTTCTGTTTTTCTGTTAAAGTGGCAGGCCTGAATGCGCGGCATGATTCAAATACGGCATTAATCTCTATGCACCACAAATGATTGAATTCAAAATTTCTTTCGCTTTTTAGCATATAAGGGAAATTTAAGAGATTTTGTAATTGGTAATAACTTTGACTTGAGCAATTTTATTACATATAACTGTGCAAATGAAAATAAAAGTCATTAAATTTCATAGCAATAACTACGTAAAACTAGTAGACCAAAGATTTTTAATGACGAAGAAAATCAGGCAAGTCACCAATCTTATTGGGGTATCAAAATTTAAGTTTTAAATTATTTAATCCAGTGTCTGTCCAATCACTACCACTCAATAATCGTTTACTGTCTTCTTCATTGGAAGACTTCTCTTGAAATTATTCGCCCAAAAGAACATCATCCTCGATGACATCTAACTTTTTAGGAAATGCAACAACAAATTATATGCTCGGACCCGAATGTCATGTTTTACAATATAACTTAGGCTCATATTCAAGAATTCGAGGCAATTTATATATTAAACTTATTTGTTCTGCCGTAACTTTGTGGAATTGCGTAATTAAAATTAAAAAAGTAAGAATCACTTTGTAAAATAGAGGAATTTTTTGCAGTGTTTATCACTTTATTTCATTTCAATTTACATATTTTTGTTTTAATCCTATTGAGTTCTATCATAGGATCACGACGGCGAAATTGGCATTTTTATTTCCGTTGTCTGCAGAAATCTGGGCTTCGAACACTCTAGTTATTCCAGAGGAAGGATCTACGTTTACCCAATTGACAAAAATTAACAATTTAGTGAATCGCATAAGCAGTTCAACAACAGAATTGCTATCCTAACTGTTAATTTTATTCTGTTTAAATACTTACCTTGATCTTTTAATTGAAATTTCTTCTAAATAGACCAGATTGATAACGGGTTTATCGTGGTGGTTTATATAGTTATATAATACTTAATATATTAACCTTTACCTTTCGGATGGGGGCTTAAGTTTCCACTAAACATTAGCTTCAAAAGGACAGATGAGAATTTAAGCGACCGCAAGCTTCGGCTTCGCAAATAAGCTTAACAAATTAAAAATACCGAGTAATTTTATTTATATGCTCTGAAATAAGTCCGTCCTCCTCTTCATACAGATTGGATTAAAATTCCATAGGATAAAAGTCAAACCGCTAAATATTTAATACATTTAACAGCACAGGTCGTTCCTTCGATATAAAAACTGCGCGCTATATTTTAGCCTACTTTCCAGAATGTAATTATAGTTTCATCATTGTGTCTGTCCGTCCGTCTGTCTCTCTGTCTGTCTGCCCCCTCTACTAACTTTTGAACCAATAAACCGATTTTCGTGAAACTTGGTGAAAATCTCTTGCTACATGGGCCGAGATCCCGAGGATAGTTTTTGTTGCGAAGATTGAAAGTCCCGGGTTCGATTCCAGGAACTATTCTTTCCATTTCATTTACATGGGGAATCTGAAATCCATCGTGCAGGGTAATTCTCTCTTGCACATTAAAATATCATAGAATTGTAATATCGGAACGGTATTTGTACTTTTCTCTGAGGAAAGGAATGAAGATTATAATATTTATCGTAGAAATTTGCTTATCGATTGTATCTCTTCTTCTTCTGCCGTTTTTGCACTTTTTATCACTCACTACGAGAGTGTTGCCCTGGCAACGACTATCGTTGGACTTGGATTCGGTCTAGTCTAGTATGTACATACACGCGTTATTTTTGCCACACAAACACACAATTTAGTTTTCCGTTCGAATGTATTTGTAATATTTTATAACGACAAGTTATGCAATTTGGGAACAAAAAGAGCAATTCATCCGCAGTGATTTTAAAGCTGTTAAAGCCAATATAAATAATTGCGGCATCACATTCAATTTAAAACAATTACGTGGAAAGTAGGCATCATAAGTTCCGTTTGGATCATGACGTAATTCATTATAAAGGACTTGGTAGAACTGACACAAGACGAATTTCATTGGCGAGCGATGGTGAATAGCTCCGGTGCAAGGCGAGTGGTGCGGTCCTGACACACTGCGCGAATTTCAGAATTCCCGAATTTCCTAAAAAAAATATACCTCTTAAGGCCTTCTCCCAACCGAGAGGAAGGAATGTGGGTGATCCTTTGTCGAAAATTTTATCAGTCTTCTTCCGGAAATTTAACGGCGGCAAATAAAAAAAGAGAAAAATCCGAGGTTGTAAATTGTTCGCGCGTGCGCAAGAGATATCGGTTCACGACCCAAGGCAAGAGGAAGAGTTAAGAGGTGGCGTAGTTCGCAATTCCGCGAGCCGGGAAATTAATTGCAGGAATAGAGGAAATAGAAGTTTTTTATTCGGGAGGGGGTCTCCATTAGAATGAATGCCGTCACGCGCGCCAAAACAAAAGGCGGTCGGTGATTCGAAATTGCTCTAACAAGCACAAACAATATATTTGTTGTGAAAAGCCCTTTATTTTGTACCGAAAATGAATTATCGACCTCTACCTAGAACTAGAATACGTTTGATAATTTAAACAGTTGCAACAGCCATAAAATTTATGAAATCTTAAGGTGGTCATTTTGACGACCAATCAGCTTTTCTCAGATGTGATTCGCCGAAGATAGTACAACAAAATATATAGAAGAAAGGAACTACTTTTAAAACATAAAAACTAAACTTTGGGTCTATTATGATTTATATCGGAAATTCTGATCGTTTTTTAATGTTGATTGATGAATTAATTTTAGTAACAAGGAATAATAACTTTGCAAATATTTCAATTTATTGAAAATAACAACATCATCATCAGCAGGAAAATTCCACACAATTAATGCTTCCCTAGCGGATTGTAATCAATTTTAATATTTTGTGAATCTTAGAACTGAGTTATCAATTGGCATCGATGATTCTTTTTAAATTAGAATAAGGATCATCAACGTAGCCGGCATTATACTTTGCAAGTCACATCACCAAATAGACGGACTTTTAAAACTTATGCGTGTCCGCATATTTATGCACCCAAATTCATAAGTAGTCATAACACTGGATCTTCATAGACCTGTCAAAACAGCGAGATATGCACGCTTATTTTAACTTGCATGAATATGACACTTTTTCTTTATACTACGTATATGAGAAAATAATACATATTTCGTACATGAGAAAAATGCTGTAATGCATGTAAACAGAACCAGAACCGTCAATCAGAACATAGAATTCATTGGAAAATATGAGAAAATGTGAAATTCAGTAAGTAAAATTCATAAACATACTCAGACTTACAGAATGGCCACTAGGATTTTCACGACCGAAGCAAATTTTTCACGCGAAAGATAACGAGCTTAAAGTTTATCATTCGAACCCCGCATTTTAAAGAAAGCTTGGCGTTCATCCCCTTCTCGCCCGAACGAACATTTAGTTCCAAGGAGGGACGAGACTGCAGCTGCATACGATATCGCCAACATCCCCCTTAGCAGGGAGAACAACGCTCCGTGCGCTAATGCCTCGACACTTTTGAGAGGGAAGCCTCTCGTCTCCGTTCTAAGTACAGAGGGAGCGACTGATGAGCATGTGGAAACCGTCGCACTCTTCTTTACCTCCTTTTCTTCACCTCTCTCTTTCCCTCTTTGTGTGTCTGGCATGAGAAAAAAATACCTTCGCCCGCACAAAAAACTGCACTCTTTCGAACAGTAGCAGTCTGAAAAAAAAACGGAGCTAGAGAAGTTCCTTCTCTCCGTCTCGAAAACAGCGCAGAAGTGCGAAAATATGTGCGGTGAAATAAAAATAACGCACGACTCCATTCAAACGAATAAAAAGTCTTAATAATAATGACGATCGTTCGTAATGCAGCGTTCCCTCATTCATTCCGAGGGAAGATGGCCTATGCGAAGAAGAAAATTATGAAAGAGTGCGGAGGGGAGAGATGGAATGAAAGGAGAGAAGAAGAAGAAGGGTCGTTTCTTTTTTGTTCTTTTTCTTCGTCGAGTCTCGTGCTCGCGCAGAGCAATCATCTCGCCCTCCCTCTAATCACTCGTCCTTTTTAACGTTAGGGGAGAAGGGGAAGACACGCATCATCTTACGTGGCGCACACGCTGGAGGTAAAGTAATTTTCCCCCATTTGCAGAGAGGAGAAGGAGAGGGGAGGAAAGAGGGAGGGAGAGGGGAGGATAGAGTATGGTAGGGAGAGGGGAGGAGAGGTGGGAAGGAAAGGGGAGAGAGGAGGAGAGAGAAGAAGAAGATGGGAGGAGAGAAAAGAGGTGGAGAGAGGAGTGGTAGAGAGAGGGGAAGAGAAGGGTGGCGAGGAGTGGAGAGAAGGAGAGGGGAGGAAAGAGGGAGGAAGAGGGGGGGATAGAGTATGGTAGGGAGAGGGGAGGAGAGGTGGGAAGGAAAGGGGAGAGAGGAGGAGAGAGAAGAAGAAGATGGGAGGAGAGAAAACAGGTGGAGAGAGGAGTGGTAGAGAGAGGGGAAGAGAAGGGTGGCGAGGAGTGGAGAGAAGGAGAGGGGAGGAAAGAGGGAGGGAGAGGGGAGGATAGAGTATGGTAGGGAGAGGGGAGGAGAGGTGGGAAGGAAAGGGGAGAGAGGAGGAGAGAGAAGAAGAAGATGGGAGGAGAGAAAAGAGGTGGAGAGAGGAGTGGTAGAGAGAGGGGAAGAGAAGGGTGGCGAGGAGTGGAGAGAAGGAGAGGGGAGGAAAGAGGGAGGGAGAGGGGAGGATAGAGTATGGTAGGGAGAGGGGAGGAGAGGTGGGAAGGAAAGGGGAGAGAGGAGGAGAGAGAAGAAGAAGATGGGAGGAGAGAAAAGAGGTGGAGAGAGGAGTGGTAGAGAGAGGGGAAGAGAAGGGTGGCGAGGAGTGGAGAGGGTGTTACAGGGCGGAGAGAGGGATAGAGAGGAGAGAGGGGGTAGAGAGAGGGAGCAGAGAGAGGGGGTAGAGAGAAGAAGTGGAGAGAGAGGAAGTGGAGAGAGGGGGTAGAGAGAGGGGGTAGAGAGAGGGAGCAGAGAGAGGGGGTAGAGAGAGGAAGTGGAGAGAGAGGAAGTGGAGAGAGGGGGTAGAGATTGGGGAGAAGGGTGGCTAGGGGGGAGAGAGGGGAGGAGAGAGGGGTGGTGAGAGTGTTAGAAGGGTGGAGAGGGGGCTAGAGATGGGGTAGATGGAGGGTGGTGCAAAAAAGGATAGAGAATAGGAGAAAGGAAGTGGCGAAGTAAAATACAGGAGGATGCTATAAGTGGAGAAAGGATAAGAAAGAGAGATGGAGAAATAAGTTCGGAAATATGTGTAAAAAGAGAAGAGTGGAAAAGAGAGATATGATAGAATGAAGGAGAGGGAGAAATGGAGAGAGACGGAGAAAAATTGAGGGTATTAGAGACGGGGAGAAAGAGAGGAAGAGAGCGTGAAGAGAAAGAGGGAGGAGATGCGTGGGTAGAGATTGATTGATTGATTGATGTGGTCTTTATATGGGGTGAGATTGAGACTAAGAAGTCCCATCTTCCACTTAAGGGGAGGAGAGAGAAAGAGGGGCAAATAGGAAGAGGGGAAGAGGAAGAGGGGAAGCGGGGTTGAAAAATAATAAATAAAAGGCGAAAGAGAAGGCAAAGGGGAGAAGAGGAAGGATAAGACAGAAGGGGAGGAAGAAATGGCGAAGGGAAGGAGCACGGAAAAACAATTTGATGCTTAGGGAGGAGAAGTGAATAAGAAAAGAAGAATAACAGAGAGAGAGATGTGAGAGCAGGAGAGGGGGAGATGAAGAGAGAGAGGGAGGGTGTGGAAAGAGGCAAATGGATGAAGGGGGAGGGGGCTACATAGAAGGAGAATCAGCGCATGAATGCGGCAGAGTTAAGAGGGTTGGTTTTATTGGAAATGAATAGGAAGAGAGAAGTAAGGATTGTGAATGATGGGAAGAAGAGAGGGAAACGGCATAAATAGAGGAGAGGGAAGAATAAGGCGGCTCCCCTCGCGCGCTCCAGCACCTTCATTTGTCTCCGTTACGCGTGGCCCACATGTATGAAACCATATATGCGTGTGTGTGTGTGTGTATTTGTGTGTAACGCCTCACTCCACTTCCATCCTGCGCGCCATCTGTATGCGACGACGACGCACCTTGTGCTTCTCATTGGTTTCGCAAGGATTGGTAAGAAGAATACCGCAAGAGGGCGTTTGTTTGAGGGGGGGGGAGAGAGAATATGGGATCGAGAAAATGAGACATTGGAACTCGGAATGGGAGTATTATGGGTGGCGGGGGAGGGGAGGGGAAGTATGAGACAGCCAATGGCAGTTTCTCCTGCTACTTTTTCTCACCCCTGTCCTCCCCATCTTCCATCCACCTCTCCTCCTCCTTACAGATTCTAATGTACGTATACCCACGCGCGCAAACAGGCCCAGTAGTCATGGCGCAGTTTTATGCGATTGCCTCGTCCTCTCTTTGGTTACGATGTTTCCAATCCCTTTATGTTTTCGAATTCTTCCATTTTGAAAGAAATTTAACGAAAAAAATACGAAGGGTTCCAGCTCTGTTTTTCAGCTATCTCAGACGCGCTACAGATGGGGCGAGAGGATGGTGGATGTATACATACATCGATTCCATTTTTATCACACCCATCCCTCGCTTTGCGCGGCAAAGAAAATGCCGCGCAAAGTGAAACAGTGCAAAGTGGGATCGGTATACCCGTAGGAAAGCGTGAGGTTACATTCCCAGCTGCGTCTTTGAGGTCAACATGCAACCATTTAGGGTTTCAGCATTGGTTTCTTTATTCTTTACTTATTATCTCTGAGTCAAACATAAACATTTTTAAAAAAATTTAATGCTCATATTCAGTAACCGTGCTAAAGTTAAGCTGATGGCCGCGCAATTCGAGGAAGTTCTCAAAAAAGAAAACCGTGTTAAACCGAAAACGTACAAAGCAAAACCGTGAAATTCGAGGGTATTTATTTTTCCGGGCGGGCTCAAAGCATTGCTTTCTCCGCCACAACAGTAAGCCGGCGAGATATTAAACAAATGCTAACTTTAAGTTTGGCAGATGTTAAGAAGTCACCGGTAAATTGCTAATCGTGTTCGTCGTTTCCAGTTCTGGTTGGTTTTTCATTTGTTTTTCCTGTCTTGTACTTTCTTTTCCTTTGTGGTAGAGGATACTTAAGCGGCGCTGAAATCGCGAGGAATTCCGAACCTATACCCGTTTTCCTCTCACGGATCGAATGAAAATGTTTGCGAATCAGTTCGGGTTCATCGCAGTTGGCAGCTGTGCAGCAATGTGCACCGGTTAATGATGCCGCTGATGTTCATACACTCTTAGGGATAGTTTGCGATTGCCCCTCGGATGAATTTTCCTCCGCGTTAGATAAATGTACACCACGGAGAGATAACGGGTATTATCGTGATACGAAATGAGAAATGTGGCAGTGAAAAGCGTGAACATTTTGAAATAAAACGGATGATCGTGTTCACCTAATGTTTTCAATTTAGATAGTACAGTGCCCTTGGTGAAATTTTTGGAGAATTTCAGAAAATTTATAGTTTTGCATGTATTTTGCATACACACACACACACACACACACACACACACATATATATATATATATATATATATATATATATATATATATATATATATATATATATATATATATATATATATATATATATATATATATATATATGCACGGTTTTCGAACGTTTTTTGTAACAATGACTTTGGAACATGACGGGTTTAAACTATAATCAAGGATAAATACCAACCGCAACATACAAAAGAAATATACCGAAGTAATGGAATGTGTCAACGGCTTGAATGAAATTCATTCAAATATTTTTTGTCAACCTTTCGTTTAATTTCACTTTTGTGTGTGTAATTACGGCAATAAAGAAATCTTTTCCTCACATATGCTGTTGCAATGAAAATATTAACAAAGGTCTGTTCAAACATAAATGTCTCTCGAATTAGTGAATGACACCGCACATCCTTGAAATTTCCCTGAACAAAATCTTCAGATCTGGGGTTTAATGAATTCGCAATAAAGATCCGGAGATACGAGAATAAATAAATGTATTAAATAAGCATTCGAAGTTCGTTCCCCATGCCTTTTGGTTTCTGTACAATAAAACTCTTTTTATTACCGCGATCCATTGAAAAAACACTCTTCAATTGTCTCACCTAGGCACGAAACGGTTGAGTAAACCAGACGCACATTCCTCAACCAAAGAAGTCGTCTTCATTGATTTTCAATCGATTGTTCATTCCGATATTAATTAGAGTCTACTGCCTAATTATTTGAACTGGAATTAGATTATTCTTGGGATGGAGTTTATAATTTAAATCAACAATCGGTGATTTGTAACCAAGGCCGTCTACTTTTGTGTCGTGAATACTCACGCGATACATTCGATTGCTTTGTAGACTACAGGATTCCTAGGATCGTCTAAATGTTAAAGCGAATATTTTATCGTGTACGGGTGAAGGCAATACCTTGATGTAGCACCTGATGATTATCAATGCGATTAATGAAAAATAATTCGTTCTTGTTTATTTGAAAAAAATTGTTTCGAAATTTTCGAAATCAAAATAAAAAGTCAAATTTTGGCTTCCGGAGGCACCACGAAGTAGCAATTGCAAATGAAGTGCAGAATTTGGCCGTTTCATTTAGTTTTCATTAGTTTTGGTGCATATCGTGCGTGTTTTTTTATGCAACGAATTGGTTAATTTAAACTACTTATTTCAATCTTATGTAGAGGATTTTAGCAAAATTAATTCTTCGCTCTTTATCGTATTTTTAGTGCGCATTAATTGTAAAAGAACGCAAAATTAATTAACATTTTCAATTATGCTAAGGGCGACGTTTGACTCATACCTTAGCGCCCACGTGGGAAAAATAAATCAAATAACAACGTCAAAAGAGGTCATGCAAAGCATTAACTTTCCTCGCGTTATCAGTATTTAATCAAACACTATAAGCACATTTTTCGTAAAATAAATAAATCGACAAACACGCTGGTCGAAGAAAGATTTTTCTTTTGGATCTTTGAGAATCGGCACCACAATCAAAATAAAAAGAGGCGACCTATCAGGTATCAGGTAACATTTCGTGCCGAATTCGAATACACAACAATGTACGACATAACAATAAAAGCAAGTTGTCGGTAAAATTGTGGTCTTTTTTCCTGAAATTTATTTTTTTAATCGGAGGCGTGCATAACCTAGCAATGCTATACTTATGTCGTTGTACATACCTTCACCTTCATATACCTTATTTTTGAAAGAAAGACCCGGACTCAGCGTCGCCAATGAAAGAATGAAAGGCATTGACCTCAGTCATATATCAAATTAAAAGGTTGTTCTTACGTCGCGAACGAAAGATCACTAGGCGAAACGTTTCAAAGGCGGGAGTCACAACTGTTGCAATCACCACACTGCCCCTTACTCTCGGTAAATGGTTTCGCAAGTGGATGCCACAAGGTGCAGTTCTTGCACCGCTCTTTTTTTCGTTTTATCCTCTGGCAGCAAAAGGAAAAAGAGGTAGGAAAGGGGTGCTTTGAAATAAAAATGGAACTTCGTTGCGCGTGGCATAAGTAGGTGACGATGGGTAAACTACGACGATCGAGGCGCGTTCGAATGTTTAGTTACATATTGCCCTGAAAATTGCTAGACAGCCGAGTAAAAAATTTATATTATAACTTGTATGCACTGATTATTTTTGTCTCAAATAAATTTGGTGTAACTAACAGGAAAGGTTTTTGGCAACCAGATAAAAATCAAATCTATATCTACGTGTCATCCAGAGACTTACCAGATAGGTGGGTGGCAGGTGATGCAAGGCATAAAAAATATTCCTCGCGGTTCTCGCTTGTAGGGTTAATCCTCAGATATGATCCCCAATTGAAATAAGAAAAAAAAGCCTCGATATCGCTTTGTTCTACAATAGATCTTGCGTATTTTACCGTCGTGACCGCGTCTTACAATAGAGATACGATCTTCTGTTATTCCTAAAATCATCCTCAGGCAAATTCTTTTATGTATGCTTCTCTAATAGCTTCAATGTAGCACCTGATGTTAATCCTTCAACAATGAAGTAACGTGATGCTCTGATTTATATTCTATCCACAAATTTAGCTTCCCTCCGCTGATTTTTTTGTAACTCAAGTAATGCGGCGTTTCTCAATCTGTCAGCATATGCCTATGTTGGTGAGTAAACGCGCGCATATGTATACGTGCAATACGAATCTGTGCTCGTATTTGTTGTTGGTACTGTATATATTTTTATTGGATTGTTGGTGCAATGTTTACTTTGTTTTAATAAACTCCGCATTGACTATTTAATTTTTGCTTGAACGGGGAATGTGGACCAGCTGGTCCCACCCCTATGTGAACACCTCCGTCTCATTCCTTTTCCAATTAAATACGACACTAGGTCGTCATGTCCGAAGCTATGCTATATCAGAAGAATAGGTGAAGAAGTATTTCATAATTTTGAGTGAGAAAGTATTTGTTAGCACGGATCCTCGATCTGACCTTGGTTGGCAAGAGGGAACTTATGTAGGGATTGAAAAGACGAGAGTTTAAGAGGAGACAGAGAAAAATAAACCGATAGCGTAGTCCGGCTGTGCGATAGTAAATAAGGATTCAAACAATTTTGAAAATAATAAAAGATTTAAGCGTTAACGACCATAGCCCTATAGTGAAACACAGGTCGCGTTTGTTGGAATCGTAATTATTTGCACAATGACTGGACGAAAGGGAGACATTCTTCAAGTAATGTTTTCTATGAGATTAGTTCATCTGGCGTCGTATAATTTTGATTGTCATTTCCATAGCTGCTCAACTTAAAAAAATATTTCTGTGTTATATACAACGTGGAAGTACAGTACATCATCCCATTGGTAATATCATACAATTAGCTTATTTAGTCTTACTTTTTCAGCTGTTGGGGATGACAACATTAGTTAGCAATTACTTTCAGTCTTCTGCGAGAGAGTGACTTAGCCGAAAATACTTGGGAGTGTTATTCCAATAAATCCCGACTCAAAACGATGAAAAATTTCCAAACTTTTTCCCATTAAATGTTCCCAGCATGTTTTCATCAAAATGTGTTTCTAAACAGTATTTTTTCTTGAATTGGGGATGCCCTATATATTTCTACCGCCTATAATGCGCTCTGTAAGGTTTTTAAATACGTAGAAGTGGAAAGAGAAACTAAATAACGTCTCGTTAGATAACGAGCAGTGTATTCCATCCGCCTATTCTCAGTAGCATTTGCATGATAATCACCCGCTCAATAGCTTTTCCGCGGTAACATAACTCAAGAGCCTCCGAGTTCACTTCAAATTCACAAACCCTCCTGGTCCCTTCTTTGGAGGGATACACTATACATTCTCTTAAAGCGTCTGCAAGTATAATCATTCGTTTCCAGGCGTTAACGCATCTGGGAGTCTGGGATCGTCCCTCTGATCTGCGCATAATTATGCGAATACTCGTGCTTCGGAAGGGGAGTGAGTGAGTGTTTACGTCCCTTATCTCTCACGCACACTCCCCATGTTGCTCCTTTATATTGCGGCTGAATAAATAGTGCCGAGGGGATAAGAAGAGCGGCGAGGGAGACAAAAGCTAATCGTTATAGCGTCTGCGAGACGAAAATCTGCCTCACCCATCTTTTAACCCTCTCACAGGTCGTGGGAAATGGGCTTCTCGCAGAATTTTGTTGTTTCTTACGTCCTCAGGAGTCATCTATTCTTCCCATCTCCAGTTTGTTCTAACACCTGGTGGCAAATTTTGGAACTAACAGAAAAATCTTGATCGATTGCAATCTGCTCAAAAGTTTAAATTCGATATGAGATCCTTTCCTAGATCCACGTGTTGTTGGTAGATTTGTGCGACTTACGAAACTTCTTATAGGGAATACTTTTCTTGTGTTTTTGTGTCACGTTTTCTGTGTTTTAAATAATTAATTTTCAATTATTTCATTGCAACATAATGTATTGCCCGTTAAGTTCTGTTGATGATCGTATGACAACGTTCCACAGACGGACTTCTCAAAAAATACATGCTTAATAATGAGTGAAAGAGAGGTTTTCAAAGTATGATGTCTCGCTGATTTTAAAACAGGATATTTGGTAAACTTTGAAATATATGATTGGAGCTAAAATACTGCTGATAGAAGAGATGCTACATTAGGGCCACTCAGGACCTGTCCTAAGGTTTTCCGAGGGGCGTGCGAAGGAAGACAAGGCCGCTTTACCCATCAACGCCTTCCGACGCAACGTGTCATTGGGTGGAATGCATAAAAAGTAGCTTAGAAGTTGCTTAGTAGTTGCTTAGAAGCAAAAGCAATAACTTAAGCAAATGCTTCAATCCTTATGCATAAAGAGTGACCTTTTGCTTTGAAGAAAATGCTACGTATACCTGGACCTTTTACTGCGACCCAGCGACCATAAAATCCTCATTAGGCCATCTTAAGCCGACCCGCGCGTTCAGTTCACCCCTTAAATGGATAGACCCCATACTTTTAAAAATGTAACAGAAATTTAAAACTAATTTTTATTTGTAATAGGTATAATATATTCAATCAATTCTCATCGCCGCGCTGTCTACGTACTTCTTTTGATCGAAATTCTACGACCAATATGAATGAAAATCGAAATATCGCTTGAAATAACCTTAGAGCCTATCGTCCAAACTAACTTTCCGTCAAATCTGCCAAAGAAATTTGTTTTCATATTAATTTAAATTGTATATTCAACATAAAAAATACAAAATTAGTTAATAAATAAAAAGGTGTTTTGCCGGTGCATCAGTAAGAATGCCTCGAGAGCGAAAAGGAAACTTTTCAGTTTTTAGTCGTTCGGCGCGCGTTAATTGGCGAGAGGCCCTTTGGAATGCAAATGCTTCCTGTCGCCCACCTTCCCTCACTACCGCGCGTGATTGGATTGTGTCGTCTTTTCTCTCTAAACAAGGGAAGCGCGTATGTTACCCGAATTTTCATAAGAGGGACGTGAATGAAATCATTTCGTAATGAGTCTTATGGGAGCAACGAGACGACGGCGAAACGGATGAATAACGATATTCAGTCGCGTTGAAATCTCGCTGCAGGAAGAGGGAAATAGGCCACAGGTTCCCTCTTTCGTCATTATATCCTTACTTATTTATTCGAAATTAAACAGGAAACGATGAGATTGCGTGGTGCCATGCGTTGGCGAAATACATTTTTAGGCTAAAAGTCAGCATATTGCCCATCTCTGGTCTATGCAGATGGACATACGGACTAACGCAGTTATTCGTGCGAAATTGAAGCTGCATAGCCCATCTCCCTTAGTAAACTTCTAAATGCGAGTAATTTATGTTAGAAAGGACTGTAATCTGGAGTAAGCATACGGTGGCGAATGGATTATGAAGCGAAGTTTGGAAATTGGAACTGTAGGTATGCAGTGTTATCCTCATTCCTCGGTACAGTATCTGTGAAAGGGACGACACAGACGTACACAGATACACGACATGTGACGCATCGAAAGAAATCTGGAATGTGAATAGACGATCATACAAGAGAATCAATATCTTCGGGGAAGGTGACATACAAAATAAGAAACTTTTATATCTAGATTTTAAAATATTCCCAAAAGTGAAAAACAATGCTATGGTGTGGCTGGTGGCGAAAGGAGTAGAATGGATAAACAGAAGTGAAAGTGGTTCAAAGAAGAGTTTTATAAAGAAACTACAAACGGAATTAAAAAGTGCAGAGTGCAAAAAATTTGAAACGCTCAAAGAAGTGCTAATTGTAGAAATGCTAGACAATAAGAACTAAAATATTTAAAGGTGTGTATGAGTATGTGAATTGGTATGTGTATGAATATGTATAGTTGTACGTGTATATATGTGTATATATAGATATGTTAGGTATGTATATGTACTCGTATGTATTTTTACCTATAATTTAAAACCAGTGGGCAGAGCTGTGCAAATTGTTTTTGTCCAAACAGTTTTTTATTCTGGTCATTTATATTGCTCGCTATTCTTTAAATTTTAGGGTGCAAAATTTTTTCTCTGAAAATATGCTGTACATGTTAAAAAATGTTAAATAAATTCTATGGTTGTTAAAAAAAAGTAGTATAGTGGTCAGTATCTCCGCCTGTCACGCGGGAGACCGGGGTTCGATTCTCCGCCGGAGAGAATTTTTTCGTTTTGCTTCGATGGTGACATATTAAAGTATTCTCCCGTACAACTTAAAGGAACGTTTCAGTAGCAATTTCGACAACATATAAGCTTGATAATTTACTCTACACGTGCGAAATGCAAGTGGAGTGATTTTTAAGTATTTAAAGAGTAAATCAGGAATTTAATCCCAGTGTACGCATTGAAAATGCAGTTCTAGTCCAGTAGCATGCGGCGTTCAAAACTCCTAATGGCAGAAGATTGCGATAAATTTACTAAATCAAAAATATTGATGGAATTAGAATTTGGAAAACAGAGAAACGCTATGCTGAAGAAGTGGAGAAGTCTTGTGAAACTTTAAAAAATGAGGCTATAGCGGACATGTCAAACGAGTTACACGATCGTTGGTTTCAACCTAAAGTAAAAAAATTCATTTTTATTATCAATGCCTGGAAAATTCTGCCGCAGAAAAAGCAATTTTATCACAATAAAATTTCTGCTAAATTTATTGATCCAAATTTGTGCAAACACGTTAATTGGATTTTCCTGGCGCTAATTATGAAAGCTCGCGCGGCTGAAAAACGACCATCGGCATCGCTCCATTTTTGCGAAACGAGATTCAAATTATGCGTCCATTTTAAAGGTTCGCGGACACATTAATTAAGAGGAACGATAATTGGTGGAAGCTCGAGGTTGATTTTGGTCCCGAAATTGATTTTATTTTATAAACAAACCGTGCTATTGGAATTGTATCAAACAGGAGTGACCGTATTAGATGTTTAGACAACCGGCGAAAATTTAATCCGAAAACATTTTCCTAGAGCAAAAAAAAAACAATTCAGAGAAATTCGTTGCGGCTTTGCCCAAAATTGTCGTAACTTACACGCATTGTTTTTATTTTTCGAACGCCTTTAAAATCACCGAAAAAGGCGGGGGACGGAAATGACGCAATAATTACCCTCCCTCAGCATCATTCGAGAGAGCCAGTTTTTCCCAGCCGAAACAAAACGTTTAATTAATACCGCTAAAAATAATTCCGCACTGGCTTAGAACGGCAGCCCTCTGACCGCAGAATATCAAAAATAATTTTTTAAAATAAAATGATCTCCCCCGCCTTTCCCTCAAAGAGGTTGTCTTTAAAATATAATATCCAAGCGTGCGCTTTACAGAATCCATTTCCACTAATTAACCACTACGTATACGACCAGATGTGAATTCAATTGCTGAAGCAGTTTTTTTTTAACTTTTGCCTCGAGGATTTCAGAGAGAGCGGGAATTTTCAACGAAATCGCGCGATTTTCAATGTAGAGGGAGAAAGTGGTTGAAAAAATCTCCGCGTGAATTTTCGTTTTGAAAGCATACGTGACGAGGTTTTCTGATTGTTTGGTTAAATGAAAACCACACCGCACATTAAGCAATTAATTTCAACGTTATATATATATATATATATATATATATATATATATATATATATATATATATATATATATATATATATCATTATATATTGACGTTCCTTACAGAGGAGGAGGATATAACATCATTATATATAAAATTTCCTTACAGAGGAAGATATAACATAACATATAGGAGGATACTAATGTTTAGGCACTTCCAGATGAGCTGGTGATTCGAAATTTTTTTTTTAGGTAGGATTTTGTGCAAAACCGACTAGAAAAAAACGAAAAACTTGAAAAAGTGCAACAATGCGGCCGCTAAAAATTTGCACTTGTTTAAACAAATTTTCAAGGTTTATGTATTTTCAAATGTGCTACGGAGCTGAATTTTTTTTAGAGATAGGATTTATAAAAAAACGAAATAGGGATTATAGAAATTTTGATATTTTAATTTGTGTTGCCGTTAAAAATTCTTAGATTTTAAACAAATAGATAACTGTTTAGGTACTACGGGATGAGCTAGGAAGCTGAAATTTTCAAGTTATTTACAGAGTAGTACATTTGCACAAATAAACATTTAAATCTTTCCATAAACATATTGCGGTGGCCGTTAAAAATGTTTACAATTTAAACAATTAGAAAAATATGATTACACTTCTAGAAGTGCTACAACTTTAAAATTTGGCTAAAATGTGTAGCATTAGTACCCCATAATGGAGAAAGTATAAAATTCTTAAAATTGCAAAGTTTGGGGATTGCTTTAATCTATTATTTTTACATGTGGGAAAAACGAAAATCGCTGCGGAGGTGAAATCTTTAGAATTAAAAGACTATTTGTAATGATGAAATGTCTGCCTGAAAAATGAATGTTTTTTCAAGGTGAGATGAAATGCTTGCAGAATGCAAGCATCAACTACTAGTATGTTATATCCTCCTCCTCCTCTGTAAGGAACGTCTATATATAATGATAATGATAACGCTACGGCAATGCGTGGCACGCTGGAGGTGCCGAAAAACGAAAATCGCTGTGGTGAAATCTTTAGAATTAAAAAAATATTTCTAATGATGAAATATCTGTCTGAAAAATGAATGTTTTTTCAAGGTGAGATGATATGCTTGCAGAAAGCAAGCACCTTCTACTAGTCTATATAATAGATAAAAGGTTTAGTATACTTAATTTATGGCCCATAAATATTATAAATCTTGAAAAAGTGACATGGGATGGAATTCCGGATCAATACGGAATTAAACTAACAGAAATTGGCGCAACACAATAAAAATAGGTTCGAATGAAGAAGCGCACATTTTAATCGATATATAAAAATCTTCAAGGGATAATATTAAAAGTATATCATAGTGAAATATATAATGTAACGATAAAATTGACATTTATTGTGATTCATCAAATATTCACAACGAGCCAGGTATTTTCGACGTTGCTATTTCAAAGTAGCGCTTAGCGAAGCTCTACATCTCGAACTATTTTTTTATTTTAATTTGGCACTTCGTTCATTCCCCACCGTCATTTTTGTCGGGCTATTATTACAGTTGAAGATAATTTATTTATTATTTATTTATAAGCCGGAAAAACTTTCCCCGTGATTTTTAAAAAATACAAATGAATCCCTTCTTTCCTTCCCACCTCTAATTATCCCGTACTCGTCCCTGGTCTCTGAGTGCGTCCTGTCCACGTGACCGGGAAAGCGGCCGGCAGCGTAACTGAATGCGTACGGTATGGGCGGCGCCTCGTCCACGTAAGTTCCTTCGTCCACCTCCAGGGTGGCCGACAGCGCCACCGTCGTCATGGCCAGGACGAATATCACCTGCGGGGAAGAGGGAGAAAACGAAAAAAGAGGATGAAATGAGCAAAAACAGTTTGACGGACGGACGAGAGAGAGAGACGGAAGACAAAAGAAAATAGGAGGGGCCCTTATAAGCGTGTCATCTTAAACAGATAAAAAAAAGAAAAAACCGTGTTGGGAAAAAAAGAAATAGTGGAAGCGTCGAGTTTTCGAATCATGAGGGCGCGGTTTGTATAGAGAGAGAGAGAGAGAGCTCACGGAAGATGGGATAAAAGGGCCCTTTCTCTTTCTTATTTAATAATGATCCGGGCGACGGCGAATCATGAGGGTGTGTGTGAAAGAGACCGAGAGAGAGAGAGAGAGAGCGTGTATGCTATCCAACGGGAAGGAAGGAAGAGAGGAAATTGGAATAGAAAGGCTAGAAGACAACAACCAGACGGATTCGGTCTTAAAAAAAGCATCTCGCTTGTTATCCCCAGCAAACGTTATTTACTTCTGGCCAAGGAACAAACTAAAGGAATGGCTCAGTAGTTCACTTTTTCCTGACGGGTAATGGCCGATTTTTCGCGTAATTTTATTGCCTACTATGAAAGAAGTTATGTGGTATTTAAAAAAATTCTGAATCAACAGAGTACGAAGTACGCACAAACAGGAAAGAAAGGAATGATTTTAAAGAAAAATGTTAGTATCTGCCAACGAAATCCTTAAATCATACCGCAGGAAAACGTGCGATAAATTATTCATTCGATTGAGTTTGAATGCTTGTGAAGTGCTTATTAATCATGGATAGTGAATCAGAGAAACTAACACAGGTTTCAACCACAAATCATTCGTCGTCAGTGGCAATTAACCAGTGATTTTTAATATAATTTTATATAATGATATTAGATCAGTGAGCTTCCGAGCAAACAATCACTGGTAATTCAGTAAACATATTTTAACAAAAATTAGATGAACTGCCCCTGAGGAAGGTTACTTTTGAACTGTCTTACGCAAGCGATACGTGCGTGTTTTGGATTCACGTTTCTTGTCATTATCCGCCCGTCTAATTAAACTTGCAACATTGAAAAGACACCTATGACGAGTAACATTACACGCAATGCCGAGAAATTCTGATACGTATGCAACTAGTGTTGCAGCTCCAACTTCCACCTCTATCTTCGCTATAAAAAACTGTAAAAATTGGTTCGACCTCATAGAACTCGTGTTATTGCGGCATACTACGTAATAATTCACGATTCCCGCCGTCTACGTTATTTTCCGTCCCGAATCAAAACTAGATCGGTATCTCCCGACAGGAAAAAAATAAACCGCTTTCATATCGCGTAGCATTTCGATACGTTTTATTCACGAGAAATTGACCTTCGCTTATTCTCAGGAGCCTTGAGAATAAGAATAAAATTAGAAAACTCTCGATATGTATTGAATTTGGGTCATTAGGTCAGATCGAACACGTGATTCGATTACTTTTATTTGACAGATGATTCATAGAAGACGTTTATATACAAGTATACCCCAAACTCGTTATTGACAAATCCATGTCTTCGAGCGAAAGAATTAGGCCGCGCTTATCTATCGTTCATGTGAACTTATACCGACTGCCTGTCTTCTCATTACGTATACAGTGAGTTCCCGCTATACGTCGGAGATGCATTCCAGTTAACTGCGACGTGCATCAAAAAGACGAATAGCGAAACCAATTTTCCCATAGATATAATGATAAACATAGGGGTTAAGTTCCTATATATATATATATATATATATATATATATATATATATATATATATATATATATATATATATGTCTAACCCATAGATCGCAGGCAACGAGTTTTACGCTAGGCGGGTGAAGACAAGAGACATTTTCTGACTTATGTCATATGAAATTTTCGCTGACATTCATTTAAAATCCCGATGATGTTACTTGATACCGCCAGTTAAATGTCGAGTGTTTTCAAGCAAGGTGCTACTTAAACAAGATTGTAAAGGAGTACTCCATGTCGGAGTACACAGAGTTTCCAAATGCGTTCTTTGAGATTTCACATTGTTCTCAATATTTTTCGCTCATATGAGTATTTAACGAGAAGAAAGCAAGGTACGTTGTAAAATATATGTAGGTCTTCATGTAAAGTAGTCGTATCTATTGTCCGATTTTAACCAAAATTGCAATCGGAGTACCAATTTTAGCAACACTCTTCAATACCAAATTTCATCACAATACGTCAAGCGGTTCCCGAGTTGAAACAAAGGAACATTGTAAACTACATGTAGGTCTTCATGTAAAGTGGTCATCAATGTTGTCCGATTTTAACCAAACTTCGAATCGGTATACAAATTTTACTAAAACTCTCTAATACCTAATTTCATCAAAATCCATCCAGCGGTTCCCGAGATGAAACATAGGAAAATTGTAAACTACATGTAGGTCTTCATGTAAAGTGATCGTCATTGTTGTCCAATTTTAACCAAAATTGAAATCGATCAACTAATTTAAGCAAAACTCCCCAATCCCAAATTTTATTTTCGACTTGCGGGCGGACGGACGGATGGACGGAAACGACCTCCCCTATATGCGTTCACTTCGTGCACTTCATACAAAGAGCGCATAAAAATATATGTCATTAAATTCAGAACAGACATTCCATTGCGATCATGATCGTCGCAGCCAAATATTTGGCCTTTAATACCTATTAAGAAGCACCACTTCTAAAATACGCCTCTCTTGGATCGAATTCGTGTTTTTTGTTTCAATTTCTCTAAGGAAATCTGACTTATCTAGCATTAAAATTATTGAATCTATTTGCGGTTCAAGTCTAACGGGCAATGATTTGCATGGCGCCGAGTTGGATGATTAAATCTAATGTCAGATTTCACAAAAGGCTTCTAAAAACTAAAATAACTTTCGGATTACCGTCAGAACATATTTACTTTCAGATACATTTCAGTTTTAACGACCTTAATGTGCTGAAATGAACAAGTATAATGTATGTAGCCCGCGTCTCATAATTCTTGAGTTGAAGTTGTCCGCGATGCAACTTATAACGAAAAACGCTCTAAATTTATTGGCGACGTATATGCGAAACGACGTACAGCGAGGCGACTTACAGCGATGTGACGTATATCGGGGATTTACTGCAATTAGATTCGATTCCTTCCTAGGGCGGGTGAATTACGCGAAATGATTTAAAATTTTCACCATCCTCTTTGTGTGGATAGCGCGTTATATAGACGTAAACACACTTAAGGTTAGGTCGGAAGACTTTGACGACTGTCGCATACCTATGGGTTGATGTGGGAAGGGGGGTCTTTTATCCATCGATCATTTAGCTCGAGAGCTTTCTAACGACTACCACGTGGTCGCGAGAGATTACAAAAGAGCCAAAGACGTAGTACACAAGTAAAACTTTCTCTCGTCAGTCTCAGAGACCACACCCACATCCTGGAACCTCGGATTTCTTTTTTCCGTTTCCCCTATCCGGATTTGACGAATGGCGTTTTCTACGATCGAGAGTTCGCCGCATAAGGGAGAGGAGGACGTCAAAAGCTCACGAAAATGGAGAGGAGCGGTTTTTTTAATTAAAAAATTCCAGTAATAAGGGCCATTCGGTTTGACGTAACCCTGGGCGAGGAAGCTTGATTTATGTAATAATAATTTCTAATAAGGGGTCTTTTATACGGGGCATAGATATTTTCGCTTGTTTTTTTTCGGGTTCAGTATTTTTTGTAATAGGGTCGTCGCGCGCCCGTGGGAATGATTAATGGAAAGGTAATTGTACGGCGGACTTGGACGAATTCGTCAAGTATTGGATGGAAACTTTTTTCGAAGAAGGACACCAATTTTGATAAATCTATCCAACGTAATTGTGTCGTAATTTCATCTCCGCGAGAATTCCGCCGAAGGTATAAACTATAATTGCATAAAAACTTCCAGTTCCGAAATTGAATCATCGAACTCGACTTACGACTTGAAAACAATTGGGTATGAAGGTGACTCTTATCAGTAATTATACGATCGGAGGACTAGATAGGATAAAGGTTGCAGTGGAAGGCAAACCTTTTACGTTGAGAGCCACATTAGCAGTTTCGGGAGCGTTAGAAGTTACATTTGCATAGGCATTAGATCTCAAATCGGAAGTTACTTGATAGATTGCGAAAGATTCCGTGGGCGGATATCAATAATAAATAATTTTTAGCGTCATTACCTCACTATCAAAAGACTTTCCGGTCATATTTTTAAGAACACGTAGGAAACTATCCGCATTTATCGTCGCGGTTCCCTTTCACGATGGCTTAGCGGGCCGCATGATGTGCTACCGCGAGCCGTAGTTTACCCGCGTTAATAATTTGTCGATCTAAAAAGCTTTAGATTTTCGATTTATATACAGAGATATTAATTAGGTTCTCAAATGAGATCGAACTTCGATAACCCGAAGCTCAGGGGAAGACAGAAAGTTCGAGCTGTAAAAAATAAAGTTACAGAACTTCATTTTGACTTACATGAATTCGATCTGGAAAGATATCTATTTGGACTCGTTGAAAACTCGAATTATAACTGTCCGAATCATAGAGTTTCTACCGTACCATGAGAATTAAATTTAGAATCGTTTATCGTTTACCACTGAGGACGGTTTCGTAGCCGACACGCGCATCTGATCATCTCACACCGTAAGAGTCGCCTTGATCATCAATTAATCACGTCCAGTTTGAATGGAAATCACCCTGGAACTCCGAAAGGGCCCTAACGATCATTCCGCGGCGCCCTTTTCCATAGCAACCGCGCCGAAATCACCCTTCGTCATCTGATAACCGCGAGGAAGATCCCACCGCAAGATGTCTCCGCGATCGCGCGAGACGGCAAAAGGCAATGTGTCCGAGACGCAGAGAGAGGGCAAACTATTGGTCAAGGACTACTCCGAGGGCGTCCGCTGACTCCGTCTGCCCTAGGAGGGATTACCGGTTCGCCTGGTCCCGGGCAAAACGGGGTGCGGGAGAGGCTGGACGGGGTAAAAGTGGGAGGGCAGAAAGGAAGAAGGGGGAAAGCAAAACAAAGCGAGGGACGTGGAAAAAAGGAGAAATAAACCACAGACTGACGCGTCTCCCCCGAACATTCCGTCTGATAGAGGCGCGCATTAACGCAAAACGTCTGGATCTCTGGAGACGAAAATGGTCACTGTGCAAGAGAAGCATCCTTTTTTAAAAAACGCTGCTTAAAATTTGACCAGGGGCGGAATTAGGGGGCGATAGGCCCTCAGGCGATAGTGGTATCTGGAACTCACGAATTGCGAATTGTACCCGTCAGTTGAGAATGATCTTCGCCAAATATAGTTTACGATGATCTTCGTCATCATTTAGGATAAGTGACCGCTTCTTTGTGTTTGGACTTTTCGCAATCAATGTATGTATTTCTTTTTCTTATCGCAATAAGATCTTGACTCTGTTAACACTAACTCTCTAGCTCTAGGCGCGAGGCCCTAGGCGGTCGCCTAAATAGCCTGGCTTAGAGCATTTTCTTCGCATGAATGAATTCAAGATCGAGGAAATTCTTATACGCACATTTGTAATAACGATCAAGTATTCCTGAATTCCACGTCGCTCCATAACATGAATAACTAAAGAAGGCTGCCTGCGAGCAAATTCTTTGTCTGGCGGGCCGCGTTAATATTTCTTTTGTGAGTCATATCAGGAGTTTGGCGCAGGGACGCAAACAGTGGGGGTCAAGAAGGAAGGAATGAATATAAGAATATTTTTTTAAAGTTTGATAAAAGAATCATATTAAGAACTCATTGGCTCGATTTTTTCGCTTCTTCAGAAGATTCGCTTGTTTGATTATTGCTGGAAAACACGATGCGCACAATGCTATTCATTTGTCAATATTTTGAGATTTTGTAGGTCTCCTCAATAAGTTCCTGCATGCGCTTCGGGCGTCTTCGACGAAATAAAAAATAAAGTTAACAAGTGAGGGAAGAATTGCAGAGCAAGTATAAGGCGCTTTATTTCACCAACTGCTATCTTTGCATTGGAGTAAAGAATAGCAGATGCTATGTATTTGTTGAATTCTTACATTTGTAGCAATTTTTTTCGATTACTTTCCAGAGGCTGATCCTAGACCCACGAAATTGATATAATATATAACTCTTATAAAGAAATATCTATCGTGGAATTTTGGCATTTGTAACTGATGTCATATATGAATTATTTTGTACACGGATAGGCGGGTGGATGATCCGAATACAAAGCGATTCTTTTTAGGACAAAAAGCGCTAAAAGGTTTTGGTTAAAACTTTGCCTAATGAATTTTTCAAGAACGCGAATTAAACAAATAAATTACAACGTCCACGCAATTTTTAGGGCCTGACAAGCAAGTAGATTAGAAATACTTGTTCTTGTGAAGAAGGACACGAAGTACATTTATTTTTTAGGTAAAATGGCGGACGTATGGACAGACGAATCATGGGAATTCATTAATTTAACACGTTTGATAATCCTTATTATATCACCAAATATCGCTCAATTTTGATTCGCGATAACCCCAAGTCTTTTAAATTTGAGATTCATTTGCGTTAAAAAAAATGCCTCCAAAGGAACCAACATTTTTCGTGTTTGTACGAAAGAATTAGGAGAAAATTAACACTTCTTTCTCTATAATTTGCGAAACAAGCTAAATATATTGGTTTGAGCCCGTTGTCCTGATAAAAACATGAAAATATTCGTCATTGATATTTAACACGGTAATATAAACGTCCTCGTAGCAATTATGGAAACCATTTTCATGATTATATGCGCAAAGAAGTTTATCGCGATACTTATTTCGAAAAAAGCATTTTTTTATCATCATCCGCCGGGAAAATTCAAAAATAATAACTTTTAAAGTAATTAGCAAACCTTTGATGAAACATGCAGATGGCATTTCGAATATTTTTTAAAATGACTGCTTGCACAGTGTAGCAGAAAAAATAAACGAATTTTCGCGATTTAAAGAGACAAACAGAAGGCATGCCAAATAAAAAAGTCCGAACGACTTCAAACAAGCGAACCAAAATAATTTTCAGAATCAAATATGTTGTGAATCTGTTGATAAAGTATTCAAAACATCGGCGAAGAAATTTTATCGAAATAAGAAAAAAATTACACCGAAATTGCGTTTTTTGCCGAAAATAAGGCCTCTTCATTAATTATCTCACCATGTGAGATCCCTCTCCGTATCTGAATCTTGATTCTTTTACGAGTGTATTTTGGAACCTATTTTCATGTGTTCATCGAATGCGATTAATTATGTACATTATATACTGTTATGATTGTCATGATTTTCTAGTTTTCGCCAAGTTTTTCTATCACGCTGGTTCATCAAAGCCACTCAAATCTTTCGATCAAAAGTTATAAAAAAAATACTTTGGTGTCTGCTCTCGAAGAAACAGCTGAATGACTTGAAGAAGAGTTCCGACATTTAAAAAATTTGGAGATAAAGTAATTGGATTTATTCCTATGCGTCTCTTATCTGGAACGGCTACGTGAAATGACCCAATGCGACAGTTCCTATGACAAAAAAATTGTTACAAAGAGTGTTATTAGTTGAACCACGTTTATTGCCCATCTTAAAATAATTATATATCTCACACCATTTTCATAACCAAAAGCACATACCTACATGATTTAGACCACCGGTACACAATATTTTTTGTTATGTTCAATATTTCTGATGGTATAGCATATCGTATGTTCTGTGGTTTATTTAATATTAAGTAATCAATGCACCGGCCATGCGTCAATATCGAAAGACATTAATCAGAAACATTATCAATATAGTAATTTCCTTAAACTGCACAATAAAACTTGCAAACGAAACGATATTTTCGATGTATGCGTGAAATACCTTTCTATTTAAAATGTTAATTAGTCCATTATTACAATGCATTGGAACCGTTTCTTTTCTTCGCTACGTGTTTAATTTGCTTTATATTTACACGAAACATTTCACATAAATTTTCAATCGGTTACTGTCCTTGATGCGTTTTTTTCACCGTAAGATATGCCAATGCACTTGAAATTCCAAGTCTAACAATGCAAAAATTCAAGATTAACAATTAAAATGTTGAAAAAATCGGAACAAAATGAAATATAAGCTTAAAATATGAGTAAACACAAATTCAACAACAGGATAGAAAGTAAGAATAAGAATCTCCATTACTTTCTACGTGAAAGTGTAAACCTCAGGTGAAAGTCTCGATCGTAAATTATTTTAAAATGTGAAGACTAAAGGTCTACACATCGTATTCCAGCCGATTATGTGTTAATCAAATGCAAAAACGAAAACTTTCCTGATATCGTACCCATGCCTTTTCGGGAGACGACTACCCGTTTAAAACCAAGCGAAAGATTTGTCGAAATCGAGCCGACCGTTCTTGATTAATTTGCGTTTATACTGGGAGGTGACGTCACTCGAGGCAATCTGTTTTTGTCCTTCATGCGTTTTATTGCAATCTTAGTGCAAATTCATTTGAAGCCCCGAGTATAACAATGCGAAAATCCGAGATGAACAATGCCGTCCACCCTAGCAACCTCCTTTTTGAAATGTCGAAAAACCGGAGAAAATAAATAATAAATAAATAATAAAAACTTCAAATATGAGCAAACACGAATTAAACATCAGAATCGGCGGTAAGAATAAGAATTTTCATTTCTTTCTGGGTGAAATGGTATAAACCTCGAGTCAAAGCCTCGATCGTAAGATATTTTAAAATGTTAAAGAATACACATCGTTTTCTATCCGATTACGTGTTAATCAAATGAAAAAATGAAAACCGTTTACGGTTTATTTGCGTTCAAGCCGGAAGACGACGTCACTTGGGGCTCCAGACTCGGGCAGGCAGGGACGCACGCAGAGACGCAGGCAGATACACAGCGGTTATAATATACTTACTAACGTAATTGCCCGTCATATATGACGGGATTATCATAATAGTGTTCCAAATATATATGATTTCGATATGAAAAATCAGTAAGGTGTGCTATGATCTGGTTTGGCTTTCATGCACAATCAAATCAGTGTTTTTGAAAGTTATCTTTGTTTTATTATACTGTTTAATTATTTATTGGTAGCGATAACAAGTGATTATCCAAATATTTGCTGAATATAAGAGGAAAATCGAAATAATAAGATTAATGCATAAAGAAGTAGCTGAAATTTATTTGAAATATTTGAGCAAATTATAAGTTATTTAAAACGTATAGAATTTAACTTAATAAATTAATTATTTTACTCTTATTAACTGGTAAAAACAGGATAATATGTGAACGAACTGTCAATTTACCATCAAAGGAAAATTGTGTTGTAACTTACTTACTATTAACTAAATACTTACATGAACTGCAATGAGTTTCAACTATATTTTAAGATCGCACTTTTCTTTTAACGATATTTGTTTTGAAATTTTACAGAAAAATCACTTTAGTTAAATAAATTTAAATAAAAGTCATAAAATATTATTATTTCAATCCTATTTGAAATTCGGTTAGAAATATTTGCTGTATTATCAGTTACAGAAATCTATTGAAAATTACGTGACCTATATTTAGTATTATTAATTCCCACCATTTGGCAATGGCGCATGATTCAATATTACAACATTTTTATAATCAATTATAATTTATTATTTTTATGTTTGTACTGCAGCTCCTTTTATTCCTATACAAATGCTACGTCCTCTTTCTCAGTTTCTGCTCATTCCCATTCTCTTTTCCTTCCTCCCTCTAATTACTCTGTATAAAAGTTTGACCCATGTTAAAGCACTAAATAGGTGCATTTATTATGAGGCCAAGAACGGAATACAACAATTGGGACAACAGTGGCCCAATATAAATAAAATACGTGAAAACGTGAAAAATCTCATTAAAACGTAATTTTTGGAGATTTACGAATGAGATTTAAATTCTTCTCTTCGCATAACTAATGTAAGTTAAATACCTCATCCTTGAAATATTTTTAAATGTAAACGAAAAAGGTCTGCATGTCAAAGAATGGCTTTTTGCGTGATTTATATATGCGATGCGAATTTATAACTCCTGTTAATTATAAGATGCACTGCAAATAAACTATGAAAATAACTACAAAAATAGTTAATTACCAAAACTTGCAATAGGAAGTTAACTTAAAAGAAATTAATGAAAAACACGATTTTAATTATAAATAATCTCTCTCGTACTAAAGCATTCAAAACACTTTCCTTACGTATATAGTACAAGGACGACAATACAATTTCAAAGTTTAACAATGACACGGTCGGCAAGACAACATATCTTTAAAAAGCTTAAAATTTTTCAATAAATGTGATTTAAACGTATAACTTGAGTGATTTCAAACCGAAGGTATAAGTCAACGATAAGAATAGGAATCTATGTTTATTTTATTTAAAATGGCCCCCGTCTAAAGATCGCAGGCCAATTACTTCTAATTTAATTTTGCAAAAGAAAAAAGCCTGCAAGTGAAAAAAGGTATTTTTTAGTGTTCTCTTATGGGGATTTCTATAGAGCGTTCCGGCGGACGAACGGACAGAATAAGGATATTATGTATATGTATGTATATGTATGCATGTATATATGGGCTTAATAGGAAGTAATCTATCATTCCTCAGGCAGATGTAATGTTTAAGTGGAAATTAGACGAATCGTTATAATTCTATCCTGAAAGACATATTTCATTCGTGAACTCAGCTATACGTCGTCATATACGAAACGTGCCTCTATCAACCATAATAATGCGATGATTTACCTTAGTTTGTAACTTTATTTTGCGTTTAACCATTGATGTCTTAAACTTGCGAATTACTCAACTCCAATCCATACGAAGGCATTATACCAACAGATTTTTGAATGACATTCCATGAACATTGACGGACATTTTCTCAAAGAAGATGTTTTTAAATTTTCCGCTTTATTTAGCATTTTGAACTAAATTTTTTTCGTTTAATGAATAATAACGAATCTTTCCGAAATAAATATATTCGAAAACAAATCTAATTACTACATTTCTTATAGTAATTTTAAAGGTTTTTACATTAAGAAGTGAAGGTATTACCCAATTTTGTGGCTTAATTGTCAAAATAGACTGTTGACATATTCGAGATCAAAATAGTTGTTTTTAATTATGTATACATACGAGAGTCGTGTTTAACTAAAATTATATACAAAGAAAAATTCATGGTCGTCCGCCGAATGAATCAATGGGGTGCCTTATATTTTTTATTGAATATTTTTTAAATATAAAGATGTAATAAATAACACTGACACAATAATTAACATTTTTGCGAATTTTTCGCAAGGTCTACGCAAGTAATGAATAAACCACGTAAAATATCTTAATATACGAGTATAACTCGTTTTCCTACCAATAAAGTCGACAGTTAGACGTAATTTAATGAACATTGATTTGTATTAATGATATTTGCTGAGACGTCTTCACAATGGCATCAAAGACTTTGCCGCATGTTTCTTGTCAAAAAAATATTATAAATAACTTCAGATAGCCATGAAACAATAAACCGTATGTTCATTTTAGCTACATTCTAGCCGTTCTTAGTAGTAAGGCGATGAATAATACATAGTACAAATAACATGCGTAGTGAAATGGTTTGAGAAAGGTGAAAGAGTGATATAACCTAGGAGGAATTCGGTTTTTGTTACGTAAATAGAAATATTAAACACATGCTGTATAAATGTATATTGTTGCAATGATATTTAATGGGCATTTGTATTATATTTTACTGCATAATAACGTGCTTAATTTCCCTGCATTTATTTATTTTTCAAGTATCTCGTAAGTAGCTCTTCCCAGTCATGTAAATGGTCATTATAACAACCAACGAAGACGAGCACATGCCACTATAGTCAGTTTATTCACCCTTTTATTCATCATGTCCATTTTAAGGACATTCAATAGCATAATTTTTAAAATTTCTGACGAATATTGTGAACACAGTGGCGGATAGAAAAATATATTGGAAAGTGTAAAGTCTATGACCTAAAAATTTGGTTAAGGAATTACCGAAGTACCTAAAATTAAGTTGCAATTGCAGAAAGAACATATATGTATTCCTCCAATGAAATTCATGACTGGAAGGGTAGAATAACCTTTAGATAGGGAAGTTACCGACCTGTATGAATTTTCCGCCGGAACCCAACTATTTACGAAAATTGGAAGAGCGCCACACCCAACGACCAAGACGATCAAGTTTTCACCCTTATCACTAGGCCCGAGCGCAATTCACGCGTCAAATATCCTTTCACTTGTTAGCAAAACGGTTCCGCTCAAGCGCAAAGCGGCCGCATTCTCGACGCTGCGTGAGAACTCCAGACTCGAGAATACACACACACACTCTTACGCCGTAATTCTCGCGTGGCCACTAACCTTGACCTTAGATTCCGCAAAGGTACCACAATTCCAAGCGGTCCATTCTAGTAGTAAAACGCCCGCTGATTTTTTTAAAACTAATTTCCGCAGTGATAGCTCTAGGGTTAAATTCAGAACATAAACACAGTTCAACCTCAGTTCTTATGCGAGAGGAGAGTGAATTTCTGGCGTTAGCTGATGCCTGATTCGTAGGTAATATTTCATGGATTACCTATACGGATTCGAACTAAAATAAAAACAACTGCGTTTCAGAATTAAGCCGGATAATATTATATACTCCAGTTCGCACGTGCTATCAATATTATTTGTTCCGATTGCTGAAACTTGGAGATTTGATTTGGTAGTTTTAGTAATTTAAATTTGCGATTTTAAGCATTGTATAAAATTTCCATCGATTTGGGCAATAGCCCGAGTTTCTGATATTAGCCGCGACACGCAAACATCTACACAAGCACGATCAAAGAGTCGCGAAGTTCAACTATTTTTAATTTACTCGAAATTTTAAACAAAGATGCGCACTGTTGGGCAACTGTTATGTAAAAGAATGTCGATTAAATCAAGGATTGTGAAATATGCATTCTTAAAATCGATGCAACATTTTATGCGCCTTCTTGTAAACTCGACCGAATTGCTTTATTCTTAAAATGAAAATGAGCGCAACCGTCTGACATGGTTCTTTTTTTTAAGCGCCTTTCAGAACGGAGACAAAAGACAGTTTTCGATCCAGGCAGTCGTCGCAGATGGGCAATTATTTACGGAAAGATACTTGGACACGCGACGATTATGTAACGGACCGGAATTCCTCGTCGACGTGACAACCTAATACGGCCGTTCAGTGAAACTTTCTTCGGAGCTGTTTCCTTTGCTTTCATAACAAGCAATAGAGATTTCCGCAAAAAAAATCCACTCGGCGATAATGTTTTTTTAAACATTACATTTGATTTAAGAAGTGATAGGAAGCAATCATTCGAGCATCAATTATTAGCATTTTATTCCTTATACAGGAACTTGAAGAAGCGGAGGGATAATGGAAGAAATTATGAATTACTTAGAAGAATTGGGAAAAAAAGAATAACATTATTGTGTAAGTAATGAGGCAGGCTAACTGGATCTAACAGTTCTTGATGGAGACATTGCAGAACAAAAGATGATACTGAAGAAATTTTTAAGGAAAAAGAGGAATGCGAATTATTCCGTTGCTAGGCAACTTGAAGAGGAGAGAGAGAGTGAGTGAGTGTTATTAAGAGGTAAAGAAGTTCGCAAAAGATAATACTAGGTGAATATCTCGAAATAAACCGTAATTACGAACAGTACAATGATGAGGAGGAGGACGGTAATTAAGAATCTTTGTATCGCCAATGGACCTCAAGGTACATTAAGAGATGATCAACGGAAGACATATCACGAACAGTGCGTTCGTGATATGTCCGCGGTTTCGACGCGGGACACACGACGATTTCTCGGAGAAAGCAGACGAGGCCGAAGATCCAGAACGTTCTACCGCACATGCCTGGAAGTGGAGCGTAAAAAAAACCGGGTAGGAAGACAGCGCCAGCGGCGAGATCTCCAACCGCCATCGTCTACGAGCGGACATCAGGAAGGAGAAGAGCGAATTTGCGCAACACATGCGCCATTGTCGTAGGAGAGTAAATCGAACCCAGAAGCCCAAAGCGGTCACGCCACTCGGGCAGGAGGGGGAGGGGCGTCACAACGCTCTCGTGTTTTCGAAGCCACGTCTTCCCAACGCGGAAGATCTTAAGCCGCCGCGAAGGGGGGTGGGAGGGAAGATGAAAGTGGTAAACAGTAAAAACATAAGACGACGTCGATCCGCCGACGGGAGACGCAACGGCGCGCGAAGCGGAGATCATCAAAAACACGCGAAAGGAGCGTTTTCTTTTGTGAAGCTTTCCGTTTCGAACCATTTTTTTCGGCATCCTTTTCAATTTCGAAGAACTTTTATCTTTCGACGACGCGAAGAAGATAAAGAGGGAAGAGATGAGAATCCAAGAAGAATGGAAAAGTTTGAGGCAATTAAGCCTCGCGAGCGATAAATTGCTAATTAGTGATTCGGTGAAAGGCTCCGGGGAGTTTTGTGAAGTCTCCCAAAACTACAAAAAACAAGATGGAATCGAGACTTTACAAGTGATAGGAATAAAAAAATAAAATGTTGGAATCATTGAACCTCTTCGTGCATATGGGCATCCTTTGTGGGAGTTCAATTTAATCCAATTATGGAAGGTCTTAGAGATACATATTTGGTGAGTCTTCTAAACCAGCGGTTCCCAACCGTTTTCACTTATCGAACCCCATAAGCTAAACTATTTCTCGTCGTGAACCCCTTGGATTAAACTTTTACCTTCGCAAACCTCTTGAGTTACAACAGTTTTGGCAGCAAACACCTTATAATGGAAAGTAAATTTTGTAAAAACAAATCTTTTTAAACGCATATAATTCATGAAAAATAAAAAGTTTATATAACACATAGTATGTAAACGTTCACAATAAAATCAAATCTCTGATATTGTCATCAGTTTCTAGTTAGTACCCTGTAAAGTTTAAATACAATTCTCGAAGCATAAGAACATTTGAAAATAAAACCATGCAAGTAATTCGAAATAAACTAAAACATTGGTAAGAAGAATTGTAGAACCAAGGAAGTGAAAAAGACGTCGTTACCAAATTTTTCTCACAAACTCCTCAGATTTATTTTGCGAATCCCCAGGGGTACGCGAACCACCGGTTGGGAAACTGTTCTAAACCATCCGCAGTACCATAATCAAGTACGGGCTTGTTTTCGCTGTCTCTTTGTACCTCTGCGCAATCAATTAAATTAAAATAGCAAGTAAAATATAAGAGATAAGAAACTAAAATTTGCAAGGTGTGTGCGTGATCTATAATGCCATTTATTAATACGCCAAAAAAGTTTTGTAGAAATCGATGGCCGGCTGGGAGTGCCTTCAAAATCTTCAGATTAAGATTCTGAGAAAATGGTTCTAGATAGAGAATTAAACATTTTCACTATTTGTGTGACCTTTAATGTCATTTATAAAACTGCAGAAGAAATGTTTTGAAAAATCGATGGACGGCAGGAGGATGCTTTTTTGGAGAAACCGGAAAGCGTCAGCAGGGACATTTTTAACTAATGTAGTATGTTCATATCATAAGCCAATTGTCATTAGATTAGAAACCTAACATGTGTAAAAGTACGTATATACTTTTTTAATTAATTGCAGAATTAATTACTTTGTCTTATATTACTACTTTTAGGAAGAATTTTAAGTTTACAATTATAAATAAACCTCAACAACTAAAATGCGCTTTTTCATATTTCGTCAGCAAATTAAGCTCCCATTTTTTTACTATTCTACCACAGGTACTATTCTACCACAGGTACATTGATGACGGTTGCTTTGTGACCAAAATGCGCGTGTGGTTCTTTCAACCTTTTTATGTCTAATGGAGACAAATAGTTCTATAATTTGATTTCAGCCATTAAGTGAGCTAGATGAATCTTTCTTGAATGCGATAAATTAATAAATTTACGTCCCCATGTCGTCCATAGAAAATTACAATTTTTCATAAAAGTATGCATTTTTTAATCTCTTTAGGGATTTAAAGGTAACTTACGGGAAAAAACGATTAATAGTAGAAGAATGAGGCTTCTAATGGAGTGTGATTTTAAAGTGTGTTTTTCTGTGATGTGTTAGCTTTGCCATGCCCATCCGTCTGTCCAAACGCTTACCGCATCGCGGCTCTAACAAAATGGGCTTTAACTGAATTCGAATCCTCTAATGTACTTCGTCAACCATATTCATCTTTGCTCTCTAAGGGAATATTCTCGCCATCGCTTCCCGTTAAACGACAAATTTGTACTTCATTAGCATATTTGCTCTAGGCGAAAGGATCGTCTACAGTTTCTTTAACTTGAAATTACAGTGGAACTTCCATAAATCGAACTTCAAGGGAAACGAAAAAATATTGGAGGTTATAGAAAATTCGATTATGGAAATTCGTTTTAATGATAGGGATTTTGCCCGGTAAATTAATTCACTTCGAGTTATGGAAAATTTGAGTTATAGACGTTCGAGTTATAGACGTTCGAGTTATGAAAGTTCCACTGTATAAATCAATGTAAATCTTCGGTTAAGATTTTATAAGAAGTGGTCTGATCAGGACGGTCATATTTGTAAAAAGAAAAATCTGATGTGGTCATCACATGACTTTCTCCATATCTGTAGTATTTCTAAAAATTCCAAATAGGTTACATAATAATAAATATTTTAAGAAACCGAGAAAATTTTAGACTTTACAAAGAACAGAAATAAACTCAAACCATAGCCATCTGATATTGGATATAGCCACAAAGCTCCAACATTTAAGAAAAGAAAAGGAGCGTTACTAAGACGTAACTAAGCGTCAATTGTTAACAATAGTCGTCGGTAGGTGGCGTGGTGGTGCCAGCTAAATATATAATATATCTCTTAAACAATGCATTATATGGAAAAATGTTTCAAACAAAGGTTATAGTAAATAAAATCTCCTAAATCTTTTATTCTAAAACATTTTTACATTTATCAAATATTAAAGCAAATATTTCAAAATAACGGATGTGACAAGAGTAAACACCCACTATACCGATTTTTACCAAAAACTAATCAGTTCTTCAGACTTTTATAAAAATGTTAAATATAAAATTTTGCGATGACATGATTAATAGTATTTGAGTTAGAGCATCCACAAAATAGCTATCACATACACACGTGCTAACACATACACAGACATCATCGATAAAATTGTCAAAACGTGTTCAGGGGACCTCAAAACGTGTATTTCCGTTGAAATCTCGAAGTCGATTTTTTCATGAATACAATACTTTCCCCTATACTACGCATATGGAGAAAATAAAAAATACTTCAGCGCTGTCGCACGTAATTTATTCGCTTATGAAAACCAAAGTACTCATTTTTACTTTCTCCGACGACTATTGTTAACAATTGTCGCTTAGTTACGTCTTAGTAACGCTCCAATTTCTTTTCTTAATTGTTGGAGCTTTGTGGCTATATCCGATATCAGATGGCTATGGTTTGAGTTTATTTTTGTTCTTTGTAAAGTCTAAAATTTTCTCGCAGTTTCTTAAAATATTTATTATTATGTAACCTACTTGGAATTTTTAGAAATATTACAGATATGGAGAAAGTCATGTTTTTTGCTATATCAGAATTTTTAATGGATGTGATCGTCGTTTTTAACCTCGTTGACGTAAACGAACGAAATTTTTCTAATAAAAAATGCTAATGGAAAAACTTTTTTTTCTAAAATGGCGTGAAATCGAAAAATGCTCTTACGTTATACGTATGTTATAAATTCAAGGTTTAATAAACAAAGAAAAGACGCACGCTAATTAAAGAAATAAGAGTAGAGTTGAGGATAATGAATACCAAATACTCTACTCATAAAAGCGATTCAATATACCTTTAAAATGGATTCTCCCCAATGTTGAACTGCGTAGGTAATTGACTTACATTTTTATACTTTCTAAAGGTGGGCATGGCCTAGGCAGGGAAGGGGGTTTGGGTTGGTTCCTGCCCACCCGTAAAAAACAACCCCTGCCCACTCGTCTTCCCACTCAGGTATCCCGAAAGATTTTTTTTAAATACCTACCTTTTATTTTTCTTAATTACCTTCAATCTGAATCCACGGAAGTAACGCGAACCAACTAGTCATTTAATATAATTAGATGAGTTTTCTCATTTTGGTTTGGAGAGAGAGTGAGAGAGAAAAAGGCAAGAGCTAGTCGGAAACTCTTGATCCGTTCCAACGCATTCGAATGATATCCAAACAAAAATTTTCGAAGACCCGTGTGGGCGTACGATGAAGGAAAATGACGTGGGCGCGGAAGATTAAAAAAACCGTCGGGAGAAGAAATTTAATCAAGGCGACAGGTATTTTTAAGACTGGAAAATGAGCTTTTTTTAATGCAGGCTGTTAACAGAGCTGATTACGTGCCCAAAATGTTTTTCCGTGCCATTATGTTGCTATTATCTGTGTTCGTGTTTCCAATAATGCCAGTGAATGTGGTTATTTCATTTAATTATAGTTAATTTCATGTAAAAAGAGATGGTATTCTCTTCTTTTCCTCTCTCGCTCCCACCTTCGTCTCTGCACTTTAAATAGCATTTCTTTATTTTTAACTAAACCGAAAAATTACATTTATTTATTCGTCATTAGTTCATAAACATTGCTCATGAACTTTTAAAAAAATAAGGTTATCGAAGACTATGCGAAGAGCAAAATTTTGTGTATGTCTTTACACCACGTTTGCCGTGAAACCCGGTTAAAATGATTTTAGAACTCGAATCCAATTAACTCAAGTAGTGATTTATATCGTGAATCTTTCCTTTCAGTAATTACTCTTAAGTTCTATAAATGATGCATGTGATTCTCGTATGACGAAAAAATGTAAGACACCTGAAATCAAGTTCCGCACACAAAGAAGTCTTCCTCAGTGGCAATACGCGTAACTCCGAGACTCACAGATTGATGGAATGTCACTAACCGTGACTACGTAAGACCTTATTTGTAGAATCTGCTAATTACCACTGATGGCGGCGGCTTTGTAGGTGAAATGCTCAAGTTGTTCCCTAAATCGTATAATATATCGGTAATTTTGAAATGAGTTGCAAACTGATATCGCTGATTTAGACTGAAATCAACGTACAGCGAAAGCCCATTATCTCGAATAAACGGAATTTTGATTAAAGATATTTTTTTTAAACTTATAACTTATGACTTTAAGACGTTTTACGCTGCATTGCACATGTGTAGATGTATGGTATCTATTTGTCTGATACTATAGTAAAGGTTTTAATAGTACAGCGTTATTGTTCTGTGAACTTACTTCACACGATAATATTATATCAGATTTTGCTGACTTCATTCACTGGTATGTGTAATGGCACCTGTAAATAGGCATTTCGATCAACCGGAATATCCGATTAACCGGAGCAGGCTCGATCCCGAGGAATGCGATAAATCGGGCATTTTTCTGTACAATGTTTTTTCGAAGCGCAGACACAATCTTTGAGTCTCGCTTTCCTTTACTTTCACTGGACGCGAATCTTTTAAACCAAGGGTCCCCAAATGAATCTTCTTATTCGAAATTTGTCAGGATGCGTTTTAGAATTCCACCAGGAAATGGGAGTAGAAGCGGAAAACAAAAACCATCTCAATGCCGGAAAATTATTCAACACATGTTACTTATTAAATATTTTCTAAAAATTTAAATAAGCTACGATAGATATTGAATAATCGGCAGTTATGTGAACTACTGTTTTTAGTCTGCGCTTTCGAGAAACGATTTTAAACAACGGATACTGCTCATTTAACTTCAAGCGGGAGAGGGTTAAGGATTAAAACCTGTATATTCGTATGTTTTCCAGTAGAAGGTGTCGCATCGTGTAGGAAACGCAATTTTTTTCGAGCGCGTGGATGCAATGCACTTTCAACACAAGCGTCTGACAAGTTACGTACATAATTTAAAAAATCGCAAAATTACCTCTTCGAAATTTATTCGTGCCCCGATCAGCCATTTGAAAAGCCGCATGCTGACGTTTTAGTAAAGAGTTTAGTGATCCCTCTTTTAGAGGATATTATTAGAGGGTGAGGAAAGCGCCATGGACCATACAATTAAGTGCGCACTCGCAAATAAAAAACAAGAGATCGAAGAGGGTGTGAGAGAGAGAGCATCCTCGAATAAAAAGGATCGGTTTGGACGCACATTAAGCTAAACTTGGCAACGTCGGGAGAGAGTACTCGTGGGAAATTTGGATTCTGGCGGCCACAATCCGTTCATCATAAATGGCCGGGATATTCCGTGAGTTTTATCGCGGGAGGCTTTATTATTATTATTATTACTTTCATGACGAATCCGAATGTCTCTTCTTTTTTTTCTTTTGTAATGAGTGAGTCGCGATTCCGAAAGGAAAAAATACAAATATCTCGACGGAAGAGTGCAAGAAAAATAAAGCGCGGATTTTTTTCGGTAACCTCTCTCTGTAGTCGATTAATCACGTGTCCATAAAATTTAAGAAAAAAATAAGCAAAAACTAGTCAAACGAGAATGACCGCTTGCATGAGCAATGCGCGCCCTTCACAATTAGCCAGCTGATGGAGTTTTCTAATGTGAGTATGAATAATTGAATATGTGTGTGTGTGTGCGTGCGTGCGTGTGTGTGTGTGTGCGCGCGCGCATGCGAGTGCGCAGGCAAACTTCGTCGTGGCGAAATTTTTGTGAGTACAAAATACTGAGTTTGCGCTTAAGTTTTATCGCGGCTATTGCATGCAAAAAAAATCTCAAAATTCTCATACTTTTTAAATAGATTATATTTCATTTGTCTAAAACATTAATATTTAAAAACTAGTTGATATACCCAGCGTTGTCCGGAAAATTATGAATAAATGATTTTTATTCAATTTAATCCAGCTTAATATTTATTCAAATAATATATGCTATGAAATGTGCATTTTATAATTTAATTTGACTGCTTGAAGTCGATTTTTTGTATCTGTTTTGAATTTTCTCCTGCTCTGTATGCTGCCTTTATTTTAGAGTTTTATTTTTTGTCCTAAACCTGGCATTTTGACTTGATTTTTTAGTTTCTGTGGTGTCAAAAACTTTTCATCACTTTATGGCTTGAAACTTCCAATTTTAATTAGCTCTAACAAAGAATTTAACTTATAATCAAATTGTTCCTTTTTTAAAATGATAAACCTAAAATTAATGTATTTTCTAATTTTTTTATTCGAGGCTTTATGGATGTTAATTTTTTAGTTTCTATTTTTTAGCAGTAGATATAAGTATATTTACCGCGTTTTATTTCCTAACCGCGCTTATGTTTTTGCTCTATGTCTGCCTGTCTGTGCAATCAATTAAATTATGAAACTATGTAAAAATTACTTTTTTACCAACCAATTTTTGTATACGCTTAAGTGCACTAAAATAAAAACAAGAAACAATTACAATATTCGTGTAGTTGTGTGGCTCTTGTAGCAGATCTTTCAATTTCTCCTCATATTATTTTAAATACCTGCATAAGAGCTCTCTGTACATTGATATTTAGCTGAAATTGTAATGATTGTTTGAAGGGCTGCGAGTGTGCTCTCTCAGTGGTGTAGTTGTTGAAGTAAATATAAAAGTTGGTAATAAAAAAGCAAGTAAACGGCAAGAGATGTAAGACTGAAATTTGCAGAGTGTAAGTGATCTATTATTGTCTAATATTATTTACGACGCTGCCGAAGGCATTTCTTGGAAAAATCTTATGAATTAATTTTCCAATGATTGGATTTTACAAGAGTTCATAGATTTTCTGATAGGTGGCTTGAAAGTCGTAAAATTCATAACTTTGAAATGGTATTGTTGCCAAACTACTGAAGCTACAGGAGTGAATTTTTCACGTATTGGGTAATCTAGTCCAGTGTTTCTCAACCAGTGGGACGCGGAGGTCGTGTAGGTGAGACGTGAAGTATCGAAGATAATTATTATAAAACTTTTTGTCAACAAAATTACAGCAGTATTTAAGGTCATTACAATTTTACATTAATGACTAATATAATACTGACATGCAGTTGACGTATAAAACCACTTCTTGGAAAAGGTGGGGTTTGTTTTTATCATAGTGGGACCAAAGTATTTTGATAAAATTGTTGGTGGGACGCAAGATGAAAAAGGTTGAGAACCACTGGTCTAGTCTACATTCCAACGGTGTGGGTTGTCCCCTCCCCAAAAGGCGAGGCAAACCAGAACCCTGAAAATTTATAAGAAAACGTGCTCCCCTCTTACTTTAGATAGGGCATCTTACTTGTCTTTAATAATACTGCGATAATTGGATGAGGGATGCCAATAAGACCGGGAAACTTTAAAAGGATATTGGTCCCGAGCGGTCTGAGGCGACGGGATATGCTTTAGAATGCAAATAGTTTGCGGACTGTTGGACCGCGGACCTACCGAGTGATAAAATATTCAACGACGATGAAATTATGCGGTATGAAGTTTTCCTCGACATTCAATTAGTTTGCGCACCGCCGGATGCCAAACCGATTTCCCGGAAGCCGAAATCGCGTCAATTCGTCCCTTCCCTCGTGACAATACAACCCTTAAATACGCCGGACACTCCATAAATCAGAAGTTTCTCTTTTGCGATCCCAAATGGATGAACGAAAATAACCTCGCGCGAAAGAAAAGTGTGATAGGGAGATTGGCGGAAAATAAATAAGAGGGAGATGGTTCAAGGAAGAATTATCGCGCTCACCTCATTGCGGATAATGAATCAATAAACTTTATTTCTCCTATAGTCATAAAAATGTTGGGAAAACCAGATGAGTGTTCCAGTATCTAATGTCGGTGATTCACCGTCGTCGATGACAGTTGCTTTGTTGTCAAAATATGCGCCTGAATTCTCCAAACTTTTCATGGCAATTGGAGAAAACAGTTTGCAGCAGATAATAGACTTACAGTACACCCTCGACATTCGCTATTCGCGTATTTAACCAGCGGCCTTACCAATCCCCGCCCCTCTTCCCATTTCCTACGAGCTATTGGTTTTAACATTCGCGGCGATTCCCAGGGGCGTAACCTCTGCGAATAGAAATTGTTCCAAATCTGCGAATAGAGTTATAGAGAATTATAGAGAGAGAATTAAAGAAATGCGTTAAAGAGAGAGGAAAAGGGAATTACAGTGAAAGCGCAATTATATGCGTGCACCGGGCATCCTGACGAATTTTCTCTGATAGCATCTATTTCAGCTTTTCTTTTCTGCGCAAAAACCTTTCTATTGCCTATTCGTTTGTCTTTGGCTAATAAACGGTATTTTTACCTCAAACGCTCCAAGATGAATCAATATATGCTTGTAAGTTTATTCTATTTAGCGTGATGCCCAGAATTTCGTAAGTATCAAATTCTTCTGCATTGTTATCGCCTTTATTGGAGTGAAACGATGTATGGCTTGTTTTCAATCAAATAAATCGGTATGGTATTTAACAAGTATTCTAAACGACTTTTCCTTTAATTTAATCTTTCGGATTGTTCGTATTTTTATAATATCCCTGCTTACAATAATTTCAATAACACGGATAACCGAGATGTTAATGTTGAAAGACATAGAAAGATTGGAGGAGGGTGAAGAGAGGAAGTGAGAGGGAGGAAAGGAAGGAGAGAGAGAGAGGGCCGAGTTAGAGAGAGATAAGGATATTTAAAGAGAAAGAGTGAGAATGAATAGGTAAAAGAGAAGAAAGAGATATGAGGAGAGAAAAATTGAGAGAGACAGAGGGGGGGAATAAGGGGAAAGGGAGAGATCCTTAGACCTTTTTCAGGCCCATAAGGACGGGTTTTAAAAGATTCCTGTGGCGGAATCAAAAAGAGATTGAGGTCAAATTCAACAACTTTTTTTTCAACTCTTTTATGATAGCGTAATTTACAGGCGACGTGAAATGGCGACGTTATTATTTTTAAATGAGTACCGCGCAATGAGTTTTTCTTTGAAGTCCTTTCAGCTCCAAAATCAAACACAAACAATCGATTCGGCATCGTTGAACCGTAAATTCTGCACCGAAGCAAATCTGTTTCATATTTCACGCATTTTCACAATTTTCACTTTGTACGGCAAATTTTCGATTAATCGGTTAACGGAATAAACGTGATTTAGATTAACCTCAATTTTTGGAAATTATAACGTATAACTTGAAAGTGTTATATGATGTATTACGCATGTACGGACGTGCGGTATTCACGTGTGATAATATGCAATGAAGCATTCCTTCACCTGTAAATTTACTTTATACGGTACCATTAAATTAGATTTTTATTTGTTTCTTTACTTCCTAAACATTTGTTTAATTTTTTCATTTGTATCTATTATGGTACATATAAATAGGCTTATCGGTTGACCGTAATATCCGATTAGCCGGAGTAGACTCGCCCACGAGGCAGCCGGCAAATTAGGAGTTAACTGAATTTTAACATTTATATGTTACCCGGCAATTCGCCAAATCGGTGGGTGACAGGGGCTGCAATACATAAAAGTTTTCTCTCGCATGTTAAACCTTCCTTTTATGATTTCGTATTTTCCTCGGAAAGAACCAGCCTCGATAACGCTGCGTCCTACAATCGATCTCATGTATTATACCGTCACGATCACTTCAACCCATCTACGTTGGTGTTTCAGTTATTCCTAAAACCTCCTCTGGTATCGACCTATATTTCTCCATAAGCCTTAACCTTTAGTTCAGTTTGCGGTCCTCCGGTGATATCCAGTTCAAGTCACTCAATAATTATCTGACTTTCATTATGTTTGTACTTTTGTTTTGCGAATATAGCTGTTCTGCGTTGTACTTTCTAATTGAATTATTTGGCGCTTCTCATACGGATCCCATACACTTCAGACGTATTTCACCTGTGGTGTAACCAGTGATAAATAACCTTTTTTTTCTTTTGTGCTTTAGTGCTTTTCGTCATTGCTGAGAAGCACTATTATCTTCGTGATGTCCGTCTGTCCGCACGCATATATCAGAGAAGAATTGGCGGAACCTATTTCAACCAAATTTGGTACACAGAATACTCACATAAAATAATGACCAAAGTGACATATTTGAACCGGATCAACTCATCAGGGGTGCCACAATAAGCTAAAGCTTTCGGTAATTATGAATTTGGAAGGAATTAACTGAACCGATTTCAACGAAATTTCGTATGAAGGAGGCATGCAACATATAAAAACAAAATCAAGCTGTTTAGTCTAACTATAGTAAGCAGGGCTGCGACACTACAAGTAATAATAGAAATTCTTTTTGCGAGTATTTGTGTTGGACAGTCCACATCAATTTTGATCAAATTTAATATTTATAATGTACACACACACACACACATACATATATATATATATATATATATATATATATATATATATATATATATATACAAACCAATAGTAGCATATATGGACCGGATCTACTAAGCAGGGGCGCCACAATTACAAATTAAACTCTTTTTGTAATAATGGATTTGTAAGGAATTGGCTGAACGGATTTCAACTAAATTTTCTATATAAGATTTTTACAATAAACCATGTTGAAATCAATATTTTTAAAACGGAGCTAAAGAGCAGGGCTACCACAGTAAAAAGTAAAATAATATAACTTTTACACGTATTTCTAGTGAACAGTCCGCATGGAGTTTAGCCCAATATGGTATATATGATCTTCATATAAATAACTAACGAAAATAGCATATTTCTATCGGGTTGACAGGGCTAACACAATATCAAGGTTAGAATTTTTCTGAAACTATGAATTTGGAAGGTATTGGCTGAACCTATTTCAAAAAGAAATTTCGTTTGTAGGGCGAATGGGAAAATGTAATGAACATGTTAGAGAGAATCTAAAAAGCAGGGCTATTACCATATAAGGAAAAATAACTTTCTGATTTCAAAGCAAATACAGTTTACGATTTTACTACGGCGAATTTGACGAAAAGCACTTCTGTACCACGGAAAACCCGTGTACATCGCTACTTGTTTTTAATTCATGACAGTAACAACGTGCATCATGTAAGCACTATCACTTCAGTAATTGAGAAGCTCATATCTGCAAAAGTCTCTCACTGACAACTCATTAAAAAAAGATGTTTGTGATATCTGCCTTTCTACACTTACATTACATTGTGTGTAATTTTATGTCGAATTATTGTTTTCAGCATTCAAATGGTGGGAAATATTTATTGAAATACCAGTAGAGATCAAATTAGTTAATTCATATTTGGATTAACGTAACGAGAAACGTTAACGAAATTTTTCCAATAGCTGTAACGAAAAACGTAACGAAAACGAAAAAATAAATTTCGTTATTTCGTTAACAGATGGGAAAGAATTATGTTCTAGTGGCATTCGTCCCAGGCGGCGTATCTTCATTAAGGGAAAATGGCCTAAAATCCCTTTCCCAAGTCGTGCTTGTCCCCCGCTGGGCCAGTTTTGCCGCCTTGTCGCGAAAGAAACGCTATCCTGACCGCTACCGACTGTCCTTTGGGTTTCCCTTCCATTTGTGAAAAGAAAGGTTCCCTGGTGTTAATCCTTCTGCAGGAAGCACGAGATAAGGAGAGTGGAGGATGAGGAAGGATGCTTCAATAAATGTGCCGCTTGTAGTTAAGGACCTCTACCATTCCCTATCCTCCCCCACTGTGCCTCGTAATTCGAAAACATTCTTTTAGATATTACACCGGAGTGAGTTTTTCCTCTTTTAAAGGTCGATGCTCTGCAAGTTCCAATCCCATCACCCCCTCCAATCTCGAATTCTATTCTTGTGTGGGTGTTTTCCTACAGTGGTTTTTTTTACATGGATTCCATTATTCAGCAGTCCTTAATTTTTCCCACAAAATCACCTTTTATTTTCAAATACTTGTATTTTTATTGTTACCTGTATTTACATTGCTAATGATTTATGTATTACTATATGCTATTTTAGAAGAAAAAGTTTCAATTTTAACATGTATTTCTATTCAAATGCAAAATAAAAGAAGTTTTAAAAACTAATGTATAAAGTATATTACACGTGACATTGAGATATGGCGTTCGCGACATAATATTAAACGTCTTTTAGTTACAGCGGAAGCGAGAGAGACAGTTCCGTTGCTTAAACGCGGTGAGTGATCAAGAGATCACGAGCGCGCTGGTGAAAGCGAAGAGAGGTCGCGTTGGGATTCTCGATTTACGGTGAGGTTGAGGTGGTACGCGACAATAACCTTTATCCTCATTTTATTAAATATTATGTATTTTCCAATCCTAAAAATTTTTATTCATAACTATCGAGCATAAGTCTTATCAAAATGATAAACTCTCTAATCAACTGAAATTAAAGAATTTTTAAAATTAGTTCTTCATCTTTATCAACTGTGTTGGAAATAGACTTCAAACTAAAAAAATCATATGAACGTAGTCAGATACCACTGAAAGCATTAAATTAAAGATTTTTCAATAATTTTGCAATTAATTAAAATTTAATAATATTATTTTCGTCAAGACAGCAGTCGAATACTCACATCGTTCCAAATTTTTCTATTTTATCCGAAAAATTACCTACATTCATGGTAATTTGGAGTGATTTCAAATTTCGTCTTTCAAATAATTTACTCTATTCTTTCATACACAAAATAAAGCTACTCATGGGTTAATATCTCAAATTTAACTTATCTTGAAATGTAATATTGTAAACCCATGCATTATTTCCATGTATTTCTTATGGAGGATATGAAAGTAAGAATGACATAAAAAATGAGCCCTAAAGAGGAAAAATATTGGAATTTGGATAATTCTCTTTAGTTTTATCTGATGACCGATCATTCTACCAAATTTTAGAACTGTAGAAGGAGTATGTTCTCCGAGTTACAATCAGTGCAACCGACCAACGGGTTCCTTTTATTATCTGTAATTATGGGTCCCTGGGTCCTCAGTGTACTTTTTGTGTTACCTATAAAAATTCTGATATAGGGCAAACCGTTCGTTACAACAGTAATATTTTAGTCTTAAATATGAGTTAAGTTTATTAACTTGAATATAAAATGTTGAATTCGAAAATCAGAATTTTCATACATGATCATCAAAAACGAAAAATGTGCCGAATACTTTGAAATCATAAAAACGATCCTGATCTGCAGCATATATTTAGAAGTGCATATAAATTATTATTCTAAATAAGAAGCACGCATTTGAGGTGGATACGTAACCTCTAAACAAAAAAAAATAAAAGAGTAACTACACAATTATTTTTTACCGAATTATTTCGTTATAACGTTAAACGTAACAGAAAACGAAATCGCTTTTTTGCCTGTAACGAAAAACGTAAATAGTCGTTTTTTTTCGTTTGCCAGCACTGATTTTCAGTCATAGTGTAACGTTATAGCTGCTTTACGTCATACACCATACGGAGGTAGCGCCATGGGTAAAAAAGTTGATATGTACTGGTTCACAATATTACTTTCGCCTTATCTTGTTATATTTAAATTATGGACGCCTTGCATTACGTCAGAGGTGCGTGACATTCTCGCGCAAATTACAAGTGAAAATTCCAGCAAAAAAATAAACAAAGAAACCGCGAATGTAATCCACCCATGATCTTTTTTTCTTCTGCTCATGGAGTAGTGTTAGTCTCTGGTAAATGATCTCACGATTGGGTTATGCGTTAACGGTGATTTTAAAAAATCCTAATTCATAATTTCCTAAGGATTTTAAAAAGGCGGATGGATGCTATTTTCTCGCAATACGAATGGACTCTACCTAATACGGGCGTAATAAGGCAGTGCTTCCCAACCGTTTTCATTCCGCGCCATAGTTACGCAAATAAAAATATATTGGCGGCACACCGCCTCCCATTTTCTAGTGTAGTTCTCTCGCTTCTCCCAATCTCCTGCATTACGCTAGCTCATGTCTGACTGCACACCGGCTGGGAAACAATGGTCTAAACCAGGGATCTCCAAACTTTTTCACAAGTGGGCCATTTGGCAAATAAATTCTATGTTCGCAGGCCGGACTATCAAGGCCGAAATTTTTTAAAATACGGGTGCCCAATATACAAATCTATGCTATTTTCGCATTAAAAAATGGTATAGTGAATCGAGTACAGTCGATTTTTTAGGGAAATTTTCCGATATGACCGGTCTATCTTTTATTTATTCACCGATCATGAATCGGAATCAGATAAATGGAGAACAACTAACTACTTAATGAAATAAAAAACATTCAAAATCTTATTCCTGTAATGGAAATGCCATAGAAATAAAAACGCGAAATAAAACACACAACCAGTTGACGCATAGTAAAAGAAACCAAGCGTGCCCAGAGTGATATGAGCGAAAATCTTGTGAAGTTAGGACCGAAAACGCGGTACAAGAAAGTGCAATTACGATATCAGGCGCATTTGCAGGCATTTCATTTGTCGCATTTGTCGTTCCCAAACGCCTTGTTTGTTATATTTTGTAAGAAAAGAATTCCGAATAAAAAATGGGTCTTGTCTAAACGATGATTGAAGTGTGGGCAAAATGGTCATTGATATTTAAGGAAATCGACAACGCACTTTCTTGTAAAACTTGTTTATTTATAGGACTAATTCATGCAACAACAAATTAATCACCAAATGCCCTTTGATATCTTATCCTTCGGTGACCGGATTAACGAGAATACGCCGGAATGAGAAAATTAGCAAAGTGAGCAATACAACAGAAATAAATTGAGCGAAAAATTCGAACTTAAAATAAAACACGAAATGGTTTGTATTATTTTTATCCTTGAAGCCATTCACCTTTTAAGCTTCATAGCAGTCTAATTCGGCGCCCGCTAAGCAGTAATGACAGACGAGGTCATTCGTTATCCTTCTACTGCGATCTTGTTTTGTTTCGGGGCAGAAAGCGATTCTCCGAAAAAACAATCATTTCTGAATTATCCGTTCGTCGGGGGGAGCTACACACGCCCCATCCGCTTATACAAGCACTCGACGGAAGAGATATTCCTAATTATATTCCACCTTTCGTTAATTGATCCGTTCGTTCCATATCACCGAAAAGGTCAAAGACCACCAGTGCCACCTACGGAACGCCATCCCGCCTCTGCTAACCCAAACGAACGAACGGCCGACGCCCATCCCGAATGGCGTATCGCGGCTTTCTTTTCGCCCCAGAGGTGCATTAAAAATAAATACGAAAAAATTTAGAACCTACTCTGGAGAATTATCAAATGCGATGGATGCATATCGGAGTTGTGATTCCCCCGCAGCATCTTAACGCCCTCGCGAACGGAATTAAAACTCAGCTATTATTTAACGGGAGGAAAAAAAGCAGTTATCACGAAATGTAAATCAGGCGTCGTGTTCATGGTATATTAGGAACATGGGAGCAGCGGATAGAGTGAAATGAGAACAAAGAGAAATAAAAACAGAGGAGAGCAATGGGAGGGATAGGAGTCGAAATAACAGACAGACTGACAGACAAACGACTTTATAAAGGGCGAAATTGAGAAGAGAGAGATGACAGAGGGAAAGAGCGAGATAAATAGAGAGGCAGGAAGAGCATTGTAACGGGAAATAGAATAATAGGAGAAGAGAGTGGGAAGAGAACGAAGGTGAAAATGAAAAGGAACGGTAGGAAAGGGGAGAGAGAGGAAGAAAAATACACACGGACAGACAAAAGTATTAATTCGTGCGAAAAGGAGACTATCCAACGGTTGCACGTACTTTCTTAGATTTAACGCTTCTTCCTATAAAACGGTTTAGATTTTAACAACTAAATGTATGCATTAAAAGTATAGGGTGCCCCGAAAGCTTTTTGTTCCAAAAATTAAAATAGTGCAACAAAAATAAAACAAATGTTATATCTTTTCTAATCGTTTTTATATTTGTTATCTTTACTATTATATTTTCCATATATTTTTTGTAATTGTATGTGTAATTGTGGATTTAGTGATCGCAATTATTTACTTCTTGGTGTTAACAACCGAAAATGCGATTTGATATATCTTTTTTAATCCATGCTTTGCCAGGATAAAGATGTTGCCGGTGGTATTTTTCAGTAGTGGAACAATAATAACGAGTGTTTGTCTCATTGAACCCATGCTGCGAAAGATGCATCATCAAATTTGTCATTATCTGTACGATGGCACCCATACTGCTCTTCTTGATTATTATAAATAATTGATACACTAAATATAACTATATATATATGCTTACAGAAGAGGAAAGGTAGATGGGATAAATGAATGGTAACAAGTTATTGGGATAAGGAAGCCCAGTGAGCGCTCACCAATAAGATATCTTCAAGTTGGCGAGCTGCTTGAGGTATCGAAGGGACACACGTAGATATATATATATATATATATATATATATATATATATATATATATATATATATATATATATATATATAAACATATATATATATGTTTATATAAGGTGGGCATAAACTTAAGGGTGAATTCTCCAGCCCAAAATGAACAAAAGAACTTCATTGTACACGTTGGTCGCAAAGTGCCCCTCTTCCCAGATACGGTTTCCTGAAAGTTGAGTAAATAACTTACAGTCGAACACTAAGAAGGACCGTCTATACCTGAGGGCGGTTCACATCATATCAGATGCTCAAAATCCCCGACCGCCAGCTATGACACAGAGCTTAGAAGGCCTAAACATGGATTGTCGGACACGTTCGAACATGCCTTGAGTATGGCGGAGGGAGGCACAACCCTCCTCCACTCGCTGGCGAAGAGCGTCCAAATCATCTATTGGGCTGGAGTAGACCAAAGTCTTCAAGTGTTCCCACAGATAAAAATCGAGAGTATTTAGGTCTGGCGAACGCGAAGGCCATGCCACAGGTCCAGCCCGCCCGATCTATTTGTCTGGGAAGGTGCTGTTGAGGTGTTCTCTAGTAATTAAACTAAAGCCCGCTGGTGCGCCATCATGCCTGAACCACATATTTACGTATGCCAAGCTGGCGATTAGCATTTTCAGCATCTGCTATGATTTTTACCGCCTTCAGGTATAGCCGGTCCTTCTTATTGTCCCGCTGTAGGTTACTTACTAACCTTTCATGAGACCGTATCTTGGAAGGAGGGCACTGCGACCAATCTGTACATGAAATTTGTTGTTAATTTTGGGCTTTAGAATTCAACCCTAAGTTTATGGCCACCTTTTTTGAAACCCTGTATATATAACATATCTGTTTTAGTTTTCCTATTTCAGTTAGAGGCACAGAGACTAATGTACATAAATATAATACTATTTAGGAGTTTGACATTTAAAAACTAACATATTAATGAGATCGTGAAATAAAAAATATCTATGAGAATGTCATTAGTTTGAAGTTTCTGAGGCAAAAATTAACCATGAGTAGTCAGGCGCGGTAATCACAGGAAAATTATTGCAACATTCTTTGCACAAACGCTCTCATATCCGTACGCTACCGATGCATAAATAATTATACTGGTCACATTATTAGGTATTTACGCGAGAAAATGGCTGGGCACGCGGTCCGTCGCATGACGTCAGAGGAGACGTACTGAACGTAAAACACGATATTCTTACGTCACTGCACGCTACATAGTAGTTATTTGTTGAAATATATGGCATGCATGTGTTTTTATGATATCGAGCTCAACATCTGACGAATTTTGATGAAATTTTGACCAAAAAGCAGTAGGAAAGAAAGTCATGGCAGAAGAGAGAAAAGATAAGTTTATGAAAACAGGAGAGTAGAGGAACGATAAAACGTGAAACCAAGAAGAGGAAAGAAAAAATATTTTTGAAACTTTAAAGAAAGAGAGAGAGAGGCAAAGGGAATAAGGTAAGAACGTGAGACCTGAGAAAGATGAATAAAGAGAGAAAATGAAAGAGGTTATTCGTGAACTTGCGCCTTTCATCCCCCTTCTTCCTTTCAAGTTGGCACAGAGAATGAGTTCACGGAGAAGTGAACGGCGCGAAGTTAAAAAACAAAAAACAACTCTCACGTTTTGATAATTGGGTCGCTGTCCGCTCAAGGACTGCGCGCGACGGTGGCGCTCGCGAGCGCGCGTTTTCAAACGGGCGGAATGGGAAAAAAAAAACAAAAAACGTCGAAATGCGTCACCCGATGGGTGCCCACTCTCGCGGAAACTTTCCGTAGTAAGCTTGCGAGCGGGATTTTGGGCGCGAATGGAGGAAGAGGCCGTTCGTTGTTCGATGACACGCTTTCGGTCCTTTGTGTCGTTCCGTAATCCTCCGCCGCAGGATCGTGGCGACCGGATTACGGTAGACTGCCCGTGACGGAGTTAATGGCGCGTAAAATGAGAGCGCTTTGGAATGGGTCAAGGGTCAGAGGGGAAATTAAGTCCCGATCCGGCGACTTGCTCAGGGCTGCTTGGCAGAGGGTCCCTACGCGCCGCCGTTACTTCGTTAGATCTTCTACCAACAGTGCGAGAGAAAATAAACGAAGAGAAACATGTCATTATACTGGAGGTAATTTCGAGTCGTTATCTCATATGGTGCGACAAAAATATTTTATAACATGATTGCGTTGATCATGTTACACAATATGTATGCGAATTTCGGCTACGAAGCAGCCGTCATCAGTGGTGACTCACCGACAGTTGATTCTATTCTTTTTTAGTTCACATTTTCTAATGCAGTCATCCTATAAATCAGGTGTTTCAACGGTTGCATAAGATCAAGGATGAAACGTGCAAATGGGACGACAGCTTTTGCCGTAAGAAATTTTCTAGGAAAGCGCGAGTTCATTCGTGGCTTATCGAAGATTATTACGAAACGATCGAGTTGTTTCAAAACGGGTGAATTCTCTTTTAATACTATTGATTTTTTCTTCTGAGAATCGCGTTTCTAACTTTGAGTTAGCGTAGATGTGGCTTTGCCTGGGCGTTGGCTTGGAAATAAAATAAAAACTGTTGTTTTTCTACGCTATGGCTGAACTTGTTTTAACAAAGTAGAAACTAAGGCAAACATGTAAAATAATATCTAAATGTGGATTATATGTCGCTCGGATACCACGAATATTATTGATACAATTATTCTACAACTACATAATACACTGTAACTCACAAGACAGATGGGTGGCAAGGGGGGCAGTTAACCAGATTTCCTATAATTTCTCACTTTCAGGCTTGAATATGAATATCCTCTTGAGAGCTCTAATTTTTCTGGGAAAAAAATTGGTATCGCTCCGTCCTACAGTTGTATTTTATCCCTCCGACGTACCTTACATCATGGAAATATTAATTCATTTATTTTAGCTATCTTATAAACAGCGCTTTCACTTTTACAACTTCCGTTGTCCATTGTTCCGAAAGGATTTTCCCAGCTATACAATTTACTTTCAATTGTTTCATAATTTGCGAGATATGAAGTGGTTCCATGTGTTTTGGCTTCCCATCCATTAAATTATCATGAAGATATTTGCAACTTTGATGTTAGTTTTTAATTTAATGCTATTCAGATTTCAGCCTACTCTGCGATATGAATCCTGATACAAAATTTAATTAATTTTAGGCGATGTATAGGTAGGTGTGGTCGGAAAAGCGCCCCCAAGATTTTGGCGCCCCGGGCACCCTCCGACTGGCTCTGTGCGTGGCTAAAAATAGTACATTGAATTGCAGAGAAAGTGAAGGGAGGTGGAGTAGAGAATGGAAGGAATGCGAGGGAAGAAGTCGCATTCAACCCGTCCACTAAAGATCGTTCCAGGCGGGACGTTACATAGACCTATTAACAGGGGCGCCGAGAGCCAATACGGGCCCATGGACAAACAACTTGTCGGGCCCCACTGTACGAACTTAATTCTCTCTATAGGTCTTAGCAACTGACGTAAACCTTATACTCTCTTACCACAATAGTGAATATTTTTTTTCAAAAACAAAATTAAATGCAAATTGAATTGCGTCGCTCCGTTTTAGTGTGCATTCTGGTATTTAGCCTGTTAGGCACATACATATATATAGTAGCAATTTTTTTCTGCAACGGCATTAATCTCATAATAAATAAATCTAGGCACAGCATAGATGTTAAAATTCGTAATAATTATTTATAGATGGTGTGTTTTCTAATAAAGCGACTTTAGGATAGTAGTACCCAAACGTGTCTGAGCCCCGGAGCAGCGATCCCTACTGCCTCCCTCTCGTCAGGCCTGCCCATTAACGACATACCTTAATTATTCTTCCTCGCGCTGCCCTACACCTTCCATCTTTCATGCAACATTAGTGAATTCAACATGGAGTTATCGAACTCCTCTTATGACTGAGGAAATCTAACAAGCATAAACGCTTTAAAGATATTTGACACGAGTAACTCCAATATTTTATAACCTTGTTGTGGCTACTGAAGATAGCCGAAACAAGTAATTTTCAAGTGCTTGTGCTTGGACATTAGCGAAGTTTGACGAAGCTAAATCTTTCTTCATATAAATTCATGTGCAATAATAAAAAGCAGCGAACAAGTGTAAGTGAAAATAATATCAGGTGTAAATATTTCGCTTAAAATTTTATGCAAATCAATGCGTCTAAATTTTAAAGAATAAATAAATTTATGCATTTATGAATAAATTTAATTTCTGGTTAAATAAAAATACTCCAAACTATGCTAATCGAACCTCAGTTGAAGATAAATAATTGGAGTAATTTAACTTAAATTCAGTATATTTGTTATGGAAAAAATTATCTTAGGATATGGAAAATTAAAGATGCATATCATCGAGTTGAAGACGTTTCTCTCTCTGTACCTATATATATATATATATATATATATATATATATATATATATATATATATATATAGTTTATTTACTTTTATTTATACATGCACACATATGAAAAACTCGACAGCTTTCAATTAATTAGATTTGCGCAAGCTGTTGTTTTGTTCTGCTATGCACATTTGCCGCCTAGGCAAGAGCTCTGGCCATCTGTCCCATCATAGTGCGAGGCATTTAATAAGCAGGGGCAAAACAATTTTCCATATCTACTCATTTCTTTTCGTCTCTCCTTCTTAAGAACGCCTAGGATAATGACTAAATGTGGTAGAGGAGGAGGAGATGGAACCTCTCGCTCTTCATCTCTCCGTGTTTCTTGGAATGCGTGACGAAACGCAGTTCCCTCCCTTTGGGCGTGAATGCGAACTGGCGTTCTTTTTTTTCTCGCGGCGCCGGAGAAAGCGTCCATACCCGACTCGGAAGACGGAGGAAAACGAAGGCAAATATGGAAGGAGGAGCGGGAGGGAGGGAAGTAGAGAGGGGGGAGGGAGGGGGGGAGTAGAGAGAGGGAGGGAGGGTAGTAGAGAGGGGGGAGGGAGGTGGGAGTAGAGAGAGGGAGGGAGGGTAGTGGGGAAATTCGGCTCAACAAATCTCTCGTAAATCACCCGAAGGGAAATTCTTTCGAGGTCGGATAGGAAATTTTCCCTCTGGAGCGTCATTGTGTCCCGCCCTTTTAAGCGGCATGTTAGTTCACTAGAGCGGTGGTTTCCCAACTGTGAGTCGCGAGAGGTTTTCTGGGAGGTCACGAACACGGTATGTTTTCATTTTATTTTGTGCGCGAATACATTTTCAAAATGAAGTTGGCGTTTTGCGCAGATAAAATAGATATTAACAATATTTGGAATTAATATAATGTTATATATATATATATATATATATATATATATATATATATATATATATATATATATATATTATTTGGTTGGTGGATGGGATGAAAGGGGTTGCGATGAGGTCGGAATGGGGTCGCATATTCATAAAGTTTAGGAACCGCTGCACCAGAGAATTATCGAGTTCGTCTTATGACTGAAAAACATACAGAGATAGTAAGAAAACAAGAATGTCTCTCTATGTGCCTCTGTCCCAAACGCTCATAGGTGAACCCAGTGGAAATGTTGAAAAAGCAATATTTTGAGTTTTTGGGCTAATATAAAATGGAAATATTTACGATTTTTCATCCTGGAATAATTGAAAAACTTTAGCCCACTATTATTTTTTGGGCACTCTCCTTAAAAAATACAGTGCGACCCTGTTCGCAAAACTTTTTCAAACCCCGATAACCAGGGATGCGCACCATTCTTTGCATCGGGCCGGCCAATAGGGCGTGCAAGAGGGGCACCCACGGCAGGAAAAAAGCGCTTAGATACATGAGAAAATTGTGAACAGATGAAAATTGGATTTCCAGTGATTACACTTGTTGTGCATTCAAATTTAAAAGAATAAGTGATTCAAGTAATTTAAAAGTTACTTAAACAGTTTGCGGTGTAGTATTTTTTGCATTAAAGTTAACCTTTGAAATACCAATGTCCAAAACTACCAATAAATACCAAGGGAGGTCCATTTTGGTCCATAACCCATTTATATGTTTTCGCTACATATAGTAGACATTATTGAAATAAAACACTTACTATCTATTACCATCTGTTATTCACTAAACATTCATTTTAATTCAAAAATGCTCACGGAAGCTACTACAAATAGTGAAAAAGTGAACTTTTGCATTATCATATTTTTTAAGAGTTACAATCGCGACATGTAATTTCCGTTTTTTAAGGACATGTTCTTTACATGCCCATCTACTGCAAAGCCATATGACCATGACCGTATGAGAGAGATGAGAGAAGAGGTCCACCATTACGTAAATATCTAAAGTACTCCCTTCTACCTATGAAAGTACCCCAGAGGCACGCATTTGAAAAATCCTGATTTGATACAAAAAAACTTTTACTTTAAGTTAGTACACGAATGATATGTGTGTCAAGTCAAATCAATTTTCTGTGTTATCACTAGATGTTTCGGAAAGCGAAAAACCACAAAAAGAAAAAGATAAATGTTGCCAGTTTTAAAATATTGTGAAAAGTAACACCAAGGGGTGACCATTTTGGTCCAACGTTGACCTAACTATGAATATTGGTAAATAAAGAAAAATCCGAGCATATATATGAGAAAAAGATATTTAATTGTAAAATATAATGTATAAAAGTCAGGAAAAAACTGTATCTATGACTTCGATATCCCAAAAAAAAATAAAAAATTGAAGCTTGGACCAAATTGGTCACCCCTTGGTATTTAAAGGGTTAAAGGAGGTTTGTCTCAAATTCTGATATCTCATTTTAAAAAACAGATGACGGGCAATACACTAGTACAAAAATGAGCACTTAAGACTAAAAAAATAAGAATATAAGTACCTCCTTGGCTTAGATGTCTCTGGCAGCGATAACAAGGTCGTAAATACCAGATGCGCATTTCGGCTTTTTCAAAACCTTTATTGTGGCTATTGGAGAGACTTAAATACAGATAGTCCTCGATTTACGTGATAGATGCATTCCCGAATACCATCGTTTATATCTAAATCGCATAAATCGAATCCTATTTTCCCACGCAAAATTCCATGTACAAAATCGCGTTATAGCGAATCTTGCTTGTGTAAATCGATTTACGTTCCCTATTTTGTCGATCGCGCATAAGAAGGGTATGGATTTTTCGGGTTTAAAAAAAAGTTCATTCGGAGGGTAAATATCGGGTTTCATTATTTTCCTTTTCATTCGGGTTAATATCGGGTATAAATAAGTTACAGATTTTTCCACGTTTTAAAAAAGCTCAATCTCGGGTAATTTTCGGGTATTATGATTTTGTGATTCAAATAAAATGATTTTAAAATAAAAATTTAAGTTTTATCAACAATCAAAACTTTTTACTATACCTCAAGTATGGTTGAGAGTGTGAGATTTTGCGTTAAACGCCTCCAGGTGGAGAGGAACACCTCGCAGGCTCCACCAATATCTTGCTTCCCGTTCGACTTCTTTTGAAAACACATCAGATATTAGCGTAATAATTTTTCTTTCGTAGCGATTTCAACTAACAGACACTAGGGCTCTTTTTTCAAAGGTCTAACAGCGACTAGCTAAGGCGCGTCCTTGACTATTCGTGGCGCGAGCAAACCAAGGAGATTAAGATTGTGTTACAAAGTTAGCTTACGAATAAAATGTTTACAAAGAGAATAAACAGACTGACAACGAACATCTCAGACTGCGCTGTGCCTACAAGTGCCAGAATTGAAATTCTATGACCAAATCTAAAAAAAAATATGTTTAAAGAAAACTAACAATTTCGTGTTTTACTCGAAATTTAAAAAAGGCAATCGGAGGGTAAAAAATCTGTTAAAAATCGGGCAAAACCCGAAAAATCCGTACCCATACCCTCGCATAAGCGAATTCACGTAAATCGAATTCACGTACTTATTTTTGCAGTTTTTTATACTTAGGCGCTTATTTTTTTATTTTTAACCTGTATATAAATTTCTCTCCGATTCCTGATTAATATTTGTCTTTCTTAGTGATTTTTAAAAGGTACAAGAACGAACTCGGCCAGGTAAAAAAAAACCATTCCCATTGTATTGCGAAAAGAGTATTTTTAGAGAAAAGGTTGTTTTTTGTCCTCGATTAGCGACATTTTTAGCTGTAAACAAGTTGGAAAATGCACATTTCATGCGCGGATGCATGCAAGATACGATTTATGTAAACATGTAAAAAAATAACAACATTAATGGCTGAATATGATGTGAAAACTCTGGAAAACGATGCATCAGAAATGTTGCCAAAGAACAATTAAAGTTTTGCTCATAGAAAGATGGCACCACTGCTTGGATTATGTGAACCATTTATACCATATTCTTATTATCCTTTGCCCTAAAAGTCCTTAGTACCAAACTTCATGAAAATTCACTCAACCGTTTCGGAGATGAGATATGACGGAAAGATCATTTTTGTTCATAGAAAATTACGTGAACCATTTAAATCATTTTCTTATTGCCCTTTGTCCACTCATTAGTTTCGGAGGTGAAACGTACGGACAGACAGACTGACACGACCTAACTATTAGGCGTTCATTTTCTTTACTTTTTAAAAGGAACTCCTAATAAATTAATCAATTCAGCAGTGAACTATCGAGCTCATCTAATGGCTGAAAAAATTCAAGAACAAGCAATTTAAAAAATGTACTTGCCTCAGATATCTCCAATATCCAAAACTGGGTTAAAAAACTAAATGCCCATTTCGGCTACAAAGCAGCCGTCTTCAGTGACAATTCACCAAAAATAAATTCTAAAAGAACACTCTTTCTTTAGAATCTTCTTTTAGAATCTATTTTTGGTGAATTGCCACTGAAGATGACTGCTTTGTAGCGAAAATGCGAATTTGGTTTTTTAACCTTGTTGTGGCTATTGCAGATACCTGAGACAAGTATATAATTTTAAAACTCCTTAGTCTTGAAATTAATTGATGAATAATTAAATGAGTACAAAAATTAATGAAAACTAATTAAATGATATGCCCATAAGCGAATATAGGCAATTGGATATTTATAAATGAAAGAAATTAAAATACAGGCGCGTGTCCTCTTTGGGGTCATGGAGAGTGGGAAGTCGTCCAAGGAATTTAAGAACCTTGATATTGGATGTTGTAAGCCGCAATGTTCTTGGAGGTCATTCCCGCCGGCGCAAGGGGAGAGTTAGGAGGGGGGGTGCAGAACGGGAAGGGAAGAAGGGTTGGAGGGTATGAGAACTGAAGACAAGAAGGGAGGGGAAGGACATTTTCGACTGGCGAAACGGATAAAGAACATTCTGGAAAAATGGCCCTTTTCCCTTCGCGCTGCCACCGAAGGCAAGAGATATTGCGCGCGTGATTTCTGTTTTGTAATGAATCTAGCGGGGTTATGAAAAACGCGCTAACGATATTTTCAACGGCTATATCGAGCCCGTGGATTTGCATTGAATGATTTAGATACCTCCTAATGGCCTTATAACGGTCGAATAAACCTCGGGCTTGTTTCAAACATAAACGTGCAGTCAACAGTTGTATTTCATCTTTTGGAAACCCTGAAGTTCTTTCCATTCTAAAGGTTGCCAGAAATTCTCCGGCAGTAAATTATAATAATTCTAAAAGGTTTTTAATTAAATTCGACAATTTTGTGTGTCTACTGATGATGAATGATTTGTGAATTAATGCTTATTCGCTTATCGTTTCCTCCAGCTATTTATATTCAGATAGTTTTCTTACAATTCAACATGAGTGAGCAATCTACGGTCGCCTGCAGCCTGTAAGAGGACGAAGCCATGACGAGAAAGAGATCCGCAGAATTTAACGTTCAAATTCATGTTTTAATTCAAATTATAGTAATAAAACATTTACTATCGAAACTTTAACCATAAAAACTTCATTAATACAATACTTTTATTCATATGATGCCTCAGAATCTCTAGGTAACTTTCGATTAAAACTGTAATAGGGCCCGCCGAAGCATTTGCAACTTCAAATGCGGCCCGCCGAAGGATTCGTAAACACCGATACGATTCGCCGTGTAGAAAAGTTTCCCTAACCTTGTCATAGACCCACCCTCTACCGGTAAAAGAGTCGAACGCATAAGCATTTCAGCTCCAAAGAGGTCGTCCTCAGTGACATTTCACTAACTGACCTCAGCGATACATTTTTAATCTATTTGAAGAAACTAAACATCTTCACCATTTCGCTCATTCTTTTTAACTATATATATATATATATATATATATATATATATATATATACTTAAGGAAAAGAAAAGGTAGTGATGAGGGTGGCAACAAGGTGTTGAAGGAAGCCCAGTGGACACTTACCAAATATATATATATATATGCTTATGGAAGAGGAAAAGTAAGTGGGATAAATGGATGGCAACAAGATGTTGGGATAAGGAAGCCCAGTGAGCACTCACCATTAAGATGAATTCAGGTTGGCGAGCTGCTGGGAGTGTCGGAGTAACACACGTAAAACAAACACAAAAAACGGAAGCTTTCGGGGGCTATCCCTTCGTCAGCACAGGAGAGAGACAACTGATGGCAGTGACACTGAGGGAAGGCATGGGAGTGGAAGGGTAGAGCGGAAAAGTCGGGGATTGGAGGATGCGGAGAGGGTGGGGGAATGGACAAAAAGGAGTGAAATGTTAGCGAAGGTTGAGGCCAGGGGGAATCAAGGAGTTTAGCAGGATGCTGAACCTCAGCACTTTATACGAAATGTTAGAACATTTTTAAACGACACTTTTCCTTAGCGTTGGACTGGTAGAGGACCTAAAAATGGCCTTCTCGTCCCCCATTTTTAACCCCTTTGAAATTTTGTCTTTTGGAATTTTTTAAAACTGCTATGAAATATAAACGGACCTTGAGAAACTAAAGCTTCGAATTTGTGATGCTGTCATATCAATCCCTACAGCTGCTCGGAAAAATGCTTTCTGATTTTGAACGCAAAATTAAACTGATGTAATACATATAGAAATGAAGAACCTCAATTAAATGAAACTTACAAACCTTTAGAAGATTTAGAAGAATTTTGTTGTTTTCTCAAATAATAAAAACCTTGTCCAACTTTCTTTTTGATATAATCATTTGGGACACCCTGTATGTGTACCAAGTTTTAAGTCTCTAAGTATTTTGGTTTTCGAGATGTGCTGTCCACACACACACACACACACAGACAGACAAACGTCGCCTTATATTATAATATATATATGATATTATTCAGCTCAAGAATGTCGAATAACTAGAAAGCGGATGAATCTATTTTAACCTCTCCTTCAGACATAGCGTAACCGATGCCTAAGAAGCTTTCCTGTAATCTCCGTGTAATGTATTGGCTCGAGTTCGATTCCAGAACCGTTTCGATCCTCCATCTGAATGACATAGAAATATGTGCTACGCATATTTGGTTTGCATTTTAAAATTACTTAAAAATCGTTCCTTAGGAGTTGAATCTAAGAACGCCTAAAAGAATGTCAAAATTCATCATCCTAACGTCGATTATCATCAAATACGCGTCGATTTGATGGGCGAATTTGTATTGAACACGAAAACTTTACATACACACACACATATATATATATATATATATATATATATATATATATATATATATATATATATATATATATATATATATATATATATATATAAAGTATATACTCATATATATTTCCGATTTTAATCATTTATTACTCAGAACATATATGTATATAATCTGCATAAAATTTTGTTTATCAAAATTAATTTTTATATTCTAACCCAGGGGTTCTACATGACGGTCCACATCGGTAGTTGCGAACACTTCGGCGGGCCGCATTTGAAGTTACCGATGCTTCGGCGGGCGAAGTTGCCTAAAAATTCTGATGTATAATATAAGTGAAAATCGAGTCTAAATAAGTATTTTAGGGTAGTAATTTCAAAATGAAAGGTTTCAAAAAAAGACGAAAGTCGCGCGTAAAATTTTTCGGATCGATTTTTCACCATAGTTTCGCGGGCTGCATGTGGCTCGCCGACCGTACGTAGCTCACCCCTGTTCTAACCTCTTTAATTCGTTGTAATTCATTTGAATTTGAATTGATAATACGATCTGGTTCGTTCGCGACCCTGGCGTCACTCCCGCGACGAAAACGCATTTTTTCCTCTCGATTTTCCCTCCGTCCTAGCCCTATAAAAAAACACCCGCGAAAAAACCGATTCCCAACGCCCAGCTGAGCTTTTCCCCGGTCATGGCATACGCTTTAATTCCCGTAAAATCCAAATATAGTCCGGATGATCGTCGATCGCGTCGCCCTGTTGACCGAGTTCATTTGCCTTCTTTCCCCGCGGGGCATAGCGTCCCAGGATGCGAACTCTCCCGGGGAATGCCGTATTTATTTATTTTTTCAAATTCCCCACTCCACGAAATTTTTCCACGTCGCGAGGACGCGAAATAAAACAATGGCGTCCCAAATGCAAACAAAGAGGCTTGTTAAAAGCGTTAACATTAAGCCAGAAGCAACAGGGATGATTTCAATCGCGGATTCAAGTTTGAGTGGTCCTCGAGAAATGGGCACGCTTTAATGCATCGGATTCTTTTTTTTTCGATCGGTGAGCTTTTTTTTAGAGACGAAGCTTTTTTTTTATTATCCTCGCGCTTCACCCATGTCTGGGGGAAGGGGAGGGAAGGTTAAAAAAAGACGCAAGTTTCCATCGGTTTGACCTATTTCCGGATTACTATTTTTGCTGCCTGCAAATGACGCTGACGTGTGCTCGAAAGGGCGGAATTTTTTACCCGTACTTATATACTACGTATGCGACTCGATGAACTGCACATTTTTTTACTGTGCCGGTAGATCGACGTCCTGCGACTAAAAATAACCCTTCATTTTACGAGACTGGCGATTTGATTTGAGGGGGGGGGGGACGTGTAGCCAAACCGTCGATTACCGAATCACCGTTAGTCGACTTTGTCATCCATAGGCTATGTTATTTTTTGTTAAAGTGCGACTCGAGAGCCGAGATTCTTTTTATTTCCGAATACCGTTCATTACGTAGATTTTATGTGTTATTTCTTATACAGGAATTTATCATAAATAAATTCTTTCTAGTTTAGTCGAATGACTGTTTCGTACCTACTAATCTCTTAATACGCGACATAATGGATTCGATCGTGAAAAATATAGATTAATCGTTGCTCAAAATCCGCTTAATGAATAAAACTTCCCCCCAAATGCTCTATTCCAGGGGTTTCAAACTGAGGGTACGTCCAGAGTTTAAAAAGGGTTACGCGAAAGCGTTAAAGATTGTAATTTTTCTTCTTAATGCATCTTTAATGCATAACTTCGGAGTCAAAAGCTGTCATGTCACGACAACGAAAATAACATCATAAAGCAAAAAGTTCTCCAAAAATTTTTATTGATAAATTTATGAACATGAGTTATCTATTTTAACACAAGTAAAAATTTCAGAATGATTGAATCCGCATTCCTTTGCCTAAGTAATACAAATGTCATATCGAGTGTCTCTACCTTTTTTATAATTTGGCAGCATAGGTATGCAAGTTTTGGCTTGAGATCAAGTCCGTTAGAGTAGCATTACACCGAGAACATTATAACATGGCCTTGTGGGCATTTTTGTTGACATTTGTATCGCCGCTTAGCAACGAGTTTTCAATAGCTAACACTGAACACAGAGGATGCTAAAGTAGCTATGTAATGCTAATTTTTGGTTCGAAATTATTATTTCCAATGTCTTTCATTTACTTCCCTCAAATCCTGATGCTTTTGCATGACTTATTCGAAAGTAGCTGGTTTTTAGTTGTTTTTATAGGCCTAAAAAGACGACCATACTATTTCAATAAATGCTAATAGAGATTTTTGTGAAAACAAATATTGTTAGACCGGATCCAGCCGCACTCCATTATAAAATAATGTAAATACGTAATTGTTCGCGAGTAAATAGAGTAATTCATGAATATGAAAGACTTTTCTACGAGCGGTAAACAAAAATAAATCCTAGCGCCGGATAAAAAAACGTTCGCGCGCCCTCTATTCGCCTGAATTATGAATACGCATCCCATTTTATGAAAATTTTGCAGCGCTTGTTGACAGGTGCATTTTTCCGCGTCGCTTCCCGCATTATTCACTGTTTTCTCTACACTTTTTCGAAAACGCATTTCCCAAGCAATAACTAGCTTTCGTTGAATTTAGAAAGTTTTTCTGTCGCAGTATGGAACGAAGACGCAATGCGCATGCTCAAAAACCTGAAGGGAAAACGAAATGGGAATACAAGAAATATGAAATGTATTATAGTTTATTTCGTCCGAAAACTTCTCCCGCTCTCGGTATTCACTTTCCTGCGAGAGTGGGAAACAAAGGCTCGAGTAGTTTGGAAAGTAAACGAGTCATTTCATTTCGTATAGTGTGTATTTTAGGTCGCGCGGAACAATCTCGGGAGACAATTTAATTAGCCGCATAACGTATTCATCGTCGATTTATGTACGAATGTAGCTAAATTAGAGTGGCGCTTCAGTAAAAAAAGCTTGTTAATGAATTTAAATCGGAGGAACGTTACAAAAATTACCACAAAATGTTTTAAAAATTTTCGAATGAATGGACAAATTTATTTACCTGTATTTTCGAAATATTTCTCTAAGCATTATTTTCCCAAAATATATATATTCAAATTGAGATTGAGCAAATCGTTACCGATAGAAAGTTAACATTTTTCTCTATTTGTGTGACCTTTAAATGCCACTCAAAACACTCCAGAAGAAATTTTTTGAATAAACGGGGAACGTCAGGGGAGCCCTTTTCAGTGACGTAGTATGTTCGTATCATAAGACAATAGTCATTATATTATAAACGTATCATATTTAAAAGTATGAATATACTTTTTTAATTATTTATTGAATAAATTACTTTGTCATGTAATTATATTACTAATTTTATAAATAATTTTAAGTTTACAATTGAAACTAAACCTCAATAAATAAAACGCGTTTTTTTATTGCGTCAACAATTGAAGCTCCCACTTTTCTTTCAACTTATTTCCAGTTTCAAAAACTAACGAGGTTGAATAGTGTTCCAATTTTGCTAAACATTTCAAAATCTAGCAGCCGATTTCAGATCAGGGCTTGCGGAGAAAGATGACGCTGCTTACGCTTATAACCGCAAAACGGCTGATGTAACCGCGTGCAAATTTCACTCGAAAAGTTGAAGTCTTCAGTGATACTTCAGCGATCGTTTGTTGGAATGGAAATGATCCCCTTGACGATAACTTTGTATCTGAAACGTAAATACGGTTAATTGGCCTTCCACGCAGTTGTCCCAGGTTCTAATCCGGCGGAGGTCGGATTTTTCAACCTGGAATCGTCCAGTCCCTTACTTGTGTGATTTGAGGAGACCGCGCAATTCAGCGCTCTGTCCTTCGGAAGGGACGTTAAGCAGTTGTCCCCCTTGGTGCTCTTCGTTATGAGTAGGCTAATGCCGGCGCCAGGTTTCCCTCTTCCCTTGCGTATGTGTTCAGTGTGGAAGGAGTAATGGCTATAATAATCCAAGAGGTTGATTAGCCAGAAACTCCATACAAACAAACAAACAAAGCAAAGACGATTAAGTTAACCGTTTCATGACTACATAAGTTACCTAGATAAGCTACGGCCCTTCATAGAGGCTTCAATAACGTGTCTGCCCCCCGATGTAATCGAACTTGCCCCGCGTGATCAAGGAGCAACGATATCTCGTGAGGCTCTTTGAGGCCGGCGAGATTTTTTGCCTTTCTCCTTGGCGAGGACTGCTCGGATCGGCGGAAGACGACAAGTCACACAAGACCGGACGAGAGCTATTGTGCGACGGAATCGCGAATATTCAGAGGGGTTGACACTTCTATTCTTCGTTGAACTCGTTTTAGATACCTGAACGAAAAATTTAGGACTTACATATCATCCATTAACCAGGAAACGTCTTAAGAGAAATGTTATAATACTAATTCAACGCGCTAATTTGTCTTAATGGGTGGAAGTTCTCCGCTTGTTTATTCTTTAAAAAATTGACCAGTTTCGACGAATAATAATAATAACTGGCGGGCGGATATGGTTAATTCAATTTTTTTGTGAACACGGAAGATGCTTACATAATTTATTTTTTTTAATCCGTGTTGTTGGGGGATGAATCGCCACCGATGACAATTATCACTTACTTTAAATGGATAAACGATTTATTCCGAGAGTATCAAACATATAGCCCGCGGAAACCATGCCCGCCTGGAGAGTTTATGCAGCCCGCGTATTAATTAAGCCACTTATACTACGATGAGGCCAGAAACAGATGTATTTTCAGTCAGACCCCGATTTAGCACCCCCATATATAATGCCACCCCCGCATACAGCCATTGAACCGTTGATCTTATGTTTACACAGAGCTAGCATACACCTACCTCGATTTAATGCCACCCCCGTTTTAGCGCGAATGTCAGTGATGGAGAAACGGTGGCGCTAAAGCGGGGTTTGATTGTATTATAAAATATTTCACCCTTTCATATTTGATTATATTGTAAGGCATTTATGAAATGTATTACGTCAACGCTTCCAAAATGTCCGCATTTTGCCGTTCGTTTCTATTCACAACACACGGATTACGGGAGGACGTTCTCCCCACTGACAGCGTGTTTTTGCCATTGTCCGAATGTCTAAAACTGCGACACCAAATCTAGTACCTATTTTGGTATTGAATGGATTTAAGATCGCATCGAAGGATGGTGACGACTTCCGACAATGGTGAAAGAAAAGAGAATGAATGCCCAGAGAATATAAAACGGTGTGAGGACTGGAAAACCCGGTAATGTGGAACGCGGCCTGCGGAATTGGTACGGCGCCTTAATGCGGCCCGCGGATTTGATTCGTTTCCTTCAATGCGGCTCACGCACCGGTTGAGTTTGAGACCTATGGTTAAATCGTATCGTTATTTTCGATTATCAAAAGCATAAGTTGAGATCTCTGGCTTAATTGCGAATGTATACATATTTTATGGGCGTCTTTTGAAACGACTATTTTAATAGTATCACATCAACAGTATTATAAAGTGATTTATTATTACTTTTCGCAATATTTCCACATTTGCAAAATTTTCGTTGTGCAAAGTCTTTAGTTTCCAAATTCATCCCTCTCCCCACACTAAAATGTTACCGAAAGAGTGCGCGCGTGTCGCTTATCTTGCATGGGATCAACGTGGGAAAGGCCACATACTCGAGCTAGAAAAGGTTCAGCGCAGTGCAGCTGGGTTCATGAAAGGAATTCCTGACTCAAGGCGTAGCTTCACTTCATTATTTTGGAATTAGCATTTTGGTGTATCTTTAGGAACGTCGGATGAACGCTGGACTGAAGTTTCCCAGAGAAAAATATGAAGGAGGATTTAGCTGAGGAGATTTAGGAAAAACTGCGAACCTATTGCCTATGTCGGAAGAAACAGTGTCTGTGATAAAATGCGCACGATATTTATTGCATAACGGAGATATCGATGTTTGTTTTTATGCGTTCTATGCACAAAGTGAACGCTTATAAGGGAGATCGTTTTCGTCCGTCCGCATGTTTAAACTCGGGAACCGCTGGACGTATTTTGATGAAATTTGGTATTTAGGAGTCATAGTAAAATTTGTCGACCGATTTCAATTTTGGCTAAAATCGAACGATAATGACGACCACTTTACACGATGACCTACATGTAGTTTACAACGTACCTGTTTCAATTCGGGAACCGCTGGACGTATTTTGTTGAATTCTGTTATTGGGTAGTTTTACTAAAATTTGTCGAACTAATAGAACGCATTTGGAAACTGTGTACTCCGACATCTTTCCATATTTGTTTTTTTAGGGAAATTAGGGATCGCCTTACGAGAGTTAAACTTACAAGCGATAACTGTTGGGAATATTTTGGCGCGTCCCATGACAATCACCTGTCTGGTGAATCCCAGGGTTATTTGTAGATTTAGATAAATTTTTTGCTTTTATCTCTTTATTAAGACAATAATGTCCATTCTTGCATATTATCCTGACATGACAATCACAAATATACATATCCTAGGCGGGATTTGAACCCTAGAGCTTACTATTCGTCGGCAGATACTGTAATCACCCGTCTACCTTTCGTGACAATAAATGTTAGTCAACAAAGTTCCGACCGGTTACACCGATCTTATTTTCGATAAAAGTACTGTATAAATAAATATAATCATCGCTTTCTTTCTTCTCCCTTCAAATTTCCGCATTGGTTGTCACGAATTTGAAAATACGTGTACGTAGGTTCCGATGAATGAAACAGAAATGTCGATCATGATTCGGAGTATGTAACCTAAGAGTAACATACGATAGAGTATCTATTGACAAGATTGCATTTCAATCTCCAATGCGGTTTCGCGCTAAAAGAAATAAAAAAATGTATTCCTCCGCTTCATGCCGCGTAATTATAAAAACGCACCGGCCCGACCGCGACCGTAGGAAGAAATCGAAACGAAACCGAGCCATTGCGCGTTCCATTCGACCGTAGATAGGTCGGAACTTTCATTCATTACAAAACTTTATCCGCGATTAGATTTGCGGCGACGTGACCGCCGTCATTTGTTTTCTTCTTTTTTTGCGCGCCGCGTTCGAGTGCGGCGATGCCCGGCGCGTTTCTCGCTTGTTTGTTTCGGGCGACGGTTGACAGTTTTCGGAACAAAACCGCCTAAATAAACAGGTGGTGACTTTTGGAAGTTTTCCCGCGGGCATCCGAGTTATGCAGGAAGAAAATCTCGCCGAACTAAGCGGCGGAAGATCTTGGAAATATTTTCGTGTCGTTTTGCGCGGGTAAGATTTGAGCCGCCTTCGACCTTTACACGGAATGAAAATGTAGGCAACTCATTCGTGGGTGATCGTGGGAAGATGAGACCGAAAACTCGATTCATTTGTGGGGAAATTAATTATATACACGTACGTCTTATTTGGTTGACATTTACATTTAGGTGGCCAGATACTGGAGAAGAAAACCGGGAAATTGCATGCTTTGGCCAAGAAAAACCGTTATAACATAGTATTTTTGAGGGAGAAAAATCGTAATGAGGCGGGAGAAAAAGTTTGATAGGGCAAGTTTTTACTAAGAATAATCACGATGTGGCGTATTTTGAGGAAGACAAACTGGGACCCTAAGTGATTTTCAGCGCTTTTAAAAACCTTTTTTTTGTACACACAACTCTAAAATTAATACATTTTTAACATTGCTATGTATTTTGTTAAATAATTAGCATAAGTTTTACAGATTCGCAAATTACGAAGCCGTCTGGACAGCCGACCAAAATCCGAGACATTCCCGGAAAAAACGAGTCCTCTGGTCCAGCTTATACCACATGCATACTGTGGAATCTCTAAACTCGAATTTACGAAAAAACCATAACTTTTATATTTCTTTCTGATATTAATCTTATACAACTAAAATTTTGTCTAGAATTATATTTATCTTCTTTTTAGCGCTTTTTCTAAACAAAATCGCATATGTACCTGCTTTGTCTATCCGTCTGTCCGTTAAAATTTCATAATAGGTTGACTTAATCGAGAGCTGGACATGGTGAACATTTTATGCATCTAGCATTATCTGCTGGTGAGTAATCGGAAAAAATCGCTAAAACGTACAGGTCCTACAAATGTAGGCAACCTGCAATGAATCGCATCTGCATTTCCACTCCAATGTAAAGATGGTAGTCGGTGAAAAAAAGCTCCTTTTGTAATTTTCTCTGCAATTTTTCCCTCGCTAGTTTAAGTTTCGATCAGAAGAATGTCAGGCACACAAACGCACACACGCAAACAAGCACCTCTAAACAACAGTGAAATTTTTGCGGATGTCGAATGAGTCCTCGCAAGTGATCAAGTACAATACTGACGTAATATTTGCGTTTTTTGTGACAATTTTCCATTTTGAACATAAGTTTGAATATATTAGCTACTATAATGTTCAAACGTTCAATCAATTCGATCCCATTCACCGAGCGTGTAAAATGTTCCCCTTTTCAGCTAACTTGTTAGGTTAGTTAATAATGGATTCGCATTCGATCTCCGCGTTTTTTCGGTAAATTTTAAGAAGAATAAACACTTATTTGCTCTGTCAGGCGGAAATTTAAAAAAATAATATGATTCAAATACAGTAGAAAAAGGATTCTATTTATAGTGATTTATAGTGATAAGGGAAAGATAGAATCAGTAGGTCAAGTTTTGAAAAGCAAAGTTCTTTCATAAGAAGACCTCCAAGGAAGGATGTTAGGAAAGAGGCAGAGAGGTCGGAAGGGGAAAGGAATATTAAATGAACTAAAGGAAGGAAATGGGTATGAGAATGTGAAGAGAAAGACCTTGGTTGGTACAGATTGGTTTGGGTGAACCAAAATCCTACCGAGAGGTAGACATCTTACGACGATGACTATTAATAGGTACGTCTATAATGCAAGCGCTTCTATTACGCGAGCGAATGCCATAAATCAGGGCAAATGATCGAAGAACTATCGGCGAAAAAAATGGTAACATTTTCGCTGAAATGAGCGTGCGGTTTACTTCGACTGCTTTATGGCTTTTAGTCGTCGCTTACATCACTCGTGCCTCGGACCTTTCCTGTGGGAAAATTCCGAACTCCGTCATTCTTCAAAAGACGAGATCAACGTTCCCATGGAAATCCACCTTCGACGAAAAGAACAACACCCTCCCCGCAGCATCGATCTCGAGAATAACAGCGATACACTTCGTCGTGATGTGCTTTCGGCATGAGAGAAAGAAAAGGGGGAGGGAAAAAAACTTAGGGGAAGACTCCTATGTACCAAACGGTCCTGCTCCGCTAAGTCAAGTCACGAGAAGAGCCGCGCTTACGTTTTCTTAAAGAGCGAAAGAGAGCGAAGAGAGGCGAACGATCCGCTTTTACATACCTTCAAAGAGGTTATTCCAGCCATAGTTCTAGTCAGTGCTCAGCTCTCGTCGCTCGTTTTTAATAGACTCCGGCGAAGTCGGTTTCAGCTGAAGGAAGGTTGGAGTGAAAGTGACCCTCTCTCTTACCACCTCAAGACTCAACCTGTGTGTGTGTGTGCTTCTAAAGGCTTGGGAGATTGAGTAGGAACGGAGGAGAGAGAGAGAGGGAGGGAATTGCTTGGAGAGAGGGGGAAAGGGAGGCGTCGCGGCTCACACACGATTTCTCAATAGCCCCTTCGGCGGCCCACGCCGCGAGTGTTTGCGTACCTGTAATGCGCTTCTATCCCTCTTCCCACCTTGGCTCGGTTTTTATGGGAATTAAAAGGAAAAAATAAAGTTCTCGAGATTTTCAGCGGCGATAGAGGATATTTTCTGTCTTTTTTTAATTTTCAAATGTCGCGGGAGATTTACGTCGATGTCCCTCTCCGCAAGAAACTTGTTCCTTTAGGAAACACTTTTAAAAAATTGTTCGGAATTAAAAAATTTTAGGCTTCTTGGAAAGATTTTAAAGCATTCGAAGAGAGGGGTGAGAGCATGACGCATGGCGATGCCAAAAAACAAGTTACGCCTTATCCGCGAGGCGTTGCGTAACTACAGCGTCGTTTTAAAAAGTGCGTCTAAGCCTATTTCTACATACTAAAATATATATTATATATCCAAAAGTACATACATACTTATTCATCCGATTGATCAGTTCTTCAATACGCGGGAGATATGGAGCGTTTTAAATCAGCGGTGCCCAACCAATGGCCCGCGAGGGGTTTTTGTGAAGCCATCGAAGCTATGGTGAAAAAGCAATTCGAAAAATTAACACACAAATTCATACACTTTTATGAAAATTTTGGTAATAAAACTTTTAATATTGAAATGTTAATCATAAAAACCTTATTTAGATTTGAATTTCACTCAGAATATCTAGGTAACCTCCGATTTAAACTCTTATCCGGCCCGCCGAAGAATTGGAAACTTCCAATGCGACCCGCCGAAGATTTTGCAACCACAAATGCGGCTCATCATGTAGAAAAGATTGGAAACCACTGTTTTAGATCATGGCTCCCAAAAAATGTTTTAGGCGCAAAGATAAACAGTATTTCGGTCACCCCTTATTTGGAAACAAGATTGCATATTTATCGATTCGGGTACCACGTTTGTTGTTCTTTGCTTGTTGTTACTACATCATTAGAGAATAAATTATTGCCCAAAATAGTTTTCAACATTTCATAATCGTTGATTAATTTATTTAACAAAGTTATCCGCGGGATTCCTAAGAATCAGCTGCGGCATGCAGTTTGTGAACTTCTTTTTAGATTGCCATCTAAATGAACTCAAAATGGAGATGACGTGAGAACTCCAGTTCTAAAAAAAAACATATGGCCACCACATGACTTTCTTCACTCCTGCAATATTTCTAAAAATTCCAAATAGGTTAAATGATGATAAATATTTTAAGGAACTGCGAGAAAAATTCAGACAAAGAACTGAAATAAAATCAAACCGTAGCCTTCTGATACTGGATATAACCAGGAAGCTCCAACAATTAAGAAAATAAAAAGGAGCGTTACTATGACGTAAGCGTAAAATGTTTGCAATAGTTACCGGTAGGTGGTGTGGTTGTGGCAGCTAAAAATTAGTTTTCAAGATATCTCTTAAACAATGATTTATAGAGAAAGGTGTTTCAAACAAACGTTGTAGAAAATTAAATTTTCTACTACTTTTATCCCAGTACAATTTTACATTAATCAAATATTAAAGCAAATATTTTTAATTAACTGATGTGACAAGAGTAAACACCCACTTCCGGTTGACCGATTTTTACCAAAAACTAATCAGTTCTTTTACCTTTAACAAAAATATCAAATATAAACTTTCGCGTTGACCTGATTAATTGTTTTTGAGTTAGAGCACCCACAAAATGCTATCACATACACACTAACACACATACACAGACTTCATCGAGAAAATGGTCAAAACGTGTTCAGGGGACCTCAAAACGTGTATTTCCGTTGAAATCTCGCAATCGATTATTTTCATGAAAACAATACTTTTCCCTATACTACGTATGGAGAAAGTAAAAATCGTGCATCTTAAGGCATAGGTGTGCAATCTTTATGCGTGGTGAGCCGCATTCACGATTGTGGATGCTTTGGCTAGTCTACCAAGCCGGATAAGAGTTTACATCGGAACATACTCTTACATTATATTATTATCTAGTATAATAAATGAGAAACTCAACTCTAACCAATTTTCCAACACCAAAATTTCATCAGAAAGGCTTTAAAGTCATTACTTTAATTCAAAACTATATTTTACTACTACATTACCTAATTATCGCATAGGGTTTTTTCATCAAAAATTCGCGGGCCATAAAAACACCCCGATAATTTGATTCCAATAGCATCAATGATTCGGCAGATGTTGTCTAGATAGAGAAAGGCGGAAAAACATTCCTTTTTTAAAAGGTGCCAAAACACGTCCAACACATACATAAAATAAAAATATCTGATGTGGCCACCACATGACTTTCTCCGTACTTGTATTATTTCTAAAAATTTCAAATAGGTTACCTAATCAAAAATACTTTAAAAACTGCAAGAAAATTTTAGACTTTACAAAGAACAGAGACTCAAACCATAGCTTTCTGATATTGGATATAGTCACAAAGCTCCAACAATTAAGAAAATAAAAAGGAGCATTACTAAGATGTAGCCAAGCGTCAATTGTTAACAATAATCGTCGGTAGGTGGCGTGGTGGTGGCAGATAAATAATTTAGTTTTTAAGATATCTCTTAAACAATGCATTATATGGAAAAATGTTTCAGACAAAGTTTGTAGAAAATTAGATTTTCTACAACTTTATTTCATTACGTTTTTAAATATATCAAATATTAAAGCAAATATCTCAAAATAACGGGTCAGTGACCTACTTACGATTGACTGATTTTTACCAAAAACTAATCAGGTTTGTGACTGTCATAGAAATGTTAAATATAAAATTTCGCATTTACCTGATTAATATTTTTTGAGTTAGAGCACCCACAAAAAGCTGTCACACAGACATCATCGAGAAAATGGTCAAGACGTGTTCAGGGGACCTCAAAACGTGTATTTCCATTGAAATCTCGAAATCGATTTTTTCGTGAAAACAATACTTTCCCCTATACTACTTATGAAGAAAGTAAAAAAGGAATAAACTTGTCCTTTATTTTTATTTAACCTTCCTTTTATTTGTTTCCTCTTTGTGAGACACTATTTATTATTGTTTCCTTTATTTTATCTTCGCCGTAGTCACTACTCATTATAAATATTGCATAAACAAAGATCAAAATTAGGAAATACCTTCAAGGAAAATACCGACGAGATTTTGATCTTTTTTTTTCTGAAGGGCTTTGAAACTTCTGCGCCGGGCGATATTTGACCGGAATACGACAGGAATAACGCTATTAGGATATTTACGACATGGCGAACGGTTTGAGGGACGAACTGGAGCACCAGTATTTTTCCCTAAGGTAACCTTCTTGACGTGATCTCGCTCCATAAATTCAAACTATATGCAGCTTTCTTTTTCTCACATGTCAACGGAGCGGTTTTAAATGTTTCCACTCGAAACACGCGTGCCTTCGCTTTGCCTTCATAGATATAAGGTCGGCGCGTAACTTGACGGAGATTTAGCCTTGCTTTTACCCGCACAGTGTCGAATCATTTTCTGAATGATGAAGTAAGGGTCGCCGTAAATTTTCTGAATGCCACTATCATCTTTCCTCGGAGTTCTTCCGACTTCTACACCTGGAGACCAGATCCTCTGTAAGGGGAAAAAATCATACGGCCAAACCCCGATTTAGCGCATCCCTATATAGTGCCGCCCCCGCATACCGCCCATGAATTGTTGTGAACAGAACTTCCATCTCATGATTACATGGAGAAAGCATATACCTCGATTTACCGCCAACCCCGCTTTAACGCCAATTTTAGCGATGGACAAACTGCGGCACTAAATCGGGGTATGACTGTAATTCCTCTTCGGATGCATCCGTCTGATCTGATTACTTTTCTTTGGCATGTGCCAAGCATTGTATGCAACTTCTAAAACTTGGACTGTGAATGGTGAAGATACGCGCAGAATAGAAATATTCTGGAAGTGGGCGCGGCGTAGAATAGAGACAATAAGTTGGGCGGACACATGATGGAGAAAATGTCGTATGCTGCCGTGGTGGTGGGAATTTTAATCTTCGTTAATAGATGAAGGCAGAGTAAATGTCTAGGACAGATTTTGCATTTTTAATAAAAATGTAAAGAAAAAGAACCAAAAAGATAAGAGAAAATAGACTGTGGATAATTTTTGAAGGCTGAAATATCAAATGGAAGATGGAGGAAAATGTTTCATACTGAGATACACTTACAAACGGGCTGAGCAATACATAACTCAAGGTTTGACACTTATTGTTACAATTACAGTATTTATAGAAACGTGATTCGACTATACATCTGTCAAATAGAAATTTGTAAATATTGGTAATCCATGGATAATTACAAGATGCTTTATAGAATGAAAATTCATTCATTCAGTTACGTTAATGGAAATTGAGTTTTGACGACATCTCCAATTTTTAAAGACACATTCACATTAATCTGAACATGGCAAATTAAAACTAATAATATTAATAAAATAACTCACTAACGCTTCATAAGATATGAAACGTCCTTTTTTTCCTAAACCGCTTGTGATTGATTTCTTTTCAATTAATTTACATGTCCCTACAGTGACATAAACCACAGTTTTAATTTAAAACCATTAATATTGAGCTCACCCTATGGCAAAAGTGCAATTGGCAATTAATTAAAATTAATATTTTAATGGCCATAAAACGGCTGGGAAAGCTGTGTTATTTTTCATTTTTAGCAAGCGATAAATTTTCACTGAAGAAGGCTTTTTCACTCATTGTTTTTTCTACTGTTATGAAACGCATTTGTGTTATCTTCATAAGTGCAGATATATGTATTTGGAGAATTGTTGACACCAACCATCTATTAGAGGAAGGGATTCAAAAAAATATGAAACCTATATTTAGCTCAAGCGACCTATATGGTTGGGTAAAATTAATCGAGAACGTTGGATTGCTCTCAAATTAATTTGCTTAATAAATGATAACTTCAATGGAATATTTATATTTTTATTTGTCGATTTCCTGTTCGCGGAACATTTCTTGCTGGTCTCCTCTTTTATTAATCTGATTAATTAAACGGCGAGTTACCGGTTAAGTTCTGCACAAGAGAGAGAGAGAGCGCGTGCTACGACATTGCGACGTCGTATGGCGACATACGGTGCCATAAAAGAGTTACGGTAAACGAGAGCCTAACGTGACATACTTAAAACTAATTGGAAAGTATGTCGGAAGAGTTTTTAAAAAAGTTTTAGGTTTGCGCCTATGTACTACCTACTCGTTGGATAGTACGTCCATACTTTCGAAAGACAGAGAAAATCTGCTTTTAAATATCTCATGTTAGGAAGCCTTGGAACCAAAGATTTCATTAACCTCCAAGAGGCCGAAAGTTTGACTTTTCCAGAAACTTTTGAGGTAAAGCCAGTAGCAGTTTTCAATGCATTTTATTGCACTTTATGTTGACTCGTTTAGATAAATCGGTGTGACTATTCCCTTTCATTTCCGTAAATCATTTGCATTTCGTACGTTCTATATCAAATTACGAGCATTTCCCCAGAATAAGATCCCATAGGAAAATTTATGAACTTTATTATAAAAAGAAGATCAAGTGAGTATAGCCGTACTTTTTCGCTTTATAAAATAACTTTGAAGCACCATTAGTCTATTAAGAATAATATTCCAGGCACATATTTCAAATGAAACTGATGAAGAATACAAAAAGCATATATAATTTCAATTTTTGCTCTGTCTGTCTGTGGACTATCAGTTTTGTGTTTTAAGAGATACTTAGAAAATTCTTTTTTGAATTAGATAGATCTTATCAATCTATGAATTTTACATTGATTGGATTCTCCTAGTAGAGCATAGGTTTTCGGCTAGGTGGTTTCAAAATCGGAAAATTTAAAAGCTTGAAGTGGTACTGTAGCCAAACTGCTGAAGCTACAGGAGTGATGTTTTCACGAATGGGAAGGTCTAGTGGGGATTCAAAGGTGCAGATCCCCAAAGGGGGAGGCAAACCGTAACCCGGAAAATTTTTAAGAAAACGTGCTTCCACCCCACACTTTAGCAAGGGTATCATACTTGATGCTTCATCGAACACTTTCCAATGAAATAATTGTTGCTTTTTCGCCTCTTACTTACAATTAGACGAAAAAATTTTTACTTTCGTGCATTCGATGCACAGAGTTGCACTTTTCAAACCAGAATCTCACGTTTACTAATTTAGATTGATTGGAAGACATTTTACTTAAAAGCGTAGTGCTTGCCTTTTAAAAGATGAATTATTGTGCTTGCCTCATTGTTGAAATAGAATTGATAATTTTGATCTCTCTGATAGCTATAAAAATATCGAGGAATTCCGATCACAAAGCTGACATCATCAGTGGCGATTCACTGATGGTAGATTCTAAAAAGCACTTTCGGCGTATTGTTTCATGAACCTTTGTATGGTTACTATGACTATATGAATTATCGACGAGTTTACTAGCAAAGTTGAAAAATAAATTATCTTTGAACAGCTTAAAAATGTTTAAATGAATTTCAACGATGGTTCTTCGGCGATTTTTTTAAATTCGAAATAACGGAAAAAATTTCACCTGTAGAAACTGCTGATAATTTAATTTCTCTATGTGTTGATATCCGGTTGCACCATCCGTGTGACGCGTTTGGTTTTTACCCTGACATCATATTAATGCGCATCATCTTTCTCTCTTGGATTTCTCGGTAATTTCTCCGGCACGCCTCATTCCGATGCATCTCTAGCCTATTCTGGAATGATCTCCGTGCAAACGTGAACGCCAACTCCATTATTCACCTTAAAAATGCAATGAAAAGAGAAAAATACTCGGAAGTTTTAATGTTTCGCGAAGAGATATCCACTATCCGATTAGCTAAAGAGCGTTTAATCCAATGTATGGTAAAACACAAAGGAATTTGTGATAAATTTTGCTTATCGACTGTACGCTGAAACTGGAAGACCTAAATTACGACGGAACAATAAAAGCTTCAGTCATTCTGGTTATTTTTAATTAAATTTTAACTTTTTATTGTCATTAAAGTAGTGCATGTCTATAAATTAGGCAGATGTGTAATTATTGTGTGTTGTTTAACTTGTTAACGCTAGATAAATATATAATACGGTGCAAATATGTTAAGAAGCGATCACTCGGTACATTATAATTAAACCCAATGCGTTTATAATGTAAAGAATCGTATAATAGATCTCTATGCGATAGGCATAAGCTGGAATATCGGAGAATTTTTAAATGAGGAGAATAGCTCTGCCATGCGTTATGTAAATAAAACAGTCGAACTTCATGGGAAGATAGAAAAAAAGAGTTATCGAAACTTCTAGAACACAGAAAATATCCGCTTCGAGTCATCGAAAATTCTAATTATAGACGTTCGATTTTCCGAGGCTCCGCCGTAATTTGTGATGGAGCGAGTTTCTTGCGACAGAAACTCCTTGAAAAGATATCTCTTTCAGGATATCCTTCTTTTAAGGATTCTGAATATTTATCGCGTCCGCTTTCAGAGTTGCTCCATAAATTACTTTGGAAGAATCTGAGAAAAAAACCTCGCGAACCAATAACTCTTCGATCATCTTTTTTCGCACTCTCGAAAGTTCCTGCTGCAGATCCTGCTATGGTTGAGTCTGAGGGTAGACTTTCATTGATGAACTGACCGGTCCACGTCCTTTTACGCTCGGTACCATTGGATAAACTGGTCCACGACGCACATGCGAGTAATCGGAGCTCCAGATGATATCCGCAGTGGGACCCGATGCGTCCGGGACCAGCGCCCTTGGAACTCATCTTCATCCGAAGAAGGCATTTACGACTCGTGACGACCAGCTCACCTTGGGAGAGCTCTCCCGTGCCCGTGAGCATCTCCTGCGGGGGGAGGGGGTGGGAGGGGGAGTGGGTGGGAGAGGAGGTGGGAGAGGAGGTGGAAGAGGAGGTGGGAGAGGGGGTGGGAGAGGAGGTGGGAGAGGTGGTGGAAAACTTTCTGCGTCTTAAGGTTATGGGGGAGTGAGAGAGGAGTGGGAGGCGAGAGATGGAAAGTGCAAGGCCGGACACTCTCACTCACCCTGTCCCTCTTCCCCTTCATCCTGCCTAATTTTTATTACTCTCTCCTTCCTCTCTATTCATTTCTCTCATAACCTCTCCCTCACTTGATTCTCTCCCATATCTCCCTACTCTCATTCCTTTCTTTCCTCCCGCTCTACTCTTCCTATAGTCTCTCTCTACCTCCTCTCTCTACCTCCTCTCTCTACCTCCTCTCTCTTCCTCCCTCCTCTCTCTCTCCCTCCTCTCTCTCCCTCCCTCCTTTCTCACTCCCTCCCTCTTCTCTCTGCCTCCCTCCTCTCCCTTTCTCCTCTATCCCTCCTCTCCCTCGTTCCCTCCTCTCTTTCCGTTCTCTCTCCCTCCCTCCTTTCTCTTTTTCCCTCCTATCTCACTCACTCCTCTCTCTTTTTCCCTCCTATCTCACTCACTCCTCTCTCTTTTTCCCTCCTATCTCACTCACTCCTCTCTCTTTTTCCCTCCTATCTCACTCCCTCTCTCTTTCTCTCTCTCTCCCTCTCCCTTTCTCTCTCTCCCTCTCCCTTTCTCTCTCTCCCTCCTCTCTCTCCCTCCCTCCTCTCTCCCTCCCTCCTCTCTCCCTACCTCTTCTCCCTCCCTCCCTCTTCTCTCTCCCTCCCTCCCTCTTCTCCCTCGTTCCTTTCTCTCCCGTTCTCTCTCCCTCCCTCCTCTCTCTTCCTCCCTCCTCTCTCTCTCCCTCCTCTCCCTCCCTCCCCTCTCAATCCCTCCTCTCTCACTCCCTCCTCTCCCTCCCTCCCTCTCTCCCTACCTCTTCTCCCTCCATCTTCTCTCTCCCCCTCTCTCTTTCTCCTCTCTCCCTCATCTCCCTCGTTCCTTTCTCTCCCGTTCTCTCTCCCTCCCTCCTCTCTCTTCCTCCCTCCTCTCTCTCTCAATCCCTCCTCTCTCACTCCCTCCTTTTTCCTCTTCCTCTTTTTGTCTCTCTCCTACCTTCTCCTATCTCTCCCTCCCACTCAGTCCTTTCCCATGATCAACTCATCTTCCTCCACCAACCCGGATGCTGAAGGTCTTTACTCCCTCTTCGTTTTTCTGCCTTTCCTCTCTCCACCTATTCTTGCTGCGTTTCTTTCAAAGCGAGACTTTGGAAGGTTAGCAAATATTTAGGCGTAGAGGATACTCTGATGCGCCGCAGTTTCTCTTTTACGCTTCGGTGGATTCGAGGCAACATTCCCCGATGAAATTTGATATAAACTCGTTTTAGCTCTCATTAACTGTAAAATGACGATTTATTTCGTCTTCACGATTTCAGCTTTATCATTAGGTCGGTAATCAAAACGCAGCGGCGATAATATACATATATCTTTTCCAGATATGCGATAACAACAATTTTTTAAAAATTCATAATTTACTGTGACATCTTTGAAATTCTCAATTTATAGATGAGTCAGCCGGAAATGTGTCCTTAGCAAACTCTTGCAATCATATATCAATAATGAGGTTAGGCTCAACCCTGTGGAATTTACTCATCATGAAAAAAGAACTTAATTACTTCCACAAATTTAATTTTAAACGACTGGTTTTCACTACGATCGTAGCATCATCAGGTGATCAAATATAAAAATCGTTCCATATATATAGGGTAAAATAAGGGGGGGGGAGGGAGACAGGTGGGGTTACAAAGAAAACGAATAAAATTAAATTTGTGAAAGTAATTAAGTTCTTTTTTTCATGATCTTGTAATCAATTTGCTTATCATGAACGAGATATACGCATAAGTTTATTTGATAACTTTTTGTATCACTGAGTTAGCGATTGATTTCTTTTGTCCTTGCAGCGTTAAAGGATTTATAACTGCTCGAGAATTTTTTAAATTTATCATGAAAAACAACTGTCGTACGAGCCAAAAAAATTTTGCTATAATTTAATAAGTAAAAAAGAATTATCCAGCTTGCTTTATCGCTGGAATTTGGTTAATAATTCAGATAGCTTCATTAAAGGCTGGGGGGGAAAAAAACAGAAAAAAGGTTCTCGTGACTCTTCGATCAAATTAAATTGTTATTCGTCTATTATATAGAAAATACTATTGATTCAATTCTGTAATTTATTAGTTTCAAGTACATCCAATTTAGGTCTATAATCACTTATAATTGCTCGAGATGGAGCATAAAATTTATCGATAAATATCCCATTTATGTTATCATCACAAGTTTTCTATCTTACTGTAGTGTTTACGCTCAACCCCATATATTCCATCCAATGCATCCCCATCCTTCAAATCTCCATCCAAAATCTATCGTGATCGGTTATTATGTTAAGTAAACGATGTTGTCAAGGATAGTCGATGGTGTTTACCCCACTTCCTCTAGCAAAATGCCCCTGGCGTAACCCGACACTATAGCCACTTTGCATTGGAGCACTCGATGCTAGTAAATGTTCAACCATCGCGCCCTTGCTGGTGAACACGATCGGTCGCTTAACCCCGTCATGATCACGACACGATAGCTACAGGAGAGGATGTGAGGCTCCGTTCCCCGCGAAGCACGATCACACCTCACGACGCCATGAACAGTTTCGACCCATACCACGTGGGCTTCAGACCCGCGATCGCCTAATCTTTTTCGGCGAAATTCTATCCGCGGCGGTCGAACCTGATGTCGCACATAAAACATTGAGCGGCGAAAAATTCCAGAGTTCCTGATTTTTTTGTCTCGCGATCTTGCGGAATACGTTAAAGATCATTCAGAGCGAAGAAAATCTTCTGATAAGAAATTAAATTAACTCTCAATAAAATTAATGTTTGCCAGAGAAAAAACATTGACCATATTGTCGAATTTAGTTCCCTGTGTGATTTTTTAAATTTTATCTGTCTATGCGATTGATTTTTCCAGTGTTTTTATGATCCTTGTGACTCAGAATATTTTTTCTCATGACCCCATTGCGTAATGTCTAGAGTTTTGGGTTCCCGGCGATATTTTTTTTCCGGGAAACGGGAATTAGATTTTCAAATATCCCGGGAACCCGAGAATAAAAATGATTTCGCATTTTTAATATTTAATACACCATTTTTCATTTAAACATGATAGTTATTATTGATACAACGTAAATACATAAGTCCTTAATAAGTCCCAATGACATGTGATACATTGTTTGCGACAAATTGTTAACAGATTCAATATTCATACGCACTTTGATTTGCGCAATCGATCTTTCCTTGATGTTGACGATGTGGAGATAGCAAAATATCAACTACTAATGTATCCTATATTGCAATTCCCTCAAAGTTAAAATTAAGGGTAGCAAATGTAGGAAAGAGGTTTAAAAACAATCTTAAAGATTCTTCTTTTGCCCATTTGTGGCTTCCTCTGTCACGCTATAAAATTCAAATAATTCGATGGAGGATCGAGATACATTTTGGAAATTTGGCAGGAATGCTCGATTTGCATATTTTAAGACGATGGCGGAATAAACTCAAAACAAGTCCTGGATTGGACTCCAAGGAAGACATTTCCCAGTTCTCATAAAATAACACGTAAACATCGACTTTTCGACGTGCAGGCTTTTATTCTTTTTTATTTAATTCATTTTAAAGAAAAAATTAAAATATTTCTTATTCCGTTTATGTTTTTTCTCCCTACAGTTCGAAGCTTCTCATGTTACACGTTTAATTCACATATTTTGGGGGAATCTTGCCATTTTAACGGGATGTTGCTTTGCCAACTAATTACATTGTTAAACCACGAAATCCTATTGTTATTTCAATCATTATGGGTTTAAGCGTGCTTCACGAGAAGGTGAGAAAGACGGAAGTAGAGGGGAATGATTTCCATAGCAATCAATGTAATCAACATTCGCTGGGTTATATTTTATGGTAGAACATTAATCATTTGCATATTAAAATCACTTAGAATCATCGTAGTAGTTCGAGACTTGAAACAACGAGCGCCTAAAACGACGACAGACGGCATGGCGAAAACCATTTTTATGGGATCAGGAACACCTAAAACGTGTATTTCCATCAAAATCTCGAAGTCGAATTTTTCACGATAACAATACTTGCTCAATATACTACGTATATGAGAAAGTAAAAATAGGGTTATGTTCCCAGAGTTTGGGAAGTTATGTGTGTACTTTTTACTTTGTCTGTCTCTCTCTGTCTGCCGGTCTGTTCGCCGATCTATGGCCAAACGCGTACATAAAATCTCGTATTTGTGCAATATATCTTCTTTTGCAGATCCTTTTTTCATAAAAATGATATTTCACAAAAATAAAGGGTAGTATAATTCTCGACGATTTTTTGAAAAATTTCATTTACTCAAAATTGGCTTCATAGAATTTGATTAAAATCAATCCATTTGTAGAGCCTGATATCACAAATAATACTACGTAAGCCATATATCTCTTGAATTCTCTATATGCCGTCCAGTGGCATTACAATGTACGCTAAGCTACCTTACCTTAGCCTTATGACGTCATGCCTCCGCCGCGATCCATTCAAACTCTTACTACAGCCTTACGGTAAACTAAATCGAATGATATATCACATTTATGGATAGTATCATTCATAAAAGACATTCTGATGAGATAAGCTATATTGCGCAACAATTAAGGCTACTTTATTCTCGGATATTTTGAAACAAAATTCAATTTACTCAAAAATGGCTCTAAGAATTTCGTTTAAAATCCATCCAAACGTACAGCCTGATGTCACAAATAATACTAACTGAGCCATATGTCCAGAAAAAGTTTATATATATCGTCCAGTGGCATTATTTCTGTACAAGACGCGTCAGAGGGGAGGGGGAACCCGGGGATTCCCTGGTCTAAAATTCAGTAGTTCACTGTTAACGCCACGCGCTTATTAGTGAGAGGGCCGGCCCGAGCTACGGGCGAACCGGGCGGCTGCCCGGGGCGCCGAAGATTTGGGGGGCTCTATCCCGATCATTTACCTATGCATTACTTGCATGTGAATCAATATTGGATGCCAATTTATATCGAGGAACAGGATAGAATCTTGATGGCATTCCTTTTAATTTTTCATTATAATTTTTTTTTACATAGCGATGAATAAACTAACGTGTACTTTGTAAATATCTCAACAAACATTAACGGGAGGGGGCGCTGGAATGCTATATCGCCCGGGACGCCAAAATTTCACGGCCCTCCCCTGGTGAGAGGTATTAGACGTGAGAGGTTGATGGTGTCACTCACTTTGGATCTGTTGCTACGCATTATTAACATAATTGGCAGTGAATTGCCAATCACACAGAGTTAATTTCGGGGCAAAAAGTTTAGTGAGATCAAACGTATATACGTATATGAGAAGGTTTGTGCAATGTATATTGCGCCGTTTATTTCCATAAAACGAAAAGAAAAATCAGCTGGTATACCAAATGCCCCTCCACAGCGGTGACGTTCTTTGGTTTATGTTTTGGACCAACAACCTATGGTTTATCACTGAAGACGGCTACGTGGCATTTTATATGGACATCTGGTTTACCCATCTGTTTCGGAGTAATATTTGAATTCTCTAAATATTTATCTTTAAATAAACGATAAAGATAATTTCTAAATCAGTTTCAGTGGAAATTACAGTAATTCTGCCATTACTGTTAAGATAAATTCTATAGACGTATCTTTTTTTAATTTTAGGCTTTTTAAAAAAAAAGTCCGTACATTAATCGAATCTTCCGTAAAATGCTTGACGGTGCAATTACCTAACGGTTTAGGTTGTTGCGGCTGTTATGCCTCTTTAGCTCAACCCACATATTAGCTTGATGATGGAAACACGACGACGAACAATCCAGCGTAACACTTGACCGAACTTTGCATATTAACGCTTTGCCTATTTATTTACCTAGTTATATATGCACGGCCCAACGCTGTTAATTCGTCGTTCGATGACGCATTAGGGATTTCCGTTCATGCTCCGAAAGATATTTCCACGTGGATGACATCGTATTTTCTCGATGATGTATGTGTTTTTGTGTGTATGTGATAGAAATATTATCGGTGCTCTAACTCAAAAACTATTAATTTTGTCGACGAGAAATTTCATATTTTATATTTTCGTTAAAAAGACAAGAGTTGATTAGTTTTTGCTAAAAATCGGTGAACTGGAAATAGGTATATATATATAAATATACATTATATCCTATACATGTAAGAAGCAGCTATTTATAATGATAAACTAGTAAAAGGTGCTTGCATTCTGCAAGAATTTCATCTCACCTTGAAAAAACATTCATTTTTCAGAGAGATATTTTTTAATTCTAAAGATTTCACCTCTGCACCGATTTTCGTTCTTTCCTTATGTAACAATAATAGAGTAAAACAATCCCTAAAATTTGAAATTGTAAGAATATTATATTTTTCCACAGTAGGGTACTAAAGCCACACATTACTGCCAAATTTTAAAGTTGTAGGTTATCTAGAAGTGAAATAATATTTATCTATTTGTTTAAATTTAAAACATTTTAAAGGCAACAAACAAGATTTTAAATGTTTATTTGGGTAACTGCACTAGGCTCTAAATAACTTTAAAATTTCAGCTCCAACACGACATTACTTTTTTCACAATTCTCTAATATGTCCTGTTTTTACTTTCTCCATAAGTAGTATAGGGGGAAGTATTGTTTTCATGAAAAAATCGATTTCGAGATTTCAAAGGAAATACACGTTTTGAGGTCCCCTGAACACGTTTTGGCCATTTTATCGATGTCTATGTGTGTGTGTGTGCGTGCGTGGCAGTTTTTTGTGGGTGTTCTAATTCTAAAGCTATTAATCAGGTCAATGCGAAATTTTATATTTAACATTTCTATGACAGTCACAAGAACTGATTAGTTTTTGGTAAAAATCAGTCAATCGTAAGTGGGTGTTTACTCTTGTCACTGATCCGTTATTTTGAGATTTTTGCTTTAATATTTGATATATTTAAAAACATATTTGAATAAAAGTTGTAGAAAATTTAATTTTCTACAACATTTGTTCGAAGTATTTTCCCATATAATGCATTGTTTAAGAGGTATCTTAAAAACTAATTTATTTAGGTGCCACCACGCCACCTACCGACGACTATTGTTAACAATTGGCGCTTGGTTACATCTTAGTAATGCTCCTTTTTATTTTCTTAATTGTTGGAGCTTTGTGACTATATCCAATATCAGAAAGTTATGGTTTGAGTCTCTGTTCTTTGTAAAGTCTAAATTTTTCTTGCAGTTTCTTGAAGTATTTTTATTATTTAACCTATTTGAAATTTGTAGAAATATTACAGGTGTGGAGAAAGTCATGTGGTGGCCACATCAGAGTTTTGGATTTTGACGTCGTTATAAGTTTACGCCGTAGTTTTAAATCAATTGCATTATAATACAATCCACTGATTCTCTTTAGAAACACTAAATTAAAGCTGTTATTATATACACTTCATCAACCCCCATAATTGAAAGGAGTTTCGTTCTTTTCTTTAATAACATATATCGCGTTTTAAAATTATGATGTCTTTATATGTATACGTCTTTGATTAAAATCAATGGGACAATAAGAATTTCCCAATTAAAAAGCTTTAAAGCGATACTATTATAATGCGGGTTTCCAATTCCCATTGAAAAGCATTGTCCTGGTTATATCATATATCCTCCGTAAGAAGCAACTATTTATAATAGATGTATGCCCTAAATACCTATGGGACATTAGTTTTAATGAGGAAAATTAACCTAATTCTATCATTGATAACCCTGATCTCGATAAATAACAGTGTAATATTTCTATAAGGGTCATATAAATGGCCAGGGGTCGGAGCTTTCAGGTTTCCCTGTCTCTACCTCATTACGTCGTTGTTTGGAAATGACTTCCTCTTGGAGGACGCCATTAACACGCAAGAAAACGGCCAGGCAGTGAGGGATGGGGGTTGGTCATTTTGGAAAAGGCCGTATAAAGCGAAACCGCGCTAATTGAGGTGCGTTTCCTTTTAGGAATTCGTGAGATTACATTCGAGCGCCGTCTTTAAGACAAACCTATAACAATCCAGTCACATTATTTTCAGCATTGCTTCCTTTTATCCCATCTTATAACCTCGATGTCAAGCTTAAGCATTTTATGTTTTTATTGCTCCGAAACCGTTTACAAATCGTGCAAAAGAGGAATTAATGGCCATGCAATTCGAGATCTCTAAAAAGAAAGTTGTGTTAAACTTAAAATGTGTAAAGCCAAGCCGTGCAATTTTATGCTTGATTATATATTCCTATTACCGAAAAACTTCTAATTTAACTTGTTTGGGCATTTATTTGTATTTTTCCAATCCTTCCTTCCAAGCAACTTTCTGTAATGGCGAAAGAAAAAGAAACTTATCAAGTTTAACATTATCAGACGACAAATACCTTTTTTAAACTATATTAGTATGATACGATTATTACTTTTTAATGAAAGACTAATATCATGTATTGTTTTTAGTGTGTATAAGGAGATATCCATTTTAATTAGTTTACTAAGTTAAAAATTTAGAAGAATTACCCATAAATTTAGATAATTTAAGAGTTGAGCGGATCATCTTTACATTTATGCCTTGCATTAGCATTCAAATAATATTATTACATTAAAGTAATGCAGGGCACTCGGTGATATCGCGGGAAAGTTTTTGAAACTTGTTAATGTATACAAAACCTTCTCTAAAATTTTTTTTTAAATTTTAATGAGTATTATTTGTTAACCTTCCATTATTATGTCTGCGCATCGTTAGTTTGGTAGGAAATTGATTCGCTTTTTAAAAGCGCCGCATTTCTGACTAAAGCTTTAGTTTTTAAGAAATGTGCGCGGCGCACGACTGACAGTGAGTCGAAGTCGACTCACGTGCGTCGGAACAATAAACAATGCAACCGGTTTGTAAAAGTCTGCTTAGTTGTGCGCAAGCGTCAAGTTGGGCAGAGTGAGTCGGTGTAGTGAGTTCAAAACCAACGCGTGTGGGTTTCGACGCACACTCAATCGCAATCTGAACAGCAACGAATGTGTGCTTTCTTTGATTGGTCGTGTGTTTCGTTACAAGCAGGGCCGGCGGAAGCGGGCCTGCAAGGCCTGCGCTGCAGGCGGGCGCCAAAAACTTCGGCCATTAATGTATAATATTTAATAAATAATAAATACAACACCACACGTCCATACCCACGGAGATTATGGTGCTTTATGGCTTGAATCAGCACGATTGATTTCAGTAAGGAAACATAATAGTTGGAAATATATACAAATTAATACATTTTTGAAACTGTTGGCTGACGGTGCTGGGTTTTGCCAAAGTTAGCTAGCAGACGACTGCCATGTAGCATAATGAGAGTGGGCCTCCAATGGTTCTAACTGAGTTCACAGTGTAAATGCACATATCGCTATCTGCTATGTCGAATTAACTGCTGCGGTTGTTTTATACGCGACCAGTTTAATAAAATTTTATACCTGATATCTGCATAACATTCGGTAAGTTGAGACCGTACTTACTTATAATTCATGTTTAAATTTATTTGAAAATAATTACAAAATACCCACTGTTTTTTTAAAATAATCCAAAATACCCACTGTTTTAAAACAGGTTAAAATTGGTGTTCGAGTTAGTGTTAGATTAGGGTTAGAGTTAGGGTTGGTATTGTGTATATTTTTGTTATTACTCCTAACGTTTTGTTATAGCTATTTTTAACGTTTTTAAAAACAGTGGGCATTTTGGAATATTAAAAAAAATGGGTTTTTTGGAATATTTTTTAAAAACAGTGGGTATTTTGGAATTAACCCCAATTTATTTTTATTATTAAATTTCAGTTTAAAAATTTAATTAAAAAATGGAAACGAAGAAGTTATCCAGTACCCAGAATCGTAAACGTAAGGCAGCGAAAGATGCTGTCATTTAACAACAAGCCGGTACACTAGCTCATTTCATTAAAAAAGTGAAAAATACTTCCGACTTAGACTGTAGCCAACTTGACACATCATCAGAACCAATTGTTGACGAAGAGGCATTCAACCCAAGTTCATCAGCCAGATTAAATGAGAATATTATGACGACAGATCAAGACCATGAGGAGTTAATTTCTGAACCAGATCTCGAGGTTATTAAAAATTCTTTAAATCATGACATGGAAAACGTCTTAAGTGAAGAATTGTTCCGAGATAATTCGGAGAAAGACATTGTTATAAATGATAAATCTTTAGTTAATGGTAAATTAGAAGATCTTGCAAAATGGCCAAATATTGACGACAAATTACGAATAGTTTTACCAGAAATGGGACCTATTCAAAAGAAAAATTTAATACACCCGAGAGATACGAATGGACGTAAATTTAGCGATACATATTTTAATAGAAAAATGGAAAACGGAGAGTTGGTAACACGGACATGCCTTATTTATTCGTTAACCGCAAATTCTGTTTTCTGTTTTTCTTGTAAGCTTTTTAGACCTGCTGAGAGTAGTAGCCTCGTAAAAGGATATGATGGCAGGGGAAACATCCAAAACTTTACATAGATACGAGACCAGTATGACTCACATAAAAATTTTTTTAAATGGAAGGAACTTCAGATGGACCTGAAAAATAAAATAACTATTGTTTTTCAAACACAAAACATGTACGGAATGGAAAAAAACATTGGTCAAATGTTTTAGAAAGATTGATCGAAATAGTAAAATTCCTTGTTGGCCAACATTTAGCATTTCGAGGATCATCAGATACATTATATCAAAAGAATAACGGAAACTTTTTAAAATTAGTCGAACTGTTTGCTTAATTTGACCCGGTTATGGAAACCCCCGTTGAAAGAGCTCTATGGCAAAAAGGTTGCGTTCATTATTTAAATATTGCAAATTTTAGGCAATGGAATAAGGGATACAATTTTATTGTCAACTCGAAAGGCTAAATACTATTCAATGATTTTGGACTGCACACCTGACGCAAGTAAAACAGAACAGATGAGTATTATCATACGTTTTGTTTTCTACACCGATGGAAAAGTAGAAATCAGGGAAAACTTTTTAGATTTTGTGGAAGCTGATGACTCTACAGGCCACGGTTGATATGAAACCATAATTAAATTATTGGAAAAATGGGACATTCCCATTGAGGATATGAGGGGTGAAGGGTACGACAATGGGACGAATATGAAAGGGAAAAGAAATGGGCTTCAAAGTTCTCTCTTAAACACATATCCTCATGCCTTTTACATTCCCTGTGCTGCTCATACTCTAAATGTAATGATAAATGACGCAGCAAAAGTCAATGCAGAAACAATTAGTTTTTTTGCAACTGTGCAAGAATTATATAATTTCTTTTCATCTTCTCCAAAGCGTTGGACAATTCTTTTAAAGATCATCTCAAATTTAACATTAAAGCAGCTTTCAGACACCGGACGGGAAAGTAGAATTGAAGCAATCCGGCCTCGACGATATCAAATAGGAGAAATTTATGACGCGCTCTATGAAATTATGGACCATGACAACTTCAATAAAGAAATACAAGATGAATCACAAAGTTTATGTGTTAAAATAAAAGAGTATAAATTTATTTGCTCCTTGATAATTTGGCATGATATTCTTAATAAAATAAATCCTGTCAGCAAACAACTTCAAGATAAAAATAGGCACATTGCACTTGTCTTAGAATCAATCGGCAATTTAAAATCATTCGTATTGGAATATCGATCAAATTCAAATTACAAGGATGTTCTTGAAACGGCAAAAAAAACTTAGTGAAGATGTGGATGGAGAACCAGAATTTAAATCTATAGTTGAAGTTCGCCGAAGAAAAAAGAAACGTCAATTTTAATATGAACATCATGACGAATCACTGCACACGCCAGAAGATAGATTCAGAGTCAATGTTTTTATACGATTTTGGATACTGCTTGGGCATCGTTGAATGAACGTTTCGAACAACTGAAAATCCATAGTGATCATTTCAGTTTCTTACATAATTTTTCAGAAATTAATAATGAAAATCTAAGAAAAAACTGTGATGATTTAGAGAAACTTTTAAAATATGGTGATAACAGAGATATAAATGACGAGATAGTTGCTTATAAAGACATTTTCAGTAAAGATAAATTAAAAATTCAAAACCCTTTTGATGTTCTTCAGTATATTGTATCTAATAATTTATCCTTTCCTAACTTAACGATTGCTTTAAGAATATTATTGACCATTCCTGTTAGTGTAGCAAGCAGTGAATGTTCATTTACTAAATTAAAATTAATTAAGACGTATTTCACAAGAGAGGCTTGTAAACCTTGCATTAATAGCGATTGAAAATGATGTATGTGCTGAATTAGATGTAAAGGAAACTATTTCTAATTTTGTAACTACGAAATCAAGAAAACTAAAAATTTTGTGAATAAACTTGTTTCAAATAAAATTTCATATTTATTTATTTATTCCAATATTCTATTCATGTTACACTAAAATGTGCAACGTATCTCTTTCGACGATTTTCTTTTCTAAAGGGGCGCTCACAGCTATTTTGCAGACGGGCGCTGATCAACCTAGCGCCGGCCCTGGTTACAAGTTAACATTTTTTGTTATAATGAGTAAGAACTTCTCGCTCGAGGAAGATGAAAGATTAATTGACTTAGTAAGATCTCATATAGGTTTCCTGTACCTGTTAGAAGCCTTTTTAACGACATCTGCTTTTACTAAGTCCAAAACTGTGTTACATAACGCCTAGACAATCTAAAGTACTCTCGGAATTTTATTTCGTTCGTAAAGAGCCTCCGTTTTACAGTTACTTCAAAAGCACCTTCTGACGCACTAGATGAAAGTAAAGCATTAATACTGCTATTTCTCTTCAATGATAACAGTATCAGATCATCTTCATCAGCCTCTTCTTCCGCGATTAAAACTGGTAACAAATAGTAGTCCATTATAAAAGGAGTACGGTATTCCAGCAGACAGCACACGAACAGGAGAGCACTTCAATTATGCAAGCGCCAACTCTCGCGAGGATTTCTGCTCATATCGGCAGGTTCTAACAAACCACTATAAAACAACTCACTGTGAGTCAAGCTGTGCAGATTCTGTTCTCAGTCAGTCGCGCGCCGCGCACTATTCTTAAAAACCGAGGCTTAGCATCTTGTGTAGCACACTATTCATCCTCAGCAACAATCAACAATAATTAAAACTTCATGTAATTGAAATAACTGTTATTGTTGTAAGTTATCTCTTACCGTTTACTTGCTATTTTGATTTATTTTATTGCACAGATGGATAGGCAGAGCGAAAACATAAGCGCGCTTATGAAACAAAACCCGCTAATTTTATCCATGCGCATAGATAGCACTCCACTTGTTATTACGTAATAACAAACCGAAAAAGACAACTGTCGATACAATTAGTGAAAATATAAGAAAGTTAGGAAAGTGCACAGTGTATCACAAATGGGCGCGTTTCGTGCGATGAAGTGTTTGAAACTAAACGATATACTTTGAAAGAACGCATGCCATGCCACAGCTAAACACCACGGCCCGATTATGTCTCTGTCTACTAAAAATTTCTTCCCCCGAACGTATTTCCTTAATTTTGATGACTAAATACTGCAAAACTTTATATCAGAAATGACGCCAAGAAAATATTAAATTTTTATTTGCTGATTTATTTTCTAATGAGCTGTAATTAATCAAACGTTCCAAAAAATTTTAAAACATACCTCATTTGAGTTAATTAGTCGTAATATTTACATTTACGTCCTTTTCTTCGTCGTAGATAATCCATTTCCTTCCGTTTGCATGGACCCGTGCATAAATGAAACCTATTTCGTAATTATAGTAGATCTTATTTACTTCAGCTACTAATTAGATTGTTTTCGTTGCCAACAATTAGGTAGCCATGCATGATTTTTCTTAGTTCAAAGCTTTCTTATTTGATTTTTCTTGATGAGGGCTACATCAACGATAAAAATTTATTGGAAAATGAATCAAAAACAAAATTAGTCTTGAAATGGTTAAAACGTCGCACAGAAGCGCCTGTAGAGACGCAGGAGTATCGTAGAACACACGCCGACTAATATTGCTCTTCATTTGCGACAGCAGCGTCAACAACGCACGCTGGCGATAGCACGGCTAGGAAGCGTTCCTCGCCCATGTTGATGGGAACTTTTTGCTTCGGTTTGACCTCCTGAATTCATACCGTGAATTATGGCACACGCATCCGAAACATCCTGTCTAATACGATCTAAACAGGGCTAAGGTTTCGGATTGTTAATTTGCGAGTGCCGAGATTTAGGCTTATTTTCCAAAACGTATTATTTAGGACTTTGGTAATTATTATTCACTTGATTTAAACGAGATGATTCCCTATCCAGGGGAATTTTTAAGGGAAATTAATAAGCTTTTCCATTCGCTGAGAATGGAGTTTTATGAGTGTAAGTGTACACTTTACCATATTTAATAATCTTTCAACTAGTATATAAAAAGGCACATAGAGTAACATTCTCGTTCCGAACTGCTGAAAATGCGCTTACTTAATGGATTAATTTACATTTGTTCCCTGCTATATGATGAATTGGTTCACAAAAATTCCTGAGATTTAACCAAGTATATACTTTTCCCAATACATAACAACATTATTATAGTTATACTATTAATGTAAATTGCTTTTCTGAATACAACTTACATTATAATAATTTTTTGCATGATTCAGTAGAAATAAATCGCTTCGACAGAAGTTTAATGTAAGATGGGACATTGCATGCAAGCATTAATTATTTAAGGATTTTTAATTGAAGGAACCATTAAATAATCCATTATTTAATCAGTGCTAACTTAGGGGTCGATAATTTTATCGCTGAATCGTTGTGCGACTGCTACGCCTGAAAGTTATAGATTCGCCAAACACTTGAGCGGCTCACCACATCTCGCCATGGCACTTAAGCCACTTAAAGCTAGTCCAAGATAAACAAAAAGCCGTTTCTCCCCCAGATTTCTCAACTAGACCTACGATGGTGCAACAAAAACGAAGAGATTTATCCCCGAAAACTTCTCCCACTGCGAAAAGCTTTACCCTCCGACCTTTTTATTTCATTTTCTGCCCCATCGGTTCACTTTCATCGGTCCAATCCAACTGGTTTGTTTGTTTGATTGCCCAGCCAATTCGCCTCTCTTACTGCACAAATGGGTGTCTCACGATCAGAGGTATTGCAATGAATAGCCGGGGAAGTGAAGAGGGAAACCCGGTGCAGGCATTTGCCTGCTCTAACGAAGAAAACCAGGGGGGCCAACGGCTTAACGTCCCTTCCGAAGGACGGAACAGCTGAATTTGCGCGGTCTCCTCAAACCACACAAACAGGGGGCCGGGCGACCTTGGAAAAATCGTACTTGCGCAGGATTCGTACCCGCTGCCTTTTTCAAGGAGCAGGCGAGTAGCAGCCAGCGTTCTAACCACTACACCACCGGCGTCCCGAATTTTTTTCGGGACGCATAAATGTACCGATTTTTTTAACTGTTAGCGCATCAGTTTTTTCATTTCCTGTATATGAAAGTCGATCTGTCAAATACGACTTCAGAAGTGGCATTCGCATTTCAACGGAAGTTCACCACAAAATGTAATTTTAAATATGAATCGCTTGGAAGTCTCTGCACTTCTTATTTCGAACTGGATGTTCCAGGAAATTATGATTTGGGAATTTTAGCGATGATACTCTAATTTTTATTTGAACCTCACTGTGTTCAAGAGCAAACATTGTTTAGCATTGTTATGTAAAGAAACTAATCCAAAGTGTCATTTATATTAAAATTATTAACCGTTATGCATAGGTATCAAAGATAAAATTTATTTTTAATTTTTCCAATGATAATCAAAATTTATGATAATATTTTTATAAAAATTAAATCCAGGTTTACATTAATTTATAAAAAATTTTATGAATATGAAGGAAGAAAAAACTGCGTATCTTGTACATAAGCGGCCGGATGTCCTCTGTGTTTTAAATTTTAATTGGCCCTAATTTTTGCAGGCCTTAGAAACCCTCAGCAGAAATGCCAAAGAGAAAATGTACATTTAACGAAGAATATTCGAAAGAATGGAGTTTTATCAAGAATGGAAGAACTAATAACGAAGTGGAGAGTAAATTATGCAAGTGTAATATAAACATTGATCACAGTGGGAAATCTGACGTAAAAGACCATATTAATTCAAAAAAGCATAAAGTTAATACAACCTGCGTTGGAAACTCTGGAAAATATCACAAATAATTACAAAGTAAGTTTATGCGAAAAATTCAATTGAAGATGATCTTACCGTAGCAAGTTAGTTGGCAGTGGCCTACCACATTGTTAAATATCATCATTCCTTTCGTTCAGCTGATTGTAATATTGAACTTTTTCAAGAAATTTTTGTGACTCTAAAATAGTCAGTAAATATTCATGCGGACGATCTAAAAATGCCGCGCTTATTAAAAATGTTATAGGGGTATTTTGCAGAATTAATAAAATTTACAGTGTTTTGGAATATCAACAGATGCTAACAATCACAAAAACCGAAAAATTCCCCCTTATCTCTTCATTATTTTTGTAAACGAAAAGGAATTCAGATTGAAATACTAAAAATTAAATCTCTAGCTAATGAAACGTCCGATAGCAACGGCAATTTCATTATTAGCACGTTTTGTGAGTATGGCGTTGATCTAAAAAATGCATTTCTTATGGAGCAGATAACGAAAATTCAGATTCTGGGGAAATGTAGAGAAAAGACAAAAACGAAGTCCTTTATAAATAACGCAAAAATATATCGCAAGTTGCTGGACGTGGGTGCGCATCTTTTGCGTAACGCAATACAGTCGGGAGCTGAGGGATTGTCTTGTGATGTGGAAGTGGTCGTGGTGAAAATATTGTCATGCTTTTCAACCTGAGCAGTATGTATGGAGCGATAGAAAGAATTTTGTTCTTTTGGAGATGTGAATTGCGAAAAATCATCGCCACATTTGAAAACCCGCTGGTTAGGTTTATACCATGCGATTGTTCGAGTATTAAAGAGCTCAAAGCGCTGAAAGTATTTTTTTCTTCAGAATAAAAGGCCCCGAAATTTATTGTATATATTTTGAATCACCATTAAATGAAGCTTACTTCCATGTTATCCATAGTGTGCTTGGTTTTTTCAACGAGCAAATAATAAAAATGGAATATTCGCAAAATTGCATAACAGAGGTAATGAGTTAAGTACAATAGACGATCGATATGCTGACGTTACGCATTTAAGAAAAATTTGTTCCCTTAAGTGCCTACAAAGAAATAAGAATCATTTAAAGATGAAATATTTTATAAAAATAAAATAACTTGTGACTGTCTAGAAAATTGGTCTGAATCTTTAAATAAATTCAAATATAGGGAATGGATGATATTCAAAAGTACCTCAGTTTGAGAAGAGGTTCAAATTATGTGTAAAAATGTTATTGACATGGAATTTCAAATTGAGAAAAACTTATTATTAAATCAGTTTAATTTAACTTACATTTGAGCTGCAAAGTCCTTTTGTGAGATAATTAAAAAGGATCAAAATTTGATTAAGACCGGTAGAAGTACTCTAAAATATGACTGAAAAAACCTTTGGCTACTTTATTGTAATACCGTATAATTATTCATGAAATATGCTAATTAAATTGTTATTACTATAAATAAAAATGTTATTTCTCTTTTCTAAACGTTTTTATTTCAAATTTAGAGCACACAAGATCTAAAAATAGCAAAATTCTCTGTGCCGTTTTCTTTTTCAAAATGTCTCGGATTTTCTCCTTCAAAACTCATTTTGTCCCGGTTTTGATCATTAATATCTAGTCACCATAGTCACCCTTAGTTTTGTTTCTCATAGAGGTCTGAACTGACCGAAATTTTTTGGTCCAGGCCGGACTCGGCTCAGGAATTATCTTGCTCGAACTTCAATCTACATTAACTCCTTCTAGGAGATTATTTTTTCGAGAAGACGATTCAAATTTAGCACGAATGTCATACTTGGAACCTATTAAGAATGGATTTTTTTAATCGGCGCGACATAATTTGCAATGATTTTCTTATATCCGTAAACTTCTAGTCTATATAATGTACGATGCCACTGTTTATATTACTCTATGAAAACTTGTTGGGAGCTGGGCGTCAAATTCCGTTTAGTATTGTCACTGGGCGCTTCGAATCGTTTAGTATCTATAGCGCGTTCCACACTTATTGTTAGTTGCAGTACGGTCTCTTATGGGGTATCGCTATCTCTCTCTCTCTTTTCCATTGCTTTTCCCTATATTTCCGCCCTTCTCTAATCCCGCTCAGTTGCCAAATTTGTTGTGAACAGTTGTATAAAACTCCTTAAGCCAAAAAAATTGGCTTGCCAAATTTGTTGTGATTATGATGATAATATCGTTTAAGTAAAATTATGACGCTCAATCGTAGTAAAGTTTAGGCTAAACCTAATTATGTATATCTTAATTTTCTAAAACTTCGAGAATGTCATTAAAAGTAAGAAAAACTAAAAATGTGAACACGGTACGTTTTTTATCTATCTTTAAACATACAATGTCATATCTCGGCTTCTACTGATCCAATTATGTCAATTCATTTTGTTATGACTCCTGAAGGATTGTTTATTACTCTTATATAAATGATAAATATATAATATTAATCGAACGTCTTTAAAAAATATAATGACACTGTTATTTCTCCAAAATAATTTCTTGGGACATGTAAAAGTTGGTCTGCGGAAAACATTTTCCCTAATTGATTTAGAGGGAAACATTCAGCAAACGGAATGTGCAAAAATGTTGAGATTTATTTTTGGAAAAGACTCCGATCCAATAACATTTGTAGTTCTTATGATACGGATATTTAAACAAAAGCGCGGCACAGCGCCGAGAAATGCGAAATTATCACGTTGTAACTCCCAAACTTTTTAATGCTCTCTAAAACCAATCAGCATATTTCGTGATACCCATCACCAAAAGTAAATAAAAATTGAAGTGAGAAGCATAAATCATGAATAAATTTCCATGCTTTCTAATTTAACTAATAAAAGCTGAATTTTAGTCATTTTAATCATTTCATTAGAAAATAACGCCAAATTTATATAAAACGTTTCTGTCTGTTCATACATTTTCGGTCGCGCATTGACACATTGACTTCTAAACCCCTAAGCACTAAAATGTTAAACGAAATCAAACAAAAACTCGTATTTTTGCCTATTATGATACTGAGTAGATTTTCTGAAAAGACAAACGAAATTGCTCAATAATAAAGGGTAGTTCAATACTTGGCGATTTTAACAACTCTATTTTCTCAAAAATGGCGCTGAAGATTTTGATTAATTCCGTGCAATTACTTAAAGTGGTGTCTTAAACTATACTATTTATTCCAAACCTTTCAAAAAGTAACTATAATATTAGTTTATTATTGTCAAATTTAATAACAATTCGATTTTCTAAGTAACAGCTTGGCCGATTTAGATCAAATTCCCTCCAGTAGCTTGGGTATTAGTCTAATAGTTCTGAAAAAACGAAATAGCGCTCCGAAGGGCGATGCAACTGCCACCTAGCGTGCATAGATAGAAGAATATGATGGTCTGCGAAAATATACGGGCAAATAACGAAAAATACGATGAAAAATAAGTTTCTCGTATTTACACGGGCAATTTTTTTTGAAACGTTAAGGTTAATACGGGCAAATCAAGGAAGGGGTTAAGTAGCAGATCGAAACCTCGGTCATTACTTTATTACGAGGTTCGCTTCGGCCCCGAGGCCCTCGCAGATCGCTAGTTTCCCTCTTTCGTTGTTCGGAGGAAGGGCGTGGAGGGAGGAGTGACGAGGCGGAGAATGCTCAGCCCGTGGCCGGACCTGAATGATTGGTGGCCGTTGACTGCAGCAGTGACGCCCGGGAGGAGGGTTCCCGGAGTGGTGTCTGCTTCGCGTCCCTTTCCATCCCCCTCTCCTTCTCTCTCTTACCCCCAAACAAACACAGACTCTTTCCCTATCCTCCCCCAACCCTTCCCCTCCTTAACCCGGCAAGAATCGAGCGAGAGAACCTATCAGGGTGGGGCTGCCCCGTTGCCGGGGCAACCGGCGGCAGCGAAGGAAAACGTCGGGAGGGTGAGGGAGAGTGTGTGGGGGAGAGAAAGCTCGGCTTCAGCCTCCCCCGCCGCCCCTCCCCCTCCCCTCCCGCGCCCATTTTCGGTGCGGCCCCGGCTTCCGGTCTTGTATTCTGAGGACCCTCCGAGTGAAAGATCTGACGCTGTTTTTTCCCCCGGACAAATATCGATAACACAGAATGCGACGATATTACTTTGTTTACGGGACGCGAATCGATATTTCGATTATTATTTTTTTGACCTGCATGTATGCGCTCTTAAATTTGACGCACTGTTTAGATTCAGCTTTGGTTTTTTTGTATGGGTGGCTATCAACAATGAAACAACATTATCGTCGCGTTATACTTTCGATTTTAATAGGAGACATAAGCCTGCTTAAAGTAAAGATATGTTTTTCGGTAAGCAGTTTTATATCCGACTGCCATCGGCCATACTTCGACTTTCGCAGATCCCCTGCTCTGTTATTATTCGCGTTCGGCTTTCAACTCAATTGCCACTTTAACTATTATTATCAAATGAATACCTGTTTTAAGCCAGTGCTTCCCAAACTGGATGCACACGGAGGTGCTGCGAAAATTTAGTTAAGGTAATTAATCAACGAAATAACGGCGATTGCGATAAGTTACAAAACGACCTGATGAACTAAAAGCAGAATATATAGAAAATAAACTCCATGGAGAGTAAACTAATAAACTTTAATAGAAATAAAATAAATTATGCTTGCCACATCGGGGAGGAATAGGTGCCAGTTGATAAAACTGTTAGATACCCAGAATTAACATTTAATAGAGATCTAAAATGGAAGGAACACATCGAAAGTATCGCTTCTAGAACATATGGAAACTTACACTTCACCTCCAGGACCCTTAAAAACAGTAATAGCAAAGCAAAGGAAAAACCTAATTTACGTTAATTAGGCCCACATTGGAATACAGAGCTGGTATATGGGACCCACATTAGGCCGTGTTACAGGACAAGATCGAGCAGATTCAAAGGAAAACAGCTAGATTCGTGTTAGGTAAATATGGTAGGAAAGAGGGTGGAACGAAAATGCTAAATGAGTTAGGTTGGGAGAGTTTACAAGAGAGAAGAAGGTTAAACAGGCTTGACAACATGTTTAACGTTTTTACAGGAATGCCAACTTTAAGAATCTTCAGAATACGATTCACAGTCCAACTAATTTCAGTAGACAGTACCACAAACTTAAAATTATCTACCTAACACAAAAACAAACGTTTGCAAATTCGCTTTTCTGAATAGAGGAATGGAACAATTTACCTGAGGGAGTTTTTGAGCCTTTCCCTCGCAATAAAAATAATTTCTTAAATAAATTAAAATACTGTCAACAATGAGTAAAGATGGTAAAATGATGTTGTTATAAATGTTAAGATCCCAGTAAAACAATAATGTATAATATCTTAAATGCGTGTGTATATCGTTTTAATGTAAATGGCACAATTGTGATTCAACTTCGTCTAAACCCCTGTATATATAGCAAGGACAAAAGACGACGGAGTTGAGAGGAAGTAGTAGGATTGTATCACTTATATGTATATCCTTATTGCTGTATTGACTTTTCCACCAAGCCTAGAGTCAAATTGCATTGTCTATTTTAATAATACTAATAATAATAATAATATGCAAGTGTTGGCAACTCATTAGGGTGACAATCTTTCCAATAATAAATTGATAATGATGTAGCACCAACAAATAAGTACGTCCAAATGTTTTATACCCGAATTTATAAATATACAGTCTTGCTTCAATGTGGAGTGCCGCGAAATTGTTTAGCTGTGAAAGAGTGCCGCGCCCACCAAAAGTACGGTAACTACTAGCCGTAAAAGCGAAAAATTTATAGTTCCAATTATAGAGAGTTTTATATAATCACTACTATACAGGTTAATGGGCCGAGAGTCGAAATAAGTTTGCGAGGTTTTAATCCGTGACAGCGAAATTCAAATTTTCGTTTCGGAATTTGTTGTTTCAACTCTATTGTTACATATTTAGCCGGGAACGTCTCGTGAGGTGGGTTAGACAGGCGACTGCCTTAGGCGGCGCTTTCCTAGATGCGACAGTATAGCAATCTCGCCTCCGATCTACGCCTATGTGTCATTAACTGGGGCGACATTTTTTCTTTTTGCCTTAGGTGGCAGATTTCCATCCAATTGTTCTGCATATAGTTGGCTAAATAAGCTACCACTTCATTTACCAGAAATTTTCTATTGATTTTAATTATTTGACTATTTCATAGCATTATAACATCTAGAAAAATTAAAGTTAAGTTGAACATAAGTTATATTTTCCATTAGTTAAGGCGAATACTTAACATTTGTATCATTCGTGAACTTTTTCTTTCACGCGTACTTCACGAAACTCCCGCTTTTATTTCGGCGCTAGTAAACCACGGCGTTTTCCTTAAGTTCGCCACAACATAAGAGAAACTAAAATGTCTTTGCGAAAGTGGCATTTATTCAACATGTAGAATTTGTATATCTTTTAGCAATCATCCCAAGTTGACAATAGATTATAAACTATTCTTTTAATTTTTTTATTGTCTTAAGTTGTGGTGAGGGTTTAAGATGAGTAAGATTACCGATTATTTAAGGGGAAGCTTAGATGATTTTCATTTGAAGTATTTCCCACACCACATTTATCTCGGCCCTAATTTGCATGCAAAGTGTATTGTTCCTTTAGAAGATGAAACGAATGATTTATGTCATTTGACCGCTGGTGGAGAATCGAATTATAAATGTACTGTTCCTTTACCGCTGCTGCCTATGAAAAGGGCTTCGAAGTCGTGTAAGGATTTGTTTTTATTTATCTATTGAAATTTTAAAACATTACGTCATTTTTAAGTGACTGTTATTCTAGTCTTCTACGGATCTGATCCAGCTATGGAAATCGTGGAGAAAAAGAGTCAATGGAAGAACATGATAAAACAAGAAGTCATCTCGTTTCCACAAAACAAGCGTTGGTATCAACTAAAGAATCGACCATTTTTCGTTTCCATAAAATTATATTTGCTTTTAATACCAAAATTTTATTTTACCTAGATCTTTTAAGCAGTATAAAAAAAAAACTTAAGCATAGGGGCGACGTTAAACATTTGCCTCAGTGTATTACTTTGTTGGCCAAAATTCTTGAAAAGGATCCAGACGATCAGTTTGATGGGGTGAGACACTTTTTCTATAAGAGTTCGTAATAACAATCTTATATTTAATAGTTTCTTATAATGCTTCTTGTTATATGCTCATTCAGTCTCTTGTGTTGAGATTATTCACTTGTACAAGCTAGCTAGTGACTGATTTGCATAAATCAAGCGGTCTTTATTTTTCATTTCCATTATATTTCTAAAAGCTCTTTTATTCATGATGAATTTTTAACTGTGTTTATAATGATTTGTTGTTGAAGTATTTTATGTAAACTGATTCATTGTAAAAATCGTTTTCATTTGTTATTTGGAATCACCTCTATCTAAATGCCTTTAATTCAAAACTAAAGAAATATCTGCTGAAGTAGACTGGAGATTGAACTATGATTCATCATTTGTTTCCCTTTTAGTACTACAATTGGTATTACTGTGGAGGTTGCTTAAAGCACACCACTCTTCAAGGAGAAAACATTTTGCTGAGGTCTGGAGGAAAAAAACTCAATAGATTAGGTATAGTTTCATTTATATCAATGATTACAAAATAAAATGATTTAATTTTTGCATCTTAAACAACATTTTTTAAATATAAGAACTGTTTTGCATTTATCAGAAAGTTAATTGATTTCTTAGTGTTCTTACCAAGGTATGTAAATCAGTATTTACATTCAAAATTTGATCTAGACAAAATTTAACTCCAAACACGAAAAGTTTCGTGGAAGATACTTTGTTTATTTTTATCTTTATCATGACTAAATTCCACAAATCAAAGCCTGAATTTATTAATGAGATTAGCTCCAAACATTTTAAGTTTATTTGTTGCTTCCCATACCTATTTGTGATTCAGTTGATATTTTCAGAAATAAGGCTATATGATAATTAGTATTGATTTTTATGTAACAGTTTAATCTGTGGAAACTTAAATACTGCTCTAAAGTTATTAAAATGAGTTTTTTGCCATTACTTTCTATTAAGTGCAAATAATGATAACATTTTTACCTGTAAATACTAAATTTCCTTTAGCTTATGCCCATCTAGGCAGAAATTTTAACCAGGAGATGAATATTAATTCAAAGGAAATATTTTTAGATTTAAAATAGTTTATGTATCATGAAAGAAAGACCTTAGTGTAAGCAGGAACAAAATTTTTAAATATATCAAATCAGATAGCTTTTCATGACAATATTTTGTTCTTAGTATTGTTCTTTTTCATAATTCATTAAGTGTAATGGCCAGTCACTTTCAGCAACAAATTTACATCCATGTGTTTCCTATTTTATTTTTTTAAATTGAAATTTACATATTTTGACAATCAAGAATTTTTTCAGAAGTGATTACATTATGGAGATTAACTGATTCATGAGTCTAGTTTATAGTAAAATAATTATTTCAATTTAATCTCAGTAAATATGTTTACAATATAACAAGTATTACCATATTTTTCAGCATATAAGATGCACCCCAGTTTTTTTAGAAAATTTTTCAGAAAATAAAGTATTTTGGTTTACCCCGTCATGTATCATTTCCAGCCATGATCAAGTCCATATCTGGCAGCAACATTGACAGAAATTATTATGGCGTGATAACAGTTAAATATAATGTTTTAAATAATCTTAATTCATAAAATAAATAGGGATGATCTAAAACAAATAATTGCCTTGAGACAACTAAATGTGCCCTGCGTGAACTCGGCAGTCGTATTAATTAAACCTGTCGAAATGCGCTGCATATGTCTCACATATAGATACCCTTTATCGATATTACTTACTTAAGTTTAAGTGTAAGATGATATGTTAATTTAATGGGATAAATAATAAATGGAATACATAAGTAATAACAATACGTACGCTTCAACTAGTCCTTTTTCTTCTGAAACTATTTTTGCCTTGTACATAGCGATTTTGATCGATACAGCAATCAGTATTGAGAACAGTAATAATCTTACCTTTGAAGTATAAGACGCAGGCTGATTTTGGAGATAATTTTTCAGGGAAATAGTGTCTTATATGCTGAAAAATACAGTATATGCTGAGGTTGTATTTCATAAATTAGATGCATATCTAATTAGGTTGCTCTTTTTGATGTTTTTGTTCTCATTTTCAGTGGCTGATCCTCTTTCCTATGATGAGAGTACATATATTAAACCAGATTTGGTAAGGGAGTCATATTACAGCATTAAAAACGAAGAACCTATATACCAAATTATATCTGATGAAGGGAATGGTATGATATTAATGTTATTATTAATATATAATGTTTTTTAATGCTTTGAACTTGGGAGAATCAAAATTTCAGGACTTGTTGGAGCAAGGCAGATGAAGAAATGTTTGATATTTTCCTTATCAAATGCATCTGATTCTTTGAATTTTAAGAAGGTGCAAGAAATTGACTCATCATTTCCATTTACAAGCATTGACTTTGATAGAAGTATCAAAGGGAATTATGTTACCATGAAAACAAATGGTAGATGCTGTATTCATACAGTGAGTAGAAGGTGAGTTTTTTTATTTTCTAGCCATCTTTATAGTATACTCTTAATGAACCATGGTAATAGAGGAAAGAGGTAGTATGGAAAAAAAACAAGGATAATACAAAAATATAATTTTATAATATAAATTAGACAAAATATTCAATTCAATTTTTTAATAGGTTATTTTAATAACATGATCTTTGTCTTTCATGTTTTTTTTCATAGATGAAACATTTCACAGGGTCTTTTTATCTGGCCAAAAAAGCAAGTATGAGATGATGATTAATTAAATTTGATAACAATTTTATAATTATTTATATCAATTTCAAAATGTTTCTGATACCATTTTGATGCTGAAAGCATTATAATTACATGACATACAATAATTTATGCTGATAAATCATTTAAATAAATAGCCACTACTTAAAAAAATGGCTTTGTTGACAAGAAACAGCATATTTTCCTCTCTGTCTCACTCACACCTGACTAGCTGATAGGATCTGAACATCTCTTCTTTCTTTTATGTGAATCTTCCACACAAGGCTAATAAATCAACCAGTTACCTTGCTAAAATTTATTTAACAGATGATTTTGTTCTACACTTAATGCTTGAAAATTTTCTATCAAAAACTTTTCTATTAATTATTTATCAAGTTTGCTGTATTTTATTTTTATGTTTCTGTAATGTTGTTTTTTCAAAAAAATGTATTCAACTTCAACAGGAATGCAGTTAGAGAATGGGCTGTACCTGACTCCTCTGATAAATTGTTGGACAAGTGGTGCTGGGCAATGTATGGCCAAAACAAGGATACAGTCATCTGCTCTAACAGGCGATACATAAGAACATATGACACAAGGGTATCTCATAATAAGTTTTTACTATTCTTACTTATAAATTCAAACTCCCTTTTCATCTATTTTATTAATTTCATTGTATAATGTACAAGGCTTAAAAAAGTGTGAATGATACAAAATTAATGTAATTGATTGATTAATTAGCTTCAATAGCAGTAAAAATGTCCATCTTCAAATCAAGCATGCTTAGCCACTCATTAAATGGGTTTTCTATATATGTATTTTCCAATCATAAGTGGCTCTTATTTTTCATTACCACCTGCATTGGTACATAAAAGGACTGTAAATCTCTCCTTGCTTAGCAATCCATTAGAACCTTGAAAGATATCTACTCCCATTTTTAATTACATTTCTCTAGACTTCTGTTGCAAAATAGGTCCAGATATAGGGATATTTCGGGCTCTAGTTTCCATCAACCAATCATAAACACACCCAAGTCCTCACTTTTGACTGTTAAGAGATATTTTCCTGGTGAAACCTTGATGTGAAGTAGCTTGTTTCCTTACATTTTTTAAAATAGATGTTAGACTCGAAGGTGATATGCCAAAGGTTTCTGCCACATCTATTTTTCTCTTCCCCTCATCAATGGTGTATCAAGCTCATTATGAGTCAAAAAATAATTTATCCACAAACTTAATTGTTAATTACTTGTATTTATTATTTGCAAATCTTGTATTTAATGCAATACAAGGATAACAAAAGATATTGTTGTACACACTTTAATCAGCATCAGATAATTAATAATTCAATTAAAGATTATTTTATGTAATAAAGATAATATATGCAGGTGATTTACAGTTAAAATAAGGTTGAAAATACAGTAAATCCTCAATTTAATGGAATGTCCGTTAAATGGCGAATAGGATTTTTCGATTCCAAAAATGCACTTCTGCCTACATGAGAAAACCTCCTTTACTGATGGTAATGATAATTAATGTATAAAGTACCGCATTTGCTTGAATATACTACGAGGTGCTATCGAAAAGTTCCCGGACTGTACCGATTACTCGGCAACCTAGAGATCTAGGCGGGTGCAACGCTAGGAGTCACTGCCCGCAGGCCTAATGAGTCAGTCTGCCAAGTGGCGCCATGCTGTTTTTGTCTGAACCAGTTTCACACGTGCTTTTATGGCCTTGTGTTAGGCCTGTCCTGCGATCCCGCGATGGCTGACAAAAACGAGCAACGTGTGTGCATCAAGTTTTGCGTGAAGCTCGGGAAATCGGCAACTGAGACACTCGGAATGCTTCGTCAAGCTTTTGGTGATCAAGCTTTAGGCCGTATGCAGTGTTTTGAGTGGCACTCGCGTGGTCAAACGTCGGTTGAAGATGACGAACGCTCGGGACGACCGCGCACCAGCACAACCCCTGAAAATGTCGAAAAAATTCGACAAATCGTTCACGAGGACCGTCGCCTAACCATCCATGAAATCTGCAACATGGTTGGGATCAGTTATGGACCCTGCCAGGTGATCCTTATGGATGATTTAAACATGCATCGAATCGCTGCAATGTTCGTCCCCAGGCTCCTGACACCTGACCAGAAGCAGCGGCGCCTCGACATGTGCCAGGAGCTTCAAGAAACCGCAAATGGCGACCCAACTTTCATCTCCAGGGTCATGATCCAGAGACGAAGCAGCAATCGTCGCAGTGTAAGTTCACCAAGACCGAAGAAGGTACGGCAGGTCAGGAGCGTGACAAAGAGCATGTTGATTGTTTTTTTTGACATTAAGGGGGTTGTGCACCGTGAATTCCTCCCTCCTGGTCAAACGGTGAATTCCGAGTTCTACTGCAATGTTTTGAGGCGGCTGAGAGAGGACGTGCGGTGCAAACGACCAAAACTGTGGCGCGACCGCATCTGGCTCCTGCATCACGACAATGCACCCGCTCACGCCTCCCTGAAAACGTCGCAGTTTTTGGCGGATAACAACATGCCGGTCATTCCACACCCTCCATACTTGCCGGATTTAGCTCCTTGTGACTTTGCCTTGTTCCCAAAAATGAAGTTGAAGCTGAAGAGGCGACGTTTTGACACCGTGGAAGAAATTCAGAACGAATCGCAGGAGGTTCTTGACAGCCTTCAACAAAAGGACTTCTGGGGAGTGTTCGAGGCATGGCAGAAGCACTAAGATCATTGTATAACGTCACAAGGGGATTACTTCGAAGGGGATGGAGGCCAAATGTAAATAGAATAAGTTTAAAATTTTTTGTAGGCACAGTCCGGGAACTTTTCGATAGCACCTCGTATACAAAATTGAATTTAAAACAACCGCATCACCTTTTACTTTCTCAGAAAACTTTTTGTTTTATATTTTAAGAAAATACGTTGAAACGGAAATGTCACGAATTTCATATGGTATGATTATATCTGAATTGAACCTATTTCTTTTCATTTAATAGTCGCAAAACACTGAAATTTAATAAATATTTCTGAGAACTCCAATGGCACTCTTTATAAACTTCACGGACTTCATAAGCATCTGAAGCCACGATCGGCTGGCTGGCATTCAATACCATCGACGAGCCAATGTACTGATCATATCATGTATACAATGAATTATTATTATAATGGACACTTAATGGGATAATTTATATCCCCTAGAGCAGGGGTCGGCAACCTTTTCACCTATGAGGGCACAATTTATATTACTGAGGACGTGAAGGGCGCATAAGCAAGATCAGTTGATATCTCTCTGTATCAGTGGTCGGCAACCTCTTTATCTATGAGGGCGCAACTTTTATTATTGTGGGCGTGAAGTAAAGCAACAATAGTAGATGTGTTCCAATATTTATTAAAATGATATTTTTATATATATAAGAGGAAAACTAATAAAGAATTTATTATAAAAACATGAAAAATAAATTAATGTGAAACTTGGGACTGCATATCTTGAGCCAACTTGCTATAATTTGGCACCTAACTCGAGATACCTGATCTTAGGCAGTTGTCTAAATTGTAATCGGTGAATCTCGATCGGTACTTGGATTTCAAGTGTTTCTTGCTTGAAAAAATGGACTCACAAGTGTATGTTGAAGCACAGTAAGAATATATTTTTAGGGCACATTTTCTTAATAATGGATAGCGATTTTTGTCAACTAAATTCTAAAAGTTTAAAATAATATCATTCTGCATATTTATTATTTCCGTTTCTAAGTCCTCGGTGTTATCGATATTAAAGTAAGCGCCAATATTATCAGACATATAATTGTCCATAAAATTGAACGGATTAGCAAAGAATGTTATTATGGGTTCCACTTCAGAAAACTGACGAAACCTAAAATTAAATTCCTTCAGGAGAGTTTCAATGTCTTGTGAAAATGGTTCAGTGGTAACATTTTCATCAGTCAGACTCTCAATAATATATTTTAAATTCGGGAAATGTGATAATGAATTTCTCTCTAGCTGAGACTTCCACAATGCCAATTTACATTTGAATGCATCTACTGCACTTATCACTTTTGCAATGTGTGGATTTTTCCCCTGCATCTCCATATTCAGTTGCTCAATTTTATAGTTATATCAACAAGAAATCCATCAACCAAGCTTTGTCATCCAACTGTGCATAATATTCATTTCTTGACATGAAAAATTCCTTTACCTCCTTTATGAGATTTATAAACCTCACAAGTATTTTGCCTCTGCTGAGCCATCTAACTTCGGTATGTAAAAGGAGATCATCGAATTTGGCATCTTCACCTTGTAAAAGCAGTTTAAACAATAGGTGTTGCATTGGTACGGCTCTTATGGAATTTATTTTTTTTGTTGCTGTTTTCATGGCATGTTGAAAATGAAGAACTTTCGCGCATAGCATTTCTTGGTGTATAATGCAGTGATATGAAATAAATTTTGGAAAGAGGGAGTCTTCTTTACATAGCGCAATAAATCCATTTTTACAACCTGCCATCGAAGGTGCATCATCTGTAGTAATTGCGGTCAACTTCATTAATGGTATATGACTTTCTTGGACATTTTTTAAAAGCTGAAAAATGTCTTCACCTCTTGTTCGTCCCTTTAATGGAAGAATTTTAAGAAAGTCCTTCTTTCCAGAAAAATCATTAAACACCATCTTCACAACCATAGCCAATTGAGAAGTGTCTGATATCTCTGTTGACTCATTCAGTTGCAACAAGAAGAAAATACATTTTTGTAAATCATTTGCCAACTCTTTCTCCATATTGGTTACAATAACTTCAATTCTTCTTTTAACTGTTCTTGCTGATAACTGAATCGTTTTGATTGCTGAGGTAATTTCATTTTTATTTTTAAAATCTTCGAAAAGTGAATCAGCAGTTGCTAACGGCTTCTTTTACAATCTCGCCATCTTCAAAAGGCTTTTTCCTCTTGGTCAACAAATGCGAAATTTTAAGTGATGCAATCGTTGCTCTTTTTGATTGCTGCACTGGTCTGGTAAAAATGCTCTGCTGTTTAGTTAAAATAGATTTCATATCAGAAATTTTCTTTTTCCTGATCTCAGAGTTTAACAGATAACTAGTATTAAAATTTCCGTGGACCGTATTAAAATGTCTTTCAACATTACTTTTCTTTGGAAGTGCGACACAAGCATTGCACAATAAACAAACACACTTTCCTTTCAAATCAATAAAACAGAATTGTTCTTCCCAATCAACATTGAAGTAATATGTCATTTGCATCTTATTACTCATAATGGGGATGAAATTTTCTACAAATGAATTAATAAACACAATACACTGAATATCGGGAAAATATCAGAAATATTGTGAACTGTTGGTCAATTTAAATTGATTTATGTTTAACCAAAGAAGAGGGAAATGAGCTATCACTGGCTGATATTGTAAGAGACGAAGAAAAATCTCCCAAACCCTGTACTTTGTATACTAAGCGAAGAACGGAACTCCGAAACCAACGACTCACAACAATAACTCAAGCCAAGTTATGCTATAAGACAGAGTACAGAAATCCAAAACCAATGACTTGCAACAATAACTTGAGACAAGTTATGCTACAAGACGGAGGACAGAACTCCGAAACCAATGACTTTTGACAAGAACTTGGGGGCTTTACGCGACATAGAGAAATAGTTTTCCCGTATCGAGCACCTACCTCCAAATAGCCTTAACCGGCTAACGGAGCTATAGTACACGACGGGGTGAGAACAAGAATCTCAGTTAGCCTTGCACCCGTAATAGCGATTGAAGGCGACAGGACACCTTCACCTAGCATAAACTAGGGGCGGAGAATTCCCTATCTTTACGTACAGTTCATACGAGAACGTTTGTATGAATTGTCAGCACAGGCACGGCAATCACACAAACATGATAGCGGCTTCTCCTACTCTCGGCGAGTAATCTCCAAAAAACGCTGTGAAGGATGTATTTATACTTGGACTGGGTAGAAAGAAGGGAAAGGGACGTGGATAAACAAGAGAGGGGTAACGGAGGAGTCATTATGAAAATAACTCTGTTAATGACAACAATGTCTTTATTCAACAATGTATGCCCCCATTCTTTTCGCTTATACGTCCTAACCTTGACGATATTATTTTGTAACAGACATACGATTCGGCTCGATGTGTCCCAGTCCATGGGAAAACGGTCTGAAGGACCTATCGTTTGCCGTCTCATGTAAGATGTTGGTTACAAAGTTCTATTCTTCATCTTGTTCCGCAACTTATTGGTCTTCTGAGAGTTTTCCATAATTGTTTAACTTGAGTTCTCTTTTTGGCTGGCGGGCGACACACAAATGTCTTGCGGGCGCCATGGAGACCGCGGTCGCCGCGTTGCCGACCTCTGCCCTAGAGCCTAGAGTCACAGTCAGGGCCATACTGGCCCACCGGCATACCAGGAATTTCCTGGTGGACCTTCGAAGACCATTCAATCGATTTTATTATTATATTAATGTGTAAAAAGAATTTATTAAAGATTAGTTGACGGTCCTGTTACATCCAGTGAACAATCTATTGTTCGTTTGACAACCCGTCAGTGACATAACAACTTATCTAAGGCCCACCAGCAAACTTATTTATTGACATTAAAAACAAAAATTGTGAACAAAATTTACTGACTTAAAAAAAAGTGGTTAGGGCCCTTCTTTTCGTGGGCCCTCTCTGCAGTTGTGGGTGTTGCGGGCCCTCAATGCGTCAGAGCAACTTGCAGTTCGCCGGTATGTTACAGTTCTATACATACATAGCTACAGAGTGGACGTTCTTTATATAAAGTAAGGATTTAGGTTTGTAAATTATTTATAAGTTGCCATAATCAAAAACACAATTTTCTTTTTATATTTGTAAAAGAACTATTTTTCTATCTAGAGAAAAGATAATTGATTATAATTTTCGGTATTCGATTTGTTAAAAATAATTTATTCCTTATCCTTAGGCCTTAGCCACAATGTTAGGCAAGAGAAAAGGGGGTTGGGAAAAACAAATTAAAAAAAGCTTTTGAAAATCAAAGCAGATAAATGCCTTAAGATTACCAACATATTTACTGCTTCTGCGTCTACTTCTGCAAGTAAACTCGAAGATGCTCTGAGCACACCATCAGAACGTTCAGTGAATGAAATAGCGTTATCAACATTACCATCACTTGATGATAAGCAGGTAGAAACGACGGTGACAATGGAAAATATCACACAGTGCTAGTGGCTAGGGTTGCCAACCCTCCTGGATTCGCCGGGAGTCTCCCGGAATAGGACAAGATTCCAGAGATTCTCCCGGATTGAGGCCTTTTTCTCCCATTTTCACTTAACAAGGTGATCACCATGCGGGTTACATACTTGACAATGCTGTTGAAGAGTTGGCAACATTACCAAGGGGCTGGGTTGGTCTCATGCACCTTTATATTTACATCGATTGAATGTGTGGTGTTGGCTAACATCTATACAGTACTATAAAAATCTGACTTTCTCCATAATTATACAGTATTAAATTGTATTATTATATTATTTAAGTATAAAAGAGAAAAGAAATCCGCAAAAATGCAATTCATCATAAAGAACAAAAATTTTCATCAGAAAATAATGTTGAATTTCCACCTTCAAAATAAATTTGCAGCAAGAACCAAAACTGATTCAATAATTGATGATAGGAAAGTGAAATATCATTGATTCATGCATCCTATGTTTCAAGTGCTAAATTCGTACGATTATTGCAAATAATTTTAAAATGCTAATAAAAAAATGCTGTACCCTTTCCTTTTCCATTAAATTCTGTTATATTTTATTTCCCCGGCGTGTTACCGTGTTTATTAGTAAATTACAGAAAAACCTAAGGGAGTTTACCCTGAAGGCTCTGGCTTAGGGAATAAACTATGCCACTTAACATCAAATTAAAACATTAAATGATTTATCATTGTGACAATATAGCCATATATTTACAGCTCTTTTGAGAGGCCCTTGTGCAGGTTTCTTCAATAAGTCAACTTTGTGTGTATGTATATATCATTGATTGATTTTATTGGTTATTCACACAGGAATTTTCACTTCACATGAATTTAATTCTTTTATCCGTGTAGAAGAATACATTGTTTTACTATATGGAGGATGTTTTTTATCATGGTCCATTTTCCCATTACGATATACAGAGAATTATGATAATATGGAGGTACAATATTAAGAGGTTTGCATATACCATTAATGTACAGTTTTGTTGGGACCAAAATGATTTTATGAAATACAGAGGTTTACAATAGATAGAGCTTTACTATATAGAGGTTTTATTGTATATTGAATTTTTGCAAATTTGGATTTGAGCTTAAATTTCATAAACTAACTTTTGTGGAAGTATTTACACCATATTATTGTCTTGATAATCAACTATTTAACTCAGTTCTATTTTTATAAAGTCTCTGCAATAAAGTACTATTTAAACTTTTCCTGTACTTTCAAAATGTAAAGCTCAATCAAATATTTTGAAGGAAACTGACTGAGGTTTTTGAACATTTATTTAGATTATTATTTTACTTTTTATGAAACAGCTCAGGTTGATATTTCTGGGTCAGAATTTTACAATTAATTACTCAAACCATTTTATCTCTTGAAATTTGGAAATTCTATTGTTAAAAAAATAGATTACTCAAGTTAAAAATAGAAAATTCTATTCTGTATACTGGATGGTCTCTTAAATGTCTTCTTTCCTAAATTTCTTTTATTTTGGAAATCTCTAATTCTTTTATCAACTTTCCAGGCTAAAATAATGAACTCCATGGAACTTTGTCCAAGTGAAATCCCAAATGCTTTAGAGAAATGTGAAGAGATTACATGCATAGTTGAAGGAACCGGGAAATTATCTCAACCGTTATTGTATTTAGCTACGCAACACAAACTACTAGCCATGGATCTCCGTTTCCCTCGAGCATTCATTCAGGGTTGGACACATGGCATGAAGCATGCCCCTTGTTACATCAGCACCACCGGCGTAAAGAATGATGCAGAGCAGAATCTGCAGGAGGTGGTACTTCTCTGTAGCCAAATTTCAAATGAAATCCATGCTGTTGTAAATAGCTTTAGCTCAGATAATGAGAGTTTGGTGCCTTTTAGCAGAGTATTCCCACTTTCACTTCCTTCGTACCAAGATACCCTGAGTTTAGCTCACTGGCATGGAAAATTGCTTGATCCTTTGGTCCAGAAGAGGTTATCCACCGCCATGGTTGGGGTGTGTTGCTTTGAATCACCTATAGGGAGTATCACTTGCATGACCAGGAATTCGTTGGGTGATGTGTTCCAACAGCATCTCATACCAAAGGATACAAAAGATTGCGTCAAAGTTAAGGATGTGCTTCAACGTATTGCAGAATGGGAAAAGTCTGAGCCTAAACTGAAGAAGCCTCACAAGAAATTGGAAGTAGTCGTTCGCACAGACCATAAGAATCTCTTCAATCGTGAGTCGATGTTTTTTTAATATTTATTCCCTTTCAGCATTATGAACTACAGAAATTAAATTAAAAAAATAACTGTAACTTCCATGTAAAGGTTTTATCAAAAGCATAATTGGTTTCCTCAAAGCATCAGGTGACACAGTACGATTGTAGCAAAATCAGTCGTGCTTTTAACAAAATCTTTTTGTGAAAGTTAAACAATATTCTTAATAACTTTTATCTGAACTTGCCTACTATCATTATATATAGACATTCCTTACAGAGGAGTAACATATATACAGGAGGATACTAATGTTTAGGCACTTCCAGAAAAGCGGTAGATTCCAAATTTTTTTGTTGGTTGGATTATCTGAAAAACCAAGTAGTAAAAACGAAAATCTTGAAAAAGTTCAACAAAGAAATTGTTTAAACAAAACTTCAAGTTTTATGTATTTCCGAATGTGCTACGGAACTGAAATTTTTTAGGTAGAATTTGTAAAAAAAAACCAAATACGGATTATACAAATTTTGATATTTTAATTTGTTTGGCAGTTAAAAATTCTTAAAATTTAAACAAATGTTTAGATACAATGGGGCGAGTTAGGAAGTTGAAATTTTGAAGTTATTTAGAGCTTAGTCGATATAAACGAATAAACATTTCACTGTCGCCATAAAATTCATATTGCGGCCGTTAAAAATTATTTAAATTTAAACAATTAGAGAAATGTTATTTCACTTATAAATGGACTCCAATTTTCAAATTTGGCAGAATTATTAACCCAATGTAGGAAAAGTATAATATTCTTAAAATTGCAAAAATTAGTTATTGTTTTACTCCATTATTGTTCCATAATGAAAAAACGAAACCGGTCCAGAGGAGAAATCTTTAGAATTAAAGAAATATTTCTCATGATGAAATATCTCTCTGAAAAATTAATGTTTTTTCAAGGTGAGATGAAATGCTTGCAGAATGCAAGTACCTTCTACTCATCATCATCATCATGCTTCTGTCCGAAGACAGGTTTTAACTGAATCGCTGCCTCCATTTCTCTCTCTCCCTAGAAGCCTCTTTTATACCTCTGTAAGTATTATATCCCTGCTTTATATTATCTAATATTCCTATTCTTTTTCTCCCTCTTCCTCTTCTTCCACTAATTTTTCCTTCTAAGATCATCCTTTGTAAGCACTGTCTTCTCAATATGTGCCCTATCCAATTTGCTTTTCTTTTCCTGATTGTTTTTATTAGCGTCCTTTCTTCTCCCACCATTTCTAATACTTCTTCGTTTCTCTTCCTCTCTGTCCATTTCACTTTCATCATTCTTCTCCATACCCACATCTCAAAACTTTCTAAATATTTTTCCTCCTTTCTCCTTACCGTCCATGTCTCTGCACCATAAAGAGCTATGCTCCATATGTAGCATTTTGCTAATTTCTTCCTTGTTTCTAAATTTATTTTCTTGCTTGTGAGAAGCCCCTTCTTCTCGTTAAATGCTGCTTTTGCCATTGCAATCCTACTTCTGATGTCCTGTGTACTACTTCCATCCTGTGCTAAAATACTGCCGAGATATTTGAAACTACTAACTTGTTCCAATTTTTGGCCATTTACCATTATATTTAATTCTTTATGTTCCTTTGAAACCACCATGACTTTCGTTTTTTCTGTATTGATCTTCATTCCATATTGTTGGCCAACCTCCACTATTCTGTCTGTCATCCTCTGAAGCTCTTTCTCGCCTTCTGCTATTAAGCCCTGATCATCTGCGTATTTAATGGTGGTAATACTTTCACCTCCTATCTTAAATCCTTTCTCTTCCATCAACGCTTCTTCTGTTATTGTTTCTGCATAAATATTAAATATCGCTGGTGAAATAGGACAACCCTGCCTCACTCCCCTCCCTATTGAAGTACTTTCTGTTTCTTCTCCTTCAACCCTGACTCTAATCTTTTGATCAAAGTAAAGGTTTTTAAGCAGTCTTTTATCTTTCCAATCTATTCCTATTTTATTTAAAATACCCAGCATTTTATCCCATTTCACTCGGTCAAAAGCTTTCTCCCAATCTACAAAACAAAAATACATACCTTTATTGACTTCTAGCGCTCTTTCTATCATCATCCTCATACATCCTATAGCATCTCTAGTCCCCCTTCCTCTTCTAAAACCAAACTGATTATCTTGCAGCTCCTTTTCTATTTTACATTCAATTCTTTTGGTTATTATTCTGGTTAGAACTTTAGCTGTATGAGAAATTAAACTAATAGTTCTGTAATCCTTGCAACATTTTGCATTATTCTTTTTCTCCAGTGGTACCATCACAACATCTGAAAAATCTTCAGGCCATATGCCAGTATCATATACTTGGTTAAAAAATTTTGTGAGTTGCTTAACTGCTTTAGACCCCAAAACCTTAAGAACGTCCACGGGTATATCATCACTACCAACAGCCTTCCTTCTTTTCATGTCATCAATTGCTCTTTTAACTTCAGACTCGAGAATACTTGGTCCTAGCTGATCTTCTTCCACATCCTCTTTTTCATTTAATTCAATATTTCTTGGCTTTCCTTCTTTGTCATACAGAACCTCAATGTATTCTTTCCAGACATTCTTTACATTGTCTGGCTCCGATACTATTTTACCACTTTTGTTCATGATTCCTTTACGTCCTATCTTTCTTGCTTTTTTCTTGAATAGTTCCCTTGCTTTGCTATACATGAGGTCTGTTCTACAAATTCTTTCACATTCGACAATCTCCTCGCATTTCTCATTTATCCACTGTTCTCTGGCTTTATCTGTTTCCCTTCTTAAAGCATTATTTAACTCCTTGTACTTTCTTTGGCCTTCTTCAGTGTTTATGTTCTTCCACTTTCTCCGCTCTTCCATTTTTTGCAGCATGGCTGCTGTGATCCAGGGTTTTTTGTTTCTTTCACCCGTTATCTTTCCTACCTTCTTTTCCATTACATCTTTAATGTTGCTATGGATGTATCTCCACTCCTCATCTACATTCTTCCTATTTTCTTCAGCTCTCTCCCCCAACCTTTCCTCCAACTCAGTCATGATAGCCTCCTTGTTTTTAAGGAGTTCCTCTAAGTTCTATTTCTTGTTATCTCTTATGTTTCTCTTAACGCTCTTCAGTCTACATTGTATATTTGCCACCAAAAGGTTGTGGTCGGAATCGATATCTGCCCCTGGTAGTGTTTTCACATTTTTCATGCTATTTCTAAATCTTTCATTGACTAGTATGTAATCTATCTGGTATCGTCTCTGGTCTCCTGGGCTTCTCCATGTGTAAAGTCTTCGCTGGTGATGCTTAAACCATGTATTAGTTACAATTAATCTATTTCTATGGCAGAATTCCACAAGTTTATCCCCTCTTTCATTTCTCTTCCCTAGTCCATATTTTCCCACTATGTTATCTTCCTGTCCCTCTCCGACTACACTGTTCCAATCTCCCATTACTATGGTGGTGATCCTTCCTTTTCCCTCATCCTCCAATATCTCCATAATCTGTTCATAGATTTCATCTACTTCGTCGTCGCCAGCATTAGTTGTTGGCATATACACTTGAATTATAAGCATTTCCACTGGGTCCATCTGGAGTTTTACGGCTATTAATCTATCATTAACTGTCACTACCTTACTAATTCTTTCAGCTATCTCTTTTCTCATTATAATCCCCACTCCCCTTTCCTTTTTCTCCCCTCCCGAGAAAATAATCTTAAATTCGTCTGAATTTATCTCGCCTTCTCCTTTCCACCGAACTTCACTAAGACCTACTATGCCTACATTATTCCTTCTCATTTCCCTTTTTAAGTTCTCTAGTTTACCCCCTGAATTCATAGTCCTAACATTCCATGTGCCTATTTTTAATTTCTCACTACTTGCTTTCTTATTAATCTTACATTTCCTCTGTGCATCCCCTAGGGTAGTCCCCACCCAGAGATCCGATTGGGGGACTATTTTACCTCCGGAATATTTTACCCCAGAAAGATCCATAGAGGTATTTTCAGCTTTTCAGCCTATCATGGGAAATATAATGAGGTAGTTTCCACTTGCTTTCCTCATCGCAGTTTCACAGAGTGATTACCCATCTGTAGCTGTTCAGATCCACATGATCACCACCTACAGAGGTACTGTGCAAGCTGCTGCCCTTGCACAGGGGGATGTAAAACCCCCAAGACTGCTTCTTAGTCTGACTCTTCCCCTCAGACCTTTCCGGCTTGGATGGTCCTACCAGGAGAATTATCTCCCGCCGGCATAGCTCTTTGGTTCGTAAGAGTACACAAACCCTCCCACCTCTGTAAGGCTATGCAGTCCTTAGGGAGGGCACCTTCTACTAGTATTTCCATATATGTATGCATATGTTTGCATTCATCCCTTTTCAAAAATTAGCCGAGGAAATTATCTTGCAATTTGGGGATTCAAACCTTATAACCTCAGCAATGAAAGTTATCTATTTATAGTTGCAATTTAGTGGAATATTTTTTTGCAAGCCTTCTTTTAATATTAAATTAAAATATAAACAAATTGAGCTTCCGATATGATGTGTAAAATAATGAATTAAAAAAAAATTATCCAAGACATACGTATTTCAATGCAAAACACATATAAACTAACAGTAAGATTTAATTCCCTTTTTCATATTAATGTAAATGCAACATATTATCTGCCATCTGTTGGTGAGTTTGAGGACTGATTTTGTTTTAGCAACTTATTGTTGGCAATTCTCATAGATTTGAAAATTTCTTTAGAATACCTACTCCTTTGTATGTTATATGAAATATTATTCAGTGAAATGTTGAGAACTGTTTTTGTTTTAGCAACTTATTGTTGGCATATCTAATTGATTTGAATATTTCTTTGGAATACTCCTTTGTAAGTCCTACGAAATATTATTCAATGAACTGTGGAGGTACTTATTAAAAGACTATGTTATTAAATATTTTCGTATCAATAATACTTGATGCAAGAATTGTATTTAGAAATATTGTTTTTTTGTTCGCCAGCCTTCATTAAGTACTCATTTGAATTTCTATACAGAGATTTGAATATTTCTGTCGGATACTTTTTTGTGAGTACTACAAAATATATCAGTTATCTAAGAATATCCAGTGAACTGTGTGGGCAATTGTCAAAAGGTTATTATAAGGGTTGAACTGTTCTATTGGAGTCTTAATGAGGTGGTATCTACCTTTGCCTCAAAATTGAAGTAGTGATTTATTTACTTTTTAGTGCATGCAAAATATGATTTAATAAAATAAATTTAAATAATTTTTTATCTTTTTAGCTAAAAATTAAAGAAATGCATCTTTCTCAGAAAATGTCCCCAAAGTCTTTCAAATATTCATCAATTCAAATCACTGTATCTGACTTCATTAACATAATTATTTATTTAACTTGAAAAATAAATTATCTTCATTTCTATTTATTGGCAACAATACTGATGTTTTGTTTCACTGTTATTCATTGGTTGGCACATCCAAGGCGACATAAATTTTTATATTTACTTAAGATAATAAAAAAATAATTTGTTGTGATTGATTCTGAATATAACTCTGGCCACATTGATTCATTGATTATGTTGAGTAAATTTCAGAAATTGGAGCCTGATTTTATTTATGAGATTTATGGAAATTAAATGTTTGCTTCTTATACATTTAATTATTTCCACAGGTTTAAAAGTTAGAACAGCAGAGATCAAACATTCAAGAAAGCAGACAGTACATGGTAAATGGATGATTTCAAAAGACCAGTTGTTTCGTTTTCATGATATGCTGGCTCCCACTCTATTAAAGGTTAGTTTCTTTAACTATTTTTGGAGAATTAAAAATCCTATCTGAAAATGATAGATTGATTCTGCGTCTTTTTGTATATTAAAAAAGTTTCGAGGTGCTATACCGGCAGACGCTACGCCGCATAACTTTCAATTCCATTCTAAAATTACTTAGAATCATCATACAAATATGGGATTTAAATCAAGCAATGCCTAAAAGAATGAAAATTCATTTTCCTACCATCAATTTTTAAATATATATAGAATCAGTCCACAGATTTGTGTTGAACATGAAAATAATTATATGCAGGCAACACTCGGGTATCTGCAGTAATGACAGGGTACAGCAGTAAAGCAGAAAATTGAAAACCATAGATAATCTACAAATAATTTAATTATAGCTTTGGCATACATTTTTGTACTTACATTTGAATATGATGGAGTAGAACGTTCTTGTTGTCTAAAGTTCTGAATATAAACTCAAATTGCGCAACAGAGAAAGTTTAAATGAGGGACTTCTCCGGCGCAACACATGTGAACTTAATGTTGCCAATCTCCATGGTGTCAAGTGAGAAATTGAAGGTTGATTGTAGCTATTTCAACATTGCCTGAGAGTGGTCAATCTTTTGATGAACACTATTGGAGGATAAGGTAACTTTTTAAATTTTAAATTCAGATAAGCTTTGGATATGAATGGATTCTCATGATTTTATTTTTATACTAAAGTAAGTGCCCATCAAAAATAACGGGACTTGAATTTAAATGTTCTTGTGTTAATCATAATGTAATCTTTCATGCATATCATAGAATTAAGACAACATTAGAGGCCCGATATTTGACAACAACACGCTTGCCATGGCAGCACATTGTTAAAAGGCAACTTTTTTCGAAAATAGGTGATTTAAGCAAAAATTTTGAGTGATCTTGAATATATGACAAAATTCAATGATAAAACTTGAATCACTCTTCTTTGAAACAGTCTCAGTCCGAAGTTCGATGGTCAGTTTCTTCTAATTTTAATTTGCAAAAGAATGGAAGTCTGCATGTTTAAATATCTTCTTTTACATGTTATCTTAACAAATTATATCCTGGAGTTGAACCCAGGTCTTTTTTCAGAACTTTTTTATCGGCGTTGAATGAAATGCATGATTAAAGCATTCCTGCCAAATTTCAATTTTCTACCTATTTGGGATGTTTATTAAAAACATGTTATATGTAAAAATGTCTATATTGAAGATTCTGTTACTAATTTACATTTTCAAAACAAAATAAATACCGAAAACGTTTAAGCACCTGACTGACTTTGAATAGTATACTAACTTTGGAGAGGGAATAATTAATACTTGCATGGGGGAATTTTGTCCAGGATAATATGTCTGGGGACATTTTGTCCAACACCCACGTAATTATACTATACCGGGAATAATGCAAATCACTACGAATATGTCAAATTTTCATGTTGAAAATTAATCTGTTGATCGGTTCGATGCATATTCAAAAATTGATGGCAGGAAAACAAACTTTTGTTCTTTTAGACTTTCATTTATTCAAATCTCGAACTCCCACGATGATTCTAAGTAATTTTTATATGCAAATGCTTAATGTTCTACATTCAAATGTATTCCTTCTCGTAAACAGCACCACGAATGTTGTTTACATTGGTTGCTATGAAAATATTTTCCCTCACCTTCCTCTCTCGCTCTCATATTAAAAGCATTCAAAACACTTTAATCTATAAAGATTGAAATAACAATAGGATTTTGAGGTTTAACAATGTAGTTAGTTGGCAAGGCAACATCTTGTTAAAATGGCATGATTTCCCCAAAATATCTATACCAAGGCCTCAATTTGCATCGACTTGATTTGAGTTCTTTCGCAGTTGCATCATTTAGATATTATTAACTAAAAATCTGTTTTGCATCGTTGAAACTTGCAGTTGCATCATTTTCTACCTAGGATTGCCCATTCACCACGTTTTCCTCATTCCAAAACTGCAGATTGTTATGCCTCCAAAAAGTGATGAGCAAGAGATTCAGAAGGAGTTGACTTGGGACAGACTGAGTGTAAAACAAGATGATCCAAACAGAACTTATGATGCCTACTTTCTATTTAATCATTTATTTAATAGTTATATTGCCTTTAATAGCTTTAAAGTCATCGCAGATATGTTGCTCTTTGTGTTCCCAAATTTCATAATTTAGCGTTATAAAATACTACAAATACACTCAAATGGAATATTAAATTGATCAGGCATATTTGTGCAGCAAAAATAATGCATGTACGTATTAGAATATACTGAATCTGAGTCCAACAATAGTTTTTGCTATGGCAACACTCTCGTAATGAGTGATAAAAACTGCAAAATCGCCAGTATTTACGTGAAATTCTAAGAAATACAATCGATACATAAAATTCTATGATAAAAATTAGAATCTTCATTCCTTTCCTCAGAGAATAGTACAAATCTCACTCCGATATTACACTTCTATGATATTTTAATGTACAAGAGATAATTACCCTGCACGATGGATTTCAGATTTCCCATGTAAATTAAATGGGATCGAACCTGGGACTTCAATCTTCGCAACAAAATCTATCCTCGGGAGCTCAAACCATGTAGCAAGAGATTTCCACCAAGTTTCATGAAAATTGGTCTATCAGTTAAAAAGTTAATAGGGAGAGACGGACAGACAGACACAATGACAAAACTGTAAGCCTATTTCCATTCTGAAAATTAGGCTAAAAATGAAAGAATCACTTGCATAATTCAGCGAGTGTTGAAAGTGGAAAATATTTTTTCATAAAAGAAATCATTCACGCCGTAATACCACAGGCGCAATGTGTGTCAATAATGTTCACAACTCGGGATTAAAGTAGAATGGGATCCCCAGAAATAATCTCAGCATATTATTCATTTGCATTCCACAGTTGCTTCAAATTTATATACGAACCCAGGACTTGAGAAAAAGCGATGTAATAAGAGCGATGTTTTACTTTTGCCACGAAGAAAAATCGAATCTGAACAAGAAAGTAAATGGCTGGAAATCTGCACTTAATGCTGCTCGGTTGTTTCAATGTTGTTCCTGTAATCCTTACGAGTTTTCGGGATTTTCACATTATAGATGCAATCGCAGGAATTTTTTTAAGGTCAACCTTACTGCACAGCTTGCTGACCATTTATTAATTTTATTACAAATATAAAATTAAATTTCTCTTATATTTGTTGTGTGCAATTTAAGACTATTTTTGTTACCTTTCATAAATGATTGCCTGAATTCATAAGCGTCTCATTAACTTTTTTTTTTAAAGGCACATCGAAGTGGAGATTATGTAATAATTTTCAACTTGAATTTAAAGAACTGATAACTTTTACAAAGCTGAAAAGTCAGAACCTGAGTCTCTGCCATCATAAGAATAGCAAAAATCTTGATAATTTTTCATATATAATGACAGTTTTTAGTTTTGTCCTTTTTATCCTGAATAAATTATGTATTAGTTGAACTTAATATTATGTTATTTCTACATTACCTCTGTTATGTAATATAAAGGTATGTACATATTTAAATGTGATTTTAGATATGGAAAATTGGAAGGCTAGAACCTATCTTGCTAATTTAAAGGATTTATTATGGTAAACAGCATTTCGATTTTTATTGTTTCGCTTTGCATTGCATTTTTCAAGCACATAACCCAATGCAAATCGGGGCCTTGATGTATATATTAAGCGCATTTTGTCAGTGTCAGCAAAATAGCAATGGCACTTCACACCTATCATATGCGAAGGTCACGGATCACCTCACCATGGCAATTTACCATTACCTTTTGTCCCTGAATGCTTATTGGACAACACTGACTCATAGTCTGTTAACTACATTATTGAAATTTCATTAAAAGTATTTATAGTTACTTTTTTGTTAACAAATATTGCCTAAAACATTAAAATTAAAATAGTACGAGTATCTAATACCGTAAATACCCGCGTATAATGCGCACCCTCGTATAATGCACAGGGGGGTTTTCAGCCTCGTAATCTATGATTTTTCTATATACCCGCGTATAGTACGCACAGATTTTTTTTAGCGTTACTGTTCCAGAATAAAGTAGATGGTGTAACGTGTTCTAAAGCAATGATCAAATTATTGGTATTATGTATTGGTAACATAATGGAAGTGCGAAATGAAATTTTCGAATAACGTTCCAAAAGAACATCAGCTAACTCAATCATTACATACTCGTTGTTTAATTACAAGGTGATATTAGGATATACACAAAAAATCGAATTATATTAATTTCATAGTAGGGCATAGGACATTATTTGAGCTAATAAAATGAAGGAAAGACGATAATCCTATGTTTCTTACATACGTTTTTGTCACGCCTGAGGTGGACGGGTTCGCCTAACCTTCAGTTTTACCCTTATTAGAACACTCTGGAGCACGTAAACATGATAGCAAATAACCATAATTAACTCAGACTTTAAGAATCAAGAATAAATCACGTATGAATGCTGAGAGAAAGGTAGGGAACGATAACTTTATTTAGTTCTACAAGAAGCATCAACTTCCAGTGTACTCAAAGGCATCAGCTGCCATTGTTTCTAATTGTAAGTAGTACCAGTACCTCACCACCAGGCAGGGCGCCGGTGTAGGGTGACATCATGCGTAAGATGCCAATTCCGATGACAACATCGAAGAAGAATGTGCACACAGGTACACACTAATGGGCATACTTATGCATAAGAATGAATTTCTTTATTTTTAGCGAATTCTTTGCAATTTTTCTCACAGGTTCTGCCTCCTCTCATACCAAAACTATTCCAATCTGGTGAAATTCTCATCAGTTCCTTGATCACTTTTCTTCCAATACTACTATTTTGTAAATTCTAACTGCAAATTATTGCAAACGTAGCTACAATGGGTATACTAATACATATATACAGTAAAATGGTGTAACAAATGCCGGAGTAACAAAATATTCAGTAAAACAAAATTATTTTCTGTCCCCTGCCAATTTATTATGTACCATTATGTAAAAATGTTTCATTGTAATAAATATCATTGTAACTTAAATATCGGTTTCGTGCAATAAAAATACAATCATTATAATGAAGTTTGTAAAAAGAAATTCCTTAAACAATACGATGTATACTTTTTGATCGTTACTGCGTTTGGTTTTTAGCATCTGACAATGCTGCAACGATTTAAACTAGGTGAAATCCCAGTTCAGGTAAACAAAAACATTTGCAAATATATGTTAACAAGTATTGTCAAAACATTATTCTTTCACTTTAATGCTCTGTGAATGTAAGTTCAATCGTAAAACATACATAAATATATATCATTTGAACTCTTGAGTTACCTCCTCACATTGCCAGCATGTTGCCGTGAACTTGGTATGAAGGTTACACTTAATAGCATGCGCCATCGGAAAGCAACTAAAGTTGCCCTCACATCAAAATTACCTTATTTACTGTGCACCTTCATGTACCATGTGCACCCTTATTTTTTAAATAATTTGAAATACTTAAATAAATAATTAATGTTCCTAAATGAGCATTGTTTCCATCATTTACGGATTATCCGACGGTCCTTCCTCCGATATTGGTTGGATAATCAAGGTTTTACTGTAAGGCGATTTAAGGTAAGATTTAATTAAATATCACGTTATTTGGGGTGCCGGTGGTGTAGTGGTTAGGACGCTGGCTGCTACTCGCCTGCGGCTCATAAAGGCAGCGTGCACGAATCCTGCACAAGTAGGATTTTTTCCGAGGTCACCCAGCCCCCTGTTTGTGCAGTTTGAGGAGACATGCAAATTCGGCATTCTAATCTTTGGAAGGGACGTTAAGCAGTTGGCCCCCTTGGTGCTTTTTGTAAAGAATGCCAGCACCGGGTTTCCCTCCACCCTTCTGTGTGAACATATGTCCAGTTGACGACAGTGCAAAATGATCATTGCCATCAAAGCACTTAAAAAATAAATTACTACTGCTATCAAGTTATTTAAATTCATTATACAGTTTTTCGCATTCCTAGAATCTGAGAGTGGTAAACACATTGCAGTCATTTTGCTGCATGCTTGAAAGCAATTGAAAACGTTGATTCGCTAAGCAAATGGAGAAAGGAAAAAGGTTATGGAATCTAAATCTTCATAGTCATAGGCTCTGCAACCGAAAAACTGCAACTGAAAATTTGATCGAAATCAGATGGGAAATTGAGGTGTAGAAAATGCTCGATTTATGATCAGAAAGCATAAAAAAATCATGTACTGCCTGATATGGTCGCCTCTCAAACTCACCTTCCAACAGAAGCACAAGGAAAACTGATTTTAGGGCTGTTCTGTACTATTCTCATAAGAATATGACTGTTAATGTAAAAGGGGTATTGAAGGCTGGTCTTTGGAGATAATCCTCCAAGATTATTTAAAATCATAATGGAGATTTTCGTGACTGGATAGGGGAGAAAATTCAAAAGAGAGACTAGACATTTTGTATTCTTCCAATGAAAGAATTAGTAGTGAATAGTGGCATGTCTAGGAGAGGAAGAGGGTTTTTTCTTTAATTCTGGTTAAGTTTTCGTTCCATGATTAAATTTCATTTATTTTAGCCAGCAATCAAGAATTAGTTATTTTTAATGCACAGTTACATTTTTACCACTTGAATTGTGTGTGCATCAATATTTTCTGAACTGGGTAGAGAAACATTTCCACGTACGCGGTGTGAGAAGAGAGGACGGGTCCCCTAAATCCTAGTCATTTTTATGAAATTAGCGAACGAAGAAGAATTAACAATTGACTGTAGTAATGTGCACCTCTCATATCTCTGTCTTTCGCTTTTAATTTTTTCAGTCTCTATGGACTACCTTGATGATTAAATTTTTTGAAATTGAGTTGTGAATTTTAAACCCCTCCTTCACTATTTTCTAGACACGCCAATATAAGTGAAAGCCAGTAGCACTATGCGAAAGAAATACTGTCACGGCATGCTGGTCCTTGCGAGAGCGGAGATAGCAATTAGAAGGGCAGGTTTCCGAGAAAGCAATAATTACAAATTGTGGCAAACTCTGTTTGCCTCTGGAGTGTAGGCAATTTACGGTGACCAACTAGAGTTCAGCTGCTAATTCCGAAAATTGAGGCACTGCACACCATCTTACCGAGTTCCACACGAATTCACAGGCAATGGAAAAAAGATTTGTGTGTAATCAGTTAAGGAAAATCCTTCTAAGAATTATCATCATCATCATCATCATCATGCTTCTGTCCAAAGACAGGTTTTAACTGAATCGCTGCTTCCATTTCTCTCTCTCCCTAGAAGCCTCTTTTATACCTCTATAGGTATTATATCCCTGCTTTATATTATCTAATATTCCTATTCTTTTTCTCCCTCTTCCTCTTCTTCCACTAATTTTTCCTTCTAAGATCGTCCTTTGTAAACACTGTCTTCTCAATATGTGCCCTATCCAATTTGCTTTTCTTCTCCTGATTGTTTTTATTAGCGTCCTTTCTTCTCCCACCATTTCTAATACTTCTTCGTTTCTCTTCCTCTCTGTCCATTTCACTTTCATCATTCTTCTCCATAACCACATCTCAAAACTTTCTAAATATTTTTCCTCCTTTCTCCTTACCGTCCACGTCTCTGCACCATAAAGAGCTATGCTCCATATGTAGCATTTTGCTAATTTCTTCCTTGTTTCTAAATTTATTTTCTTGCTTGTGAGAAGCTCCTTCTTCTCGTTAAATGCTGCTTTTGCCATTGCAATCCTACTTCTGATGTCCTGTGTACTACTTCCATCCTGTGCTAAAATACTGCCAAGATATTTGAAACTACTTACTTGTTCCAATTTTTGGCCATTTACCATTATATTTAATTCTTTATGTTCCTTTGAAACCACCATGACTTTCGTTTTTTCTGTATTGATCATCATTCCATATTGTCGGCCAACCTCCACTAGTCTGTCTGTCATTCTCTGAAGCTCTTTCTCGCCTTCTGCTATTAAGCCCTGATCATCTGCGTATTTAATGGTGGTAATACTTTCACCTCCTATCTTAAATCCTTTCTCTTCCATCAACGCTTCTTCTGTTATTGTTTCTGCATAAATATTAAATATCGCTGGTGAAATAGGACAACCCTGCCTCACTCCCCTCCCTATTGAAGTACTTTCTGTTTCTTCTCCTTCAACCCTGACTCTAATCTTTTGATCAAAGTAAAGGTTTTTAAGCAGTCTTTTATCTTTCCAATCTATTCCTATTTTATTTAAAATACCCAGCATTTTATCCCATTTCACTCGGTCAAAAGCTTTCTCCCAATCTACAAAACAAAAATACATACCTTTATTGACTTCTAGCGCTCTTTCTATCATCATCCTCATACATCCTATAGCATCTCTAGTCCCCCTTCCTCTTCTAAAACCAAACTGATTATCTTGCAGCTCCTTTTCTATTTTACATTCAATTCTTTTGGTTATTATTCTGGTTAGAACTTTAGCTGTATGAGAAATTAAACTAATAGTTCTGTAATCCTTGCAACATTTTGCATTATTCTTTTTCTCCAGTGGTACCATCACAACATCTGAAAAATCTTCAGGCCATATGCCAGTATCATATACTTGGTTAAAAAATTTTGTGAGTTGCTTAACTGCTTTAGACCCCAAAACCTTAAGAACGTCCACGGGTATATCATCACTACCAACAGCCTTCCTTCTTTTCATGTCATCAATTGCTCTTTTAACTTCAGACTCGAGAATACTTGGTCCTAGCTGATCTTCTTCCACATCCTCTTTTTCATTTAATTCAATATTTCTTGGCTTTCCTTCTTTGTCATACAGAACCTCAATGTATTCTTTCCAGACATTCTTTACATTGTCTGGCTCCGATACTATTTTACCACTTTTGTTCATGATTCCTTTACGTCCTATCTTTCTTGCTTTTTTCTTGAATAGTTCCCTTGCTTTGCTATACATGAGGTCTGTTCTACAAATTCTTTCACATTCGACAATCTCCTCGCATTTCTCATTTATCCACTGTTCTCTGGCTTTATCTGTTTCCCTTCTTAAAGCATTATTTAACTCCTTGTACTTTCTTTGGCCTTCTTCAGTGTTTATGTTCTTCCACTTTCTCCGCTCTTCCATTTTTTGCAGCATGGCTGCTGTGATCCAGGGTTTTTTGTTTCTTTCACCCGTTATCTTTCCTACCTTCTTTTCCATTACATCTTTAATGTTGCTATGGATGTATCTCCACTCCTCATCTACATTCTTCCTATTTTCTTCAGCTCTCTCCCCCAACCTTTCCTCCAACTCAGTCATGATAGCCTCCTTGTTTTTAAGGAGTTCCTCTAAGTTCTATTTCTTGTTATCTCTTATGTTTCTCTTAACGCTCTTCAGTCTACATTGTATATTTGCCACCAAAAGGTTGTGGTCGGAATCGATATCTGCCCCTGGTAGTGTTTTCACATTTTTCATGCTATTTCTAAATCTTTCATTGACTAGTATGTAATCTATCTGGTATCGTCTCTGGTCTCCTGGGCTTCTCCATGTGTAAAGTCTTCGCTGGTGATGCTTAAACCATGTATTAGTTACAATTAATCTATTTCTATGGCAGAATTCCACAAGTTTATCCCCTCTTTCATTTCTCTTCCCTAGTCCATATTTTCCCACTATGTTATCTTCCTGTCCCTCTCCGACTACACTGTTCCAATCTCCCATTACTATGGTGGTGATCCTTCCTTTTCCCTCCTCCTCCAATATCTCCATAATCTGTTCATACATTTCATCTACTTCGTCGTCGCCAGCATTAGTTGTTGGCATATACACTTGAATTATAAGCATTTCCACTGGGTCCATCTGGAGTTTTACGGCTATTAATCTATCATTAACTGTCACTACCTTACTAATTCTTTCAGCTATCTCTTTTCTCATTATAATCCCCACTCCCCTTTCCTTTTTCTCCCCTCCCGAGTAAATAATCTTAAATTCGTCTGAATTTATCTCGCCTTCTCCTTTCCACCGAACTTCACTAAGACCTACTATGCCTACATTATTCCTTCTCATTTCCCTTTTTAAGTTCTCTAGTTTACCCCCTGAATTCATAGTCCTAACATTCCATGTGCCTATTTTTAATTTCTCACTACTTGCTTTCTTATTAATCTTACATTTCCTCTGTGCATCCCCTAGGGTAGTCCCCACCCAGAGATCCGATTGGGGGACTATTTTACCTCCGGAATATTTTACCCCAGAAAGATCCATAGAGGTATTTTCAGCTTTTCAGCCTATCATGGGAAATATAATGAGGTAGTTTCCACTTGCTTTCCTCATCGCAGTTTCACAGAGTGATTACCCATCTGTAGCTGTTCAGATCCACATGATCACCACCTACAGAGGTACTGTGCAAGCTGCTGCCCTTGCACAGGGGGATGTAAAACCCCCAAGACTGCTTCTTAGTCTGACTCTTCCCCTCAGACCTTTCCGGCTTGGATGGTCCTACCAGGAGAATTATCTCCCGCCGGCATAGCTCTTTGGTTCGTAAGAGTACACAAACCCTCCCACCTCTGTAAGGTTATGCAGTCCTTAATAAGTCCTTAATAAGAATTAAGGGATCTAAAAATAAAGAAAAAATATGTTAGCATTATGCATCTAAATTAACTAATGAATTATTCTTCCAGTGGTTTTATTTAAGCAATTTCTTTTCTTAGAGGAGACCCATTAAGTGCACATAACCAAAGAAATTTTAAGAACAATGTCTTTTCTAAATTTCTTCAATTTGCTTGTGAATATCTAACTCCGAACATAATAAATTATTATATCATTCTTTAATATATATTTTTAGATCCCTTTAATATAACCTATAATTTTCTTTAAGTAATGTTTAATTTAAAAGGGTGGCTGAATGATTATACAATCAAATAAATGGCGCAATATACATTGCAAAAGCTTTCTCTTATATGTGTATACGTTTGACCTCACACTTTTTGCCCTTGGACGCATGCGCTGAGCATCTTGTACAGAAATAATGCCACTGGATGAAATAGAGTAACTTTTTTGGGACATATGGCTTAGTTAGTATTATTTGTGACATCAGGCTGTATGTTTGGATGTATTTTAAACGAAATCCTAGTGCCATTTTTGAGTAAATCAAATTGTTTCAAAATATCCAAGAATATAGTACCCTTAATTGTTGCGCAATATCATTTATCTCATCAGAATGTTTTTTATGAATGATATTATCCATAAATATGATATATCATTCGATTTAGTTTAACTGTAAGGCTGTAGTAGGGGTTTAAATGTATCGCGACTGAAGCATGATGTCATAAGGCTTAGTTAAGGTAGCTTAGCATACATTTTAATATCACTGGATGACATATAGAGTGTTCAAGAGATATATGGCTTATTTAGTATTATTTGTGACATCAGGCTCTACAATTGGTATGATTTTAATCAAATTCTCTGATACTACTTTTGAGTAAATAAAATTTTTCAAAAAATCACCCTTAATTTTTGCACAATATCATTTTTATGAAATTAGGATCTGCAAAAGATAATATACAAATACAAAGTATCAAAATATCATTTGATTTCATGTATGGGTTTGGGCCCTAGATTGGCGAACAGACCGACAGACAGACAGCATGATAAAAATGACTTTTATGGACTCGGAGACACCTAAAACATGTATTTCCATCAAAATCTCAAAGTTGAATTTTTTCACGATAACAATACTTTCTCTATATACTACGTATATGAGAAAGTAAATTGAATAATCAATCTGCCATGTATTAAACATCAGTATAATTGATATAAGTTTACAACATAAAATGATAGATAATTTACCCAATTCACAACTACTTTTAATTTTCGTACTTTTCACTGTATGAAATCTTCTTTAGTAACTCAGGAGTGGATTTGAAAGTACGTATTATAGAATTCCTTGCTTGAAATTTATTTTTGTCACTATTAAGGCCTTGAGGCTTGAGACTTTGAGTTGCGATTTTTCATATGTCAACAACTAATTCATTTTTTTAAGAAAGCACATTCAACAGAAGGATTAGTTCCAGGGAGGCATAATATAAACTGAATTAATTCTGACGTGTTTGTGGTTCATATGTCTGTCTCTGAAATGAATGAATAGTTCCACCCAGCATTGATCTGTCGGTATCTTAGATGCTTTCCCAACTCCTCAAACTGAATCATACAGGGTTGATGAGACGCCATGTAGGGTGATACCGATACAGTAATACCTTGATATATGATTACTCCATATACAAAGTTTTGCTATAATTAACTTTTTATATGGACATCTATTTTTCATTTCCCATCAGCAATATAACTAACATTAGCATTAATAACATACTAATATTTTTGCCAAGAACTGGTAAGTTTATGTGGAGAATATTTTGCAAACAGCTTTCAAAATTCCAAATAGATAATATGCAAAGTGAATATAAATTTCAAAGCGTATCGTATATGAAACCACATCGCTGAAAAATTTTGCAGAAGTTTCATATACATATGTATGTACTATGTAATTCTAATGAAAGTCAAAAGGAAATCCAGCCTAACAGAAGAATACAGTTTCAACTATTAAATGACATTGAGATATGTAGGAAACCTTTTAGCAACAATGTGTTATGACAAGAAGATATCGTGCCGATTCAATCAACACCTACAATGTTAAGGCCTCTGGCTCAGAACGAAAGAACAAGTGATCTCAGTCAGGCAGCGCATATCAGATTCAGTGCAACACATACAGCTGTTTTTCTCCAGTTGCGTTCGTATTTTCAAGTGTTCAATGCCAATAAACTGTTTTTTTAAGTTATCTTCTAAGCATCATTTTTGCTGTGAGAATTATTTGTATTGTTTTTCTTTTGCCACGATAAAGTGTTTAAATTGCAATAAGTGACTCTTTATTGCCAAAGAATTTTATTTTACCCCAAAATGCCAAGGCAAAAGAAAAGGTGTAGATGTTGTTGGAGAGATCATAAAACCAAGAAAAGTTATATTGTTTGTGCAAAAGCTGGAAGTTATTTGTCAGATTGAAGCTGGAGAACGATAAGTGGACATTAGTAGGCATTTTGGCTTCTCAGAGTCTACAATAAAACTATCCTGTACATTGCTGAAAAAATAAAATGTATTGGTTGATCTGCCAATCCTTGAACTATAAAGGAGTAGTAAAAATTTAGGAAAAAGTAAGAATAAACTACAGTTTTTTTTAGATCATCCTATTAACCCGCTGTGTTACACGAATAAGTGCTGTCTCCCCACTCCTGTGTTACGTCAATTGTCATAACATTGTATTCAATATAACGTAAAATAACGATTCTATGTTTAGTGATTTAATTTAAGATAAAAGCTTAGATAAATGATGCGCGGTGCAACATGTTGGTATTGAAATAAAATAAAGTCACTAAATTGTAAAGCATGATTGCAGAACCTGGTAAACATTGTCATCTGTTGCTTTAACTTTGAATAAAATTTTTCAGAAATTTCATCCCAAAAATTAGCAATCTTACTAAATTTCACACAGCGGTACATTCGCGGAAATGTTTTATATATATATATGTAAATGTACAAACCTTAAAGGCAATGAGGAGATCCTTCTTCAACCACTAGCAATAATGAATGACTGACGAGAAGTGACAGTACATGCTGCATCAGAACATGTGAGGCCTACAGCTTTCTTCCAAGTTCTCTGTATTTGATGTTTAGTATTTGCGCTTCTATTTTCTATAATAATCCAAGAGGTTGATTAGCCAAAAATACACATACGTGCGCTTTGATTTACTAGCCGGGCAGCAGATGCTTAATGAACTCAAATCTTTCACTTAGGTTGAGTCATGTTCTGTGTTTATGGAGTGGTTTCAAAAAATTCTTCATTTATCTCGGTTCATCCTCACAGCACCAAATTTCTTTCTTGAGAAGACACTGAAATGTCAAGCATTTTTCCCCCCACTAAGTACCTTTCCCTCCAACCCACATTGCATTTCTTTCTCTCCTAAACCTTTATGGAAAATAAGATGAAGAGCTAGGTATTAATAAAGAGAGAAACAACAAGCAGAGCTAAGGCATTTACATTCAGCAAATAATAACATGGGTCACATTTAAGGCCCGAAAAAAAAGCCCGAATAGAATCGACCACAGCTCGAGAGAGGCACTCCTTCAGCCACCCTACCTCTCCATCCGCCTAGGTGCCGTGCACATGGGTTCCTTTCTCACGAGACTGCTTCAATTTAGAAAGCCCTGATTGCATAACTTATCTTTTAAAGAAAGTTAACTTGTAGGATGCCAAGTAAACACTAATGAATTTTTACTCATTCCGATGTTCGCAATTATCTTGGGGTGTCAGTAACTTTTCCAGAGAATATCCTAAGTATACATTGCTCATGGAGAGGGGGAGGTTATAAACCCCCCCCCTGGATATGCCACTGTAGATTTTGCAGACAGGGTTTTTATATTTTTACATGCAGATTTTACAACCTTTGGATGCATCAATTTGTTGATACTACACCATAATCAATTTATAAGACAAAAGATATGTCTTAATTACCTATCAGCACATACAAATCGTTGATTAATTTACTGAACAGAGTGTTTCACAGCAACCCAAAAAATCACCACACATTTTGGAAACCACTTTGTATATGAGAATATAAAAAGACACTGATCTCTGTGAATGCCCCATAAAAGAAGAGAATGTTCTAAATAGGTTGTAAGGGTGTTTCCTAAAGATAGCATATCCATTTTATCAGCCGGATCCCAACACAACGTCCATTATCTCTTTTTGTTTTTAACCAAGTTAATTATGTTATAGGAAAACCTAAGTAACATGAGTAAACCTATGGCATGGAATCTCTTACAAATGCTAATTTTTGCTTTCTATAGGTCATAATGCAGCAAACATTTGCCTATGACTATGAATTTTACAAAAAATATTGTAATATACCAAATTTACACATTTGTGAACTTCAACATATATTGTTATCCCTGTGAACCAACTTATTACTACTATTTTTGTAAATTTCCTCTTACACCCATTAAGTTGAAGATTTTGATAATTATTTTTTTCTCAATGGACCATCTAGTCGGGCATATTTTTTAAATAAAACTGTGGCTGTCAAAGCAAATTTTATGAAATAATTGATGGAATCCCGCAAATTCACACTGTTGTTGCAGTTTTTCCTATATTTAACTTTTCATTTTAATCTTGAATATCCAAATAAATGCCTTTTAAACCCCTCCCGAAAGGGTCGCATGTCAACAGAATTGCATTCTGTCTTTTGAGGGATCATTCTGAACAGCTATTCCACAGACACAACTTTTACTTTTTTCATTTGTTATGTATCCATTTCAACACTCATGTCTATTTCCAATTATTCTGCCAGCTTGTATTATGTATTTGGTCATTACTTAACCATTTTTTTTCAATCTTTAATATGATAGTTAGATAGCTTGTAACCACAGTAAAACTCCGCTTTTCCGAATGTCCAATTATCTGCTATTTGCTACACTAGTGCATGTTTCTTATCCCACCACCTTGAAAAACCTTTCTTCTGATACTCCTGCATTCAGGATCCCCTCTTTGCCTTAAAATACTCTCCAAACGCCTCCTGAATGCTCTTCATAAATACCGATACAATGTACCTCCCCTTCATGGAAGGGCACGTGTTCAAACGTTATAAATGCTATTTTGATGGTCTTTCCCTTCTTTTGTCAAGATTAGGCCAAATGTTATGGTCCTGGTGATGGTTTCTAAGATGTTTTAGAGAAATATGTCTTGCAGTTTTTTAACATCCTTCTTGGTTATCTTCCTCGGTTTTTTCACACATCTGCTTTTCAGCAATTATCTTAGATTTTTTTGCATATTTTAAGATATGCTACTATTTGCATAATAATACTATATTTGTTAAAATAATTCACACTTTTTCTCATAATATCATGACTGGAAAATTTGGTGCATGAAACACATGTGGTATTATGCCTTCCAATCAGTAGCAGAGAAATTTCACATGATTTCTGCACATATTTATATTACAGATAAACAATTGTACTTTGTGTTACCTTGAAAACAAATCATCTATTTATTTTTTTAAACTGATATTTGGCCTTTCCAATTACCGTATTTACCCAAATCCTAGACGAGTTTTTTTCCAAATTTCAGTTTGTGAAAATCGAGGGTCATCTGAAATACAAGTGCCAAGTGGTAAACCTTCAGTACATTGCAGTCAATTCATCGAGGATAAATTCGTCACATGTCAATTTGTCACAAACTCGTCACACGTTAATATATCGCACAGTAATACATCGCACGACAAACTCATCACGCTTCAATTCATCGCTCTACAAATTTGTCACAAGACACCATGACTGGTGTACGACAGGGAGCAATGAATTGACGAGCGATGACATTGTCGTGCGATGAATTGATGTGCAATGAACTGACGGTGACAAGTTGTTGTAGAACCGTAGGAAGTATAATTAATTGGTTTTTAAACAAATGAAACAAAAAATTCAAGAATAAACAATTTTTAAAATGCACATACTTGCCTCAGGTATCTCCAATAGATTCTAAAAAAATGTATTTTCAGTGAATTACCACTGAAGATGGGTGCTTTGTAGCCGAAATGTGCATATGGTTTTTTAACCTTGTTATGGCTATTGGAGATACCTGAGGCAAGCACATTTTATAAATTGTTTTTCTTGAATTTTTTTAGCCATAAGACAAGCTCATTATTTTACTGTTGAAGTAAATGAAACATAAGATAAAATAATTGTATCTACTAAAATTTTTCATTTCATACTTACCGATCTGAATTTCAATTTATACAGTATTAATTTTTAAAAATACACTTAAAAAATTCTTTTTTTTCTCAAACAAAAATTTGTAACAAACCATTTGAATTAATGAGCAAACTACATGGTGATTCAAAAGTCACGCAACCGAACATTTAGGTGTTTGGTAATCCATGACATAATGTTAGAACTTTTCCTGTTGGCAACAGTTGGTACCAACTGTGTGTCGCTCACAGTCGCCAACGAGTACCATCATGTGTCCCATTCTGTGCCAGTAGTGCTTTGTCTGCAGCGGGAGCAGCATTTCGTTTTCCCAGGCGCAGCATATGTTCATAATTGAACATTATTTCACAACTTGGTTGTATGCACAGGTGGAAGAAGCATTTCAGTTGGAGGTATCCTGATCCTGTCCCTCATTAAAGATGATGATTTCGCGACTGGTTGACCATTTTCGTGAGACACCTGAAGCCTGGGTTGGGTTGCGTGACTTTTGAATCGCCCTGTAGTATGCCTATATTGAATGCGTGTGTTCAAATATATACCAAATACATTCAGTGAGAAATTAGGTCATAAAATCTTTTTTCTGCTTTGACATTCTGCTAAAAGTTGGGAGGGAGGGGTCATCTTAGATTCATGGCTGTCTTGGATTCGGGTAAATACGGTATTTGCATTTTTGATTATCCAAACTACCATTGGTCCCAATTAGTTCAGATAATCTGAGTGCTTCTGTATTATTTTTCAATGTACAATATAGGCAGCTCTTTGCATTTAACTATTTTTTCACTTTTCTTATAAGATACTATGCATCTTTTTTATTTATGCTAATATACCTTTTTTTATATTTCCACACTATATTCCCTTATTAACCCATCAGCTTAACTTAAAACTTAACAGCCTCAGAAAAAGTGTCTAGCCTGAAATTATCTGTTGTTAGATAGTTTGTTAGTCAATGGCTAAGTCATTAGAAGACTAGACATTCCTTCTTATTGGTTCATGTTATTAAAAGAAGATTGAACTTTCTGACCTTTGTCAAATTTTTGTATCCTAAAAGAATAGTTCATGAATGGGTCAAATTCTCAAATATGACAGTTAACTTTTTTTTATATCTGCTTAGGATTCTGGCAGCTTTATGCTCACATTGCTTACATTGGAATTAAATGTACTTTTTATTATATACATTTATTCGTCTTTCCAAATGTCATTACTTTAAAATTAAAGCAAACTTGGAGACACTGATGGAGAGAGCAGTCTAGTCAAGCATGTCACTCAGAGCAGTTTATTTTTTTAAATAATATATCATATATTTGGCTGAAAAGGAAAGCTTAACCAATTACGGATGGAGTACCAATTTTGCAGGACAACTGCACTCTCACCTTCTTATATTACAATCCTATGAAATTTTGCATGCCTTTTTTCTGATGTTTTTCTGGGAAATTTTTACCAGCATAGAAGCAGTGGTTTTTTTTTGTTTTAACAAATATTGAAAAATGGCCTCTAAGAAACAATTTATCAATGAGAATATATTAGATATATTGAATATTATTCCAGAAGATGTACTTACTGGTGACATATCCTCAATGTGAGGGTGATGAGGATGTGTTTAGCTACCAATGTTCCGATAAAAAAAGTTTTGTCTGCCTTGTGCTCTCTCATCATAATCTTGAGTAAAAGTGTATGCAAAGTTTTTGTCATATTGAGTCTTATCTTTTTTTAATGAATTTTTTTCTAAAATACTGAAAAATCGGCCCTTTTCTGCTCGGTTTAATTTGTCCCTAATGAATTAAATAATACCTTGTTTATGTTCTTTGTCTCTCTCAGACACCATATCTCACAAAAAAACTGAACTGAAACCTAAAGAAAATATTTTCATTGTAAAGCTCTAATTTTTTTCAGGTATGGGATATTGCGGATGTTCCTGATTTGATGGGTGCTAATAATAATCATGAAGCTGAAGAGCCATCATTACCTCCAACCCAGGATCATTTAGACAAAGTTGAAAAATGGCTCGGAAACATAAACTTGTTTTCATCCACTCCAATCGCATCCCAGGAGCTGCCGCAAGATATTCAGTGCTCAAATGTACCACATTTTCTTGAATTGCAATTTACAGAAACTTCTGTCGATGAAAATCAAATGCTGAATAAGTCTCTTGCGTCAAAGAGAAGACTGACAATTCAGAACTCTTCACAGCTAAAGAAGAAAAGATTTGTTGATGGATTTTAGCGATATAAAGGATAACTGAGGCTGACAATAGATTGGTATGGTTTTAAAAAAATCAAAAAGAAGTTACATGCTAGACTGATGGAAAGAGAAAGGAAGTGGACGTACTAAAAAATCGGCTTGGGTGAGATGCACTCTGAAATGTTGTGTCTACAAACTTTTCAAATCCGCATTTATGATTGCAAGTACCTTGTAGAGCTGTATTATAAGTTCTGATTGTCTTGGTAGACTGGATGGAAGCTTACATTGGAACTTTTTCATGAAATTATGTTGTTGTCAAACCAAAAATCAGGTATGAGCATTGTTTTAGAATTATAACTTCTCCAGAGAAGTTTTTACTGCCATAATTTCAATTTAAAAATATGAAGTAGCCTTATTGAATATAGCAGGACACTTTTTCATCAAAACTTTCTAGGCCACATAAAGTTTCTCAAGGGCATGATGTAATCCATGGGTCATAAGTTGTGTGCTCATTATTTAAGGTAAACCCTGCAGAAAAAGCAAACACCAAGATGGCTAATTGTCACCCCACTAGCACAATTGTATATTTTGTATTTTAATATGCCATCATTTATGTGTATCTGGTGAGGATCAGTGGCCTGTAAAACGTTGCATGTTAGCTCTAAAAGTTCACTGTAATAGGTTGAATTCCAATAAACCATGTGTTTCAGTATGTGTGTGAAAGTATCAGTCTATCAACATTACTTTTTAAACAAGAGTGAATGTTAGTCCAATTGCTTTTCCTTCCTTTGGTTTGAAGAGAGTTTCTATATAGCTTTCAAGAAGAATTATTTTTTCCAAAAGCACATTCAATAATCTTTCTAGCCCTATAAATCCTGTAGTTAAATGCTGTTTTCCTATCTGTCAGGCCACGTTGAGGATATGGTCTCATTACACGTTTATTTAATGGAAATGCCTCATCAGCTACAAAGAAGAAAGGGACATTCGGTCCTGCTTCATTTCCTGGTAGATTTGTGTCTGTCCAGAGCCTCAATTCTTAACTCTTAAATTGCGCAATATATACGAAAGTCTGCCTACTGCTGTGCGCAAAAAAGTTAAGTTCATATTTTTTAAAAATTGTTCTCCCAAATGCTTAATAGTAACATATGAATAGGAGAAATATATATAAAAATCAAATATTATAATGATATTCACTTAAATATGTCATTTATTTGTTCTCATCTATAATATGCAATTGTATATTTGACTAAATTTAAAATTTAAATTTATCAAAATAAAGCAAGTAAAAATAAAAATGAATGTTAAGGAATATAAAATAATGAATTAAATTCAAAATATAACTATAAAACTCTAATTTTAAAACAAAAAACTGGAAATTAAAACAAAATTCATGAGCTGTTACATTTACCCAGCGCTGCAAGCGGGAATGGGGTGAAAGCGACTCCATATCGATGCTCTGTGCTGCGTATTTATTTGTTTCGGTAACTATGTAGTTCACGAAATTCATATTGAAGAATGTCTCAAAACAGTATCATACATTGTCATAATCAAGAATCACAAAATCACCAGTAATATCAGAATTACTGCCATCGAAAACAGCAGTTCACTCAGTGCGAAGTCTTCCATCTGTCCATGAAAATACGACATTCAAATCTCCCACTGTTCTTCTTAGTCGTCCTCACTATTGTGTTCTCCCTCAGAAACCAAAAAAAGAAATATTCTCCTCCTGACTGAGCTCATCAAGAGCAGGAGGGGAAAGTGTGCATTTTCTCCGACGACTGCTCTGTAACGTCGATGCAGTGTCTACTTCAGATATGGCTGGACTGCAAATAAAAAAAGCTTTTGGAGAGAAAAGTATATGTGGGCTTCAGAAGATACCTAGGGACCTCTTGAGGAAGTTTGAAGTAACTATCTATTCAAACAATGATGGGAAAGAAGCAATCGTTTATATACGATGGGAGCAGTCGAATACGCAGATCATATATATACGATGGGAGCAGTTTAAGGGTTAATACTCTTCTGAAGTTGGAATGAGAGAACACACAGCCATTGCTGTTTTGGCAAAGATCTCCAATGTCCACACTTATGAATAGCCTGTCAGCATCGACGGACACCAGAAGTACCACAGAGCAATACCCCTTGTAATTAAAATAAGCAGACCCAGAAAGTGTCGGCTTTTTAGGCGTGTATGTTTTCCATCAATACTCCCAAGGCAGTGAGGCATGTTCCATAACTCATAAAAGCTGTTGGTGACTTGCAATCACTTCTGCTTGTCAGGTTTTGGCATACATGATTTATTCAGTTTTTCCCAAATGACTTTACACACTTATTTAATAACTTTCCCAATGGTGGTTTCTCCTCGAAAGAAGTAAATAGATAAGGCTCTAAAACTATTTCCAGTTGCAAGATACCTTAAACAAACATGAAAATAATGGTTTCATTAACATATGTACATGGTGGGTGAGTAGTCACTGTACCCCTGTAAATGAATTAATATTAGTCATGGTAGATAAAGATTTTTAAATGTTTAATGACATTTTTTAATACACCAATTACAACACATCAAAATGATCTGTGTTTGCACCATCATGCTCGACAAACAGTCGAATGCGGTGGCATGTCCTGCACGACATCCTTCATAGCATTTGTGGCGTAATGGAGGTGAATGCCTCTTCCACAGCTCTGCGCAACTCCTCATTGTTGTGATAGCGACGTGCAGTCACTTGTTCCTTGATAATGCCCCACAAAGAGTTGTGTGGGGTGATGAGATCAGGGCTGCGTGGTGGCAAGGCTAATGGTGCGGGAGATGTCAGTGAATCAAGACCGATCCAGCGGTCCAGAAAATGATAATTTAAAATGTCGCACACAGCGAGGGCGAAATGTGCAGGTGTTCCATCTTGCTGCAGCCACACATCATCCATGAGACCCCTTTCTCTCAGCAGTGGTATGAGCCACGTCTCCAACATTGCTCCATAAGTTGCGGTGTTAATGGGTCCTTCAAAGAAATAAGGTCCAATCAAATGACTTGCTGTCATACCCACCCACAACATCACATGTGGTGGGTGATGTTCCAACTCAATCGTAAAGTTCGGGTTCTCCTTTGTCCAAAACACCACATTTCTTGCACGGGCACTGTGATAAATGACGCATTCGTCAGAGAAGAGAACCTTCGAGCGGGAGATGGCCCTCGGGAACGTGTCCAGCATTGCACGACATGCTTGGTGCCGATTCATGTCATCGTCCAACAGTTCATTTATGAATAACGGCCAATATGGCTTCACTTTCAGGTCTTTTTTCATATGGTCTCGCATTGTTGACCTGGCACACCAAGCTCTGATGATCGTTTCCGTGTCGATTTCAGTGGAGAACAAGTGATGGAGGCATCAGTAGCTTCACACATTGACAAGCGTGTTATCTTTTGCCCACTCCTCCACTGATCTTTAACACTGCCAAGGGCGAACGCAGGTTTCTCCCAGTCTAACAATGTTGCTTTTCATGGAGGAGCCTTATTGTACCGTTCCCAAAACGCTGCCATCACCTGGGCCATTTTTTGGCCTGTGTGGTCTTTCGTGCACCCACACTCTTGTTACTAACCTCTCTTCAACTGAATAACTGCTTGTGTCGGCCATAACTCAACTGAAGTGAGCTCTCGAAACACTACACTGCACTACCTAGCAGCATTTTCATTTTTCAGCATTGCCATTTTTCATTTTTTAGCATTGCCATTTTTCATCATCATTGCGTAGGGGTACAGTGACTTCTTGCCCACCCTGTACAATAAATAACTTATAGACCTAAGTTGTGAAAATTGGTATATAGATAAATTTACAGGTACTTTTAATTTTTTTTAGTGTAAGTGTGCATGGAGAAATGGAGGACACTAAGGGGAGGGTTTGTGAGATATTCTCATACCAAGCCACCCTCTGGCTTGTGCCTATCTTCCAAGAAAACATATTATCTGGCTAAGTCCAATCAGTTCCTATTAAATTGAGAGCAAAAAAGGGAAACCTTGAGCCTGAAAGTGAGTCTGTCCCTGGAAGCCAAACACAGGCTCGTGAAGAAAATGAAAGTAGCAAAGGTGACAATACAGAAGAAACCGAAATTGCTTCAGCAGAGGAGATTGCAGACAACGTCAGCTGTAACTTCGGTTTTCAGCGATCAAAATGCACGAAAAGGAAGCGTATCGATACATTTGATAGCGCTTTTATTGAATTTGTAAATTTAAAAAAGAAGTGCTCCGAACTTGACAGTGAAGAAAATCCGAACTCTGAAGAAACTGCAGATCTCCATTTTTTTCAGTCTGCTTCCAGACATGAAAATCTTAAGCAAAAGGAAGAAAACTTTATTAAAAGTAAGACTTTAATCTCTTAAATGAATTGATGGAAGATATCCCTGTACCCTCACACACCTCTCTTTGGGGTAGTAGCTCTTTTACTCCTGATACTGAATACAATGATTATTCTCGCATGTCCTCTGTTACTCATCAGGTGCAGCAAACTAATAACTCGACCTTATTGCAAGTGTAAAAATCCATCAGGCACTTTCGTTGTATTACATTGTAACTAAACTTAGTAAAAATGTCTAGTGTATTTGTTTTGCATCATTTATGTAATTATTTCTATGAAAATATAAACTATGAACAAAATCGTTGTTTATATAACTTACCTTAAAGTTATCATCAACTGTTCTTCAACTCTAATGAACAAAAGGTAGTTTGTATCTTTTCTCCATAGGAAAGGACTCGCTAATCCAACTAGTTCAGAAAAGGTTTCCCTTAACATTCTGTAGAAAGTTAAAAATTTGTCTTCATCTTCTAAATCTTTCATTACAATACCAGGACCTAAATCAATATTTTTCACATGTAGCGGATGAATCCAGAAACATCTTGATATTTTTTTGCACCTTTACAACGCCGCAAGTAAAATAAGGATGACATATTTCCAATTGACTATATGCCCTTCATGCGATTCCTAGGTGTGTGGGGTCAAGTTTGATGCATTTGAATGGGAAATTCCTGATAAATTTGCCTCTTTGGTGTGTGGCCTAGCTTAGGTTCTGAAACAAACATTTTCAAGCTGAAAAAAAACATTAGCATTATAAAGTGATAACAATTATTTTATTAATTACATTTGAAATGCGTAGCAGAAAATCAAAACCTAGCAAAAGAAAGTGATAAAATTTCTTTTAATTGTTCAAGATACGTGGCAGAAAATCTTATCTTTACAAGATGATAGCAATTCTTATATTTGCATAAAAAATTTGTAATAAAAAATGAAACCCTAACAAAAAAATAACATTTCCTTAAATTACGTTCAAAATATTTAAAAAGATAATAGCAGTTGAAACCCATACATTCCAAAATGATGGCTTTTCTATAAATTTTAAACTAAAGCTTCATCATTGAAAATAGCAGCGTTGGGGGTGAACTTCAAACAGCTACAAAATGATTAAGTTGAGAGTTATCACATTTGTTTACTTTGAATACTGCTAATAATGAGCATTATAAATATAATAATAAGTCCTTTTCTAGGGTGCCAAAGTTTAAACTGAAAATTGAAACAAAAAAGTAGAGGGAGTTCACACTTGTTGTCATTGCAAGCGCATGACGCAAAATACAAATAATTGGTGTGAAACAAGTAATGGTTATAAAAAAATTTGGTTACAAAGTGCAAATTTGCGAACCACAAGCACGCAAAGTTCAAAAAGGTGGTGTACTGTACATATTCTTCAGAGCATGGGTCACCAAACATGCGGGCCACATATGGCATTTCAAATGACTGATCGGGCTGTGTGAAAATTTCAAAGAGCAAGTTTTGAGAATTTATTCAATTCTGTAATATATTATATATTAAATTAAAAGTAGATTTCACCCAAGTACTTGGAAAATGTCATTTATATACCATAAATGATATCTAATGAGTACTCTTGCTGATAAGGTGGGCTGGTTCATATCACTGCGGGGGCCAGATGTGGCCTGCGGGCCGTAGTTTGGGAACCTCTGCTCTAGAGAATTCATCATGGGAAGCAGTGCTCGAGTTGGAAAATTTTAACAAATGGAACCCTAGTAACTGGAACATTCTGATCTGATTTTTTAACAATGGGAATGCTATGGGCTTCATTTTGTATCAAGTGGAAAGGAGTCCCCACACGTTTCTGTCCAATTCTAGCACTGTTTAGAACTATAACAAGTTTTGAGTATTTCTGCTAAGTCAGCAAATATATTCACTCATATGCACATCCACTTTAACCCCGGTACCAATGTATATTATTTAGTAATTAAATTTGATCTTGTTCAAAAATGACGTTCTATTCAATTAATATTTTTGGTACTTATCAGTTAACATGGCACCACCTCTGCAGTGCCCTAAGGGGCGAGATCTGTAACTAGAAGGTGCTGAATGTGGAGATATTTGGAATTACGTGGAGCAGTAATCCATTGGAACTCAACTTGGCCAGGGAAGGGAAATTTGAACGTGAATGAAAATTTACTCAACCCCACCAAGTTGGGTAAGTTGGTGGAAGTGTTTTTCATTCCTCCTCATGTTCACTGTGTTCAGAAGTGTCTCCATTCAAAGAAAAAAGAAGGGATATTATGGTATCCTTCTTTTTTCTTTGTATGGAGATGCCGCTGAATAAAGTGAACGTGAGGAGGAACGAAAAACATTTCCACCAACTTACCCAATCCATTGGGGCCAAGTAAAATTTTCATTCATGAAATTTCACTTCCCTGACCCAGTGGAGTTCCAATGAAGTACTGCTCCACATAATTCCAAATCTCACCACATTCAGCACCTTGTATCTCACCCCTAGATGGGTGCTGCGAAGGTGGTGCTGCGTTAACCAATAAGTACCATTTTTTTATAACATTTAAAAAACTGGAACACTTCTAACTTTATAATGGTAATGGTTTTCTAGTGCATTTGATCCAATTCGAGAACCGATGGTAATTATTCTAAACAGCCCTGTATTAGTCTTGTTCTCCACGCAACTTGATGTCGTAGTCATATGATACACCATTTGATCATAATTTGTAAAAATAAATGAATATATCATAAATGATAACAATAATATTCAATACAATAGTTATTAAAATAGTGTGGCAAGTGAAATATCATAATTTTGGTATGAACTAGGTAATATTAAATAATTTTTATTTGTTTACGTAGCATTGAAAGTTTATTCCTTGTGAGAAAGGATAAAGATTTTTAATGTCGTTAGTGTTCTAAGATTTCTTTGATTCAAAACAATCAGAGAAATTATTCTTACTGTATCATTATTGTTATTATTAATTTTATGTATGTCATTATTTCTTGTTGATGGACACTTTTGGGTTTTGCTGCATTGAGGACATTGCTGACTCTTGATGTTTTGCAAGCATTACATCCTGCATCTTCAGGTGATGAAGATGCAGGCTGCAATGCTTGTGAAACATTGAGAGTCAGCAATGTCCTCAATGCAGCGAAACTCGAAAGCATCCACCAGCATTCAATAACACTGTGAAAGCCTCCAACTAAAATCATTATTTCTTCTTCTGTTGCTCATTTTCTTTACCAGATTTGTTATGAAAAAATAATGGATTTTTTATGTAACTTCGAGATTTTTGTTTGCATAACGAAGCACTGGACAAAATTTTTTAGTAACATTGAATGTTTGTAAAATGGGGCAAAGTAAATTGATTTCAACCTGTATAGCAGTGCCGGATCCAAGGGAGGGGCGATGGGGGCAATCGCCCTCCCCTTGGACGACCCCATTGCTCTCCACTGGGTGCATTCTTAAATTCATTCCGTGCAACATTCCTTGTTTCTACACCGAAGATTAAGTTTATAAGACAAAGGAAAAGAAAGGTTCTGATGGGAATAGGGATTTTCAAAATGTATGGTCGTTGGCAGAGGCGGAATCAAGAGGGGGAGGGGCAATTGGGGCGATCGCCCTCCCCTTGGGAAGTTTCTGGATCCGCCCCTGCTGTATAGTCATAATAAAGGAATACAATTAAATATATATCAATCAGGTTAGGATGCTGGAATGCATCTCCCTTATTTACATTATTTCTTATGAGAAATTCATTTCCGATCAACATGATTCCACCTTACATGAAATTTTTTAAGAACACATCTATTGTCTTAGTCGGGGACTGGGTATACTTTTTTATTATTTCCAAAGTTTAGGCTCGCATTGTTTTAGCTATGCTCTTTCATATTTCATATTGCTCAAGATATATGGAAGGAGACCATGAAGTGCAAGCGGTAACAATACTGTCCAAAGAGTCAGTAATTCTATTCTTTTGGATTTAGAACTGGAAGCATTATGGCAATTTGCTGAAGATGTGAAAAACTTATCAATCATAAAATCATTATGGCTACTAAAGGAATGATACATTGATGGCATGTCCTTGAGCAAGTATACCTTAAGTTGCTCTTACGTCATCTTATCATAGAATCGATGTGATGGAAAACATGAAATGACTGGTAAGGAAGTGAATCTCAGATTGGGCTCAGGTTAATGTGCTTGTAAGCACCACGATAATTCACAAGGCCAGAAATATGTATCATGATTTTGAAAATCAGAGTCAATAATTCTCAAATAGGTTTTGACGCAGGTAAATGTTGGTTAGAAAGGTATCATAGTTTGCATAACATTTAGATGAGCAGAGAAGCTGTCTCTGCTGGTGCAGAAGCTTGTAAATATATTGTCTTCAAATTTACCACTGAGCAAGGTAGTTAACAATAAAAACAGCATTCATTGTGGATGAAACAGGACTTTAAAGAGCTCCTAACTCCTGTGACATGCATTTCTATCAATGAGAAGGTGGCACCAAGGCTTCAAGATTTTGAAACCATCTGCTCTTCTCCATCCAATTAGATTGCAAAGAATTGTACTGAAACTAATACTGAGAGAGTGAATACCTGCTCTCAATCAGGGATATCGATGAAAAATAATCGGGCATGACTACCTGGAGTAGATAGTAATGAATCCCCAGTTTATTCTTCCTATGTAATATCCGATCTTAAAGTTTTACATGTCAATATTCAATGTTTACATCAAAAGGTAGATGAATTTGAGTTATTAGTGAATCCACAAAATGCTGAGGTGATCTGCATTTCTGAACACTGGCTTCAAAGTAATGAATTAATTAGTGTTAAAATTAATGGGTATTTCATAGCAAGCAGTTACTGTAGAGTTTAATCTAAAAATGGTGGTGTCATAATCTTTGTGAAACATAGCACAAAAACTCGTAATCTAAAAATTTCTAGCAATCTTTGCTTGGAATTTGACTTTGAATGCTGTGCAACAGAACTATCATACAATAACATACACATACCAATTTTGTGTCTGTATAGTTCGCCAAATGGTGACTTCCCTACTTTTGCTGACAGACTCATAAGTGTCTTAGATATATTAGGTAGAATTTCAAATACGCTAATTGTCTGTGGTGATTTCAATGTAGATTTTAGTTCCAATAATGATACAAAATTTCAACTTCTTGACATTTTCTTGGCCTATAATATGTCCCAAACTATTTTTCAATACACAAGAATCACCAATAATTCTGCTTCCACCATAGATAATATATTCTCAAGTATAACTGCACATGGATGCTCTGTATTTAACACTTGTCTCTCAGATCATATGACCCAAATTTCTACATTCTCTTTGTCTGTGATACCTTAGCCCAAGGTTTGTAAATATGTACTCACAAAGATGTTGCTTTTCTCAAACTGCTCGTGCCAAATTTGACTTTCTCATGCAGTATAAAAGTTGGAATGTCTTCAACACAATGGATCTTGAAGAAAAATTTTCTAGAAATTTTTCTACATCATTTTAATGAATGTTTTCCACTCAAAACCTACAGTGTCGAAAGAAAAAAAGGTAGGACTAATCCTTGAGTGACCTCTGAAATTATATCGTTATCTCACCAACTAAGACAGCTATTTAAAATTGCTCAAGTCTCTAAATCTGAAACAGATAAAAACTATTATTTAAGGTGCAAAAAGTCATATTCTAAACAAATTGCATTTGCCAAAAAATGTTATAATATTGATCAAATTAATAAATCAAATAATCCAACCAAGACCGCTTGGAAAATTATAAACAACTCTGCTTCTGTAACAAAAAGTCACTCCTCTATTGATACAGTCTCTTATATGGATATGACAGATCCAGGTATAATAGCCAATTGTTTTAATAATCACTTCCTTGAGTCTATCAACCACTTGTTAAATAATCTGCCTTCAACAAAATCTAAAGCAACCCTCCTTATACAACGTGTTTGTAAAGAATCCATCTTTCTCTACCCTACAGATGAGAAGGAAAATAAGACAATCCTTGAAAAGATAAGTATTAAAAATTTTTCTGGCTATGATGATATTCCTTGCTCTATAGTTAAAGTTAATGTAAAATTTTACCATTCTCTTCTCACTCATCTAGTTAATGAATCTTTTAAATCTGGAATCTTTCCTCATCAGTTAAAAACAGCCCAAAGTTGTCCCTATCTTTAAAGGTGAGGATGTCCATAATATGGGTAACTTTAGACCAATATCCATACTTTCCATCTTTTCAAAAGCATTTGAATATGCTATGTACACCAAAATAATTTCCTTCCTTCAGGAATATAAAATTATTTCGGATTGTCAATTTGGTTTCCTCAAAGGAAAATCAACTGAGACTGCAATATATAAGTTTGTCAACTCGGTCCTTAATGGCCTGGATAGACATGAAAGTACCATTGGTATTTTTTATTACCTCTCTAAGGCCTTCGATTCAGTTGATCATGACATTCTACTAAATAAATTATATAACTATGGTATCTCTGGACTAGCTAATAACTGGCTTAAATCTTTTCTTACCAATAGAAAGCAAGCAGTCTCAATTTATGTTCATCTAGTTAACTTAACATATCAAAAGGCATTCCTCAAGGATCAATTTTAGGACCTTTACTTTTCCTTATTTATATCAATGACCTACCTTCTTATTTAAACTATGGAGATCTCTATATGTATGCAGATGATACCAGACATCTACTAAAAAAATTTATCAAAATGCATTGCTCTACCCAACAAGCCATTGATACCATGGTGAGCTGGTATAATGAAAATAACATTGTCATCAACAAAAATAAGTCAAAGTTTATGCAGTTTCATCCTTCCCAGAAAACATTCACTTCATTACCATATCTAAAAATTCTGGACACTACACCAAAAACTTCAACAACTGTAAAATTTCTAGGCATTCACATTAATGAATGCCTCAGTTGGGACTTTCATGTAAACTCTATGTGCTCAAAAGTTGCAATGGGATGTTTCCTATTGAGATGGCTAATGCAATTAACAAATCTAAATGTTGCAAAATCAGTATATTATGCTTATATTTGTAGTAGATTAAAATATGGTATAGTTGTCTGGGGACATTCACATCATACACAATGACTATTTAAGCTTCAGAAATGGGCAGTAATAATTATGGACAAATTAAAGAAGCTATCCAGTTGCAGAGACAGCTTTAAAAAACTCAATCTCCTTACATTGCCTGGAATTTATCTTTTCCATACAATTCTGCTAAGGAAAACCTCTCTCTCTCTCTTTGAACTTAAGCAAAATAAGGATGTGCATGATTATGACACAAGAACAAAGCATGACTTAAGATTTATTAATCATAAACTATAAATGTACAGTAATGACCCTGCATATGCTGGAATAAAATTTTTGCATCAACTGCCTACAAATCTAAAAAATATATCCAATAATAATACTTTAAAAAGACTAAGAGAATATCTAGTAGACAAGGTTTACTATTCAGTGGAAGAATTTATGTGTAGAATAGTATGTATCCCATGTTATGTGTCTCATGTATCATATTAATTGATATCCTCTTGTGACTTATCCTATATTTGTTTAGCAAATCCACAGGACCAATAAAATATTATTATTATTATTGCAATGCAGTCTTAGGCAGCGGCTATACTGCAAGTAAATCAGATCTGACTCGACCTCCAGACCTGATCCAACTGGCTGACTTGACAGACACAGTAGTTCAGACTAGTCGGGCAGCTTTGTGCTTCGTAAATACTGTGAATCATGAGTTCCTCAAGTCCGACAACAAATGGGATGGAGACACCCTTGATTAGGGGAATACAAATATGTGGTTTAGGGTGCATGATCTTTGATGATTACATACAGAGGGTGAATTATTGAAAATGTGTGAAATTGAGAAACTATCTGGAAAAATTAATAATGTTTTATTATTAACTAGTAAAAGATGCTTGCATTCTGCATGTATTTCGGATTGCTTTGTTGATTTTAGATTATGAAATCTAGTTAGGATTGTGAACCACCTCAATGAAAAATTACCTTTAGAATGAGTAGTCATTGTATGCACATTAAGAAGCACGGTGGGTGATGCTGGTTTGTTTTCTGCAACTACATGATATCTCAGCGTGATGATGTCACCAAGCACCCAGAAAATTTTATTTTGCTTTCCCTAGTCCTTATATGATCTGTAAGGTATCGATTCAGAATTGTATTCAAGTAGAGGACAACATTGGTTACAAAAACATCTGTGACAGCATGTATCTACAACTTATAGTTTCCAAGATAAAAAATATTAAAATGTAATAATCGTAAAAAATATGTATAATGATCGCCAATTGCCTTCCCTTGTCCTTATATGATATGTAAGGTATCAATTAAAAAATTTATTCAGGTAGAGGAAAACATTTTCTACAAAAACTTTTGCAACAGCACATCTCTACGACTTACAGTTTCTGAGATAAAAATTATTAAATTACAATCTACAAATGGGATAAAAACAACCCCTAAAAATGAACAATTTTGGAATTTTCAATTTTCGTTTGAATGTGACCAAAATTTATTCTTTCTGAGAATCCAATTCCTTGCATTACCAGTCAGAGAGTCAGAAAAACATATCACCTCAGAAGTGACAAGAGGTATCAAGATTAGGGTGAAGTCGCAAAAAAGCATGGAGCAAGCAGTAAGTAGTTTTTTTATTTCACTAGCAGTAGTGGAACTATAATACTGCCGAGTCTGTGACCATGGGGGTTGCTAGATTTATGGGGCCATGCTGATCTATCTCTACATTACACTTAACAAACAATTGTGAAGGGCCCAAAAATTATTTTTGCAGGGAGTTTGTAATTCTGCTACTGCTTCACAGTTTCAGTGAGATTTTCTCAAAGAAACATCCATATAAAAGTTGTTGTGGTCACTAATTCGATTAACCCAGAAGTAATAAAGCTGAGGTGGTTTAATTTGCCTATATTTAAATTTCATTGTTTTGTTAGTTGTAGAATTACTTAATCAGCAAACAGTTGTTATATACAGTCACCTATCATTTTGTAGATCAAATGTAATTAGAGCATTGAAAATATACGCTTAAACTCCTCATTGCTCTGAGACACTGTCTCATTCAAATTACTCTCTCGTAATTCACAAGATACTAAACATATTACAGAAACAATATGACCCTTTTAAAGAAAATCGAATATAGGGCAATGGTAACATCAAAGGCAGAATAGTTACAAATATATTGGAACAAAAATAATGCACAATAGAAATACTCCACTTTGGAGGGATAATAAATGATACGAAAATTGAAAATTGAGCCTCTGTTCAGATCTGTGTCTGCCCTCGCTCTGCTGTTGCCACCGTCATGCTTCCGGCATTGCCAGATTCAAACTCGAGGTTCCTAATTCTCTCGAGATGAGGGTGTATTTCTTGTGGAAGTTTATTGGGTAATTAGGGCTATCCGAGTATTCTGGGCTAATGTCTGTCGGCTATATAAGGAGTTCACAGGAATCAATGCGCAAATGCTGGAGTTCAAGCAATTCTAGAGTTCAGACACGTAAACAGATGGGGACACGTAAACTGATGGGGATGCGTAAACTGATGAGGACACGTAAACAGATGGGGACACGTAAACTGATGTGGACAAGTAAACTGATGCGGACACATAAACTGATGGGTCACGTAAACTGATGAGGACACGTAAACTGATGGGTACACGTAAACAGATGGGGACACGTAAACAGATGGGGACACATAAACTGATGGGGACACGTAAACTGATTTGGACACGTAAACTGATGGGGACACGCAAATTGATGGGGTCACGTAAACTGATGAGGACACATAAACTGATGGGGACACATAAACTGATGGGGACACGTAAACTGATGAGGACACGTAAACTGATGGAGACACGTAAACTGATGGGGACATGTAAACTGATGGGGACACGTAAACTGATGGGGACACATAAAATGATGAGGACATGTAAACAGATGGGGACACGTAAACTGATGGGGACACGTAAACTGATGAGGACACGTAAACAGATGGGGACACGTAAACAGATGGGGACACGTAAACTGATGGGGACAAGTAAACTGATGGGGACACATAAACTGATGGGGACACGCAAACTGATGGGGACACGTAAACTGATGAGGACACATAAACTGATGAGGACACATAAACAGATGGGGACACATAAACTGATGGGGACACGTAAACTGATGAGGACACGTAAACAGATGGGGACACATAAACTGATGGGGACACGTAAACTGATGAGGACACATAAACTGATGGGTACACGTAAACAGATGGGGACACGTAAACTGATGGGGATGCGTAAACTGATGAGGACACGTAAACAGATGGGGACACGTAAACTGATGTGGACAAGTAAACTGATGGGGACACATAAACTGATGGGTCACGTAAACTGATGAGGACACGTAAACTGATGGGTACACGTAAACAGATGGGGACACGTAAACTGATGGGGACACGCAAACTAATGGGGACACGTAAACTGATGAGGACACGTAAACTGATGGGGACACGTAAACTGATGAGGACACGTAAACAGATGGGGACACGTAAACAGATGGGGACACGTAAACTGATGGGGACACGTAAACTGATGGGGACACGTAAACTGATGAGGACACGTAAACAGATGGGGACATGTAAACTGATGGGGATGCGTAAACTGATGAGGACACGTAAACAGATGGGGACACGTAAACTGATGTGGACACGTAAACTGATGGGGACACGTAAACTGATGGGGATGCGTAAACTTATGAGGACACATAAACAGATGGGGACACGTAAACAGATGGGGACACGTAAACTGATGGGGACACGTAAACTGATGGGGACACGTAAACTGATGAGGACACGTAAACAGATGGGGACACGTAAACTGATGGGGACGCATAAACTGATGAGGACACGTAAACAGATGGGGACACGTAAACTGATGTGGACACGTAAACTGATGGGGACACCTAAACTGATGGGGACACGTAAACTGATGAGGACACGTAAACTGATGGGTACACGTAAACAGATGGGGACACGTAAACTGATGGGGACACGTAAACTGATGGGTACAGGTAAACAGATGGAGACACGTAAACTGATGGGGACATGCAAACTGATGGGGACACGTAAACTGATGAGGACACGTAAACTGATGGGGACACGTAAACTGATGAGGACACGTAAACAGATGGGGACACGTAAACAGATGGGGACACGTAAACTGATGGGGACACGTAAACTGATGGGGACACGTAAACTGATGAGGACACGTAAACAGATGGGGACATGTAAACTGATGGGGATGCGTAAACTGATGAGGACACGTAAACAGATGGGGACACGTAAACTGATGTGGACACGTAAACTGATGGGGACACGTAAACTGATGGGGATGCGTAAACTTATGAGGACACATAAACAGATGGGGACACGTAAACAGATGGGGACACGTAAACTGATGGGGACACGTAAACTGATGGGGACACGTAAACTGATGAGGACACGTAAACAGATGGGGACACGTAAACTGATGGGGACGCGTAAACTGATGAGGACACGTAAACAGATGGGGACACGTAAACTGATGTGGACACGTAAACTGATGGGGACACCTAAACTGATGGGGACACGTAAACTGATGAGGACACGTAAACTGATGGGTACACGTAAACAGATGGGGACACGTAAACTGATGGGGACACGTAAACTGATGGGGACACGTAAACTGATGGGGATGCGTAAACTGATGAGGACACGTAAACAGATGGGGACACGTAAACTGATGTGGACAAGTAAACTGATGGGGACACATAAACTGATGGGTCACGTAAACTGATGGGGACAAGTAAACTGATGGGGACACATAAACTGATGGGGACACGCAAACTGATGGGGACACGTAAACTGATGAGGACACATAAACTGATGAGGACACATAAACAGATGGGGACACATAAACTGATGGGGACACGTAAACTGATGAGGACACGTAAACAGATGGGGACACATAAACTGATGGGGACACGTAAACTGATGAGGACACATAAACTGATGGGTACACGTAAACAGATGGGGACACGTAAACTGATGGGGATGCGTAAACTGATGAGGACACGTAAACAGATGGGGACACGTAAACTGATGTGGACAAGTAAACTGATGGGGACACATAAACTGATGGGTCACGTAAACTGATGAGGACACGTAAACTGATGGGTACACGTAAACAGATGGGGACACGTAAACTGATGGGGACACGCAAACTAATGGGGACATGTAAACTGATGAGGACACGTAAACTGATGGGGACACGTAAACTGATGAGGACACGTAAACAGATGGGGACACGTAAACAGATGGGGACACGTAAACTGATGGGGACACGTAAACTGATGGGGACACGTAAACTGATGAGGACACGTAAACAGATGGGGACATGTAAACTGATGGGGATGCGTAAACTGATGAGGACACGTAAACAGATGGGGACACGTAAACTGATGTGGACACGTAAACTGATGGGGACACGTAAACTGATGGGGATGCGTAAACTTATGAGGACACATAAACAGATGGGGACACGTAAACAGATGGGGACACGTAAACTGATGGGGACACGTAAACTGATGGGGACACGTAAACTGATGAGGACACGTAAACAGATGGGGACACGTAAACTGATGGGGACGCATAAACTGATGAGGACACGTAAACAGATGGGGACACGTAAACTGATGTGGACACGTAAACTGATGGGGACACCTAAACTGATGGGGACATGTAAACTGATGAGGACACGTAAACTGATGGGTACACGTAAACAGATGGGGACACGTAAACTGATGGGGACACGTAAACTGATGGGTACAGGTAAACAGATGGAGACACGTAAACTGATGGGGACATGCAAACTGATGGGGACACGTAAACTGATGAGGACACGTAAACTGATGGGGACACGTAAACTGATGAGGACACGTAAACAGATGGGGACACGTAAACAGATGGGGACACGTAAACTGATGGGGACACGTAAACTGATGGGGACACGTAAACTGATGAGGACACGTAAACAGATGGGGACATGTAAACTGATGGGGATGCGTAAACTGATGAGGACACGTAAACAGATGGGGACACGTAAACTGATGTGGACACGTAAACTGATGGGGACACGTAAACTGATGGGGATGCGTAAACTTATGAGGACACATAAACAGATGGGGACACGTAAACAGATGGGGACACGTAAACTGATGGGGACACGTAAACTGATGGGGACACGTAAACTGATGAGGACACGTAAACAGATGGGGACACGTAAACTGATGGGGACGCGTAAACTGATGAGGACACGTAAACAGATGGGGACACGTAAACTGATGTGGACACGTAAACTGATGGGGACACCTAAACTGATGGGGACACGTAAACTGATGAGGACACGTAAACTGATGGGTACACGTAAACAGATGGGGACACGTAAACTGATGGGGACACGTAAACTGATGGGGACACGTAAACTGATGGGGATGCGTAAACTGATGAGGACACGTAAACAGATGGGGACACGTAAACTGATGTGGACAAGTAAACTGATGGGGACACATAAACTGATGGGTCACGTAAACTGATGGGGACACGTAAACTGATGGGGACACATAAACTGATGAGGACACGTAAACTGATGGGGACACGTAAACTGATGGGGACACGTAAACAGATGGGGACACGTAAACTGATGTGGACACGTAAACTGATGGGGACACATAAACTGATGGGGACACGTAAACTGATGAGGACACGTAAACTGATGGGGACACGTAAACTGATGGGGATGCGTAAACTGATGAGGACACGTAAACAGATGGGGACACGTAAACTGATGTGGACACGTAAACTGATGGGGACACGTAAACTGATGGGGATGCGTAAACTTATGAGGACACATAAACAGATGGGGACACGTAAACAGATGGGGACACGTAAACTGATGTGGACACGTATAGAGATGGGGACACGAAAACTGATGTGGACACGTAAACTGATGGGGACACGTAAACTGATGAGGACACGTAAACAGATGGGGACACATAAACTGATGGGGACACGTAAACTGATGGGTACACGTAAACAGATGGGGACACGTAAACTGATGGGGACACGAAAACTGATGGGGACACGTAAACTGATGGGGACACGTAAACTGATGAGGACACGTAACCTGATGGGGACACGTAAACTGATGGGGACACGTAAACTGATGGGGACACGTAAACTGATGAGGACACGTAAACTGATGGGTACACGTAAACAGATGGGGACACGTAAATAGATGGGGACACATAAACTGATGGGGACACGTAAACTGATGAGGACACGTAAACTGATGGGTACACGTAAACAGATGGGGACACGTAAACTGATGGGGATGCGTAAACTGATGAGGACACGTAAACAGATGGGGACACGTAAACTGATGTGGACACGTAAACTGATGGGGACACATAAACTGATGGGGACACGTAAACTGATGAGGACACGTAAACTGATGGGGACACGTAAACTGATGGGGACATGTAAACTGATGAGGACACATAAACAGATGGGGACACGTAAACAGATGGGGACACGTAAACTGATGGGGACACGTAAACTGATGGGGACACGTAAACTGTTGAGGACACGTAAACTGATGGGGATGCGTAAACTGATGAGGACATGTAAACTGATGAGGACACATAAACAGATGGGGACACGTAAACAGATGGGGACACTTAAACTGATGAGGACACGTAAACAGATGGGGACACGTAAACTGATGAGGACATGTAAACTGATGGGTACACGTAAACAGATGGGGACATGTAAACAGATGGGGACACATAAACTGATGGGGACACGTAAACTGATGGGGACACGAAAACTGATGGGGACACGCAAACTGATGGGGTCACGTAAACTGTTGAGGACACATAAACAGATGGGGACACATAAACTGATGGGGACACGTAAACTGATGAGGACACGTAAACTGATGGGTACACGTAAACAGATGGGGACACGTAAACTGATGTGGACACGTATAGAGATGGGGACATGAAAACTGATGTGGACACGTAAACTGATGGGGACACGTAAACTGATGAGGACACGTAAACAGATGGGGACACATAAACTGATGGGGACACGTAAACTGATGGGTACACGTAAACAGATGGGGACACGTAAACTGATGGGGACACGAAAACTGATGGGGACACGTAAACTGATGGGGACACGCAAACTGATGGGGACACGTAAACTGATGAGGACACGTAACCTGATGGGGACACATAAACTGATGGGGACACGTAAACTGATGGGGACACGTAAACTGATGAGGACACGTAAACTGATGGGTACACGTAAACAGATGGGGACACGTAAATAGATGGGGACACATAAACTGATGGGGACACGTAAACTGATGAGGACACGTAAACTGATGGGTACACGTAAACAGATGGGGACACGTAAACTGATGGGGATGCGTAAACTAATGAGGACACGTAAACAGATGGGGACACGTAAACTGATGTGGACACGTAAACTGATGGGGACACATAAACTGATGGGGACACGTAAACTGATGGGGACACATAAAATGATGAGGACATGTAAACAGATGGGGACACGTAAACTGATGGGGACACGTAAACTGATGAGGACACGTAAACAGATGGGGACACGTAAACAGATGGGGACACGTAAACTGATGGGGACAAGTAAACTGATGGGGACGCATAAACTGATGGGGACATGCAAACTGATGGGGACACGTAAACTGATGAGGACACGTAAACTGATGAGGACACATAAACAGATGGGGACACATAAACTGATGGGGACACGTAAACTGATGAGGACACGTAAACAGATGGGGACACATAAACTGATGGGGACACGTAAACTGATGAGGACACATAAACTGATGGGTACACGTAAACAGATGGGGACACGTAAACTGATGGGGATGCGTAAACTGATGAGGACACGTAAACTGATGGGGACACGTAAACTGATGGGGACACGTAAACTGATGAGGACACGTAAACTGATGAGGACATGTAAACTGATGGGGACACATAAACTGATGGGGACACGCAAACTGATGGGGACACGTAAACTGATGTGGACACTTAAACTGATGGGGACACATAAACTGATGGGGACACGTAAACTGATGGGGACACGTAAACTGATGGGGACATGGGAAACTGATGGGGGACAAAATGCTTAGCAGAAAACTGTGAATGTCTGAAAATAATTCCTTTGAACCAATTTTTAAAAAGTATTTCTATCTCAGTAAGCCAGAAACTTGAAGAAATGAACAGAAAATCAGTTTTATTAATAATTTGGATATTTCAGTACTTTTGAAACTTCATTTAGCCAAGAAGGATTCAGATAGCACATGTCTTCTCTTAGTTAACTTTTAGTTAACAGATTGTATGTCATGTCTTAACACATTCACGATGTTAGACATTTTTAATGTCCTTCTCCAGGGTATTAAATTTGATTTTTTAATTCGTCATTATCATTATATATAGACGTTTCTTACAGAGGAGAAGGAAGAGGAGATAACATATAGGAGGAGACTAATGTTTAGGCACTTGCAGATAAGCTAGAGATTCGAAATTTTTTTCTTAGGTGGGATTTTGTGCAAAACCGACTAGAAAAAACGAAAATCTTGAAAGAGTGCAACAATGCGGCCGCTAAAAATTCGCAATTGTTTAAACAAATTTTCAAGGTTTATGTATTTCTGAATGTGCTATGGAGCTGAAATTATTTCTAGAGGTAGGATTTGTAAAATGACGAAATAAGGATTATAGAAATTTTGATATTTTAATTTGTTTGGCAGTTAAAAATTCTTAAAATTTAAACAAATAGGTAAATGTTTAGACACTACGCGGCGAGTTAGGGAGCTGAAATTTTTAAATTATTTAGGATTTTTCTATATAAACGAATAAACATTTCAACGTATCCATGAATTTGTTATTGCGGCCGTTAAAAATTATTTAAATTTAAACATTTAGAAAAATGTAATTTTACTTCTAATTGTGCTATAAATTTAAAATTTGGCAGAAATGTGTGGCATTATTAACCCAATGTGGAAAAAGTATAATATTCCTAAAATTGTAAAAATTAGCTCTTGTTTTACTCCATTATTGTTCCATAAAAAAAGACAAAAACCGATCCCGAGGAGAAATCTTTAGAATTAAAAAAATATTCCTCATGATGAAATATCTCTCTAAAAAATTAATGTTTTTTCAAGGTGAGATGAAATGCTTGCAGTACGCAAGCAACTTCTACTAATATATAGACGTTCCTTACAGAGCAGGAGGAGGAGGATACTAATGTTTAGGCACTTCCAGAAGAGCTGGAGATTCGAAATTTTTTCTTAGGTAGGATTTTGTGCAAAACTGACTAGAAAAAACGAAAATCTTGAAAAAGTGCAACAATGCGGCCGCTAATAATTCGCAATTGTTTAAACAAATTTTCAAGGTTAATGTATTTCCTTATGTGCTACGGTGCTGAAATTTTTTTTAGAGGTAGGATTTGTTAAAAAACGAAATAGGGATTATACAAATTTTGATATTTTAATTTGTTTGGCAGTTAAAAATTCTTAAAGTTTAATCAAATAGGTAAATATTCAGATAATACGGGGTGAGTTAGAGAGCTGATATTTTAAAGTTATTTAGAGTTTATTCTATATAAAGGAATAAACATTTCAGTGTATTCATGAAATACTTATTGCGGCCATTAAAAATTATTTAAATTTAAACAATTAGATGTCATATCACTTCTAAATGTGCTATAAATTTAAAATTTGGCAAAAATGTGTAGCATTACTAACCCAATGTGGAAAAAGTATAACATTCCTAAAATTTTAAAAATTAGTGTTTGTTTTACTCCATTATTGTTCCATAAGGAAAAGACAAAAATCGGTCCCGAGGAGAAGCCTTTAGAATTAAAGAAATATTTGTAATGATGAAATATATGTCTGAAAAATGAATGTTTTTTCAAGGTGAGATGGTATGCTCGCAGAATGCAAGCACCTTCTACTAGTATATAATAATGCATTTTTCTATTTTCATTTCTGTAAGTTTATGATGATTATCTTTCTCTCCCTCTGTCTGTCCGGACGATTATTTCACTTGAATTTTTTCATGTTTATGAAGTTTTGGGGAATTTTTGGAATGTACTAAAAGAGATAGCAGATAAAAAATCATTAAAATGATCAATATATTTATTTATTTACAAGGAATAATTATATGAAAATGTTATGGGTTGCTAAGCTATAATAAATCTGTCTTTTAACTTTTGAACCATTTTTATTTGCATCTGTTTTTGGGTGAAAATGTGAGTGAAACTGGAATAACAGTTTTTCTCTAAAGACACGTGCCTCTTGCTCCTCCAAAATGCCACCCAGGGTGAGGAGGCCTTTCACCCCTGAATTGGGAATTGCTTCTCGATTCCTTGCATTCTCATACATTTGCACTCATTTATGTTGTTTTTCTTTTTTTCTTGTGATCTTTTCATTTCCATCTGTTAAGTATCGTAATTTCTCTGTAATTTTCCCAATCCACTTTCTTATTCAAGAAAATACCCTAAAATTCATCAGTTCTTCTCGATTCCACATGAATAGCATTGCGAATTATTTGAAGTGCTTTGAGGAGATATACAAATTTTCACTCCCTGAAGTCATGGAGATTTTAGGTTTTAACATTTTTGTTAGTCATACCTCAGATTCTGAATATATATGCAAACCTTCTGATTCATCAAAAGAGTTTTTAAATGCTTAAAAAGTTTTTTAAAAGATGCCTTGAGTCTTTATTTTTAATCATCTCCAACTTTGAAAATTGTGCCTAAGATTTTTTCATTGGTACATGCACAAATTGCTTCTTGTGGCCATAAAAATTTTCAGAATATTTCTTACCGGCCATGACCCACCTGTGGGTCACATTGCTATGAATGTGTTAACAGGTATTAGCATATTTTCTGGTAGTTAATGCATTCGTTATCTATGCAAAAAAGTTTGAAATCTAGAAAAAATGGCTGTGCATGTTATACATAGGAAAATAAGTGGATACATAAAAAGTTACTTTAATAAATTATTTATGCCTAGTACAGTAAAACCTCTGCCTTACGATCTCCTTTAGAAAGAAAAACTCCGTATAACAAATTAAAGCATTGGTCCAAACAATTTTAGTGGCTTAATTATATAGGTAACCACTATATTACGAACCTCCGATAACTACGAAACCTCTCGTTTAGGAAGTAAAAACTGCATCCGTTCTACTTAAAATGAACCTCTATTAAGCGAAATTCGTAGTGATTCGGAATTAAAAGTTTTGATTTTATTCATTCTTACAAGGCATACGCTATCCCATTGCCATCTTTTTTTTATGCAGAACAAGTATTTCGACTATGACTCATCATGCTCACTGCTCTTAATTATGGGCATGCATTCAAGAATATTTTGGAAGCTTGTAATAGGGCTTTACGCATAAATATACTTGATTATGTAAAAAATTAATTATAAATGCTAATACAGTAACTCTGGTTAATTCTATCCAGGATAATTCGAAATATTAAATTCGAAGTGCACTTGTTTCCGTTAGATCGCAGGATTCGGTGTTAAGAGAATTTATTAAGTGGTTTTCATCGATCAATTTTATTGTTAAAAAGTAAGTATTAACATAAAATTTCAAATTTGAGTTAACATGTGTTTGTCTGATAATGAATATACAAAGGCATTTATTCGCGTTTTCCAGGTCTATTCTAAACTGACATTTTGGAAGATAAACGTTCTTGTTTTGCAGATTGTAGTCGTTTTCTTTTTACGTAAGTATACATAAATATTTGTTTATGTACTGGAATTATATATACTTGCTAGTATATTAAACCCCAAGTAATTCTATTGAGTAGAATTCCAAATATGCCAAGATTATAGGATTTTCCATAACTACAACTAGAAATAAGTCTGCAATGTAATTCTAAGTGATTATTTGATCGGGCAACTTGCAAAATTTTAGTTTGCCTCAATACAATTTTGTACAATATTAGGCACTGCAAATATATCAAATATTAAACAAATAACTCGCTCAAGTACACTGTTCACATACAAAATGGATAACAGATGTCAAACTTGACCGCTGAATAGAAATTGCGCATCAGAGATGCGCCGGAGTCCTATTCGCTTCTCATTTTTTTTCTGCCCGCGCATTATTTGAACGTTATCGAGAGGCATTGATAACATTGAACGAGTAATGGTCGTAATTGTTGGACAACTTTATCGTGAAACAATGTTAAACGAGGACACACTGTATAACAGATTGTTAAAATTTTATTGAATTATTAAAATCATTTTAATATTTGATTTATTAATATCTAAAATTTGTATTTCTATTAAAATTTTTATATTCAGTATTATATAATAACCACAAAATAATAATCATTCTAATTTTCTAGGGGCAATGGCTGATAAAAGGAAGCGTAGGCAGATAACAATTAGGGAGAAATTGGAAATACTGCATGCCGTTGATCAAGGAATAAAGAAGAAAAACATTTCTGAGAAATTTGGAATTCCAGCATCTACACTCTCGACAATTATTTCAAAACGAGAAGAATTAGAAAATAATCAACAATTGCAATCAAACAGAAAATGGACTCGGGTGGCAAATCAAAGTGAGGAATTTGACAGAGCAATATTTGACTGGGTAATGAAGTCAAGAGCCTCAAATATCCCCATATCAGAGCCAATTGTGCAGCAACATGCAAGGGATTTCGCCCTAAAAATGGAAATGGATAATTTCCAGGGGATGGCTACAGAAATTTAAAGCAAGGTGGAATCTGGTAACTCTAAAAACATCAGGGGAGGAAGGAGCCATAAGTGCAATTGTTGTAGAATGCTGGAAAGCAAAATTAGAAACTATTACTTATGAATATTACCTGAAGGACATTTATAATGCTGATGAAGCAGGGTTTTTTTATAACCTACTTCCCAATAAAACAATTGCAGTGAAGGGTGAGTCATACCATGGTGGAAAGCTGAGCAAGGAACGTTTTACCATGTTACTTTGTGCAAATGGGGATGGTTCAGAAAAATTACAGCCATTCGTGGTTGGAAAGTTTTCCAAGCCTCCTTGCTTTAAAAACATTAAGAAAATGCCTTGCATTTATAAAAGTAATCAAAATGCATGGATGACTTCATCCCTTTTCCGAGGATGGTTGCAAACTTTGGACGCTTGAATGGGTGGACAAAACAGGACGATTCTATTGTTCCTAGATTGTTGCAGTGCCCACAATGTAAAGGAGTTTCAAGAAATGTTAAAGTAATATATTTTCCTCAAAACTGTACCAGTAAACTACAGCCCCTGGATCAGAGTGTGATATCACAAATTAAGAGAGAGTACAGGAAACAGCTGATACAGTACCTGCTGAGGATTATGGAAAATTGCAATGAACGCTTAAAGCTGAAATGGAACATACTCCAAGCTATGCAAAGACTGTATGATTTGGGAAAATCTGAAACCCTCGGCAATTGCAAATTGTTTTCAAAGGGCTGGATTTAAATCAAATAGTTGTCTGGTGAATATAGGAGAAGAAAGTGTGCAGGAAAGCAGCAGAGAATGGACTGAAATATCTAAATATTGTAATATTGATGGTGTGTCTTTTGAGGATTTCATGAATGTTGACTCTAAGCTTGTCACTTCAGATATTACAGGTGAAATGCATGTTTTCCATTCAGAACCTGAAAGTGATGAAGAAAGTGATGATGAAGCAGTTGAACTGGTTAGACCTAAAAATAGTGAAATTAATGCTGCAATTTCAGTATTAGAGGGGTGCTTTATGTCATCAGAAAAAAGTGTCCATAATTTAAAGCTTCTACATGAGGTGGAACATGCTGCAGCATGTGAAATGGAAAAAAATAAGAAACAACTGACTTTGGAAAGTTTTTTAAAAAGAAAGTGAAATTATTTATATGCTTCTGTGAAATTTATAACACTATGTATCTTATTAAATTCATTCTTGCAATCAGTATATACGAAGTTAAATCATTTTATTATTTTCATTTTGGTTAGGTATTTCTATATATCTATCACCTTATGAATTTTTTAGGTGTTCAAATATGTTAATACACTGAGACTAAGCAACCATAACTAAATAAAGATTTTTAATCATAATGTTTTTAAAAGTGTAAAACTATTGGGAATGTACTCAAAATAGATTACAATACAATAGAACAGAATTATAACTGTAGGGAAGTATCATTTTTTGACTTCTAAGAAACAATGGTAAGTAAATAAAATTTTAGTTTGAATTTTTGAAAATACGCTGGTATTATTTCGTGAATCAGCTTTATTCAAACTATCACGGAATTCTCCGAGTTTCCCCTATTGTTTTCTTAAATATAAAATAGAAACACTCATACAACAAGTTTATTATTGAAATTATAAGCAAAATTAATAGTGATTGTGCCAAAATAGTGACCTTAATGAAACCTCCTTACAGCAAAGTGATGAAAACTGGGTCCCTTCAGTTTTGTTATAAAGAGGTTTTACTGTATTATGATTCTTCGATTCCTACATCCTGGAGCTGACAAATGAATGATATTTCCTCTCATTCTATTTAAAGGCCTGAATGTACATAATTCTACTAATCCCATTGCTAAAAATAAAAAATTTTCAAGTTAAAAACTTTTTACGGACAGATTTAACATGTGATCAACAAGATGGAAATGTACACTCCATAAATGGAATACACTGAGATTTTAAAGGCATTCTTTATGGAAAATACATATGAATTTTTATCTCCGAAACTATAAGTTGTAATTATGTGGTCTCTGGGACTATATTGTAGTAAATGTCCTGTATCTGAATAAATTTTTAAATCTACACATTACAGACCATATAAGAGCATGGGAGAGAAAAATATGGATTTTTAATTCTTGTTTGCCAGGATGCTTAGCGATCAATGTAAACAAAATATGTGGTTTTGCTTGAGATTTTCTCGAATTTTTATCTTCAGACTATAACTCGTAATTATGTGGTCTTGTGGGTTTTTTGTAGTAAATGTTGTCCTCTATCCAAATTAAATTTTTAATCTATACCTTACAGATCATGTAAGTACTAGGGGGAGAAAAATTTGGAATATAATTATTGTTTGACGGATGCCATTTAACAATGTATAAGTTTAAGTGTTTATGTAAAGTGGAAGTTCTAACTTACAGATGGAACTCAAAATCACAATTGGTCGATAAATTTTAACAAGGATCACTCCTACTTAATTAAAATTCATACAGCAGTTTAGGAGATGAAAAAATCAGCGGTTGGCAAAAGAAAGTTTAATCCTTTAGGCAGCCTTTCATTTAAGTCCCGAGGAATGAAACGCTTCAGTACTCGAACCCAGTCCATTTCTGTACATGGTAATTAACTAAAAGCCTTTTAAGGTGTTGATCTCTAAAACTGAAATAATGGTTAAAAATAAATTATGCCATTCTCTAGTTAATCAACATTTTTGGGAGTTGATAATAGTCTTTACCAATCAACAGAATAGGAGCGATGGAAAAATACCGTACATCAATCAGTGGAAAAACTGAATTGACTACAAACTCTTCAAGAATATATCCTTGGATATTGCTGTACTTTTCAGAAGCCCCTACTGCATTGGTACCAAATAGTATAGGAGTGATGCAGTCAAGTCTTTTTATTTCAATGCCGCGTCAGTGGCGGATCCAAGGAGGAAGTGATTGTCCTTCCATTGAATGAGCCCATTACCTGATTCCTTCTTTTAATACCTTTCCTCTTCTCACCTCTTAAATCAATCAATGTATTATAGAAACACGGTTTAGATTTTATTGCTTTAAGAGATATTTCACTTTCTTTTCTCTTTTATATATTTTAATCTGAAAGAAGTATTTTTAAAATTCCTCGCATGCATCAAACAGGAAAAACAAATTCATGGCAGTTTTTAGCATAGGGTTTTAATGAAAATCACATTTTTCATTTGCAGTTCACTTGCAAAAAATAGGCAATGGCACTTGCCTACAATCATTTCTACTGTCCACAATTTGGCCATGCCAAATTTTTGTCACAGAACAATATGTACAGGATATGGCTCTTTAGTACAGACATAATCATAAATCATTGCTTCTATCTCTTCTTTCCCTTCTTCACACGCTGAGCTGGCTTCCTGCCTCCTTGAACCCTTTTTCCTTTCTTTGAAGCCATCTTGAGGTGCCTGGTGTCCTTCTTCATACTTGGGTCTACAACTTTGTAAGGTCCCTTGAGGCCAGTGGGTCTCCCTCCTCTCTTGGTCGCTGTGTGCTTCTTTGCTACTACATACTTCACTTCTTTCTTCTTTGTGGCAGTTGCCTTTTTGTATAGCCTAAAAGGAACAAAGAAAAACACAATAAAGAAGACTTCGGATATCAGGATAGGAACTTGGAAATGAAGAGATGTAGGATAAATTTATAAGGCTAGTGCAACATTAGGTGTAGAGAAGAGGGATATTTTTGTAGTGATGTTTTTAGACTTGTATAAATAGTCAAGGAAATGAAATCCAGAGGGGAATAGCATTAGTTTTAGATAAGAAAGTAATAAAAAGTTATTAACATAAAATAGGTGAATGACCATTTGATATTATTAGAGGTTAAGGATGATCCAGTCAACAAGTACATATGCCTAAGCTAATGGAGATGTTAAGGAAAATAGAAGTAGATTGTATAGATAGGAAATATGCTGCATCAATAAAACATGGAACCATAACACAGAGAAAGCCTTCGTGCCAAAATAGGATATTAATAAAAAATCTGAGTATGAAGCAGACTGCAGAGGTAAAGGGTAAAGGCAGAATCAGACTGGAGAGTGATAAGAAGAGGTATGAGACAGGACTGCCTATTATTACCAGCAATGTTCTATGTTCATGCTGAAGAAATGATTAAAGAGACATGGGAAGATGTAGATACAGATAAAATAGGTGGTAGCTTACTCAAATGAGTCTGATTTGCGCATGACAAATCATTGGTTGGTAACCTGCATATGCTAGTTATTTCCTTGGATGAAAAAGCGAAGGCATTGGGGATGAAAGTTAATGATAAATTACCAGGAGTGGAGAATCAGAGGTCAGTGTTACAGTGTATGGTGAAAGACTTGAAACTGGTAGAATTATACTACCTATGTAGGTAGTTTTTTGACTCAAGATGGAAGACATATGAAAGATGTCAGGGAGATGATAGTAAAAGCAAAGGAGGTATTCGTGAGTTAAATTTGTTGACAGGAAAACTGAATAGAGGCATTGAAAAGAGGTTAGTGAAAACTTTGATATGGAGTGGAGCACTATATGGGTGTGAGATACAGACAATGAAAAAAGAAGATGCAAGCAGATTAGAGGTGTTAGAGATTGACTGGAGAAAATTAGTTGGACAGAGAGAAAAGCGAATGAGGAAGTCTTAAAGGCAGTAATGAGAGAGAAGCTTAATTAGGGATATGGGTGTAATTTGCACAGAAATGAAACAAACTGCATTCTGTTTGTAAAACATTTGTACCATTTCCACAAAAAGCCTCCTGCTGTGGAATTCTACCAAATATCAGCCTCGTCAGTGAATTATATGAGCTTAATTAGAATAATAAGGGAAGGACAGAAGAAATGAATGGGTCAAACTTAGAAAGAAGACATAAAATGGATGCAAGGAAAGAGGTAGTAAGAGGAAAGGAATATTAAAAGGTGGGTGAGCCAAAAGATTATTGAAAGGTAGAATAACTATGATGATATACATAAAGATTCATAGCTGTCTTTACAAATAAATAGTTTCTAACATATGAAAAATAATGTTGTAAAAAGTTACTTACTGCTTAATTTGCTTGGACTTTTCTCTTTCCGAAATTTCAGTATTCTCCATTAGATTTTCCACTCGTTTCCTTGCTTTCTCCATCTTGCGAATGGCTCTCTTCTTCTTCCTTGCTTTGGCTTCAATAACCTTCTTTATTGGTTGCAGATTCAACTCCCTCTCTTGGGCTTTGAGTTCCTCCACCAATTCCTGTAATTCCACAAAAATTTGTGATAAATTGTTCATATTTAAAGGTACTTTTAAGATCAGATTAAGATGTCACATTTAAACATTCTCCAGTGCTGAAGCATTTGCATAAGATTATGATGACGTTTTGTATTTCCTATGCAAGATTTACTCCATCAGTTGCAGTAAAAAGTAATATCTAGTGCCTCAAAATTAAGCAAAATGGTTTCATTCAGGTTGTGAAAAACTATGAAATATTCTTGCATTCATTTCCAATACATAAGTTGGCCACCAATGGTAATAAATGGTTAAGTATGTGTTACTGGTAATTTGGAAATAAGCTGAAGAAAAACCATTTTGGTGTCTTTCTCAAAGTAAAATGAATTTGTTTCATTTGAAGAGAGAAGCATTTTGGGTCCTCATAGGATGTATAGTGTGCTACATGTACATACCGTATATAGTAGCATATTCTGACTAGCAGGCTTAGTTGATTGCAATTATTCAGGCTGAGTGTATAATTACTGTATTTTTCAATAATGTATAATGCACACCTCGATATTTTCACCATTCATTAAAATATATACATAATGCGCAGTCGAAGATTTTCTGCTAGGTATGATTTAACTCCCAGAAAACAATGAATAACTAAAGGAAGGCGCAATTTATTTAATCTATTTTTCAGTTTTAGAGATCGCTGCCTAAAGGGTCCTTTAGTGAGTTGCCATGTTTAAAACTTGACCGTTTGAATACTGAATTTCATGGGAAAAATATGTGGTCTTTTACATTTTAAAATTAATTAAAATCAGGCTAAAACTCGAGACTTAAATAAATACTGTTCAAATGAGAAATGTTCTTTTCCTACAGCTTCTTTTTTATTATGCTTTAAGATTGTAGTAAATTATTGTTAAACTTGGAAATTTTATATTTTAAGCTATGAAAACCCAATTTCAAGTAATTTATTCGCTTTTAAAGTTTTCAATTTTCTTATGACAATTTTGATATTTTTTGTATAGGTAACGTGTGCGAAAAATATGGTATTATCTTAAATACCAAAGGAACATTACCAGATGTCTAGCAATGTCATAAAGGATGCTTTATTATTGCGCTAGTGTATTTTACCCATAAAAAATGATGAGTCACCACACCCATCAACTAAATTTCTAGATCGTAATATTTTGCTAATATCTGTATTTAGCATTCATAGGAATATATTATTTGAATAACTGTCACGTTTTTCAATCACAACCTGCTCCCACACATACTATTTACAGTAAATAAACAATACGCCACAGTAATTTTGTGCAGTTCAAACAAAAGACAAAGAACTCCCAGGACAGTCTGCCACTAGCGCCATCTTTTGGTAGTGGAACGAAGCTTCACTTTTACAACCACAGCAATCTTCCTTCGGGATTTTGGATAAGGGGTCCCACACTATATAAACATAATCAATTGACATGCAGTATTTTTAAATTTCTCTTCAAACTCAAACATCAAAAGAGGGGGGGAGGGGCATGGCCAAAGCGGGCCCGTATTTTTTTCGTGAGACCCTTAAACAAAATATTGATACGCATCACACTACTAATATCAAATTATTGCGCAAAAGATTCGCGATTAAAATTACAGTTGGCCGCGCTGGCATCGCTTTCAATGTTTAAAAGACTTTTTTTTTAAATATGACGCTAGGTGTTATTGGGATAATTTTCATTCCGATTTAAATTATCATTATCAACAATTCAAAAATGTTATCATAGCAACGGAAACTAAGCTGTCGTCTAGCGACATTCAATGTACCGAACAAATTCAAACGGATAATGAAAATATCTCTGACAAAATCAGTTTTATGAGAAAATGTTTCAAACAACACTTGTAGAAAATTACATTGCCTACAACTTTAATAATGACAAATATTTACATCTATGAAACTCGAAAGGAGATATTTGGTATGGACGGAAAAATGACAATGGTATAGGTACCTCCATTTTCGGGTGACTAACTGTAGCCAAAATCTATTCAGACCTTGAATTTTTAATAAGAAATATAAATATAAAGTTTTGTGCTGATTTTATAAGTTATTTTTGAGTTAGAGGATGCACAATATTTCTATCATTGAGAAAATAGTGAAAAACGTATTCAGAGGACATTAACACGTGTTTCCGTTGAAATTTTTACTTCGATTTTTTTAACGAAAACAGAAATTTCTATATACTGCATACTATAAAGAGAGTAAAAATTGAACCACCTTAAAAGTTTGGCATGGAATCTTTACTATAGATTATGGGCAGCAGAGGGTTATTAACAGTGGCGGCTCGTAGCTAAAATTAGTGGGGGTGCTGCTCCAGAAAATTTTTAGCCTTTGTTTTAAAATTGTGTAAAAGGAAAAAACATGTATAAAAAGAAAATTTATTCAGGAACTTGATAAAATCTTAACAAAAAAAACCAAACATTTTTTACTTACTTTAACTTAAATTGTTACAGTTCAAGCTTGATCTATTCATTTAAAAATGAAATCCATTCTTCTTGTTTTAATTTGCGCAAAAAGTTCAATAATTTTCTCCTTGATCTCTGGATGACAATTGAGGAAATTTTTCTCCATTGAAAGTACTGCAAGCGCATTTAGTCTTTCCGAATTCATAGTGCTTCTTAAAAAAGTTTTTATTCTTTTCAATGTTGAAAAGCAGCACTCTGCCTCTGATGTAGTCATGGGAATTGTCAAGAGGATTTTTATCAGTTTCGTAATTTCACTAAAAACATCATCTAGATTATTTTCCAAGATAAATTTCAGCAGCTCAATTAATTTGCAATATTCATGAATATCAGTCCTACAATAGAATACTTTTAGTTCAGTTTCAAGCTTTTCTTTGTCAATCATGGGATAAGCTTCAGTGGTCAGTACCATCTCTTTTGTGGGATGTTCATTCTTAAATCTAGTGAAGCATTTCTTGTTGAACAATTTAGCAGCTACTAAGTGTGTTCCGAAACATCTGTTGTGTCATCAGCCATGACGGCTACAAAGGAAGCTTTTCTAATTTCCGTCCTTATCTCCTCATGGTATATTTGTAGCAGGCAGTCAAGTATCTCATTCTGAATGGTCTTAGAAACACCTTTGAAGACTGCACTGGTTTCTAAGTGATTCTTCAAATCTGAATCTAATTTAGATGCAAAATTTACTAATCCTCTAAATACCCCTGGATTTACTGAATCGTCTTTTTCATCATGTCCACGTAAGGGAGTTTCAAAGTTTCCACAAAAGTAAATGGTCTATTATTTTGGACAAAATTTCACGGTTCTTTTTAACTTTTATATTATGCTCATTTATTGAAAGTCTGTATGCCTCACTAAGTTTCTCCTTAATACTTACGGTTCCTAAAAGTGACAGTGAAACAACATTATCAACGTGCTTCTTTGACTTCTCATGCTTTTCAGTTTTTTCTTTCATTTTGTTTATATTTCTAAAACCATCTTTTGTCCACGGTACATCACCTCCAAACAGCAAACACGGGAAGCAAAACGGTGCATTTTTACTTCACAGCCGCAAAGCCAACTTTTCCGTTGGTACCATTCAGAATTAAAGCTACGAATATATTTCTTGTTGTTGCTTTTGCCTAGGTGAGATATTAGAATATCAGGTGTTGAACGACCTCTTTTCTTAACTGTAACTTTCTCATGGAGAGATAGCTGTGAAAACTTAAGCTGTTGAAGTTCACTTACAGTCACAGAACTTATTTCTTGGGGATGCAAGGCCATGGTTAAAGTTTTCTGTTAAATAAAAGAACCGAAAAAAAAATAATCAAATAGAATAGCTGGAAGCAGAATAATAATCTAATTCTACACTCTTCTACACTTTATCATATTCAAGAATATGGTACACGGTTTTTAAGCACAACACACGCTGAGTAAAAAAAAACTTCCTTCCACCATCACGCCAGAGCCGGCACTGCGAGAGCAACAGTGCTCTCTCTACCTGGCAGTCCCGCCTTCCTCCCCACCTCCCCTCCTATGTGCGCATGTGCACAACAGTCAAACACCACGTCGCTGGTGTTGGGACATTGTATGTTTGCCTTTGTTTTGTTGACGGGTGGCGGTGTCCTGGCGGGCGCCGTGTGGTGAAGCATGTCGGCACATTGTATGTCTGCCTTTGTTTTGTTGACGGGTGGCGGCGTCCTGGCGGGCGCCGTGTGGTTGATGGTGAAGTGTGACAATGTTGCCTTTGGACGGTGTGCGCCAGTGGAGACCTGAACACGGTGAGGAGAGGACGCGTCTGCCCACTCGGGAGTAGAGATTAAAACGGTGACGCTGGACGTGCCTGCCCGGCTCGGGTGTTTGTAATAGAACGCAGATTCGGTGATTGTACCGCCCTTGGTAAAATAAAATACGAATTATACAGTCCACTAGTCTAATAATTGAGCGATCGGAACATTTTGGTCCTTCGGGCCGGATCTGTGTCTCTAACAAACTACGACGGGTGGGAGCTAGCTACGAGCGGACCGACTACGCAGTAAGCATCGGAAATTTCGTCAACGCGGCGTGGTGAGGCGGCGGTGGTTCCCTTGGCGTTCTACCCCCTCCACGAACGAGCTAACTGGAGAGGTCCCGTGATAGCGGCCGGCCTACATCGGTTACGGCGTGAGTAAGCTAAGTACACTAAGTCTGGTTCCTTTATTTGTCATTTTCTTTGTCTTCTTATTTTCAATATGGAAAAGGAAAGTAAGAAAAGAATTATTAACCAAAGGGCCGTCGCTAAAGGCCAATTGACCCGCATTTCCACTTTTTTGGGAAAATTTGAGAGAGGCTCAGACGTAACTGCAATAAGAACACGTCTACAAGCATTACCTGACATTCAACAGGAATTTAACTTTGCTCAGGGAGAATTAGAATTTATTGATGATCTTGAAACGCATGCTGAAGATAGGGAAAATTTTGAAGCGCTATATTTTGAGCTTAAAACAAAGATGTTAATTCTGATAGAAGAAGGCCGGCCGGCATGTTGGGACATTGTATGTTTGCCTTTGTTTTGTTGACGGGTGGCGGCGTCCTGGCGGGCGCTGTGTGGTGAAGCATGTCGGCACATTGTATGTTTTCCTTTGTTTTGTTGACGGGTGGTGGCATCCTGGCGGGCGCCGTGTGGTTGATGGTGAAGTGTGACAATCTTGCCTTTGAACGGTGTGTGCCAGTGGAGACCTGAACACGGTGAGGAGAGGACGCGTCTGCCCACTCGGGAGTAGAGATTAAAACGGTGACGCTGGACGTGCCTGCCCGGCTCGGGTGTTTGTAATAGAATGCAGATTCGGTGATTGTACCGCCCTTGGTAAAATAAAATACGAATTATACAGTCCACTAGTCTAATAATTGAGCGATCGGAACAGCTGGCACTGTGAAGCGCACAGTTCCATACAAAGATTTTTGTATCTTTTTCATAAACTGGGGGATGGCTACTGAAGTACTGGCATTAAGCTTAAGGAATATATATTGTACTACAAAAATAAAGAAAGAATTAAAGAAAAAAGGACTCATTATATTAAATGTTATCGATAATATCAAGTGGAAATAGGGGGTGCTGTAGTTCCGCAGTGCCTATACACGAGCCGCCACTGTTAGTGAGAGAGAAAATTTCAAAAATCTGACTCTCCCTTGTGCTAAAAGTATGTAATGTAATGTAATAATGTATGTATGTAAAAACAAGAATTTTTTCGGCTGTTAACTTCCTCAAATGGCAGATGAGGGTTATCTAAAATTAAACAATCCTTCCCATAAACTTAGAAAGGTTTGTCATTTATGAATTTCAGATAATTATTGAGAAAGACAATTGAAGGCATGAAAATACAACTAGACCAAGAAAATTGAAATTTGTTAGGAATGCTTGATTCTTACAGTAGAAGCCATTTATGAAAAAAATCCTCAAAAAAGACCCATCTTCAACTCTAATTTATAATTTCTATTTCCCATAGGGTAACACATAAAAATCGATTTTTCGACTTAAAGCCTTTTACTCTTTTGCAAGTCAAAATCAGAAATAATTGGCCTACAATTTTCAGACCTGGACCATTTTAAAGAAAAATAACGTTTCTTATTCTTATTGTCATATTTTGCCTATGATTCTAAGTTGCTGAAGTTCTGCTTTTAAATCATATTCATTGGAATGATTTAATCTTGTTAACGATGTTGCCTTTCACCATGTCATTGTTAAACCTTGAGATTGTATTGCCATCTCAAGAGAAGGAGAGAGATGTTGGAGAGGATAGATAGATGTCTTTATTCGGGCAAAATGTGGACCATAAGGTCCACTCTTATATTTAACCTTTACAGGGAGAAGGAACAAGAAGAGGGAGACAAAGAAAAAGGGAGAGATAGATAGATAATGTTCTTTATTAGGGCGAGAATAAGACTAGGAAGTTTATTTTTCCAGAGGAGGAGAGAGAGGGAGCGAGAGATAAAGGGAGAGAGGGAGGGAGACAGAAAGAGGGAGAGTGGAAGAGATAGATGCTGTTCTTTACTATGGCAAGATTGAGAAGAGAATGGGAAGGAGGATGGTGAGAGAGAGAGACATGGAGGAAGAATGGGAGATGCCTTAAATTTAATACTTAATCCACACATACCGTCATATTAGACTGGCAATCACACTAGTTTACATTTTAAACAATAGATTTAACATCTCAAGCATGGCTGCACACATACTAGAAACCAGTCATCCCATCACTATCAAATACTTAACCCTGTTAACATAATGTATACAAATTAGACATGAAACATTATACATATGCAAACACCAACAGATTGTCTCTACCATTCCTCTCTCTACAGTCTACCCATCGACCTCCCATTCCCCCCTTCACATTCACGCCGTTAAATACCTCACATGAGATTCTTCCCCCTTCATTCACTATCATCTGCTGATGATGAGAGCTTCCTTTCCTCACTTAAATTTTTTTAGATCTGTGTGATTGAGTTTGTGTGTGTGTTTGAATTTAGTCTGTTTGGTCCCTGTCATTGTTGTGAAATGCATAAACCATCTGACATTTGTTTGAGATATCAAGTCCCTTTTGTGAAACAAATTTATTCTGTAAACTTTGTATATTTTAACTGATTATCTCTATAAAAGTCTTTTGAGATTTGTACAGTGTAGGAGTTTGTTTTAAAAATTGCTTTCACTGTAAATTTTCAATTTTTCACCGTAGTCTTCTTTCTCTCATATACACTTATGAGCATACAATCTCACATCTTTGCAGACTTCAGTAAATGCAAATCGTGCATTATACTAACATAAGGTATATCTTTCTGTAAATTTCCACTATTGTGTGCTTCTTCAAATTGCACTTTGAATAGATTACATCTGTTTGAGTGGTGGGTGACAAGCCAGCTTAAAATCATATTTTTGGTTTGTAAAGTGGACCGCAGTCAGAAAGTTCCAAGTATTGTAATGTCAAAAGACTAATAGAATGTGCCAAAATGTAATTGGTCTGGTTGTATTTTTACTTAGTGCTTCATCATTTCTATGAAGAAGAAAATGTGAATTTGGTCTCTTTGTTTTATAAAATGCACCAGCTATGTTATTTAAATGGGCTGTGTGTAGTACAGATGCTGTCGCGTTGGTTTATTTACGAGTTAAGATCTTGGTGTATGGTGATTTTTTTAAGCGCTTGTAGTATGCAAGCACCAACAACTCGTATTAAAAAATTTCATTGGTTAGATTGCTAAAGTGAATGAATTTCTCATCGCCATGCTGTCGTCAAATATCCTATTAAGGAGAATTATGGAAGCTAAACGATAAATTTTTCGTTTCGCAAGATAAGACCTTTACAATATTCACTCGCTAAAAATTTGTCCTGAAATTTACAGCAGAAATCTTCTGAAGAACGTAAGTTTACGTAGGAGTCATATTTTTCTCACAAGAGCAATAAAGAATGGAATTCTCATCGCATATGCTTACGAGGCGCTATCAAGCCCTAATTAGATACATTTTCATCTACAACAGTGGGTAAAAACCCCTATTTTAAATGCTATATGGCAATACTCGCGCGCCGTAAATACATACGCAGCACTTTGCCGAGTTGTGAACCTTGTGACGTCACGCCCCGACTCCCGAATCAGCTGACATTACCTCTTACTCTAGGTCAGTGTTTCTTAACCTTTATAAGACCGTGGAGCACACCACGATATCCCTTAATTTATGAGGAGCACCAGACCAAATCCTTCTATTATATAAAATCAAAACCCTCCCCTCTCCCTATAGGTTGACAAAATTAAATGGGAGCAAATGCGATGCAGCATATTTTTCATTCGCATTTTAAAATCACTTAAAATCCCTCTATGAATGCGGCACTTGAACCAAACGACACCCGAAAGAATGGAAATTCATTTTCCGGCCATTGATTTTCGAATACGAGGCGAATCGTTCCGCAAATTCATTATTAAAAAGAAATTTCACAAACCACAGATATGGCACTGTTCTGACTTACGATTCTACAGATTCTCTCTCCGTGGATCTGAGGAATAATTCCATCAGAGGAGTGGAACTACCTTCATCGATGGTTAGATATCAAAAAGGAAATATCATTTCCATAAGTTGTACGATTTGATTATCGACATTTTTTACATTATTTTCGCCCGCAGTTGATGAAAACGCCGCCTAATTGTGGAGGGAAAAGGTTTTATAGCCATGCCACCATCCTTTTTGACGAGAATCCATTCGTCTGCGGTTGTGGCATGATGAACTTTCTGAGGGTTCTTGATGATGACGTCATTCTCACCAGCGAACTCTATAGGACAACGGGGAAGGACTGGATACTTGCCGCAAAGTTGGTTCCTGGAAACCTCTCCTGCTGGTAATTTCACACCCGTGCATAACTGAATTAGCGATGTTGTTTTTACATCTGTGAGATTTCTTGAGAGGAAATGTATTATTCCCACAATCAAAGATGATTTTTGGTCCATATGAATCCCCATAAAATTAAAGGGAAAACTTCATTTCGGGTAAACATGGTAAGTAAATCAGTTTACACTGCATTTGCTGTTGTAAACCGTCAACTTTCTTTGTATTTTTCGCTGGTGCAGCCTTTGCTTGACTGATCTGTTGCGTCGGCGGATGTTTAACAAATCAGTGAAGTCCGTGTCTGCTTTATTTTCTATGGAGGCGGGAAAATTCAAACTCGCTTCAGAATTAGGTCCGGTTAATTCGCTGCACCGTTAATCGAGGTTCTACTGTATCATATCGTTAGGGGTATTTTAAAAAATCCGAAAATGCGTTCCGTTTGTCCGCCTCTCTGAGGTGCCAACTACTCCTAAACGAAAGCAGACTTCGTTTTTTCGCCAATCGAATTAGTATTCTATCTTGTTGTGCACGTTTTCATTTGGGGGGTCCGTCTGTCTATCACACGCGGTAACTCCTAAAGCAGGGGTTCTCAAACTTTTTTGGCCTAGTAACTCTTTGAATTCGAACAATCAATTAATGTACCCCTTATAAAATAATACTGGTTGTTGAGTTCGTTATTTCGCATAAAATAGACATACTTAAAAATTTACGAGTTTACATATAATCAATGAGCATTTTCTATTTTAAATAACTTTCCAAGAATAATAAAGATTAGATTTATTTGAAAATTAAGAAGTTTACAAATTTATTTTAGACAACATAAAGAGTCTATCATCGGTTCGATTGAAGAAAGTCTCAATCTAAGATCAGTTTCCACTTGCAATTTATCGCGATTTTTTGACTTAATTAAACTTAGATATGAAAATCCAGTTTCGCACAGGTATTTTGAGGGAAAGGGCAGCAATGTTTTGACTGATTTCTTAGCCATTCGTTTAATAACTGTGCCCAGAAACCAATCAAAGATATTTTCGTGAATATGGTTTTTAGATCGCCCTCTGTAGAAATGTTCAGGAGGTTTTCTTCTTTCCCTGTTAAATTTGGAATCGGAAAATCAACATAAAATGGATTGCGCACTCAGTTATTACATTCATCGGTCTCTGAAAAATATTCCCTAAATTGCGCTACGCAAAACCGTCTGAAGGGGGGGGGGGGGCTGGGTGGGCAGTGGCCCAGGGCCCCGCGTCTATGAGGTGCTATAGTAGAAATTGTCTCGAGAAGAGGAGATAGGTGCTCGTTTACTCGTATACTGTTTATATATATATACTCGTATACTTTTCTCATTAATTTCCAATTACTAAATATAGAAAAATAAATATGTAATATATAATTTCCATTTCCTAGATACCTTTTAAAGTCGGAACCTTCACCAAAACTGCCAAAACAACACTTTCCGCCAAATCTCCAAATTCAAGTACACATGTTTATCTTCAGATGGTACGTCTAATTAAATGATAAATTTGATTTGTATAAATAGGGGGCCCCGCGGAAACTCTCTCGCCCGGGGCCCCGCGGGTCTTAGAGACGGCTCTGGCGCTACGAGTCCTTCCAAATGTTCCTTTATATCTGATTCCACCAATTCGTCCAACAATATTTCGTTCATCGAAAGATATTCTTGCAGAGTCTCGATGCAATCCAACGAACCTCTTTCCAAACAAGTGGCCCAAATGTTAATTTTTTTACCATGGACTTTATTTTGTCCTTTACATTAAAAATGGTCGTATTATGACCTTGAATGTTCAAGTTTAATTTTTTCAACTGGCTAAATATATCGCACAAATACGCCAATCTTTGAGTCCAAATACTATCATCCAGAAGAAAATATAGTTGGAATGGGTTATTTCTAAAAAATTACGTACTCAATTACGTAGCTCACAAATTCTCATCAGAACGTTTCTCCGGGATAACCATCTGACTTCAGTATGAAGTAGAAGTGTTTTGTGCTCGCTACCCATTTCATTACGTAAGGATGAAAAAACTCGCGCATTTAACGGTCGAGCTTTGATGAAATTAATAATTTTCACCGATTCATCTAATACTGATCGCAACTTACAGTTAGATGGCATTCTTTTTGCAGCAAAAACCTCACGATGAATACAACAGTGCATCCAATCTGCATCTGGTGCAACGGCCTTTATACGAGTTACTAATCCACTAGTTTTTCCTGTCATTGATTTTGCTCCATCCGTACAAATTCCTGCACAATTAGACCAATCAATATTATGCTCTTGCATAAAAGTATCAATTAACGAGAATATTTCTTCTCCTGTGGTTTGTTGGCAATGAACGGCAAAACAAAATATCTTCGTGGACGTCACAGTCATTTATGTATTTTACATACACTAAAACTTGGACAAAACCAGTTATATCTATTGTTTCGTCTACTTGCAAAGAATAAAAAATGCTCTTTTTAACATGATCCAAAAGCTGCAAAAGAACATTTTTTGCCATTTCTCGTATGCGGTGGGACACAGTATCACTGAAAAGCGGTATACTACTATCTAGTTTTTTGGCGGATTTTTCATCAAGTACGCATCTTATCATATCTTTTGCTGCGGGTAAAATTAAATTTTCGGCTATGGTGTGAGGTTTCCCCGTTTAGGCAGTCTTGTAGCTCACAAGATAGGAGGCTTTAAGGGCATTTTTATTTTCATTAATAGCAATAGATTACATATTGTTTTGGCTCATTTTCAGTTTTTCAGCCTTGCTTACAAAAACTCAAGAGGTTTTCCAACATACTTACAATGTTTAGTCATTAAATGACCACGTAATAAGGATGGCTTCAGATAATTATTGGATAACATTTCACAACACAACACACACAATGGTTGAGGATGTTCAGAGTCTCCTGAAAATGTAAATCCAAATTCAATACATCTCTCGTTGTATTTACGTTTTTTAACTCCTTGTATATCTCTAATTGTATCTACTCTGTTTTCTTTGTTTAATTCTGGAAGACGATTGCTAGGTTGTTTCTTGGTCAATATTTCCGCACTCTCCCGATTCAGGTGGAGCATCGGTTGTTTTAATAATTTTCCCATTATCCATGATAAAAGAGGGCTGTGATTAAATATTATTATTTAATTTAGAAAACGGTCGCAGATAAATTTTTCAAAAATATCTCAAATAATTTTGTTACGTATTTCATATAATTTAAAATAAAATTGATTTTAGCTAATTTCATATTTACTTTATCAATCGGTAATAGTTACAAAGTTAATAGTAAAATAGTTAGGATTTAAGCTGAATAGGTGCTTAAATATGTTAATTTATAAATTTATTGGACATACTAAGAGAGTATTATTCAAAAACCTGAATCATTCTTCCACAGAAGCACTAAGCTCTTGACACACGAACTATCTTTGACATTTGACAAATTCAAACTGAAAAATAACACATTTATATTGGAGGAGTGTTACAAATTTTGCTCGGGCGGTCACGTGAAGTTCTTCGGTAGTTGGCGCGCAGCTGTGACAATGTAGTCTTAAGCCTTTCTATTGAAACATTGAAGCCCGTATTTAACAATACCATTATATGTGCTCGTTTTTATGAGATTACAAGAGTACAGATTTTATAAATTTATTTTGAATTTAAATATTTCATTAATGCATTTAGAAACAAAATTATCTTATTTTATCGTTTTTGAGTCAAAGCATCAAAATGAAAAAAGTTTATTTGAAGTGTCGAGTATGATAACGTGAGCCATTATGTAAATTTTCTCAAGTATCCCCTGGCGCCTTTATAAGTACCCCCAGGGGTACGCGTACCCCCCTTTGAGAACCTCTGTCCTAAACGATAGCAGCTAGAGACTTCGTTATTGGCCACTCGATTTTTTAAAATACGCCACTTACCGTCTGCTTCAACAGCTCTCTACTTTCTTGTTTAATTGAAATTTAGATTAATTTTCATAAGTTTGTCTTAATGAGATCGATAGCATGTTTAGTAAAGTTTTTATAAACTACAGTGCCAAGTACATTGCATTTAGTTTCAATAGCATATTTACGTATTTTTTAATATCAACATATTTTCATTTGCAGGGAACCAACAACGATTCGCGGGAAGAAATTAACCGAAGTCGAAGAGTGGATGCACCATCTGCTTCCCATGGCTGGTCTGCGCGCGCTTAGAGGGCCATCTGTCGCCTCTAAAACATAACTGCTTTCTCTCCGAGTAACGGGGATATGATGCATTCAAGTAGTTCTTGTACTAACTCAATAAATTTGAAAATGTGAAAACACTGTTTAATTTGAATTATGTGCCCCAATTTACAGTCAGATGCGGAGAAAAGTAGCTCGTGTCGACACACTAATGCAGAGTTTCCCAGTCTTTCGAACTCCGCGGACCACTTCAGCAACCCTTTCAGGCCCTGCGGACCACCTCATTACTTACACCAACTTAACCTTACTATATCCACGTTTAATAAAAGGGAGTACTTATTCGATCATTTTCAAGTACGTATATGAGAAGGCGAACTCCAAACGGCACTGGCATTTTCAGCTCATGAAGTAATAAGAACGGTAAAATGTTAGTTACAGATGACAGAGAGGTGGAATCGGGAGAAAGGCAGTACATAGTGGGTATAATGTTCAAGTAAAAGCGCCATTAATAAAAATATTGAATATCTGTGATAGTGTACAATCTGCTTAATTTTTTCCCAAAAAAATCCCAGGTAAATATATTTTGAATATATTTTAAATGTAATTTAAGAAAATGTTATTTTGTTTTGTTAGGGTTTCATTTTTGATTAAGAATTTCTAATGTAAATCTAAGAATTGCTATCATCTTGTAAACGTAAGATTTTTTGTGGCGTATATTGAACGCGATTACTAAAAGAAATTTTACTACTTTGATACTTGGTTTTTGACGTATTTTGAACAATTAAAAGAAATGTTATCACTTTTTTACGTTAGATTTTGATTTTCTGGTATTTATTTCGAACGAAATGAATAAAACTAATGGTACCCGAAAAAACTTTTGCGAAATCGGTCAGAAATCTGTATTTTAAAAAGTAATAAAAAGTAATAATAGCGCTTTCCATTTATAAAATTAGACAACTGACACCTTGAATTTCATGTTTGTATTTATAATTCATATGTGCAATTTTAATTGCTTCTCCATTATGAAAATGGTAACATTCCGGTATTGAAATAAAGAGAGAAGATTTTTAACCTACTTTCCAAAAAATGGAAAGTAGTCTTATGAGATCACCTCGCTGTAGTAGTAGTTGACAATGTTACTTTGTTTCAATTCGGAAACCGCTTTATGTATTTTGATGAAATTTGGTATTGGGGAGATTTGTTAAAATTAATAGACCAACTCTAATTTTGGTAAAATCGAACAATAATTACGACTACTTTACATGCAACCTACATGTATTTTGCAACGTACCTCGCTTCTCGTTAAATTCTCATCTGAGCGAAAAATATTGAGAACATTGTGAAATCTCAAAGAACGCATTTGGAAACTCTTTGTACTCCGACATGAAGTACACCTTTCCAGTCTTGTATTTACATTTTTAATCTAAAATCCGTCGTGCAGAGAGTTTGTCTTTTTCATTTAAAAATATTTTAGAATTATGATATCGGAGTGAAATTTGTACTGTTTTAAGGAGAAAAAAGTGAATATTCTTATTCTTATCAGACAATTTTGATTTTCGATCGTATTTGTTAGAATTCCTCTCAAAATACTTTCGTGTCGGCGTTTTTAAAGCAAAATTTTCGATTTGTTGCTAAGATGATGATTATTGCCGAAATCGACAGGAGTATAGCCGAGTGCACCTTCCCAAAGGTTGCGGGCTCTAGGGAATGGATGTTGTGATTGTCTAAGGATTTCTCTGAATAGAATATTCAACGGTGGGAAATGACCTTAGCCGTCGATGCACCTAAAAATAAAAATTACTGCTACTACAAAAACTAAAATTTGTTAATTTAAAAGTTGGTATTAATATATTAAAATTGTATTCAAAGGAAAGCAGGCGGATTAGATGTCTTCATAACTAGTTGTTTTCTTTTGGTCAATCGTTAAAAATGCCCACAGTCCAGAAGCCTTTTATTGAATAATAATAATATTCAATTATTAACCTTGCAGTCTATTAAGTTCGAAGTTGCTGCAACTATAATTTCGATGCTTCATAAAAAGCGAAAAGCTAAAAAACAATTCTTTACTTCATTTGAAGGGTAAATCGACGGTCATTGAATCGAAGGATACAACCCGAAAAAAGTACAAAAAGTCATAAAATTTCGAAAAGAAACGCGTTTCTGGAACATTCTTCTGTGTAGCATCTTATAATTGCAAGAATATGATATGTTATAGGTTTACAATAAAGTAAAAACTAAGAAATTCGGTGTATATTTACACAATTTAATGAATGATGGAAATAAACCTAACTACCTTCCTAGCTAAATACCTAACTACCTACAAACCTACATACCAATCTACCTACCAACCTACGTACGTACGTAACTACCTACCTACCTACCTACCTATGGGCATACATTGAGTAATTATATATAAAGATAAATGTTACCACTTTTTAATGCTAATGTTGTTTTTGCGGTTTGGATATGTATGTTTCAGAACCTAAGAAAACATTCATGAATCACAAAATTAACATTTCATATCAGTAGTTAATCCATTTAAATAACACCTCCACCGCCACTGCCACCCCCACCACTGCCACCCCCACCACTGCCAGCCCCACCACTACCACCCCCACCGCCACCCCCACCGCCACCCCCACTGCCACTCCCACCTCCCCCCCACCGCCACCCCCCACTGCCATCCCAAAACCCACTGCCACCCCCACCGCCACCCTCACCGCCACCCTCACCAGCACCCCCATCGCCACCCCCACCGCCACTGCCACCCCAACCCCCCCCCCCCCCACCCCCACCGCCACCCCCCACCGCCACCGCCGTCGCCACCACGTGTGACCAATTTAATTTTCAGTTCGAATGTATTTGTAATATTTTATAACGATAAATTATTAATTTTGGAAACACAAAGAGCAAATCATCCGCGGTTTTTCAAGATATTTAAGTCAATATAAGTATTAAATAAATAATAAATATGTAGAAAGTAGGCATTATAAGTTCTGTCTGGATCATCTAGTTCATATCTGCTGGCGTATAAAAACGGTCTCCAAACGACGGCCCGCTAGCCATATCTGGCCCGCGTTACCTAATCAGTTTCTTGATGTCATTCATACCTATTCGTATATTTGTCAGCAGGAAATATCATTTCCGAAATTAAAACTGTATTTTGCGAGTATTTGGATGCAATATACTTTTAATGTAGGCGTATGACACTTTTACAAATTCTAAAAAAGCTCAGATTTGAAATTTGCGCACGACCTTATCGCTCATTTGAAAGATAGTATGTGGTTCGCGCAGTAGTATATAAAACCTCATGCGGCCCTTTAAGTCAACACTTTGGTGATCCCTAAAGTATTGAATTGGAGTCCGAATTTTGAATTGCAAGAATAAGGTCATCGAAAAAGTTTTTTTGAAGGGGCGCTGGTTCAGTATAATGTTTAAGAACTGGTATGCCAAAGAAATGTAGAATTTTTCATTTGCCGATTTATTTCCTGATCGGTTGTACTTAATCGACAATTATTTAAAACTTACCTCACTCGAATAATTGTTATATAATCTTTATGTTCAAGTTCACATCTTCGTCGTAAATTACCCATTTCTTTTGACTTAAAAACGCTGTTTATACGTAAAGAAAATTGACGTATTTAACTTCATTTCTTTGTCATAGATAATCCATTTCCATTGATTTTCCAAATGTTGCGTGCGCACGAAATAAAAATAAATTATTAGTTATTTACAGCAGATATTGTTTACTTCATTTGCCACGAAGATTGTCTTCTTTGACAACAATTAAAAACTACGGGAAAATTTTTCAAAGTGAATTACGTCTTTCTCGTTTGATTTTCTGGAAAGCTGTCAATTCTTCGATAAAAATTTACTGAACAAAACAGATGCTATTTGATTATTTCTATAAACTTAGATTAAATAGTTCTTTTTGCAAGTGATATTTTACGAGATATAAAGAAAAATTCATTTTTTGTCACCAGTAATGTGGCACTACCGATTAAACTGCGTAAACCATTTATATAATTTTCTTATTTTCTTTGCCCTTTTGTCCTAAATACCAAATTTCATGACCATCCGCCCAGTAGTTTTGCAGATGAAGCATGCGGACGGACAGACACGATGGGACAATAAGGCGTTTTTGCAAATAACGCCTAATATATATATATATATATATATCACTCACTTTGTAGTATGTTCCATAGAGTTAAAATAATTTTCGCCATATCAACGTTGCTAGCGTCATGTTTAACATATAAATATTCATTTTATATGAAAGATTTGTATCTACCTTTATCACTCCATGAGAGAGAGCTAAAATTTTAGGGGAGAGTGAGAAAGCGAGAGCGAGGGAGAAAGGGAAGTATAAAGGGAGGAGAATAGGAGGGAGGAAAAGGGAGGGAGAAGAAGGAGAGAGAGAGAGATGGAAAATAGGTGGGAAAGGGGAAAAATAGGAGATAGAGAGGAAGAATAGGAGAAATATAAAAAGAAAAGGAAGAACATAGAAGAATAGGAGGGAGAGAGGGAGAATTGGAGGGAGAGAGGGAAAATAAGAGGGAGAGATTAACTGATTGAGTCTTTTATTAGGGGCGAGATTGAGACTGTGCAGTACCCTCTTCCACCTAACCCCAAATTCATTACAAATAAAATACAGATGTACTTACAATAAGTTAATATATACTTACAATATGATAGAAGAACGCTAGAATTTACTATATGAAAGTTCATAAGGAAAGAATTTACACTGTGGAAAAAATCAAGAATGAAATGAAGTTTATCCTTGAAAAAAACCCATTGCAGGAAATCATCCTCACACGAAGGGGAATGGGAAAAACCTACAAAACTTACTGAGTAAAGCTAAGAACATGCTTACAACGAATATCAAAAGACATCATTGTATAGATTACATATTGTCAATAATTCTCAAATATAAGCTAGCACATTCAAGTAGTTAAAACTAATACAAAATAAGAAGATTGCAAACACAATCAAGATATTCTTGGATTTTAACAAAAAAATGGAAGCAGGAAGTGAACACACACGTATATACATTTCATGGTTCAAGTATCACTCGTTTTAATTTTAAATATAAGCAAGTTATTCTTGTATTTTAAACAAAGAAATGGAAGCAGTGAATGAAAACACATGCATATACATCTTATGGTTAAAGTACCACTCATTTAAATTTGAAAAGTACAACTAGAGGCATTCATTGTACATAAATAAAAATTTAAAGACTACAAAGAACATAAATAAACTCAAACTGTAGCCTTCTGATATTGGATATAGCCCTGAAGCTCCAACAATTAAGAAAATATGAAGGAGTATAATGTGTTTACAAAGGTAAAATCTGTTGAGACCACGACATGAATTTCTCCATACCTGCAATATTTCTAAAAATTCCAAATAGGTTAAATGAAATAAATATTTTAAGAAACTTCGAGAAAAATTTATAGACTACAAAGGACAGAAATAAACTCAAAACGTAGACTTCTGATGTAGCCCTGAAGCTCCAACAATTAAGAAAATAAAATGGAGCGTAAAGTGTTTACAATAGTCGCTGGTAGGTGGTGTGGTGGTGGCAGCTGAAAAATATATTTTTTCTTTCTCCATATACGTAGTATAGAGAAAGTATTGTTTCCATGAAAAAAATCGAATTAGAGATTTCAACGGAAATACGTGTTTTAAGGTCTCCTGAACACGTTTTGACTATTTTCTCGATGATGTCTGTGACCGGGTTTTTGTGGGTGCTCTAACTCCAACACTATTAATCAGATCAACGAGAAATTTTATGTTTGACATTTTCGTTAAAGATAGACGTGCTTATTAGTTTTTGGTAAAAATAGGTCAACCGGAAGTGGGTATTTACTCTTGTCACTTTTCCGTTTTTTTTTAATATTTGCTTTAATATTTAATAAATGTAAAAACGTGCTGGAATAAAAGTTGTAGGTAATTTAATTTTCTAGAATATTTGTTTGAAACAATTTCCCATATAATACATTTCTTTTGACCTCAGATATACAAGATAGATTTCTTAAACTTATTGGTAATTCATTCATCAGTGTTGGAATTGTTACAGATAATGAATTTTTACCAGGATTATTATAATAGTTTGGTACTTTATATCTCCTCTTATTTCGTTTGCTCATGTTGTGTTCCTCAATCCTTACTGATATACTTATTTGTAAAGTAATTGCCAGTTACTATGACATATTGAAATAATTGCTCCAAAGGTAAAATGTTTAAGTTATTATATGCCATATAAGTACTCTCCATTCTATTATAATTTATTGTTATTTTATTCCTACTATCTTCATCCACCATTCTTACTATCTTATTTTGAATGGCAATTAGGAATTTTTTATAAGTTTTATTAGCATTTCCCCAAATGGTAATACCATACCTTATTATTGATTCAACTAAGGAAAAGTATATTTATTATCTTCTTAATATTTGTTGGAACCATATTATTCTCTCATCTCCTGTCTAATATTCTCTTGTTATTGTTGTCTGAATATTTTATGTTGTTGATCAATTTAATTTCCATAACCTTCAGTTTTTCATTTTATTATTTTATTATTATCTAATGTAAATGGGCCGAGTTCTGTTTTTGGATAATTTAAGTAAATAATAAAAATAAAGTGAATTTGATGGAATAACGCAATTTATCGCAGTTTTCATGAGGCTCTCACCGCTGAGTTTAGTTTGAGTACTAAATTTCTTGAAAATAATGGATGATAATGTTAAGGAAAAATCAATTTTGTGTAAAAGAATGAAGCATGACATACAGGCGAATTTTAAATTAAAAGTTTCGAATTACTCGGAAGAAACAAATAAAATATTGTGTAGAAGAAAGGAATGTTCATTGTTATAAGAAAAGTAACAGCGACGAAGGGAATAATTTGTGAGATGGTAACGAAAATTTTTGTGTAAATGAGTAACTATGTAAGTAGGAAATAATGGCGACAAATATAATTTAAGATTTTTCTGCATTAAAATATTTTTCCTGTTGTATGTATCCTTTTTTTTTAAGAGGTGCGACTTATATTCAGACCAATACGGTAACTGCATTTGCAGCTATTTTAACAAGGTATGAAACTAATTATTAGTAATTTAGCAAGCCAAGCGCCTTCTAGAATCCTCTCACGTGATGAAAACCTCTCTAGAGTAATTAAAGCCCGCCGTTCTCTCCTTCCTCGCCATAGTTAATTTCCTGCTGTTCAGACGAAATTTAGTGTTCTTTTTGCAATCGGTGGCTGGTGATTTTCTTACTTCTTCCCAGTTGGTCATCTCTCACTGCAGTCGACAACATGGCTAATATGTAGGAAATGTTCTATTAATTTTTTTAAGGCAATCACAGTCCATGTACGTCTGCAAGGAATGAACGATTGAATAATTTTCTTCTTATGCAGCTTATTTAAATTTCTATAAAATACTTGGTCCATCGGTTAGATAATCCAAAAAACATTTATGCTTTGTATATGTTAATACTAATTTCATTGGATTTTATTTGGAAAATTTATGGTTTTACCTTTAATTTAATTGGAAGAAAAATTTGTTCGTTCAAAACATAGCTTATTAATTTTCTGTTTAGATATTTGCGAATCGTTGGAGCAGCCATTCCCATGAAAATTAAAAACATATCATGATTATATAGTCCATGGTAAGCTAAACAATAATTTATGCAGATTTATTTAATACAATTGCAGTCATGATATCATAACTCTTACACCTGCATTATTTATGTTATTAAAAATTCAAGATTACATTAAAACTAAATGAGTGGCATTATTTTTGCTTTCAATATAAGAGAATTTTTCATGGACAGACATTTATGTTAATCTGATTAATACGAGGTTATTTTCTACTAGAATCTCATTATTAAATGACATCTACATAATCCCATGAAATGTGTTTTCAAGCTCTCGTAATCCGATATCAAGCAGAAATATAATTAATACGTGCTATTTGGCATTTATAACAACATCAGTAATGTAATAGATCCTTATGTGAAGATGTATTTAGGATCCTGGATTTTTTGTGTATTTTATATTTCCGACATGTCTACCTACCAATTAGTGACTCTGTAAGTTATTTGGCCACGTATCCTAATTGTATATCTAATTAAGCGGCCGAAGAGCAGAGGAATTCTTCCGATTATAGTTAGCCAAAATATGTGGTCAAAAGGACGCATGATGAATTTATCGCAGAGGCTTGGGAAATGATATTAACAGAGCGTTGCTACTTTTATACGTTGCTAAGGTATCCTTCCAAAACAATGCAATTCAATTCCTACCAGGCGCTTCCTTCCTAATACAAAGAATTAATCCGCGAAATGAGATGTTACCCTATTTCTGCATTCATTTATTCACAATAAATGAAATAACGGAGAAAATATTTTCATGATATTCATTATCTGTTATAAGTAGCTGAATCTTATATAGGAGAATATAGGATAAAGGAGGATATATGATATAAGTGGATATATATTTTTAGGTACTACAAGAAAGGCTAGATCTGAAATTTGTCATCCTTATAGGTTATTGGATAACGCGGACAAAAATTAACGGGAATACCTAAAAATTTCCTTTTTAGAGTGTTTTTTTTACCCCATTGTTTTATTTTTACACTCCTTAAGAAACGCGTGAAAATCAGTGCAAGGCATTATATAATTGCATTTTTAAATTTGATAATATTGAGAAAAAACTAAAGATTTTCTATGTCAAAACAAATAACGTTTTATTTCATCAGAGACTAAATTGAAGTCCGTACGGAATTGACGAAAAAAATTGCTTTCAATAGGAAAAACGGGACATTTTCAACAAGGAAGAATGTCAACCGCATTAAAAACGAATAAAAGGTTTTTCAATGGGAATTGATATTATATATTTCCTTTCCTAAGGACTGCATAACTTTATAGAGGTGGGAGGGTTTCTGTACTCTTATGAACCAAAGAGCAATGCCGGTGAGGGATAATTCTCCTGGTAGGACCATTCAAGCCGGAAAGGTCTGAGGGGAAGAGTCAGACTAAGAAGCAGTCTTGCAGTCTTGGGGTTTTACATCCCCCTGTGCAAGGGCAGCAGCTTGCGCAGTACAGATGGGTAATCACTCTTGTGAAACTGCGATGAGGAAGGCAAGGGGAAACTACCTCATTATATTTCCCATGTTAGGCTGAAAAACTGCAAATACCTCTATGGATCTCTCTGGGGTAAAATATTCCGGAGTTAAAATAGTCCCCCAATCGGATCTCCGGGTGGGGACTGCCTTAGGGCAGTTTTTTTTCAAACTTTTTGTTTCGCGACCCATTAAATGTCTCCGGACCCAGTCGAAGGAGAAACCCATGTTCTAAATTCAGTTTCAATTATTTCTCCATAAAAAAGCAACTTATACTAAAAGATTGGTGTTTGTATGTTAAGTTTTCTCTCATTTTTGATGCATTTCAGCTGGTTATGCGTTGAGTGCTTAGATTTTCCTCCTGAGCCTCGCGACCCAGTAATGGATCGCGACCTCAAGTTTGAAAAACACGGCCCCCCACCCACCCGGCTGCAAACCCTAGAACTCTTTACTGTAGCCATTCGGCGGGAAAACTTCAAATATTTCAACTTTTATGGACTCAGGGACACCTTAAACGTGTATTTCCATTAAAATCTCGAAGTCGAATTTTTACACGATTACAATACTTTCTCAATATACTACGTATATGAGAAAGTAAAAGTGACCTCTAGTGAGGCTTGAAGGCATTCTCTGCCCCCCATCGATTTCTTCATAGAATTTCTTCAGCAATGTAATAAATGGCATCACAGACCGCATACGTCTTGTAAATTTCAGTCGCTTATTATTTTTTTTTTACCGTTCACTTGCTATTTCAATTTAATTGATTGCACAGACGGACAGAACATAAACGCGTTTATAAACAAGAAACGCGTTAAAAAATAAAGCCACTAGTAAAAGTTTCAGACTGTAAATGCCTCGGAATCATTAATTACAAGAGATGCAAAATGCACCGATGAAATAAGGGCTATAATAGCGAAAGCAAAGCCGCATTCAGAAGGAAGAAATTTGTGCTATCGTTAAATAGAAAGTAAGAAATTGATAACATGCTAAATTTGGAGTATTTGCATAGGACGGCAACACGGACACTCGCAAAACTACTTGGGACATGCTGTACCTCCTAATCAATAAATGAAGATGAGAATAAATGACTGGATAAAAAGTTTGTAAGTTACCCTCTTAAAGAGTTCTTTCACAACGCTCGCTTTTCGTTTTTTTTTTCGTTTTATAACCTCGTATTTAACTTTCACCCCAGGCCTTCTCAGTACCTTTTCTAAAGTCCTATATCTATTGACTTATGGATCTGGGGGACATTTTTCCAGAATTCATAATTTTTATAGGAATTCTGTCCACCGGTCGCGAACTATATAAAACACCGAATGCTTTAATTTTATGACGTCAGCTGTTATTCACACTACAAAGTTGGTGGATAAGTGTTTGCTTATCACCTACCATAACTAAAACTGTAACAATCCGCAAGGATGAAATGACGACTTTCTTTGCCTGAGTGACGGACATATATGCAGGAAATATATTTTTCGGGTTTTACTCGTTTTTGTCCGTTTTTTACCTCCCCATTCGATTATTAAAATTTCGAGTAAAATCCGAATAAACCCGAAAATGCAACGCTAGTAATAAAGTAATTAGCACTAAACTAGGGGTTTCGAACTTTCGGACACGATTTTAAAATGCAAACGCTTTAAAATTTCAGCTCACGTCTACATTTGTTATAAATATCCTTTATTGATTTGGCCGTAGTTTATTTACGTAAAATCACGAGTTTATCACTTAATTATAACTATTTCAAAAACGATGAGCTACCGAGAGAAATGGAGGCGTAATTAATCCTTGCGGACGTTACATCTCACGGAGAAGAAGACTGACGAAAGGTTTCTTCAAGACACAAAACTTTGTCGTTTGACCAAATCACAGATATGGAATTTCAATAATGAGGTCAGGCTCAACCCTGTGGAATTTTCATGATTTTTTCGTATGGAATTTCACTTACACGGCACACGACTCAACATCGCATTCTTAGCTATTTTTAGGCTGATCGAATAGCGGCAACAATCGGCAACACTTTCAAACATTGTTGTATATTACCAGTTTACATGTGCAATCAATTCAGGCCCAAAAATATATAATGTGTATAATTCGTGTATAATATAACGAACAGGTTAAAAAAATTTATTTCTATTAAACTCGATTTAAGCCGAATTCATTGTAAATGTAATTGCTTTGCTTTAATTAAAACCCGATTTCACTCGATTTGCTAAAAAATTTAAAAAACCGATAACTACCCCCTGAATGCGATTTTATTTTTAACCCGAAAAAATATATTCCCTATCTATATGCCTGCTTAAAGAAAATACCTTTACCAGACAGAACGCCGTCCTTTTCAAGTGAGGTCGTTCAAATCCGATTTTATCACAATCTTCGTTATTTCTGTGTTACAATTATTATTTTCTAGAAATAAGGTCTTTTTCTTCACACTATTTTACCTATATTACTCCTCATCATGAGTTCTTTTTATGCGGGGAAAAGGAAAGGATCTGGCTTCTTTTGAAAAGTGTAGCCAATAGAAGAGGAAGAAGGAATAACTGGTTTGGATGAGTCTTATGAAGAGGAGGAGGAGGTCTCTATCCGTTTTTACTTCTCAATTTCTATAGCTGGTGATCAATTTTTATGTGAAGCTTATTTTCACTTAGCATGTGACGCAATATTCTGATTCTCTAAAAGCTTTGTTTCCATTTACCCAGAGATTAAATGTTGCTACATTGTTGAAGAATTATGGTATGAACGAAATGTGTTTAAAAATTAAAGAAAAAATTAAATAACAATGGGTAATTTGGATATAATTCCAGATTTTCCAACGCGGTCAGAATGACGTTACCAAACACCGTACGACCTCTTAAAGGTTAATATAAAGCATAAACAAAGTGATCAAAAAGCGGAGTAATTGATTTTGTTGTTCTATAGGCGGATTAAAAGCATAAGGTGGAATATTGAATGAAATATTCAAGGGCGCAAAGGTTAATTTTCGCAGTTGCTTGAGTTGTATCAATAGGTGCTGATTGCCTGAGGATTATTCTGAAAATGATAACTTGAACGAGCTTATTTTTTTGCTGCGTGTTAAAGCATGAGCTTGAAAGTGCGTGTATGAGCTCGTTTGAGATTAGATGCGTGGAAAGGCGAGTGTGCTTGTGCGTATTACTCTGCTTCTGTGAGCGTGCGTGTCTGTGTGCGTGCGTATGTGTGTGTGTGTATGTGCGTGCGCATGTGTTTGAGAGAGTGTGTATGTGCGTGTGAATGTGTGGGAGAGATCATGTGTGTTTGTGTACGTATGTGTGTGTGAGATGGTATCGTGTGTTTGCGTTCGTATGTGTGAGCGATTATTATGTGTGTTTGCGTGCGTATGTGTGAGAGAGCGGGTAGACGTCCGTATATACATTAATTTCTCTGTATCAGAAACGGATATTTTTAGGTTTTACTGTTTATATTACTAGATAAACAAGTCAACATCCGTATCCAAGCATCACAACGAAAGATGTCAAATGTATCGATGAAATTAGGACTGGAATAGCGAAAGCAAAATCATATGTATTGAGTAAATGATATAAAATCCTTATATAATAATTCTCAAGTGTCCGTCTGTCTGTCACGGTATTTTGTACATTTCCCAATAGAATTAAGAGCTGAAAATTTCACAATCGTTAAACCCCCATGATGTGGTCTCTAGAAAAATTAAACATCCCGGAAAAAGTCCCGGATTCGACTCCGGGAGACAATTATATTTTTCCATAATTTTACATGGGATTTTCGATTTTTCAAGGTGCAAGGTTTATTTCCTCCATTTATTAAAATATGTCAATATAAACCGAATTTCTCCATTTTTATTTTATTCGACGGCTAAAACTATAAAATATCTTATTCTTGCAATGTTTAGATGGTACAGGGAAGGATTTGTCAGAAACACGCACTTCTTTTCTAAATTTTATGGCTTTTTCGTACTCTTTCCGGGTGTTGCCAAGGCGAACCTCATTGTTGCCTCCGATAAATTAACGTTTATTAAGCCTTCAATTAGACGAAAGAACTGTGTGATTCGCTTCGCGCAATGTCAAACATAATAGATTGCAACGTTAATAATTGAAGAATATTATTATTCAGTAAACAAACGAAGAGGAAGAATAACGGAGCCAAAGAGTGGCAAATCAAGTCGTATATTGATGCCAGAATTTAATAAATTTTAAGCGCTTCATTTTCTGGGAGAATTCAAATGATCGTCAGGAATTTATTAATTAATCAAACAATTACATTTACTATATATATATATATATATATATATATATATATATATATATATTACGGTGGTCCTTATTTTTAAGTTTTGGAAAATTGAATTTTGAATGTTCCATTATGAAAAAAATAATTTTGGTAAAATTAGGTTAGTTTTGAATTATATTTAGGGGTCACTACCAAGATCTGAAAAATCGCAATATATCATAATGCTAAACATAGCTGCACTCATTTTTAAATTAGTTTAAATTTTAAACTTATTTGAATTGAATTGTGAATTGTAGATACTTAGTATTGAAAATTGTGATGCAGCACCCATTTGTCAATATTACGCAATACTGCAATAGATATAACCTTTCAGATGTACCCCTCAGAAATCCTGCGTAAGTCCACTTGCAGGAGCACTCTTTGTATTATGTAATAGTCCATATCAGGTCTTTTGGAACAATCTAGAACTGTCCAGAACGTTATAGAACCTTCATAAACAATCGTAAATCGTTCCTCAATTCGTGTAAGTCGCATTCAGCAAAAGGAAGCAACAGCTAAACAAATAATCTCTCAATTTAATCCAACAGTTCCGCTAGTTGTGCATTGGGATGACAAGCTGCTGCCAGATCTTACTGGAAAGGAAGTAGTTGATCGTCTCCCTATTTTAGTCACAGGTGATGGAGTGCTCGGTGTTCCAAAAATTGCGGCTGGAACTGGATTGTAAATGGGCAAGGCTGTTGTTGAAACTTTGGAACTGTGGAATCTAGCAGAAAAAGTGAAAGGAATGTGTTTTGACACTACTGCGTCAAATACTGGAAGAAAAAATGGAGCATGTCTTTGGATTGAACAGAAATTAGACAAGAACCTTCGCTACATTCCCTGCAGGCACCACATATTGGAGTTGGTACTGGAAGCTGTCTTCTCTGTCATCGTAAGTCCATCAGCGAGCCCAGAAATACTAATCTTCAAGCGATTTCAAGCACATTGGGTGTCACTGGATAAGTCCGAATACAGAACTGCACTTGATGATGAGTTCACTGCCAGTGCTGTTGCCGATATTAAAGACGTAACAATCACTTTTGCTACAGACCAACTGAACCAGCAGCAACCTCGCGATGATTACAGAAAACTCCTGGAAATCTCTATCACCTTTCTTGGAAGTGAACCTTCTCGTGGAATTAGATTTCTTGCTCCTGGTGTAATGCATAAGGCTCGTTGGATGGCCAAAGCCATTTATGCTATCAAAATATGGATGTTCAAAGGACAGTTTCCATTGAAGAAAAAATAGGAAGCTGGGATAAGGGACATAGCAATTTTTGTTGTGAGATTCTATTTGAAGGCGTGGTTTCAGGTTGCACTTCCAACTGCTGCGTCTTTAAATGACCTGATGCTGTTAAAGAACCTCCAACAGTACAGGACTACAAACTCAATAGTTGCCAACGCTGCTCTGAAGAAGCTTGCTCGTCATCTGTGGTACCTCAGCGAAGAGCTGGTTGTCCTTGCTTTCTTGGATAAAAAAGTTTCAATAGATACAAAAGCCAAATTGATTCAAGTTCTCCAAAATGATGGTAATTAGGACCACTCAAAGAGAGTGACTGTCTATCTGGATAGCATCTTGGAGAAAAATTTGGACTATTTTGTGTCAGCCAACACTTGGAGGTTTTTCGACATACTTGGTCTTGACTCAAAATTCACAGTATTGTATCCCGAACTCTGGGCTTATGATGGGAACTACATTGCCACAGAAAAGTGCATCAGGTCCATCAATTGCATTAACGATACGACAGAACGTGGAGTTGCCCTGATCGAGGAATACAATCGGTTACACACCCAGGGTGAACAGCAAAAGCAATTTCTTCTGCAGGTTGTCAGCGATCATCGGAGGAGATATCCAGACTTTGCGAAGGGAACACTTGCCACAAACAATTAATATACCACTGTGTCAGTACTGTTATGTTCATCATGTGACAATGTAGCATGGAAATTACCAACTCTAAATTTTATATGCTTTGTACTGTATTGCATTTTGTTTAAAATAAAGAAAACTTAATGTTTCAAACTTTGGTAGCAACCCCTAAATTTCATCTAAAATTTACCAAATTTTGGGAACATTATTTTTTTAAATATTGGAACAAGATAAGCTGGTGCCCCTATTCGAAATAAAACGTTTGTTTTTCCCCCCATTATAAGGACCACCCTAATATATATATATATATATATATATATATATATATATATATATATATATATATATATATATATATATATACACACACATACATATATAAGTTTTTACACACACACGTCTCAGAAATTATATTTTAATCACTCTACAAAGTCCCGTTGATGTTAAATGGGTAATTCCGCTCGTACTTGTAAATGTGGGAATAGAGAGCAATGATAAAGATATAATGGACTTAGGGGATGAAGCACAAGGAAATACAGAGAAGATTAGGAGGAAATCCGATGAGCATACCTCATACAGGAAATAGGAAAGAGGAAGGCGAGCTTGATCGGATATTATCTGAAGAGAGAGCTAATATGATTAAAATGAAAAATGAAGAAAAAGATTTCAGCTAATAGAGGACTTGAAAGGGAAAGAGAGCTATTAAGAAATCAAGAAGATTACGGAAAGCAAGAGTATTTGGAGAACCAGGTTTAACCAAGAATAATCAAAGATATGCCAAAGGACAGTCTACCAATGATGATGATTTCTTTGGGTTTGATAGTGTGTTCCTGAAAAGTTTCTGTCAACATTCAAGAGATCGGTAAAAGGAAAAGGTTGCCAAGTGTCGCACTGAAAGTTTAAATTTGTAATAATAATGTCAATTATGATGTCTACTTTTCCAATACATTAATGGCACTATTTCTGCCTTTTATGTATAAGTAATAAATTAAAATAATTGTAAATAATACATTCTGAAATCTATTTAAAAAGCTAAGTATTTTCTTATTAATATTTCATATATTTGGCGTTATGTGGCGAACAGTGGCGTCGCGTGCCCATTTAGGTTGGGTGTGCTTTTATTGGGGAGGTGGTTATGCAACCCGCGCTACAAAATCCACGTGTTAATTTGAACGTACGATTGCATTTTTATCGACGTGTGAAAGTTTTAAGAGAGCATAGCGCAGCAGAGCTCTTCTTAATTGGTCTAATGCAATTAATCGTAGAATAATTTGGAATACTTTAATTTACTAACTGATATAATTTGAACTATACAATCCATAATTATGGACAACACAAAGGTCAAATACACTTTAGCTATGCATCACGCGCGCCGTTTATGTAAGAAGGGTTAACGCTTCGTTGTGAGAAGATTAGGATATCATTGGCAAATACTAGAGTGAGGCACGAATTATCTGTATTTTGTTACGATTTTTAAATATGTACAACCATATAATACGCACAGAAATCTGAAAAAGTAATCACTTGGGAAAATATTATTTTCCCGATTGAATCAAAGAAAGGCTTAAAAAACTCATTTTACTTACTTATTTATACACCAGTTCCAATCTCCTGTTTTGCCTTAGGAATTGTGTTAGCACATCATCATAAAATGAAGGTCTTTTCTTCAATTCCACCAGCAATGTCTTTTCAATGGCGAGTGAACTTAGGCCGCATAACCTTTCCTGCGTTTGTATTCCTAAATAACACGTATGTATTCTCTTCATAGCCGAAAAAGAACTCTCGACTGTAGCAGTAGAACTCGGAATCGTCATGATAAGTTCCGCTAATTCATAACTCTCCTTGAATGCAACCTGAAGCTGATTTTCTTGCATGAGTTTTAATAGGTGATGCACTGGTTTCCTCGTAAATTCATCAGAAGAAAAGAGCACTTTTAGTTCATTTTTAGGCGAACGTAGTCAAAAACTTGTCCGCAGAAATCCTTTAATTTTTCTAGAATACCATCAGGAAAAGTTTTCGCATATTGATCATATCTTTCGCTACAAAGGAGTTGAAAAAACTCAAGTTTCGAAAGTGAAGAGTATCTTTCTTCCATCTCCAGACATATGCAGTCGACTATTCTCTGGTATAATCGAAGGCACGCGCTCTTCTCCTCTTCTTCAGATCCTTTTCGTCTTTTAGGCTTCGACTCCTCAACCGTATGCTTTTCCTTTGCAGAAACACAAATATCATCAAATCCATGTTCCTTGTCATTCCTAAGCTGTTTTATAGTATCATGCACCTTTTTACAACAGTACAATATGTCATAGGATGATGTTTGCAATGTATTATTCAAAACATCAGTATAGCCAAACTGAGCAGAAAAAATTTCTAGCAAAAAAATTGTTTGAAAATCTTGCAAGAAATACAAAAAACCACGAGCTTTGATTACAGCATCCACGTCCCATTCCCCTGAATTCTCCACAATGTGTTCAAAAATTCAATAAGTTGACTTCTGTGGCGTTTTACTGTGTTTGATAAACGGGAAGTAAAGTTCCATCTGGTTGGTGCGATGGAGGGTAATTTTTTAGCAACAAAATTTTGCAAAGCATTTACTCTTTCCGATGATTTAGAAAAAGATGCTGCCAATCCACTGATAGTTTGGAAAAACAATCTACATTCCTTGTTATTCGAGAGGCTTTGCTTCAGAACTAAGTTCAAAACGTGAGCGTAGCAATGTGTAAATATTGCTAAAGGATAGGCCTCGATAACTTTACTCTGCAACCCATTAATATGTCCACTCATTACACAGACACCATCATAAGTTTGGCCTACCAACTTGTCCTTAATATTAAATTCCTCAACTCTGTTTACAACATGTTTAAAAAGACCACTAGACGTTCTATCATCACTTACGTCTGTAAATCCGATAAACCTTTCGTGTGTTTGCCCATTATGGACAAAACGGAAAACAGTTGATAGCTGCGATTTCGACATGACATCAGAAGTTTTATCCAGAAGAATGGCCAAAAATGTAGCGGAAGACATTTCTTTCTTTATAGCATCTTTAACCACATCAGATATAGCATTAATGATATCATTTTGTACTGTGGGAGAAGTTCCTCGAAATACAGTCGATGCCTTTAAATGACTGTCTAAAAGAGGATCATACTCAAGGAGCACATTTAAAAATTCTATATAATCCTTCGGTTGACTGAATCTTCAGACTCATCATGACCTCTCAAAGGAAGCTCTTGCTTAGCCAAATAACATGCAGCATCAATTAATCTTTTTAAAACGTCTCTATTTTTCTTTACTTGTTCATTATGAAGACTAATTTCAATTTTTCTTTGGCTGTCAATGAGAGTGTCAATTCTTTGTTTTCCAAACATCTTAAGGTTTAAAAATGACTGAACATGTGGTTGGGAGCGCTCCTGTTTTTGCACTGCTGCAGCTAAATGGTTAAGATCGGAATACCCGTGCTTATTCCAAACACCTTTCTCTTTGGAGAATGATAAACAATGCCAACAAAAAAGTCTTGACCGCACTTCACATCCAGTTAACCATTCTACTGTATTGTGAAACAGAGAAATGTCTCATGCACTCAGTTTTTGCATCTTTGTGCTTGCACAGTAAATTTGGAAGAGGAGGACGAGGCTTACCTTCTTCGACTATGTTCATACAATCCGCAAAAGCTCTGGCAGAAAACGGGGCATTCAGTGCATCGTCAACACTGTTTACCATTGTAAATATGGGCAAAAAGTTATAAATTATATCTAAAAAGTTATAAATATATGTTTAAAACTTGTCTAAATCGGTGTCATAAACACGTCGATTCACACTTTACCCCACGCACGCAAAACAGACGAAACTCAGAAAACAAAAACAGCATCTCATGAAAATTAACAACGTTGAACTAGATTGCTTCACACAATAGCCAATCACAACCGCTAACTACTTCTGGGTGCTGTTGTCTCAGCGCACACCTTGCCACGCCTTCTGGACGGCTTAAAACCACAAGGAGGCTAAGAATTTGACCCGTTGCGCCATCTGTACGTATGTTTAAAGGGCTCAAAGCTGTTCGTATTACTTACCGCACACCCGGGCTATTAACGTGAATGTGATACAATGTTTACGCGCCGACACTTCTCCTCTTCATGAAACATTGTATATTGGATTTGATTTTAGGAATCACGCGAAGCCAGAAAACGTTTAGGGGAGTCTTTAACTGGAATAAATGCAAAAATATAATATATGTGACACTGTGAATCCGTGGGTGTGCACCGCACACCTAGCACACCCTGAATATACGCCTCTGGTGGCGAATATGATGATCCGTTCGCCACAAGTGTGGTCAACCTCGAAATCCTCTTGGACAATGCTGGCATAGGCCAACAAAGATATTGCTTATGGCACGCTTTCGAGAAGGGCTTGGAGAGAAATGCTTTCGATAAATACGAAAAAGGAGAAATTACTATTCGAAACAAAAACAAATGGATTGGATAAATATAAAACAGTTTTGACGAAGGAATAGGTGAAGAATGTAATTAAAATAAAAGCGCCTTTTCGCATCATTGAATATTTTGTTATTTGCGTTACAGTTGTAAGAAGGATGCGAGGCGACTGAAACATTTTTAAAAAATTCGTATTTTTTTTTAAAGTGAATTCCTCATCAAATTCAAATAACTTAAATGTAGATTATTTGAATTTTATTTTACATATAAAAACGATGGATGCGGTCGAGATTATGATGTCGAAATAAATCATTTTCTATACTTTGCAAAAAATTGGAGAAATGAACTCTCGCTTACATTGTCTTTCCATGTACTCGAGCTTTTCCGGAATAGGCATTTCTGAATTTAATAAACACAACTAGAGTAATTTTCAGCCATTGAAAATGGCTAAATCTGAGTTATCCAATGGCTCAGATTTTCGGCAATTTCGGTTTTCGGACAATTCCGGTTTTCGGACAATTCCGGTTTTCGGATAATTCCTGTTTTAGAGCAGCCGGTCTTTTAACTTTGCGTTTCATATATATATTTTTAGGAGCGATAATTTTTACCGTATTTTAAGAAACGATGCGTATTTTCCGGCACTTCGCCAACGATCCGTAAAACGGGAAAAAATATTTAAAAATCTCAAGTAAACCGATTTCTCGCGTTTAAGGCGGAAATCGCCCAGACGTCTTTCCTTTTCCCTCCGCGGCCGCGCAAATCCGCGGAACGCGCGAAACGAACGGGCGTGACCCAATTATAAAGCTGCCAAAATAAACGATACATTTCGTGATGGGATAGGAGCGCGTTAAAGAGAGATCGATAAAACTCAGGGGGTTCTCGCGTTACGCGGATCGTGCGTCACGTCTACACATCTCCTCCTACTCCTCCCTCCCCCACCCTCCTTTCGCCGAATTTTTGCCACTAATAAGAGTGAGAGGGCGGTCATGAATAATTGCTCCGGGTTAGGAGATCGAGAGTGGGGTGGGGAAGGGATAAGCGTAGAGAAGGTGGGCGTATTGCTTTAATACGTGGGCGGAAAGGAGGAGGTAGGTCCCGAAAGGTCAGAGAGTCTACCCCCTCCCCTTTCTCCCTCCCTCTCCACGAACCACCCCTCCCCACCACCCTTTCTCGCCCCTTCTTCCCTCCCACCCACACGTCGTAGCTTACCGATCGTAGCGTAGCAGTCGCTTTTCCTCGCTCAGCTATTGATTTTTCGCTCGCCCGACTGGTAGCTAGCAGTTCGGTGCGAGACCCGTTAGGATTGCGAAGTGGACGTCTTCAGAGAGATCGGTTCCTTTTAAAAAACCCGTGTCCTTCGAACGATTCCAGGAATGACTCCGTTCATCTTCCACGCACGATCGCACGTCGTCGTTCACCTGATCGCAGGTATGATGTTTTTGTTTAGGGGCTCTTAAAAAAACAGAAACGTTCCACCTCCGAGTTGTCAGAATTGCGCTGCAGTATTTCATCCGCAGCGGCCTCGTTCGCATTTCCGGCTGCGTATCTCCATATACTGGGGAAAGCGATTACGCGTGCTTTTCATTTGACGTTTTATGTCATAGATTCGACGCACGCACGTGTTTACTCTCGGGTTGCCAGTGATACGTATCGGATTACTCGGCGTCGTCTCCGTTAATGGTAGCGATAGGCCGTTCCGTTGATTTAAGGGTGAGAATCGAATTTCTTTCGTCTAACTACGCGTCTCTTAAGGGTTTCCGTCGACGCAAATTCGACTAGAATTAGCTCGTCGAATTTGAAGGAATCCTACGCCTTCGTTGGACAGATTTGGTTGAGCACGCGATGAAATTTTGCCAAATATAGTTTTCACTTTCAGAGACATCAGACATCTTTTAAAAATATATATTACGCGTCGCATTTTCCTCGCTTAAAAATTGTTTTAAAAATTTTGTGTCCTGTAGCGAATTATTTTTTTCATCTTTAAAACTACGGTAATAAGGTTTCGGTCACGCACGAGCATTCAATTCTTTGTGTTCATTCACAATCGACGTCGAAAAATTAATCCAATCGTTCTTCATCGCGGGAGAAGAAAGCGTGTCCGTGCGTCATTAATGACGTCACGTGAGCATCAATGAACTCATGTTAATGATAAATTTACACTGAGGAGTTTGGTTAGGTGAAAGGTCAATATGTATCTCTCTAGCAAAGATTCAGAGCAGTGGATTGACATTTTGACGAGACTGCGATGAGAGAGAAATGTTCCAGAGAATTCAAATAACTGCGCGATATAATAAAAATATAAATACGGCTCAAGCAATGTTACAGTGCAATGGAGATTCTATCAAAATCCTGATGAAATATTTTGATGAGCTGCTGAAGATAAAGAAACGCCTGACGGTTTTATAATTATTAAGTCATATAAAATTAAACAAGGATAAACAAAAAAGTTAAGGTAAAAAAACATGCTTATTTCACATTTGAAAAGGTTTTATTTGTACTAAACTGAAATACTTGTCTCACAAGTTGCATAGTTGGAATGCATCCTAGAATTATTATGAAAAGGATTGTTTTTACAAATATCTTCATACATATTTCAGTTATAATATTCCGGTTGTCATATTAATGATCAACTATTTTATTTTCTTTCATTATGTATTAACTCTTGAAAATGTAAGAGATAATGAAAAACCTGCAAGTAACCGAAAATAAAATATTACCTAATATTCCTTATTTTACTGCTCAAATTAGAAAATTCCAAAATTGATACCTTTGATCACAAATATCTTGATTTCGTTTAATGTCCAAGTATAACTTCATAAATACTTGAAAACCATTCAGTAATATTCTCTGAAATGTTATTTTGTTACAACTGTGTCATTAAAAACTTTAATATTTTTGTCCTTGCTGTACTGTTGATAATTATTGATTGGAATTTAATATTTATATTATAAACAATTTTAAACCTAAGTATAGGTTTTCTGCTTCATTTCATGTGAAAGAGTTAGGGGGAACATTATCATGGTGTTCTTTAACAAAAGTAACACAACTGAGGATATACAATGAATGTTAAGGGAAGAGAATGAAGGCTTGTCAGGTGTATGAATGGAGACTACGTTGCTTTGATAGATTGTTTTTGCAAAGAGAAAGCTTTTTCAGATAACTTAGATATTCCTCAGAACATGATACCATATGAGAGATACAATTGGACTTTGTTATAGTACAATAGTTTTAAGATGTTGGTAGACATGACTGAGGCCAATTTTTTATCATAAAAAGTCCTAGGGCAATTTTCTTTATTTAAGCATTTAAGTTAGCAGACCAGTTCATCATTTATATACTCCTACAACCCGAGGAATATATTACAGCTGTTCATTCTGAGAAGAGAACTGCTACAAGAAGAAGATTTTTCCATGTATGTTACAGATGCCCTTAGAAAAGTAAATTGGCAGATCATTTATGAAAATAATAAACAGTAGATGGCCAAGAATAGAACCTTGTAGGCATGGGTGTCTGCTGGGGGAGGGAGGGGAGACAAGGGGGGTGGAGAGTTACCCCCCTCTGGATCAGGTCTGTGTCTAGGCCCATTGATGTCTGGTTAGGCCAGGGGATAAGCATGGTCATTTTTCTGAGGCCAGGCAAGCAGGTGGGGACCCCCTGCAATATGCTTGAAACAAACCACTAAAATATCAAGCCCGCCAAACCTGGCTGTGGGAGCTTGCCTATCCTCTCCCCCCCCCCCCCTCCCTGAAAAAGTTCCAGTGGACACCCATGCTTGTAGGACACTAGTGTTGATTTTTTAATGGATTTAAATATGCAATTATGGAGTCTTGTGGATGTAACTCATGATTTGATGTCCACAACTTAAAAACAGATTAATTCAATTTAGGGCATTGCCTGTGATACCCAGGTTTTGAAGGTTTATGCTTAATATTTTATGATCATTACAATTAAAAGTTTCACTTGTGTCATAAAAGGTGCCTAAAATGTACTGTTTGTTGTTAATGGCCTGAGTGAAGTGGTTAATGAGCAGTATGTATAAATTTCCCTTGTATAAAGCTGTGTTAGTTGGATATCAACAATTGGAAGGCATTAAAATAACCCATTATACAAGTATGAAACAGTTTCTCAATAAATTGGAAAAAACGGAAAGAAGAGAAATTGGTCAGTAACTATCAGAATCACTGAGTAAGCATTTTATAGGAACTGGTGAAACATGAATAGCTTTAAGATAGAAAGAAAATTGTCTTGAGATAAAAGACGTTGATTATATCAGAAATGGGCAATGATGTTAACTTTGATGATGCTATTAAAATTGGCATAGGGATTTCATCAAAACCTGAAGAATATTTATTGTCATAATATTTAATAATGCTGATGATTTCATTGGGATCTGTGTAGAAGAGAAATTTTGACTGAGCAACTAGTAGTGCAAGTGGAATTAGGTGAGGTAAAGTTAGTGAAGCTATTACAGAATTGATTGGTGAAGCACTTTGCTATTTCAATAAGATCAGCAATTGCATTTTCTTTAAAATTGATGGACGTGGGACTGGGGCAATTGGTTTTGGCTGTAGTATTTTGTTTAATAAGGTTCCATGAAGTTCTAATGATGTTCTTAGATTTGTTGATATACCTAATATTCATTGACAGTCTTTCCTTCTGACACTGAAAGTTTTTTGAATTCCTTATGTCTGTAAATATATATTGCAAAGACTGCTTCTCAAATATCGTGTTTACTTGTGTAAATGTCCCACCTGAATTATGAGGAGGAAATATAAGATTATTTTTTCTGATATAGTCACTTTCATATGATAAGGGAAAACCATATATTTGCCCTATCCTTTTTTTAGTGTAAAAAAATTGTGCGAAAATGTGGGTCAATTATACTAGTAAATACAATATAATTCATGATCATTTTGAGTCATAATGTTGAGTTTCTGTGAGTACAATTTACTTCTATGATTATATACTTTTGTCTGAATCTTATAATAGGAAAAGCTGCATTAAAGCACATGACAAATGTGTTCATAAAGGTGTTGACTTTAGAATCAACACTCTCAGAATTAGAGACATAGCTTCAAGTTTCCTTAGAAAAAGAAAAGAACTTATCAATGCCTTTCTCAGAAAAGATCTCTTTTGTTATATATGGAGGATAGGATTTGTTAATTGGTTTGGTAAATTTAACACTTACATAAAGATCAAAATGGTCATAAAATCTGTCATTTTAGGCCTTGAAAGAGAAGAAAAACAGATAGGTCAGATATCGCATGATATATTAGAGTAAGTGTTTGGAAAGCTATCCTAGTAGACTTGTTATTGATTATATGAAGACCAAAAGCTGAGACTATATTTAAAACATCAATTTTCTGAAGTCAATATAGAGTCCACCAAATAATATAATGCCATTTATATTCTTTGATGATGGTGATAAATTAGCATCAGTTAAAGTTTGAGAGAAATCAGATACATTGCTGTTTGGAGGGCAATAAATAGATAGGATGGCATATAGAAATGAATCCATCTTTAATAAGGCCACAGAGCATTCAAATAACATCTTAATACTCCTGCTAAAATTAAAACATAATCCTGTTAAAACATTATTCATACTTGGTCTGCATTTGATTGCAAATACACCACATTTGCATTGTTGATGATAGAAGGAAGTGATCAAGTCAAAACCAGCAATATTAAAAATTGAAATTTATTCCTATGTATTCATTACTCTGTGTAGAGTAAGTCATGTGCCAGACACATCAATTTTTTTCTTAAGCCTGGCTAAAATACTCCGAGCCTTTTTTTTCAACTTCTAATGGTTTCAGAGTCTCATAAAGAGCAGGTTATATACATCACTTTGCTTCTAGGCATGATCGATTTTCCTTCATATAAACTATGGAGACATAATTATGCTATTTTTATTGTAGCATGTTTCTCTTCATAGGGGACTAAAACAAGATTAGTCTTATGGTCCAAAATTTATTTCTAAGAATGTATCTCAAGTGAAAATTCTTCATGTTAACAAATTTGTGGCCATTATGAGTTCCATATCATTAAAACACATAGGTAATTATCTTTTTTAAGTAAGCATATTAATAATAAGAAGGCATATGACATTCCTTTTTCTAAAATAAATTTTTCTTAAAGGTTTTTAAAACTTTGAAACATATATTTTTCAGTTGGACTATGTTTGGTTCTACTGCAATCTACATTCTCCAAAGCATTGGAAGTAGGGTCCCAGAATGAACCAGAAGATGATAATGAAGATAACGAAGAAAATGCATTGGTAAGAAACTCCAAAATTCCTGTCAATCACACAGTTCTACCCTATAACATCAGAAGAAATGTAGTTAGTCCAAATTCACAAACAATATAATAACCCATGATATTTAATTTGCTATTTTTGCAAGTTTTAAGAGAGTAGAATGTTTTATATAGGCATTTTCTTTTGTAATTGCAGGATGATAACCTGAATAAAGAAAATACCAAAACTGAAGAGACTACTACGCAGGAAGAAGTGGGTAAGTTTTATTAATTAATCGGAATGGTGGTGAGCCAAGCAACAAATGTAGCATGCAAATCAGGGTTTAATTTTTTAAGTAAAAATAGGTCATGCATTTGAAAATTTTAATTATTTCAGAGAGATTTTACCTGACGTGGTTTGCATGGTCAATAAAAGCATAAAATGGTAAAATTATACACCAAAATCTGATTTTTATGGAATGGCTTGGAACCAAGTTCATTTCATGTAAAAGGATTTTCTATAAAACCGGTATTAGGTAATGTACCCATAGAATTTTTGTGAAATGCACAAAAATATGAATAACCATGAAAAGTAACAATTGCTTAATTGTGATGTTAGATTTAAATACTACAGTACATGAAACAATAAGAAATTATTGCAAAAATATTTTATGTAAAAGTGCCAGTAAGACATAAGAGCCAATTTTGAAACTATAGGGGGCCAAATTCAAATTCTATCACCTAGTTTCTTTCATTCTGTTAAACTGGCATATCTGATAAAACAGTACTACATATGTAAATATGGGATTTTGGTGGATTGTATTAAAGCTATTGGATGGCAAAAATCTTGCAAATTATTTTTGTGCTCATAAATACCCTCCTGTTTATCTTCAGCTGAAAATTATTTAGATTAACAAGAAAATTTGTTAATTCTGATATTATTCAATACGAATACGGTCACTTAATTTTCAATATGTAAATTTTTCAATTCGTTCACATTTGTGAAAAATTAAGTTTGTATGATCAAATTTTTCTGGATTTAACATTTTGCAAGTGAGAAAGATATGTGAATAAGTAGCTACCTACTTTCATTTTCTTTCTTTAAAGTTTTTTTTCATGTGTGTGTGCATACAGGGTTTAACTAATGTACATTCTCATAGGGAAATGAAATACAAGTTAAAAATAACAGAATTAAGCAAGAATATAGTATTAATTACATATCACAAATTAATCAAACCCAGTGGGAGATATAAGTGGGGTAATAGTGGCGATCATCTCCTCTCCCCTTGGGTGTCCACACTGATCTTCACTGGATGCAGTCTTAACATCTGATCCGAGCAATATTTCTTGATTATGTACCATGGATTAGATCCATAGAGCAAGAGAAAGAAGGATTCTGACAGTGGTTTGCTCAAATTGCATTCCAAGCAGCCATGGACATATCTCTACAGGCCATTGCATGCTGGCTGTTACATTTTGTAATGTTTCTGCATTAATGTTTTACACTGATCTACATTTTTTTCTTTTGAGTTCTGGATCATTCGAGGTCTTGCCTTGTAAATAATTGAGTTGAAGTAATGTAAAAACTCATCATGATGTGAAACTAATGAAATACAAATTTTTTCTTGTTTAATTCTGTTACATCTTATTTATCAAGAACTGACTTTTGTCACACCATTTATAATTATATCTCTAATGTTATAAAAGCCTTGTATGCAGTTCTGTCACACTGAGACAATTTTTTATTGTTACAATCAACCATATTGTTGCTATCCTCATGAAATTTTGTATACCAAATTGAATTTAGATGTGAGACCACTTTGCATGTTTACCTATATAACCAATATGTGGAGTAAAATGCTATTTCTTGACTTTACAGGTTAAAATGAATTTGTAATGAGTGTGTTTGTGTATCATTTAGGCATGCATCAACAGTATATTTGTAAGTGTAAGTTGTAATGAAAAGAAAAGTTGATTTAATTATAGTGAACTGAAAAATATAATTTCAAACTGTTACATTATAATTTTTTATTTTATATCACATTTAGTGTTTTGCTCATATATGTTGCAGTTTGGAAATAGCAATTTTTCATCTTCATTCCTTCATCATTGCTTTTTTTGTTTATATAGCAACAAATGAATCGTTGATTGTATTTTTAACCATATATGGTGTAAAGCTTCCCAAAGTAAATGGTCTGGAAAATTATGCAACTTTATCCTATCTAAAAATCATTAATGTTAATACAATAATGATATCATTAATAAGATTTAAATCGTTGGCAGTGAGATGTGAATTTGATTATTTACATTGATATTTTGAATTAACACTCAGCTTTCAGACTAAGAGTAGTGCATTATATTACAAAAATATTTAGATCATACGGGCAGTCTGGTTGCCTAGGATGCCAAAAAGATGCAGCTTATTTTCTGATGTTGCTTGTAAACATTATATGCATGAAGATAACTTTTGGCTAGAAATGTATATTGCTGAATTGACAGGCATCTTAATGGCATTACTTTTACTTGTTAATTGTTATTGTTTAAATTTATTTAAAATTATAACCCTTCACTTACCTTGAATATGTCTTTATAAAAATTTTCTGAGGCAGAGGGGAGAGTAAAATGGATTCTTTCCTGGATGTCAAAATATCTTGTGGGTTCCTGCTGGTATTAATGCTTATTAATGAAATTTCTAGAATCTTCAGCATGGCAATTGGTCATATAATATACTAGTAGAAGGTGCTTGCATAGTGCAAGCATTTCATCTCACCTTGAAAAAACATTAATTTTTTAGAGAGATATTTCATCATGGGAAATATTTCTTTAATTCAAAATATTTCTCCTAGGGACCAAATTTCATTTTTTCCTTATGGAACAATAATGTAGTAAAACAATTGCTAATTTTTGCAATTTTATGAATATTATACGTTTTCCACATACGGTTAATAATTCCTCAGATTTATTCCAAATTTTAAATTTGTCGCACATTTAGAAGTGAAATAACATTTATCTAATTGTTTAAATTTAAATAATTTTTAACGGCCGCAATAAGAATTTCATAGATACAATGGAATGTTTATTCGTTTAAATAGAGTAAACTCTAAATAACTTAAAAATTTCAGATCTCTAACTCGCCTCGTAGTATCTAAACATTTACGTATTTTTTTTAAATTTTAAGAATTTTTAACTGCCAAACAAATTAAAATATCTAAATTTGTATAGTCACTATTTAGTTTTTTTACAAATTCTACCTCTAAAAAAAATTTCAGCTCCATAGCACATTCGAAAATACATAAACCTTGAAAATTTGTTTAAACAATTGCGAATTTTTAGCGGCCGCATTGTTGCACTTTTTCAAGATTTTTGTTTTTTCTAGTCGGTTTTGCACAAAATCCTATCTATGAAAAAAATTTCGAATCTCTAGCTTATCTGCAAGTGCCTAAACATTAGTATCCTCCTATATATTATATGTTATTTCCTCTTCCTCCTCCTCTGTAAGAAACGTCTATATATAATGATAACCAATACACTGATCCATTAAGAGTAAAGTACATGTCAACTGATGATCAGTTTCACCAGCAACATCCTTAGGCATACACAGTCATGTAGAGCAGTGGTGTCCAACCATTTCTATATGGTGGATCGCATTGGTGGTAGAGAATCCTTCGGCAGGTCACATTGCAAGGTGCCAATTCTTTAGCGGGCGGAGTTTAAATCGGAAGTTACATAAATATTTTTTGGTACCATATAAGTGAAAATCAATTTTAAATAAGGTTTTTATGGTTACAATTTTAATATTAAAAGTTTTATTATAAAAATTTTCATAAAATTTGTGAATTATTGTGTTAAATATTTGGATTGCTCTTTCATCGTAGCTTTGTGGGCCACACAAAAACTGTTCACAGGCAACATCTGCCCTGCGGGCCTTAAGTTGGACACCCCTGATGTAGAGGATTATGAAAGTTTGGCATACCAACCAAGTGTTACTCTTCATTTTACAAAATTGGGTCAACATTTTGTTAACAAATTTTGATACTTGTTAGAAATATTTTATCAAAATTTATTACATTATGTTTAATTTTTTAAATTGTTTTTAATAAAGTTGATGAGGCAAATATTCCAATACTATAGACTGGCTGTTTTACTAAAATTTGTTGATCTCATAGAATGTATTTGGAGACTCTGTGTACTCCGACATGGAGTACACCTTTCCATACTTGTTTTTCTTGGTTTCTTACTCCCACCACCAATAAAATGTGAACAATAAACTCCAGCATATTTTTCGATGTAGATGAGAGACATTTTGAATCAGCTGTTCAACTGTTCAGCATTAATTTAGCAGTTGTTATTTAGCAGACATTATTTACAAGATTTGTAAAATGATAATTTAAAAAAATAACTAAGAATTAAACAATTTTGTTTTTATGCATGAAATAATTTTTCAAAAGTTAGCAACATATGATCTATAGAAAATTACAAGTATCTAGTTCTGGAAAGAACTAATCTACCTACTTTTCTTTCAATACAATTTTAACATATAAAAATCCGAGACTAACAAAAACAAAAAACAAAATTCTCTCACCACCTCATGCTATTTAAATATTGCTCTTAATTGTATTATGTGAGAATCTGAAAGGTCAGCCTAAGTATTTAATAAAATATTGTGTGATTATTTATTCAAAGTTTTATGGCAATTTTTGATTCATGAGGAATGTGAATGAATGTTAATAAATATTTTCCTTCTAAATTAAGTAAGCCCTCCTGGAACTCCAGCTGCTATGGAAGTTGAAAGTAGTTCCACTGTACGACCATCACCATCTAGACCGCCTGCAACAACAGAACCTACACCAACAACAACCACAACCATTTATCGCCTGACTGGAGCCAGTGGTGGAGTCTGTATTCTCCTCCAAGTAGATGCACTTTTAAGCTTTCAGTTTGTAACTAAGTCAGGAGAACAGAGGGTGAGTTGCTAATTTTTATGATTTACCCACATTAATCATAAACCCATTTCATAATTTTGTCTATATTTACTGATGCCTAACTTTTAAAATCTAAAAATGCAATATGATTCCCAATAATAATTTATTATACAGAAAGGCTGATAGCATATCAAGGTTTTGGAATTTTATCATAGTTCTTGTTACATTTAACATGCAGATCCAAAAGAAGACATTCATGTTTTTATCACTGATCAGTCTAATGCTTTTGTTTGAAGCATAAATTTATAGTAATAGCATTTCTAAAAAGATAACAAAACTTCTTCAATGTATACGATCAATCATTTGATGGGCATTATTCATCTCTTATTACTTGATATTATTGTCCATTTGGCACTTCTTTGACACATTTTATCTAGTGAACAGTATTTTGTCAGCTGTAATAATATGTATTCCAAAATCCAAAAATCTTAAAATTACAAATTCAATCCTCATGATCTTTTATTAAAGAAATTAGGTTATATTGGAATTGTAGATGGAGAACTAAACCTTTTTGAGTCATATCTAACTCACAGAAAGCAATGCATCTCTTTAAATGGTAAAATGTCAAGTATTAAAGAGGTTGAGATGGATGTTCCTCAAGGATCTGTATTGGGGCCCATACTGTTTATTATCTTTATCAATGATCTGATAAATAATGTCGAAGGTCCTGCAATCTTATATGCTGATGATGCACCACTGATGGTAAGTCTAAGGGATCTTATTTAACTCAGAAATGAAATAAAAAATAGGGAATAGGAGGCTTTTGCTTGGTTTGAAGCTAATAAATTATTCCTGAACAGGGAAAAAACAAAATAGGTGTTATTTTTGCATAATGATGCACATTTACAAGTGACTGAATTGGAACATGTTGTTAATTATCTTGGTATATGTTTAGATTCCAAATTAAACAGGAGACCACATGTCCAAGGGTTAAAAAAAGATTATCAAGAGTCTTGTACCTATTACAGAGACTTAGAAGGGTGGAATCAGGAAAAACACTAAAAATAGCCTATTATGCTCATTTCATTGCTTGATGTGCTATGGTCTGATTCTTTGGGGTTTATCTCCAGCTGCCAAGGAAATTTTTATTATCCAAAAAAAGCTCTTAGAATTGAGAACAGAGAGCATTTGCTAATCCTTTTTAGACAATATGAAATTTTGACCTTACCTGCATTGATTATATATGAAGGTGCATGATTTATTAAAAGAAATTATGATGCTCACCCTGTAAGAAATGTAATTCATGAGCATTACACTAGAAACTCTGTACTTCTTGATGTACCTAGGAATAGACTTGACAATAATGATTCCATTTATAAAATATTTTTTAATAAACTCCCTGCAAGTGTAAAGGCTCTAAATCCTAACTCCTTCCAAAAAAGGATCAAAGAAATACTTGTAGAAAAAGCATATTATGATGTAAAGGAATTTTTTGTTGATATTATTGTCTACCGTAAATACCCGCGTATAATGCGCACCCTCGTATAATGCACAGGGGGGTTTTCAGCCTCGTAATCTATGATTTTTCTATATACCCGCGTATAGTACGCACAGATTTTTTTTAGCGTTACTGTTCCAGAATAAAGTAGATGGTGTAACGTGTTCTAAAGCAATGATGAAATTATTGGTATTATGTATTGGTAACATAATGGAAGTGCGAAATGAAATTTTCGAATAACGTTCCAAAAGAACATCAGCTAACTCAATCATTACATACTCGATGTTTACTTACAAGGTGATATTAGGATATACACAAAAAATCGAATTATATTAATTTCATCGTAGGGCATAGGACATTATTTGAGCTAATAAAATGAAGGAATGATGATAATCCTATGTTTTTTACATTATTTTTGTCACGCCTGAGGTGGACGGGTTTGTCCAACCTTCAGTTTTACCCTTATTAGAACACTCTGGAGCACGTAAACACGATAGCAAATAACAATAATTAACTACAGACTCTAAGAATCAAGAATAAATCACGTATGAATGCTGAGAGAAAGGTAGGGAACGATAACTTTATTTAGTTCTACAAGAAGCATCAACTCCCAGCATACTCAAAGGCATCAGCTGCCATTGTTTCGAATTGTAAGTAGTACCAGTACCTTACCACCAGGCTGGGCGCCGGTGTAGGGTGATGTCATGCATAAGATGCAGATTCCGATAACAACATCGAAGAAGAATGGTCCAGTGACGAAGTATTTCTTGGCTTTTAAAATGAATAAATACTGAATTCATTCTTTTCATATCTAATTAATGAATGTTTGTAGAATTATTTAATAAATTTTAACTATTATCTATCTTACTTTTCGTAAAAATCACCAATAAAAATATGAGGATACCGGGGTAGTAATAACTGTGCCGAAATTGTGGAAATATGGGGTCAAATGAAAATAGGAAGATTATATACCCTCGTATAACACGCATCCTAATTTTTAACTCAAATATTTCGAAAAAAAAGTGTGCCTTATACGTGGGTATTTACGGTAATGCAAATGCATATGATTTGGTGTACTATTTTTCTTTTATTTATACTAGATTTTAAGTTTTAATATAACCTGACATGTCCTATTGTCATAACATGACCTAATGGAATTAATAAAATTATTATTATTATTATTATATAGGGAGAGAGAGAGCAAGAGTTTATTGATATTAGTAATTGAAGAAAGATAGTTGTTGTTATTGATCACTGGATTTTAATTAGTTAATGGGTAAATTCTTGTATATCAAAAATAAGTATTATATTGAATCTATTAGGTACTTAATATTTTCATATTATGGCATCCATCGCAAGGTATTTCTTATTTATTCTTGGCTCAAATAATAGTTTCTGCATAGCTATAAGGCCTGAATTTGTAGTCTACATATGTTTACCTTCCAGAGAATGACGCTGGATCTTACTCTATTAATTGGTATAGTCCGTTTTATTGATACTATTTCAGCATGCTAATATAACCCAACATATCAATTTGAAACTGCAAATCAATCGAACAAATCGTAAATGGTTTGAAGAATGAAGAATACATTTACAAAAAATACTTTGCCAGCATTAACCCTAGAATGCCAGTGTTCTTCAGATGTACGTCATTACCAGAGATACATAAAATCGACATATAAGTCAATTCTATGAACTTATGGGTATGTTATACATCAATTAAACCCAATTTTATTGCATAATTGTTCATTGTAACTTTTTTAGTTCATATAACACTTATGAGAATAAAAACATGAATAATAATGTTAGGAATTACTCAAATCTATACAAATTTAGAAAATGGAACAATACATAAAATTATGTTATATGGCTTTGCAGTCTTCTGATGTTCCTCATAAATAGAAACCTTACAGATACATTGTCAGAAGCTTTAGGAAACTTACCAATGTACAAGTGAAAAGATAATAACAAATTGTTAGTACTTAGACAAGTCGTCTTCTGATGTTCCTTACAAATAGGAATCTTACAAATACATTGTAAGATGCTATAAGAACCTTACCAGCGTACAAAGTGAAAGAATAATAACAAATTGTTAGCACTTCAGACAAGTCATCACCTGATGTTCCTCACAAATAGGAACCTTACAGACACATTGTTAGGAACTATAAGAAACTTACTAATGTAGACAGTGAAAAAATAAAAACAAAACTTTTTAGCACATGAGACGCCTTCTTCTGACATTCTCCACAAATAGGAGCCTTACAAACAGCACAGTACGTAGTCGTCATCCTCTTCTTTTTGTAGTTGCACAAGGAACAATATTTCCTGGGACCTCGCTGATCTGAGTTTAACTCTGCCTGTGAAACCGGTTCTTCTTGTCCTAGTACTTCATTGATTGAAAGCCTTAACTCATGACTGAGAGTCGGCAATGTTGCCCATTGGCACAACCAGCTTTGAATTAATTGTTCATGTAATTTTAACATGGACTGGAGTCTAGTCAATGGTTTCGAATCCGTGCCCTTACCTCTAAAAAAATTGTGAACATATATAACATATGAGTTTATTGAGGCTGAATTCATCATATTATAAAAGAAACAAAGTGGCTACTTTTTAGTTTTCCAGTTGCAACCCATATTTTGACACATTTACAATTTTTTTTTACAATTGTATTTCAAAACTATTTCCTGTTTTTATTATGTTTGATGGAGAATCATCTGCATGGACTGAAGAAACTAGAGTAATAAGTTTATTTGCTTTGGGTTTGTATGTCACTATGGTCATGTAAGTGTCAAACAAAAATAGAGATGATCCCGGTTTTCTGACACACTGGAAAACCAGTTGTCAAATATGACATTTCTGTTCGACCCCTTTATAGCATGAACTAATTTCTCGAGGTACAGTCCCTTTCCCGAAATAGGGTATTGCATCGATCATGTATTTTGTGCTATTATCGCACATCATTACTAGCTTTATGCCATACCGATTGGGTTTCGGAGCAATACACATCCGAAACTGGCAGCGCCCTCTGAATACAAGCAATTGCTCGTCAATCGTCACATAAGAACTGGGTTTATAATTTTCCCTGCAATTATTTACGAAAATTTACCAAATTTTCGAAATCGGCGCCAGCTTAGTCTGCAATTGTCTCTCCTCACGTGTGCTTTTATCGTCGAACCGCATGCAATTAATTAGGAAATTAAACCTCGTCCTTGAGATCGCAACGCGATAACAGTCGCCACAGTAAGAGCTATCAAATAAAAGAGAAGCAGTAAGATGAGAGTTTTTTAGTGCTGCAGAGAGTTCAAGAAGACCTAAAAGGGCGTTCAGTTCATCACGGCATGTGTCTTTGAGACTTGAGCCTTCAGAATTCTTGTATCTTTTTCTCTGTTAACGGATTTCCTCATTCGTGTGTGTTAGGATATCACACAATCTCTTCAGAAAAAAAATAATTGAAACATTCTAGTGGCTCGAATTTACCATTTGTTCTTGCTGTATGACCTAGCCGTACATGGATAATGTTCCTGCTCGAACTTTTACCACTTGAAGGCACATTTGAGGTTTGCCATTTATATCCGTCTTTACCAAACAGTTCGGGTGATTCGACTTTGATAATATTGGAATTAATTTTTTCAGGATTACTGTCATTCTTTGTGGCCCTGTTTTGTTCTCGTTTTGCATTCTTTGGGTTCGAAACTTTTGGTTGCTCTTCACATTCAACATTCTTGATACAAAGATTTATTTCTTCTTCTAGAACTTCGATTGCATTGCATCGGGGTCTTCATCAGTATCAGTATCATCTGAGTCTCTTGTTTCTTCTACCTCTATTTCATCTAATTCGTCTTCCTCATCATCACTAAGTTCTCGAAGGATACGCAACAAATCCTCAGGAGCAGAGTATCTTTTTTCCATTTTGTTGTATCTGATTATAAAAAGTATTCCTAATCAAAACCTTATCAAAACGTAAAACTTCCGTCCAATGAATCTAGCTCATAGTCAATTATACGTAAATCTCACGTACAATAGTTACAGCTTATTGCCAGTCATACGTCAAATTAGCGCACAATAATTTATATACATTGCCAGCTATACGTCAAACTTACGTACCTTATTTTGAAAGTCCGAGCTGGAGTGCAGGATAGATGAGTCACTGTCTGCAGTCGAGAGGCAACTAATATGACAAAGCACCGGTAGGAGGTGGGGGGGGGGTAGGATTCATGGGAGGGGGAGTGGTCAGCGATATTAGCTCACTAACGCGTCAATCTGACGTACACTGGCAGTCTAGGGTTAAAGCTATATTTCGCCCACATCCTGTTTCTATATATTAAATCACAATAAATAAGACTCACCGCAGCCATGTTACCAACGAAGACCAGTTAACGTCAAGTAACGATCAACTCCGGTCCCTCGTCATTTGAACCTCGACGTCGATACCGAGTCGTTTGGTCGACATTCGACGCAAGTGAAAACAGTTAACCTAGTATTATTGATTTTTATGCATCCAACTCGAGGAGGTAACCTCATTAGATATTTCCAAATTTCAAATTGCTATTCGCTATTTGACGTGATTTCTCGTGAGATATGCATATATGTACGCCATGCGTTCGATGCAGTCGTGAAGAATTAGGTTTTACAGGAAGTGTGGCTAAATGGTATCGAATAGATGAAAAAAACGTTCATTTCTTTGCTTTACTCGATTTGAATACTATATGAGATTATGGGATCAGCAAGAGAAGGCACAGTTTTGAGTTATAATAAGATAATCGCGGAAAAATACATTATTTTATACACCAAAAACCCTCAGACCTAGCGTTAGTTTTTTTGCTGGTGGCTTAAACATATACAGATTAGTAAACAAGAATGGAAAGGTGCACTCCATGTTGGAGTACACAGAGTTTTTCCAAATGCGTTCTATGAGATCGACAAATTTTAGTAAAACTCCCCAATACTAAATTTAATCAGAATACGTCCAGCGGTTCCTGAGTTGAAACGGTACATCGTAAACTACATATGAGACTTCATGTAAAGTGGTCGTTATTATTGTAACCAAAATTGGAATCGATCAACAAATTTTGGTAAAACTCCCCAATACCAAATTTCATCTAAATACATCCATTTACATTATTTATAAATTGCGACTATGTGCTATGACAAATTAAAAGCGGAGATGGTAGTGCATCCCAAATCCATAATTTAAATAAATTTTAATAAAGGGTAGACAATAGAAAAATTTCCAAGATATTTATGCGTCGCTCCCCTTCCTCCCTCCAATCCCCAACATAAACACTAGCGAAGTTAATTGTTCTTTTTCCGGGTGCTGGAGAGATGTTTCCAATTTAATAATAGGTAATTAATCAATAATGTTTTGTTTGATTTTAAAAAATTAATGGTTAATTTCTCTACGATCGTTAGCCAATAGCTTTCCATTTGAGTGCCAATCATGATTGGACAACAATTTAAATTAACGATAAAGTACATGAGATCCTCGTGAGTCGGTTCACGCGAGAGATCGCCCGACGGATGATTCACGCGGGAAATCATTACCGCTAATCATTTATTCTAGTAAAATGAAATTATGGTTACATATTCATTAAATGCCTTCTAATCAACAAATAAAACAAGTGTCATAGTTCACAAGGTTTTTTTAAACTAGACGAAAATCTCCCGGAATTTACTTCTTCTGATAGTTGATTCATTCGTTAGACCACTGATAATTTAATATTAATATTTTAGTTAATAATATTTTACCATATTATATTATATTTTAAATTTAACTGTAAAACGGCCTGAGGTGTATGCGAAATACTTAAATAAATAAATAACGTTCCTAAATGAGCATTGTTTCCATCATTTACGAATTATTCGACTTTTCAGTTTATCCGACGGTCCTTGCCCCCATATAGGTCGGGTAATGGAGGTTTTCCTGTAAAAAGATTTAAGGCAAGAATTAATTAACTATCATGTAATTTCAATTCATTCTACGGTGTTCGGCATTCCTAGAATCCCGGGGTGGTACACGCGTTGCAATCATTTTGCTGCATGTTTGAAAGCTATTGAAAAAGTTGATTCGCTAATCAAATGGAGAAAGGAAAAGGTTATGGAATCGAAATCTTCGTAGTCAAAGGCTTTGCAACTGAAAAACTACCAATGAAAATTTGATCAAAATGGGACGGAAAATTGAGGTGTAAAAAATGTGCGCTTTATGATCAGAAAGCATGAAGAAATCTTACCTTCTATAGGGTCGCCTCACAAACTCACCTCACGAATCAGACCGATCCTCCTCCAACGGAAGCACAAAGAAAACTGATTTTAGGGCAGTTCTGTACTATTCTCATAAGAATATGACTGTTAATGCGGAAAGGCGAAAGGGGTAATGACGGATGGTCTTTGGAAATGATCCTCCAAGACGATTTAAAATCATGATGGAGATTTTCATAACTGGATAGGGGAGAACATTCAAAGGAGAGACTAGACATTTTTTTATTCTTCCAGTGAAAGAATTAGTGGTGAATAGGGGCATATCTAGGAGAGGGAGAGGGTTTTTTCTTTAATTCTGATTAAGTAATTTTTTCATGATTAAATTTCATTAATTTTAAACCGATCAAGAATTAATTTTTTAAATGGAGCTGTGAATTTTAAACTTCCTCTTCACTATTTTCTAGACACGCAATTGGAGGTGAAGGCCAGTAGCACTATGCGAAAGAAATACCGTCACGACATGCTGGTTCTCGCGAGAGCGTAGATAGCAATTAGAAGGGCAGGTTTCCGAGAAAGCAATGATTACAAACCGGAAAGGCTGTTTGCCCCTGGAGTGGAGGCAATTTTCGGCGACTGAATAGAGCTGTGGTCCTCAAACGTTTTTGAGCCGCGGCACACTTTCAAAGATAAAGAGGGTTTCGCTGCATACCAACCTTGTGGCAAGTTTTATATATTTTTAGTTACGGGTATTACAACCTTTGGACGCATCCATTTGTTAAAGCTAATAATCAATGTATTAGAAGAAAAATTCTTGCCCTAATTACCCACCAACACATGCAAATCGTTGATTTATTTACTAAACAAAGTTTTTCGCGGCACCCCTAAAAATCTACTGAGGCACATAGTTTTAGAGTAAGAGAGAGGGGGATGTGGGGAGGGAGATAGGAAGGAAGGGATATCGAATGAAAGGTACATAAAGAGTAAGGGAGGTATAAAATTAGAAAAAGGACGGGAGGAAAGAGATTAAGGAGACGGAGAAAAAGAGGAAGAGCTATGGATTGGGACAGGAGGGAATGAGAGAGGGGGAGGTGGGAGAAAAGAGAGGCAGAGAGAGGGAGGGAGAGAGAGAGAGAAAGGGAGGGAGAGAGAGAGAGAGATAGGAAGGGAGGTAGAGAGGAAGGGAGGTAGAGAGGAAGGGAGGTAGAGAGGAAGGGAGGGAAAGAGGGAGGGAGAGAGAGAGAGGAAGGGAGGGAGACAGCGGGAGAGAGAGAGAGAGAGAGAAAGGGAGGTAGAGAGGAAGGGAGAGAGGGAGAGATGGAGAGAGAGAGAGGGAGACAGAAGGAGGGAGACAGAAGGAGGGAGACAGAAGGAGGGAGACAGAAGGAGGGAGGCAGAGGGAGGGAGATAGTGGGAGGGAGACAGGGAGGGAGATAGAGGGAGGGACGGCGAGAGGAAGGGAATATTATTATTTATTTATTATTATTACTTCATTTTTGACAAGGGGCTCATCACTGGAGAAAACAAGAAAGAGAAAGAAATTACCCAGAATCTCTATTTTGCTAAATTATATACCGGCTCTTACTCAATAATTACAGCTGGTATTATTCATTTCTAAGTTCCCCGTTGAATTTCAACGTACAATTACACTAGAAAAATAAACTAATTTTGTGATTATCCATAATCATGAGTTACGGTTACATGGTTTCAGTATGATTACCAGTCTCACGACGGGTTTTTAGGCGCGTTTCGCTTCCAGCATAAGCGCCTATTAGCGTCTGTTTGTCCGTCCGTCCGTCCGCATGTTAGTTTTCGGCTTCTACCCAACAGATTTTTATGAAATTTGATATTAAGGACTTACAATCAAAGAAAATAAGAAAGTCACAAAAATAAATCACGTAAGCCAATCAGGGGTACCACTTTACTGGTGACAAAAAATGAACTTTCCATTATATCTCGTAAATGTTTTGTCAAATTAAAATAGTTTTCAAATAAACTTGTAGAACTAGTAACGTAAAATATTTCTTTTCCTATACATTTTTATCATAGGAGTAGCCGTTATCAAGAAAATTGAACAAGAAAGTCGCAATTCGCTTTGAACAATTAGAAAAATGCATGCTAGCTACTTAATTGTTGTCAACGTAAATAATCTTATTGGTTGCTGAAGTAAATAAGATCTGCTATAATTACAAAATTCATTTAATTCCTTAACGCGTGCATGACAGATTTTGTAAGCGGAATGGAATAGATTCCCTACAGCAAAGAAAAGAACATAAACGTAAATATAGGGGGGGTGCCAGTGTTGTAGTGATTAGGACGCTGTTCGTAAGGGTAGCGGGCACGAATCCTGCGCCAGTAGGATTTTTTCCGACGTCGTCCGGTCCCCTGTTTGTGTGGTTTGAGGAGACCGCGCAAATTCAGCATTCCGTCCTTCTGAAGGGGCGTTAAGAATTTGGCCACCTTGGTGCACTTCGTTAAGAGTAGGTTAATGCCGGAATCGGGGTTTCTCTCCTCCCTTCCGTGTGTATGTCCAGTTGTGACGACAGTGCAAAATGACCATAGCCGTCGATGCACTTAAAAAATCAATTACTACTATTACGTAAATATTACAACTACTTAACTCAAGTGAGGTATGCTTTAAGTAATTTTCGATTGTTGGGTTGATTAAAACTGATTAAAAAATACCTCACTAAATATAAATTGAATATTTTCCTGGAATCATTTCTGATACATCGTTTTGCAGTATTTAGTCATTAAAATTACGTCATACGTTTATTGATGCACCAACTAAGGTGGGAGAAGAAATTTTTATTAGACAAAGATACATTCGGGTTTTGCTGTTTTATGGTGTGTTCGGTCAAATTATATCGTATAGTTTCAATTACTCAATCGAACGAAACGCGCCTATATGTGATACACTGTACACTTTCCTAACTTATTCAACCATATAGTAACTGACTCCCATCATATGACGGGCAATACACTAGTAACTAGTATAAAAGACGATCAATATGACGGGAAGGAATATATTATTTAACTTCAAATCTCATACGGAGACAATAATGGGGTCTCGAGTTCGACAATGGCATGGTTGTCAAGGAAAATCTTATGAGAAATAGAAATTATCTACTGGAGTCGAATCTGGGTGTTTTATGAGGATTTTTTTACCTATGATAATTCTGAGGAAAAATGAGTTACATATACAAAATTTGTTTGACCTGGTTGAAGAAACGGCCAAGATATTGACTGTTATTGACAAAGTGACCAAGAGAATAAGGTTAAGTAAAAGAGAGCGAGCTACACTGGCAAATATATAAAATGTAAGCGAAGGAAATTCTCCAAAGCCAGTCAAACTGATAAAACCCGGTTAAAAGGCCGGATAAAAACAGATGAACCCGGATAAAAACCCAATACGTATTTCGGCTACAAAGTAACCATCATCAGGGGTTAAAAAACGGGGGGAAGGGGGACTTGAGAGAGGGCAACTGAAACCAAGACCAGTGGCACGCTCTCAAGTGATGATGGTTACTTTGTAGCCGAAATACGTATTGGGTTTTTATCCGGGTTCATCTGTTTTTATCCGGCCTTTTAACCGGGTTTTATCAGTTTGACTGGCTTTGGAGAATTTCCTTCGCTTACAAGAGAATAAGGGTTTTATATTGTTTGATGCTTCCCATTTAAAAGGAATGGACTCGTTGCCATGGTAGTTGCGATTTCCCATTGTTGTTTTTTCCCTCTTTTTTTATTAAAAACAATTGTTCACTCTCAGTCAGGATGGATTTGAATTTCGTTTTCAAAAATTATAAACCTCAGTATTTTAGCTAGAGAAATGTCCATGTCCCAAGCTCCTATCTCAATTTTTACTAATTTAAAATTGCAAATTTATAACGCTCTGCACCGATTTCAGGCTTCTCTTATGGGGCAGAATCGAAACCAAGGGGTTGGGAAAATACACCGATTACTCTACACCTGCTGATTCTAGATCTGCAAAATTTATGCCTCGCGTAGTTCTTGTCTGCTTTGAAAATTTGGCATTTCCAAGTTAAAGAATTCCAAAGCTATTGCCTGAACAGACAGACGGACAGTATATAAGCAATTTTTCTTCAAAAAACGCTAAAAATCACTTAACACAATAACATATATTGAACTTAGGCCATATCTATATGGACTTTGGAAGCATATTAAGTCTTTCTTTTCTTTTCTAGGAAGGAGATATATTTGTCCCAGATACAGCAAGTGTAAGCGGAGAATGTAAAAGCGAAGACGAAGCTACCATGCTCTTGCAATGGAAGACATACACCTTAGCATGGTTTTTTGCAAAGGTATCTGTCATATTTGTAATTTTGTCATATATAATCTCATGTCTCACCTCTTATATAGATGGATATGTATGCAATTTAGAATGAGAATCCATTTAAAATTTATTGATATTATTTTTTAAATAATTACCGAGAAAAAAACTTAAGATACACAATATACATAAAGAAATGTATGTTTTAAATTCTCTCAGAATAATATTTATAAATTAAATTTAAAGTATTTATTATTTTTTAAATTTAAAATGCAATAACATTATTACTAGAACTTTTATTTGAGAAGGCTCTGCAAGGATTACTTTAAGTTTGATACCAAAGAAACTTTGAGGCTCTTGACCTCACTTTCCTCAGTGAAAATGAACTTGGTCTATTTTTAATACATCATATCACCCATAGATGTGGGCATGCTGTTCCTGTTAAAAAAATAAGCTATAAGCATTCCAGTTGTTAAAAAACATATTATAAAAATTTTTAAAAAGAACTCAAAAAGAACAATTTCTGAGCAAGATCAAATTCACTAATTAAAATCATTATCATTTTACTAAATAATGTATGTTGGTATCGGGATCAAAGTGGATGTGACAGCAATCTGATCTCTCACGCTCTTATGTCTCGTGTACAAACATCTGCATATAATTGCCGAGTTGTGCAGAAACACATGGGAATGCCATTCCACTGAATACAAAATGAAGTCCACAGCATTCCTGCTGTTCAAAAATTAGATAAGAATATTCCAGTTACTAGTGTTCTGGTTGTTAAAATTTTCCAAATCGAGCACTGGCTGTAGCTGAGAGTGGTGAATGAGTAAAATGCACTTTATTTATGAATGCTTAACTTAATGCCATTTATTGATAAATATTACTGATATCTTTATTTTAGACCCCAGGAGGAGAAAGATGGTATGTTGAAAAGATAGACCTGAGTTTTAATACAAATGACAAGTTATTTGAACATATTGTCCACCCAGGTAAGAACTTATTTATATTTTGATGAGTATTTGATTATACTTTAAGTTGTCTTTCAATAATAAGTGATTGTACTTTCAATGGAAAATTTAATTACCTCTAGTTGTTTCATCAATATTCACAAATGCATGAGACTCATTTAATCAAAAGTTATATTTCTTTATTTGACATAAATGGCATGATTCATTTGTCTCAGAAATGGTTGTTAGAGAAAGTATTAGAGCTAAATTTCCAATCATAAAATTGTAATCAAGTTCCAGATGAAATATTTTTGTTTCACAAATCACTAATCTTATGCTTTGTTCAAATATAGGTCATACAATCAGGCTGACAACACCAAAAGCCCAGTCGTCGGCACTGTTCTCAACTCCAGTTGGGAAATCTTATTTATGCACCCATACGGAGACTTCCGTAGATCTGGTTCCTAAAGAAAACATGCCAATGGCAAACGAAGTACCCACGGCAACCTTGCTTCTTAGAGATTTGAAACTCCAGCCATTTATTTTCAAGAATGACCAGTTTGGTCCAGGTGAATTTGGGACATTTTTATAAATTTTACACAAATCCTCTTAAATTACATACAATAATAAATGTAATGAATAGATTATATTATAAATAAAGAGAATATTTTGTCTGTGTAGAACCGTTATACAGGTGGCATACACTACAGGAAAAAAATTAATTAAATAAATTCAAAAAGTTTACTATGTTTTCTTAACACAAATACAATTACACATTTACATTTTCATTATTAGCTGATTATTTCTCGAAGTAAATAAAATCGCCATATTACAATTTGTGTTTAAAATACAAAATTGAAAAGTTATCAACTTAGGTAATTACTAAGTGCATTAGATACATTGATTGACAGAACCTTTCTTTTGATTAATTACATTCTTACATAAATATAAGTAATGATTTAAGCCAGTGTTTCTCAACCATTTTCATTCCACGGCACACTTACACAAATAAAACAAGTTATGGTGGCACACCGCCCCCATTTTCCAGTGTATCTCTCTCGCTTCTCCCAAAATTCTGCAGCACACCGGTTGAGAACCACTGATTTAAGCTATAGAGTGAAAAATAAGAGTTTGTTTGACCTAACAATTTATAATAGCTTTAATACTGAAATAAGATGGTGGATCATTCGGATCACTTAAGAACAAATAGGATGAATTTTTATGAAAGAGAAACATGAGAATTAAGAGACCGTCGTTCACAACTGTGAAAGACAAAGACACACCCAATTAAATGAGACAATTGAAAAAAGGGAATCATGACTGGCTGCAGATAGTGAAAGATATAAGAATTCTTGATCGAATGAAACATGAAAATTCTCATAATCGCCTTCAACAACAACAAATACGCACTGCACGAAATAGATTATCCAAATGGATTTCATTGAGAAATAATACCTATACTTATGATCCTGCCATTGATTATGAAGGTCTTGAATTGATTAATATTGGAGGTCTTACAATGATATGCATATTTTGTCAAGCCAAAAAATTTAATACAGAAGCGGATGGCATGTGCTGTTCCAATGGTAAAGTAGTTTTAAATGATATTGAAGATGTTCAAGAGCCATTATTTAGTTTGAGGCAAAACGGAACTACAGAATCAAAAGAATTTCTAAAAAATATGAGGAAATATAATTTGTGTTTTCAAATGACTTCTATTGGGTCTACTCATCCACTTCCGAATTATGATTTTCAATCAACTTTTTGAGTTCAAGGACAAATCTATCTGAGAAAAAAATGGGCTAAAATAAGCTAGTATTTAAATAATTGTGATAAACAGGCTAGAAATAAGTAGCTAATTATCTCCAAGCAAGATAAAAGTTTTCATAAAAATCAGGTACTTTGTGAGTCTAAACTTAGGTAATCAATTTTATTTTTCGCAGTGAAATTTGTATGAAGTCCTCCAATAAATTTGTTTAAAATTTCTTTTTTTATGTTTTCATTATGGAGTTCCAAAAAGTGATGGCTAAAGCAGTCGAATATAATGAAAAATAATTTGATGTGTCCCGCACATGAATTTATTCATACAGAATAATGCAGATGAATAGTAATGAGATGCTGCACTCAACATTCATGTCCTCAAGAATAATTACCTGCTACGGATAACAAAATATCAATAATATATCTATAATCACTAATCAATAGATAACAATGTCTCTTAATTGGCTGAGGGAAAATCGAAAAGTGTACACTTGCCAAAATGATTTAACACAGTAGATATGGGCGTTGTTATTTGATGTAGGGTAAGTCCAAAATGGTAAACAAAATATCATCAGAAGTTTCACCATTCACCACTCTTTTAGTGGTTCATTTCTGACCTCATAACTTATACAAAATTTTCTTACCTCATCCATTCCAGATGGTAATTTTTTTAACTACAGCATCTGATAGATCTCCTTCATTCATGTTTCTTATTCCATAATTTATACTCCTTATTAACAGTGAAGGCGGGATTGGTAAGAAATTACGCCTTCCTTCGACTTTAAAGATTTATTAACAATTACAACAATCACAGCGTCGCGGACGTGGCTTTCACAGCGGCAGCACGGGAGTCTCTAGGTCGACCGTACCATATGGCTTCGCAGCGGCAAGTCCTCTTCTTATCTCCCAGACTCGGTTATCTCCTCGGCGCCGCCTGGCGGCGGCTATTACAGCAACGTCTGCGCAATGCCATGCGGACTATTGTGCGTCCGCTGCGCTCCGCCACATCACCCCCCTCGCAGAAAATGGCTCTGCAAAAACTAAGAAAAACAGGAGAAAAAATAGTGGCGTCAAAATTATGTAGCAAAGTCACGAAAATGACTTGGAAAATGGACTCTTCTCCCAAGGCGGGTGGATGTTGTCCTATCCGGTCTGTCTTCCTGTGGACTATGGTTCCTTATCCCAGCGTCGGATTCTTCCTCCGTCAATTGGACCGGTTGAGGCTGCTCTGCATCTCTATGCAAATATGCCGGCTTCAGGCGGTCTATGGAGACTTATACGTCCCGTCCCCTGATACGGAGGGAAAAGTATTTCGGCCAGGGATGGTCCGGGCGTTGAGCGCGCGATAGTCGTCGCACGGGCCATACTCTCTCCTTTCTTGGGCACCATGTGCAGGGCGGAGAACCAACAGCTCTCCGAAGGACGGGCAATCCCGAAGCGCAGCATTACCTCGAATTCTTTCTTGGCGATCCCGAGCCTGTCAGCAGCGAGTCTTCGCGGTTTGCAAGCGGCAGGCGTGGTCCGGATGTGGTGCTTCGTGAGGTGGCGCGGCTCTCGCATCTCGCCAGAAGGACGAGTGATGTCGGGAAATTCCGCCAACAGCTCGTGGAATTTGGACGAACCGACCACCGTCCTGACATTTTCCACGGGCCCCTCTGCTCTGTCTCCGATGACCGACAGCTTCGTAGTCCCATCAATGAGGCGCTTGTTCCGCATGTCCACTAGGAGCTGAAATTGGGAAAGAAAATCGGCTCCGATTATAGGGTGCGAAATCTCCGCGACGACAAATCTCCACAGCAACTCGCGACGAAGCCCTAGGTTGAGCCGCAGGTAGCGATTGGGGGCCCGTTGGCCGCGAATAGCTCGTAGTCTGCCCAAATTCTCGTGCCTCTCAGCCTCGCCCTCGGATAGACGCACAAGTCGGCGCCCGTGTCGACGAGAAAACGCTCCTTGGTCACGGCGTCTGTGACGTAAAGGCGTCTGGGTATAGGGCAGCGGCCATCTGCCGCCATTAATGGCTGCCCGCGGAGTTTTCCGTCTTGAAGGAGCAGGGAGAGCGACATCTGGTCGCCCGTTCGCCGAAACGTCCGTTTTTCGGCGGTCGACTCGGAAAGGTGCCGCCGTGGTCGGCTTCGGGAGCGCGATCGCGGGCGCGGCGCTCGGAGTCCCGCAGACAGGGCCGCGACCTGGCGAGTCAAATCGTCGATCTTCATAGTCAGGGCGTCCACGTCGAAGGCGCCAAACCATCCAGATCAGTGTTCTCCAGCGTGGCGAGGATCGGCTGCAACGCGGATGGCAACCGATTCAGTCATAACGACTTAAGGAAGTCGTCCGGGACGGCGGCGCCCGCCAGGGAGCGCAGGTGGCGAAGGAACTGGGACGGCTTCCGGTCCCCCAATTCCTCGTGCTCCAGGAGTTGCCTTATCCGCTGCTCGTTGGACGATGATAACCGGTTGATTAAAACCTCCTTCAGCCTCGCGTATTTTCCGTACGCCGGCGGATTCGTGAGGACATCCTCAACCTCCAACGCGATATTGGGATCGAGGTGGGCTACCACGTGGTAGAATTTTGTCTCGTCGCGCGTTATACAGGTCAAAATGATTTGCCCTTCGAGCTGAGCAAACCACAACCCCGGTTTCTCGGACCAAAACGAAGGGACGCGCAGCGCGACACGGAAAACTTCGTTATTCGGTTCGGCCATTATGCCTACCTTCACACGCGACGACGTGGTCGCAAAATCCTTCGCCGGATCACGTCGGGGTCACCACTGAAGGCGGGATTGGTAAGAAATTACGCCTTCCTTCGACTTTAAAGATTTATTAACAATTACAACAATCACAGCGTCGCGGACGTGGCTTCCACAGCGGCAGCGCGGGAGTCTCTAGGTCGACCGTACCATATGGCTTCGCAGCGGCAAGTCCTCTTCTTATCTCCCAGACTCGGTTATCTCCTCGGCGCCGCCTGGCGGCGGCTATTACAGCAACGTCTGCGCATTGCCATGCGGACTATTGTGCGTCCGCTGCGCTCCGCCACAACAGTTATTCAATTTCAACACTCCTGTATTTGCTATGGGAGAAACAACTCCATTCTTTCCAAAGCTAACCTATCCAATCAACATATATTTCAGTAAACTAGGATATTCATAAAACTAGCAATATCTTAGTCCTATAAACTGTAGCGGATTTTAAATAAGACCAAAGTAGGCAATGGCCTATGGGCAGTGGGATTTAGGGGTGACATTTAAAAATGGTATTTCAGGGCAGGAATAAAAAAAAATTAATATTTCACAGACTTAAGATGAGTTAAACTATTATGATCTGCAGACAGACAGGTGGACAAACAATACATTTGCATGAGCGATTCCTTTTGGAAAGCACCACAAAAGGGACAGAAAAATAATTTGACCTAGGGGCGGGAAATTTCCAAATCCACCATTGCCTATAGATGTTGGAATTTAGAAAATTTGCTGTATTGAGATTGTATTTCCTCATTGATAATGTGGAATTTCAACAATTTTTGAATTTTAAAGGTATTTTTTGATACTATTAATTTATGAAACAAAATTAATTTCTTGATTATGAAATAAAGTATTGAATCACTAAGAGTCATGTAATTGAAGTGAAATGGATGACAATCCATCTTTTGCTGACACAAATGTTCAATTATTTAATTTTTATTATCTTATTAATAATTTGTCTTTTATAATTGTTATTTTTAATCACGTGAACTGCAATATTCCATAGAAAATTACTATATGCATATAGCACAATACACAACTAAGCTAGAGATTTTGTTAAAAAGCAGTTTTCAATGAAAATTCTTTAATGAAATTTATCCTTATTTATGATTAATGTAGGTTGTTCTCTCTCATTGTATAGAATATGTATGCATGCCAGGAGGAAGCGGGTTCAGAGATGAAACAGCTCCAATAGCTGTAGGAAGCACATTTGCTATTGTCGTTCTCCTGACTGTTGCCGGTTATGGCGTTTACCGTCATTTTAAGGTCAAGAAGGTTCAGTATGACACCATGGAATGAAGAGTATAAATTATATGAAGGAAGAGTATTTATTTTAATAATGGTGAATTTTAAAGTCGTATATTTTTCCTTATTTTGCCAAGATGAACAAGCACTTTTTAGGATTTACGGGAATTTAATTAAAAATTTGATTGAAATGTATTGTAAGGTGATAAGGTTCTTTAAAAAGAAAAACCTCTTTTGAAAATTTAAATATTCTCCTTCACTTAGCTCAACTCTCATAGTGTCTGCGTCAAATTTTATACTGTCCATTGAGAAGTGCCTGTCCCACCACTGACTTGATCCGTTCATCTGAAATTGGAACTCATATTGCTACGAAATAAGAGGCACTGTCATCCCCACTATGATACTGTTAAATGGCTTTGAAATCTTCTTCATCTTACAATTCTAATGTCTATCATTGTGAGGTACCTCTAGATAACGACACCAAAAATTCTCTAAAAAAACTGCTTTGAACTCTTAACTAAGTATTACATTTTTTGTACAGTTGATGGTTGACTCAAATATGAAGCAAGTGAATATGTGCTTTATTTTTTGCTGCACATTGTATGCTGTTTTGTGTGGTGCACGAGCGTATGATTTTGGTAATTGTGAACATTTCTAAGCACTCTATCTCCTGTAAAGGCTTCACAGTTATATAAAAGGTTCATACTCAACTATTTAAATACTAGGTAATATAAGTAATTATTATCAAATTGTTTTCCAGTGATTATAAGAGATTATGATCCATAATTTGTTATTAAATGTTTTAATACACCCATTAAGTCATTACTATACCAATTTATAATTTTCATTTTCCCTAAGTGCATTCATGTACTTTATATTGTAGCCACCAACTTGCTAGTTTTAAAGCTGCGTTATATCTCAAACCCATGTTCTTTCACAAGGAGGATAATTATTTCTCTCAATTACTGAGATTTGTATTACATGAACAGAAGTATGATGTGACAATGAATGAGTGATAAGAGAACTTAAAACTGCCATAAATTTCTTTTATATATTGCCATGATATTATTTGATGATACATGAGTTGGTGTTAATTTATCTACATATGTGCATGATAATTTATTTTATGTAAAAAACAATTCAATTTTTTGTTTTTAATGCTTCCTTGAGCTATATTTTAGATAACTTAATGCTTGGGTGAATCAATATCCTATCTGTTTTTCGTCTTCCAAAGTATTCTTGTTCTATAATACTTACCAGCCAGGATGAAATGTATGCCAAAATGAAAGTATTTGAGGAATCGAAATAACAGATATTTCAGATTTGAAAATGAAATTGGAAAATAAAACTCATACTGCTTGAAACTATGATTAAAAGCTATGTTTAATGTGTGGTCTTATGATATATGAACTATTTTAGAAGCACGCTAAGAATACTTATCGGGCAACAAAGTTTTGTGGGAAGTAGTTTACTAGGTGAAACTATCATGATCAATTTTATGGGTTTGCAAGTTTAAAATCTCTCAAAAATTAAAATGAAATTTGAAAAGTATAAACAATTCATTACTATTTCAAAGTATAGTTATTTACTTCATCTTGCATTGTTATGGAATGACAAAATAATTGTTTGGTAGTAAAACATCTATCACACCATCCATATTTCACATAGAAGTTTAGCACAAAAATGTCAAAGGTATACCGACCCTAAAAAGAATATCTCAACACTTTGGCATCATATGTATATATAAATATAAAAATATACAATAGCCACCAATACAATATAAAGTTCAAATTAAATTAATTAATTTTAACATATTAGCCATTTCAATGAAGCGTTTCATCTTTTGACCTAATGTATTTGCATAATTACATAATGAAACTGAGCAACTTTCAGTTCTTATGCTAAAGGTTTATTCAGAAGCAAATATAATTTGCATCCACACTGCATATACAATGCCAACACAAGTACTTAAAATGATTTGTAATGTCTGTTTAAACTATAGCGATACTTTTGAAACTAAATTTTTTAAAACTATTTCACCAGCAAAAAAGACCCAATGGCTTACCAAATTTAAAACATGTATTAAGAAAAAAATCAAAATGTACCTTCATTCAAGTAGTTCACATGTAAAATAAGAGGCATAGGTACATAAAAATTTAGTGTATATAATCATATCTGTCCAAGATTTTGGTCTAATATTGTGGGAAATGTGGTGTCAGATTAAGTAACGTAGAGGAAAAATTGTTTCTTTATGAAAATTTTCCTTTATTTATTTTTTTTAAACATCATAAGAGATTGGACAGAGAGTGACCAAAAAAAAAGAAGTGAGAGTCAATATTGAATTTCTCTTGAAGTGTATTCTATAATTGTTACTCTAAATTAATGGCGTTCCTGTAAGAATATTGAACTATGTCTTCCATGGGTTTACCTCCAATCAAAGCATACATATCTTTTCAAGTTTGAAATGAATTGAATTTGCAAATACGGCCCTAAAAATGACGTCTTTTGAGAAAGGTAGGGATAGGAATATCGGTGGGTAAGATCGTAAAAAATAAATAATAAAGGAACATATATTTATGCAAATGTTTATATTTGTTTAGGGTCAATTCACATTTTAATTTTAGAATGAATTTTTAGCCAAGGTCTCCTAATGTTAATTTCGATATCTTCTATTTCTTATGATATACATGATACAGTATTGGCTGGAGTGGCAGATGGAAAATATATGTACTATAACTACCATTGTGATTGGCTATGAATATACAAGTTAAATAGTTGAGGATGTTACAGATATTATTCACACTCATTACTTAAATCAGGAGTTGAAAAAAATACTGAGAAATATGTCTATACAGTAACAATTCATGTAATTAATGATCCTGTGATAATGAGTTTTATGCCTGACTCAAAAATACTTATTTCTTTTGGTGTAGCGTCCGTTTTGCCAACTTTCCTGCTAGGTGTTTTGTGTATTTTATATGTTTAAAATTTTGATAAGTAGGGCTGATATATGCATGGAAGAAGTTACATTGTCTCATATAACCAAAACATTAAAAGACTGTATTAGATAATTACTGAAATTCTTGCTGGTACTAGATTTAAACTTAAGTTTAAGTTATAAACAAAACAAAGATATTGTTACAAATATGAAGAAACAATTAAATATATGACTGTGATTTAATATTTTTGTTTTTATTTCTACTGGGAAATAATAAGAGTTTAACCCATTAAAACTGGAACTGGGATTAAACCACCCAAGTGTTATTTTTCCTGACAAAATATTGGCATCAATATCTAAAGTAATTTAGTCTTCAAGGAATAGTAAAAACTACGAGCAAATTATTTACACATGAGCTATAAAGGTTATAATTTTCATGCATCAATATCAAAGAGTAAATTACCTGTCCACAGTACCTAATAACTATTAATATTTGTTTACAACTTGATGTTGATGTAAATACCTATTATAATAAAATCTGAATAAAAAATTAATGTATGTATCCTGATTTTGTTGAAAATTTGGTGTGCATTTATCATTGTTATTAATAGAACAATTTAAAATGAATTTTCAATGGAAATGGTCCTGGCATCTTCCATTATTTCAAACCAAACCATTTCTATTCTCCAAAGAAAAAAGTGTCAAGTTTTGCATTAATACAGATGAGGAATTGGAAATCTGAAAATCAACGATATCTAAAAAAAACTATAAATCGAAATAAATCAAATTGTCATTTCAGTAAATAGAGAAAAGTATGAGAAACATATGTATAATTCATCATTTTCATTGACAAGTATTTTGACATAAATAGAAATGTATTTTAAAATTCTGATATGTATGAATAATATATTATATAAATATCAATTGTAGATATTCCTTTGCCTAACAATAAATAATTTGATTTCCTCTTATGGCATACTGGGATAATTTCTGTAAGCAATAGAAAATCATATCACCTGAATATCCAATTATCATTATTTGAGCAAATGTTAAACAGCAATACATTGCAAGTTGCATGTTTTTAGAGATGTTACTAGGGGAGGCTCTGGCCCTCCTTCATAAGTCCTCGGACTCCCATAGGCCTTTGGCTCTATATATCATATTTAAAATTGATTATTAAAATATAAATATAAAGTACTCTATGTTTTTGTTCTTGATACAAAATTACCTATCGTTTGTATCACTAATGCAATAAAAATGAGTTAAAACGTTTTCATACTATAATTTTTATAGATTTTTAAAAATTTGTCTCCAAATACGTCTGACGAACATGCCTATTTCCTCCATAGTTGAGGATTATAGACATCCATGTATGTTTTTTAAATGAACCCTGCATGAATACATTTTAATCAGTCAATCTGTATCCCCCACACTTTCTACATTTTTCTTTTAAATGTCATGAATCCCATAGGATTCCAGTGTTTATGAGCTAGAAAGAGATTAATAAATTGCATCTCCTTCCCTTAATTAAAGCTTCATGATTATTACTTGATTCTTGGATTATTTTTTTAAATTCACATAAGGGCTACTCTATAACTAGCCCTTATGCTGAAACCCAATGTAAAACCTACTAAGTTGCACTTATTGATTGATTGAGAGGCATATGATGAGAATTTTAGGTTTTTTAAAAATTACTCCATCCAAAAATAATGATTAACAAGGTCATTCGGAAATTAGGAAAAAGAAAAATTGCTGAAAATTTATTTATTTATTCTATATTTGGAAAAATATCGAGGGGACAATGCTCTTTGCAAGCATCTTCCATGCTATGACAAAGGGTTTCGAGTCATTATTAAAAATTGTGGTACGAGTATCTTGCTCTGGGCGGTAATTGCTCCGAAAATCGGAGTGTGTTATTACAGGCAATTCCGCATCTCCCATATTTGGTGCATTCGAGGCAGCGTCGCACTCAGGATTTCTTTTGAGGAGGATTTCCTATCACATGAATTGAATCGTATAAAACAGCTAAACTTCACAGTATCTACATCAAAACATTACTATTTTACTATCACTATATATTTCAAAAACTTTAGAATTCATATAATTTACTGCATAAAAAATATCGGGGTGAACTCTGGACAGTAAATATTTTATAAAAGGACAACACCGATGTATATACTCGGAACTTAGCGCCCCAAAACGGACAATATATTTTTGTCGAATAGAACATATGAATCATTATCGAATTTACAAGCATTTAAAAAAGTACTTATCTCAGTTAATTCCAATAGCCACAAGGTTGTGGCTAAGTACTTTTTTAAGTGCACGTTCTAGAATTTTTTTCAGTCATTAGACGAGATCGATAATTTCTCTGTTGAAGCAAATGTGTGTATAATAGTAATTCTCAAACACACGGGAGGTCGCAATGTCAACATCCAGAAGAACACCCGCCATTTTTTAGCGGACTTAACTAGCATTTGTTATGGTTTTCATCTGATCAGTACAGATGAGGTCAAATTTCATTACGCGAGTTTTTAATTACCTAAATAAAATGTTATTAAATTTGTTTAAAAACTTTAGTGTAATTGAGCAAGTTACATTTATAAGAGTTCAGTTATTTCAACGCAGTTCAGTTTTGTTCATTAAATTTGTTATTTTCCCGCAGAATCATTGGATGATACGTAATATATTATGTAAATTTTAACTTATACAAAGAAGCCATAATCATATTCTTGGAGTGAAGAGCCTGAGCCAAACGGCGACATAAATATGTGCGCATTTTCTAACATGCAAAGTATTTCATTTCGATCGAATTTCAACATAGGCGGCATTTGTGTGTTACTCGCGAATCGATCAACGGACAAATGGGAACAGAACAAGTAAAAGCTCTCTGTGTGCGAGAGATTGCTCTCGTGTAGGCGTGATAACAACCAAGTGGCAGGATCCATTCCGCGTAATCACTTCATTGTGGAAAGATAACGTAATTTTTTTAATTTCTTCGTGACAGGCTTGTATAGCATACTTGTGTGCGCTACACGTTCTGAGCTATCGTGCTTCAGTTGTTACATCCCGTCTGGGTGCTTTATTTTTATGCTCGGATATCTAACGTTTTAAGGGGGTTCGTGAATGCGTGTTACGAACGACGATATCTGTTGGATATCTGCTGGAATCTATTGTTGAGTCAGCAGAAGGCGAGAGGATAGCGGCCTTACTTCGACGTAGCAGCTTATTTATCTTTCCCAAACGATTATTAAAATGGTCTTTCGTTCTTTCTACATTCAAATTTTTTGTTTTAGATATTTTTGTATTTTTTGTGACTGATTTGCCTCGGGAAATTACCGATTTCCTCGTACTGGTATTTCTACCGCTATAGGCGCTAATATTTTTTTGAATACTGAGCACTTGGAATCATTATTTCAGCGTAATTTTTGGTGCTATATGACTTTATCTCTCAAAGATCGTAAGGGCAGGGTCGGTCCGAGCTACGGGCGAGCCGAGATGCTGCCCGGGACGCCAAAAATTTGGGGGCGCTATCCCGATGCATTACTTGGAAGTGAATAATTATTAGACACCAATTCGTATCGAGAAACAGGCTATAATCTTGATGACATTTTTTTAAATTTTTAATTATCAAATCATTTTTACAGAGCGATGAATAAATTAACATGTACTTTGTAAATACATATCTCAACAAACATTAACGGAGGGGGGCGCTGGAGTGCTATCTCGCCCGGGGCGCCAATATTCCTCGGGCCGCCTCTGCATAGGAGTATATGTTTTGATGCTCTGGGACAATGGTTCTCAAACTGTGTCAAACGACGGGCAAGGGCGACCAAGGGGACTTTAACGGATTTACTATATTGATAAAGAAGGACATGGCCGAAGGTGGCAAATTTTATGGAGAAGAAAATTCTCGTCTCTGAAGGAAAATAAAACGTGAATAATATCGATTATCATTTTTATAATTTAATTTCCGAGATCTTTCTGCACTGATTCTAAGATCTCGAAAATCTTGGTAATTTGCATCATGTGTTATTAAAAAATTCCTTCCCATCATTTCCTGATACATTCTGTCAATCGCGTGTGTATTCCGTGAAATTGTAAAATAATTTGGTAGTTTTTAGACAAAGCTATATCGTCATAGATATTCTTCCGTTCGGTAGATTTTTGGGTCATACAACCCAATCTGTCCGATTCAAGATCTTTCTCTACATCTCTCACACCCAATTCCTTCTTTTAATGCGTCTGATATAACTCTTCCTGCCCCTTTCCCTCTTTCCTAACGTTCTCCCTTGTATGACTTTTATCAAAATTTAACCAAACATTTTCTTCTGTATTTCCCTTACTACTCTAATTATGTTCCTTTCTTCCTCTATTGTATTCAAAACTTTCTCATTCCTTTTTATCTCAGTCATACTAATTTTCTCCAGCCTACGCCCTTCCCACGTTTCAAATTCCTCCTAATGCAGTCAGACCCCGGTTTAGCTCTCCTCTATATATTTCCACCCCCGCGTAACGCCCATGAATCGTGGTGAACAAAATTTCCGTCTTGTGATTACATAGGGCAAGCACATACCTCGATTTACCACCACCCCCGCTTTAGCGCAAATGTAAGTGAGGGACAAACGGTGGCGCTAAATCGGGGTACGACTATATACTCAAATCTCCTTTTCTCATTGTCTACGTCTCTCGCCGATATAATCCTACGCTCCATATCAATGATTACACTAATCTTTTTTTAATATAATGAAACGAATACTTTGTGGTTTCCACAACTTTAAAGTTGTGGAAACCACAAAGTATTCGTTTCATTATGAGTAAATTCCACAAAGTTGAGCCTAACCTCATTAATTATATTTTTTAATATCTTTATTCAGGCTAGCTGTCAACAGCTGTTGTCGTCTCATTCATGTCTCCTTTGCCATTCTTGTCCTTATCTCAACTACAAAAAGGGTAAAAAATCTCCTTTTCTCCCTTAGAACCTGGTGGCCACACACTGATACCAACATCCAAAATCTAATTCCTGCTTCTGATTCTCTAGCACCGTTGCATTTCTCTGGCCTCATCTCAGTTCCCGACTCCTCAGGTCACTCAAGCGCTTCATCTTCCTTCTGTCCTCTTGCGTCCACGACATCTGCAAACAGCGTTCTCCGTCATCTCTCCCAACATCACCAAGGTGATTACTTATAGGCTTTTATCATCCATCACCGACAAAAGAATGGCGGAGAAGACAGAGAGCGCTCCCTTCTGGTAATTATTGTGAACACCTCGGAACGTCACCGTTTTGATACTGTTCCGCTTTCGATTCTTATACTAACCTGTTTTTTATGCAATTTATTTATTTATTCATTCAATCTTTTCCGATGAGTTTACAAACGCATTTACGAGCGCTCATTTAAAAAAATGTACGAATAACCATAGTGTGCTATTAAGTATTTCAATACATACTACTTCTTCGCTCACATAAACGCGCATGACGTTAAGAAAAATTGAACTATTCCCTCTAAAGCGACATATTTCTTCACTCACAAGTCCCTCAATCTCCTTAGACGTTCTAGAAGCGGAAAATATTTTCTTACGATCAATGAGCTTTGCTAGCAAAACATCCATCCATAATTGACAAACTGTGTCTCTCCAATAGCCGCCTCAAGATTTATATAAAAACGTGCCCGTTTAGGGTTACAAAGCAGCCATTATCGATGGCGATTCACCGATATTATATTCTTAAAAATACATTAACAGAATTATTAAATTGTAAAAATTCTTATTTAACAGATTCTAAAATTCTTTGTTTTTTAGATTTTTACTATCGATGAATTAACATTGATGATGGCTACTATGTAGCGGAGACCCGCGTCTGGTTCTTCTAACATTTTTATTGCTATCGAAGAGACATAGTTTAATTTAATTTGTCATAGAGCGAGCTCGATACATTTATTTCTCTTAAATGCCACATATACTCGTGTATAACGCGCACCTACACTTTTTGCCAAAAAATCCCGACTTTTTCGTATACCCTGTGCATAACGTGCGCCCTAGATTTTGAAGGGTATAAGAACAAAATTTTATAATTATATTGTCTTGTTAGGTATTAACTAGAGTACCATAAACAAATAAATACAGACCAGTTCAGAGTAAGGCAAGACTCGACTTACACAAATCCATCTTTACCTAGAAACTTCCAAAAATTAAATTTTAACATACGAAAATTCTGAGTTGCGGATATTTGCTTACAGGGAAAAACGTTTCAGGCTTAAAGGTCAAATGTTGATTGAAGTTTAAACACGTCAATTTGTTTTAAATTTATCAAACTACACGTAACACATATTTACGGAAGATTGAAGGGCTAGAGATATTTAATGACTGTATTTTTCTTAAATTTTGTTGCGCATCACAGTCGCCTTCCTCGCATGGCTATTTGGTGCTGAAGGTGATGAGGAAGATGAATTCTATGGGTTTTCAATTAGTTACATCATTAACAGTATATAATATCTTCATTAACTAAAAAAACTATTTAAATTTGCGTGTACTACATGTACTATGTTTTTTGTTTTCGATACGTGTTTTGAGGGAAGTATATCTGGCGATTTTTCGAGAGACTACAGCAATCAGTAATCAATGTGGAATATTTGGAGAGGATAGAAATACAATTGTAAGGAAGTAATTAGGTGTTTGATACGTTTTGATATTTTTTATTTTAACTGCACAGAAGTGTTACCCGTGTGTAGCGCGCACCCCTAGATTATGACCTAGATACGGTACCTCTACGGTAGGGTTCTCACGTCGGTGCGCGAGCCATATGAAAGGATCGTACCAAATTCGCAGGCCGCATTTCACGTTACAAGCTTTTTCAGTCTTAAAACCATTTCATATTCTCTGAACATTTTTCCACTCGGGAAACTAAGGAAAGACATTTTCCTTCCTTCTCTCTCTCTCTCTCTCTCCCCTCACCCCCTCCATCCCTCTCCCCTTTTTTCTCACTCTGTCTCTGTCTCTCTCTCTCTCTCTCTCTCCCTATCTCTCTCCGTGTCTCACTCTTCCTTTTTATCCTCCTCTATCTCTCTTTCTCTTTACTTCTCTCTCTCTCTCCATCTTTCTATCCTCTTCTCTACCTCTCCATTCCCTTCCTTCCTTGTCCCCTCCTCTCCATTCTCTCCACTCCCTCCCCCCTCCCCCCTCTCTCCCCCCTCCTCTCCATTCCCTTCCTCCCTTGTCCCCTCCCCTCCATTATCTCCACTCCCTCCCTCCACTCCCTTTTCTCTCTCTCCCCTCCTCTCCATTCCCTTCCTCCCTTGTCCCCTCCCTTGTCCCCTCCCCTCCCTCCCTCCTCCCCCTATCTCTTCCCCCTCTCTCTTCCCCCTCCTATCCATCCCCTTCCTCCCTTATCCCCTCCTCTCCATTCTCTCCACTCCCTCCCTACCCCCCTCTCCCCCCCCCTCCTCTCCATTCCCTTCCTCCCTTGTCCCCTCCTCTCCATTCTCTCCACTCCCACTTCTCTCCCCCATTTTTGATCCTCCAAGGGCCTTATTAGCTTCTTTTACTGCTGCCCTCTCAAACTTTCTCCATTCCCTCCACTTTCACCTTTTTACTAATTCTCCTAATCTCTTCCCCCACTCGGCGTTGAATCCTTCGCTTCCTTTAAATTATCTCTCTCGCTCCCCTCCTTACTTTTTCCGCCAATTATTAATCGCATCGTTCATTATTCACACTTCTTCAACTTATACGTTTACGCATAAGGCCTCGTTGTAATCTCTTGCATACGGAAAACCTTTTATTTTAACTTGGCAGCAGGAAACCTAAAAGGTTTTATTTTTACTTTTCATTTTCTAATTATGCGATTTTTCGTATAACTTCTATTTCATAAGGAACCGTCGACTCGTGTACTCTTAGATGCCTAATTTAGGAATTTTTATCAATTTCTTTGCTATTCATTTTCCTATTTGTAAAAATAATTTTCACGGTGATATAATTCGCGACTTTTTTGATCTGCAATACTATAACATGCATATCTAAATAAATCAATTCTATCAAATTATAAGTTTAGGTTTAAAATGCGATATATATTATGCCTCATAGACTTTACAAGATTCAAGGGACTTTCAAATAATTAATCTTATATTTTGGCTGGGAACGGTTTAACCACCCCGCCGGGGCGGCCCGAGGAATTATGGCGCCCCGAGCGAGATAGCACTCCAGCGCCCCATCCGTCAATGTTTGTTGAGATATTTTCAAAGTACATGTTAATTTATTTATTTATCTGTAAAAATAATTGATAAACAAAAAATAAAAGGAATGACATCAAGATTCTAGCCTTTTCCGCAATATAAATTGGTACCCAATATTTATTTACTTGCAAGTAATGGATAGATAGATGATCCGCCCTACTCGCCCGTACCTCGGGCCGGCCCTTCCAGCCCGTGCCAAAACATTCTCCGGGAAACATAGATCTCGGATTAATATTGTCACACGTAGTCCGGAAAATTCGGGTGAAAATTATATACGATGTAAAAGTCTTCATGTCACTTTTAAACTTATAATTTCTGGAAAACAAATTCAAGAAAATTTATGAAGAACTTCTTAACAAATATTTTTATGTGTAAGCTGATTGTTTTCATTTATTAATTTTCATTGGCTCTCAAACAGCACCTAAACGACCTTTCATAAATAGTTTTTTAAACAGTCACAAAGTCAATCAAATATATCTATGCCCACTGCATCCCTCTGCCACTGAGAGTAAGATCAACGTTCTACAATACAATTCCCATAATTAAAGAAAAATCCTCCTGCACTAGCTGATAAAATTCGAGTAATTAACATTAATTAAAAAATCATTGAGTTCGAACGTAGAGGTCGCAAGTCCGCCCCAAGAGCGGGGCAGGGCGAAGCTGCCCCTGCGGTACCTGCCTGAATTATCTTTGTTTCGATGCACATCAACCAACTCATTGCAGTGGAACGATGCGACCTTATTATTATTCTGGGCCCAGCCGATTCGCCTCTCTTACGCACAAATGGGTATCTCAGAGGTAGTGCAATGAATAACCGGGGAGGGAGGAAGGAAACTCGGTGCCGGCATTTGCCTGCTCATACGAAGAACACCAGGAGGGCCAACATCCCTTCAGAAGGACGGAACAGCTGAATTTGCGCGGTCTCCTCAAACCACACAAACAGGGGGCCGGACGACCTTGGAAAAAATCCTACTTGCGCAGGATTCGTGCCCGCTGCCTTTTCAAGCAGCAGGCGAGTAGCAGCAGGCAAGTAGCAGCCAGCGTCCTAACCACTACACCACCGGCACCCCTATGATGCGACCTTCAGAGTGACACCTGCCCTTTTATTTTAACTCACTTTTAATGTGATATCTTGAACCATATGCATATTCTATCCTCCCGCCTTTTGTAAAGTTCGTTAAGATGGCGTCACGTTCAGGTCGTGAATTTAGCGCTAATAATACGAATAGTGCATAATTTTACAGTTGCAGTGAAGATGACTATTTCGTTTCATTAAAATATAATTGTGGAAGAGTGCATCTAATGTTTTACGAATGAATTGTTATGAGTTTCCAGCGAAGATGAAGTTAATGGATCGCGGCATCGGTGAACAAGTTCGCAGTGACTGTAAGTGAATCATATTAATATGGATTTCTCTTATCTAATTGCTATTTCACTGTGTGTGTGTGCGTGCTGTATTATTAAAAGTTAATTCATACACTGAACTATGTAGTACATTGCCGATAAGTTTGACGGAAAATTAGTGAAATACCCTGTGACGTAATAATGCCGGAAAATCTTACTCCAATGGATTGATTCAATGAAGAATTGTGTTCACATCATAGTAAAAATCCTTATACCAGTAATTTAGACCCAAAAATACTAGCGTTTAATGTTTTAAAATTTGCATTGTATGTGGAATATCGTCGGAGAACCGCAAACTGTTAATACCATTATCATGGAAAGTCACGTTTATTATGGACCAAATATTATAGTGCTAATTTCATAAAGGACCTCATAACATTAACAGATGAAAAGTCAATTCGTTACGATTTGAGAGGAATGAATTTTAGCGAAGCTGTGCAAAATTGCATCCAGGCGGTGTATTTGTAGCGGAATATGAACTAAAGACCTTATTCACTTATGTTGCTAGTAAAAGTATGTCTTTGTTTGAATACAAAGGCGATCTCTTCTGGTTGACATTTAGAATTTCGTTAATCACCAGTATTTTTAAAACTTTGCTTTACCCTGTGGTGAATATTCTTATATGACCGATGCCAAAATGACAAGTTTTTTTTTGGCATACGCTAGTGCTATGTATTTACGAAACATCGAATTGAAAACTTGTTATTGATCTAAGGCCGACTTTTGAAACACGAAAATAGTCTAGGAGTGTTTTCTCATGTCATGTTAAGTTGTGAGAGACGATCTTACATCACTGCTATTTGTACTTGAACAGTTTCGATCGTTCAGTATTGGCTTAGAATAGCCCCGCCGCTAAACTGGTTTATTTGAAAAAGAACTTTCAAAAATCAAAGAGTAATGGATACTGTAAAATAAAAACCTCAAATAATTTCCAGAGAGATTTATTATTTCGTCCTTTTCCAAACGTGCAAATGGCTCTTTAACATATTTCACAACATTTTTTAGTTGCTATTGCATGCGGGGATGCATTTGTTTGCCATGTATACTACATACCTTAATCATAAAGTCGAAAATCTGTCTGCAAAATGTTTAAATGTGTATTTCAGTAATGTTTTTCCATACAAAATTTTCTAGGTATTCGATCCTATAATTCTCTCCCATATAGTTTCTTATTCCCTTCCTTTTTATGCGTTCTTTGCACGAAGTGAACGCATATAGGGGAGGTCGTTTCCGTCCGTCGGTCCATGTTAAAACTCGGGAACCGCTGGGCGAATTTTATTGGGGAGTTTTATTAAAATTTGTCGACTGATTCAAATTTTGGTTAAAATCGGACAACAATTACGACTACTTTATATGAAGACCTACGTGTAGTTTACAATGTTCCTTTGTTTCAAGTCGGGAACCGCTCTACGAATTTTGATGAAATTTGCTATTGGGGAGTTTTGCTAAAATTGGTCGACCGATTACAATCCTGGTTAAAATTGAACAACAATTACGGCCACTTTACATGAAGACCTACAAGTAGCAGACAATGTTCCTTTGTTTCAACTCAGGAACTGCTAGATGTATTTGGATGAAATTTGGTATAGGGGAGTTTTGCTAAAATTGGTCGACCAATTCCAATTTTGGTTAAAATCGGACAATAATAACGACTACTTTTCATGAAGACCTACATGTAGCTTACAATGTTCCTGAATTAACTCGGGACGTATTTTGATGAAATTTGGTATTGGGGAGTTTTACTAAAATTGTTCTACCGTTTCCAATACTGGTTAAAATCGGATAACAATTACGACCACTTTACATGAAGACCTACAAGTAGTAGACAATGTTCCTTTGTTTCAACTCGGGATCTGCTAGACGTATTTGGATGAAATTTGGTATAGGGGAGTTTTGCTAAAATTGGTCGACTGATTCCAATTTTGGTTAAAATCGGACAATAATTACGACTACTTTACGTAAGACAGATTTTACAACGTACCTCGCTAGCTTCTCGTTAAATTCTAATCCGAGCGAAAAATATTGAGAGCATTGTGAAATCTCAAAGAACGCATTTGGAAACTCTGTGTACTCCGACATGGAGTATACCTTTCCAATCTTGTTTCTATCCAGGATTGGCCAGAGTCATTAAGAAAGCAAACAATCGTTTAACGTTTAATAATAGCATAGTATCAAAATAAACATCTGCCAATAATTAGATTTTATTCAGTTTGAAACGCCACGCGACCTTTATTTTTCGTAACGATTCGCAGAAGACATTCGTTGCCCTAACGCTTTGTTTCGTTCGTTCGGTCGTTAAACTACCTCCGAATTGAAATTTTCCTCTCTCCTCCCTCACCTATATTAATATGTTCCGCTTCGTTTTTCTCCTTTGAGTATTTTTGGTCCACTCCTTCCCCTACCTGTTAAATTTCTTTTTTTCATTTGCCGCCGTCTTGACATTTTGCCAAAAAGCTCCGTTCCATTCTGATCTCGATTTACAACGCGAGCCGAAGGAGTCGGAGCGAAAAATAACGGGACCTTTGCGCAAATGAGAATCGTATTTACCTTTTCGTTATAGAAAAAGATAATTAAAAACGTAAATAATGGGACTTTTGTACTGTTTTTTTAAGGAAATGTATTTTTCATTTTATTTATCTCGTTCACTAAATCATATTTAGTAATAAGTATAGTAAAAAACCCCCAGAAAAATATCTCATGTAATTTACAGTCTGTCAAAATTTCACGTTTCAGTCTCATTATTTAAATTAAAGTTAAATTATTTTAATTTAGAAAATGCGAGCAAATGGGGGACTGTGTGAACGAATTAATATAGTTCTCCGAAATCGATTCAAATAATTGTATAACTAAAAAACTCACCTTCGATTAATTTTAATTTGATATCCAATCAATTGAGTTCAGTTTTGTATTCGGCGAAGTGTGGCAACCCTGCATCTCCATGGCTACCGATTCATCAAAGATATCAAAGATTACGTCATAAAGCCTGTGTTGTTTTGGCAAAAAACCTTTTTTCGCATATTTTAAACAAATCATCCTATTATGTTTTGTATATACTATAACACAAATAATTTAAATTCATTCACTAACGGCTGCTGTGATTGTACGGAGAGTGTGTTAACACAATTTCAAATTTATTTAAAATTGTATCGGTAGGTGGAAGAAGCGTATTAACCGCCGTGGGGGGTCCGTTGGCTTTCATTGGTCTCTTCAGAGTTTTAGCGACAATAATGACCTTGAGACTATCTGATTGCTTCGGTGGCTTCACCGTACGCTTCCCGAATGATTCGGCCTCGGCGCAAGAAATGGTCGTATTAGGTGAGAACGCATGTTTCAAAGCATTTTACAATATTAAGTGAAAATAATTTTGACTCCTGGCGTAAAATCTTATAAATCTTTACTTTTCTGTTATTAAATGTTTAACGATATAATAAACACAAATTTCGCATAATCATTAAAGTACCTATACAGGTAGATAGATAATCGTCTTCATTCGGGCGAAAAGGAGAATCGACATGAATTTTTCAAAATTATCAGTATTTACGTGTTTGAATATTAAGTTTCTATCTTCCGCGAAACTGTTTTGTCTATTAAATTAAGTTGAATCACTTTTTTTATAATTTGGGAGTTTGATTATAACCATAATTATTGCGAGCCTTACATTTTTGTTCGAGTATTGCGTCACAGGCCAGTTTCGAATATAAAACGTGCCGATATAAGTAAGTGTGTGAGATGTCTCCGAAATTACATCGGGGATAAGTAAGTTGCTATGGAGCTGAATATTGTCGAGAGTGTTAGTGGGTAGACATTATTCCCATAATTTCCTGCGTTCATCAGTGTAACCGTTGTCCGAGCAAAGAAGTTTGTGTCGTCGACTACCAGGGAGCAGGTGACGTGACAGAAAGTGGAAGGAGAAGAACGTGTTAGGAATGCGTAGAGGGAGATTACAGCTCGCAGCTACCGCGTATCATATTACTTGTTTTCTTTTCTTAAGGACGGTTTGTCATCTATTTTTTCCGTCTTTGGATATGGATGAAGTCAGGGGATGCAACTAATGTGTTTTTTTTCGTCGCAGATCATAAGGCCATCGACTCTGCTAGATAACAAGTGAAACTCGTATTTCGAGGGTTCAAGTTCGGATACACATCATTGAATAGTGCGTTATCATGAGAGTAGAAGATATAACAGTTAATTCACAAGAGTATTTGAAACCTCCTGACAATTACATTTGAAGTTTATGAAAGTCATGCAATGACCGAGTTTCTTTGGCATTGCATCTTCTAAACCTGTATAAAAACTGCATGAATATGCATCGTACCCCGATTACAATCGGACCCCGATTTAGCGCCCTCCTTATATAGTGCCATCCCCGCATGCTGCCCATGAATCGTTGTGAACAGAACTTCCATCCTATGATTACATATAGCAAGCGTATACCTCGATTTACCGCCACCCCCGCTTTAACGTGATGGACAAATGGTTGCGCCAAATCGGGGCTTGATTGTACATCTGGAGCTGCCAAAAAGTAGGAAATATTTACAAAAAGCAAGGCATTTATCAACAAAAAACGTTATATTCAATGATTATCACAAAAACCAATGACTACATGTTTTCTATTATTAGAAAAAATTTGATTCGACAATTTACTCAGGGCCAAAGTTTTCAAAAGTGTGACAGAGCATGAAAGTGTAGGACATCTAGGAATCCTAATCATATACATATAAGAAATTTTCCGCATTTAAGTTTTAAAGCTCCATGACACTTTTGCTGTCCAAAGAAAAGGGGCACTTAGAAAGAAAATTATCCATTGTTTAAATTCCGCATTTTACGCAATTTTCTTTAAAAATCGTATCCCCTTAGGGCAATATTATTATGGCATTCTTCTATGTCGTTGATAGCTCACAATAACTTTGGCTACAGATTATAAGATATAAAGTACTCCTTTAGCCAAACAATCTTCTCTAATTGCTTGGCTAAAGGATACTTTATATCTTACATTCTTCTATAGCAGTGTTTCTCAAACTGCGGGCCCCTCCAGGGGGGCGCAAACTTATTTTGGATGAAAGGTGAAATGTCGAAATATAAAGTCTTCACGAATAATAACATTCTATCAGGGAATTTTTGGAACAACGATGTGTTACGAATTATTAACAGTTACATAAAATGAAGAAATTTGCAACAATGTTTCTTATGTTTACTATTTTTAATTCAAAGGGGGCCGCATGATATTCAAGGGAGCCGCGACAATTGAATGTTTGAGAATCAGTGTTCTATAGTACGCGATAACTGTTTCTTATTTCACGTCATCAGCTTTAGAACTCCAAAAATTAAACTAATAAATGCCATTAGTTAGCCACGGCTGACTTAACGTCACATTCGAATGCGGTTTGAAGATATCATTACGCATAATTAGGATCTATTGCCATCGGTGTGTCGTTGTTGAATACATCAGTTAATTTGGACGCAATGCGTCCACAAACAGGAATAAATTTCGTCGGTATAAGTCACATTTTTGTCAAACTTTCAGAAATTGGATCCAATCCCATGGCCGAGTCGATGCAAGAAGTTGATTGGATCCATCGGGTTAGGTGTTTGAAGTGAAACCTGAAAAGCGCCATGCTTTCATTTCATTTCGTGTACAATCAGGCCCCGATTTAGCGCCACCGTTTATCCATCGCTAACGTTGGCGCTAAAGCGGGGGTGGCGGTAAATCGAGGTATATGCTTGCTCTATATAATCATACCTACGAGGGAAGTTCTGTTCGCAACGATTCATGGGCGTCATGCGGGGGTGGCACTATATAGGGTGCGCTAATTCGGAGTCTGTCTATATGTTGCATCCGATTCTACTAGTAACCATATACTTCTTTTATCCTAACTCAAACTAACGCAGATAAATAATTTTTTTGCTTTCTGTTTGTAGCCGAAGTATATTTCTGCAAGTTTATATTTGCCATTGTTTATGCAGATAATAACAATTTGAGACCAACCAAGGGCTTTGGGTTTCATATTCATTCATCTTATAAATTTTGTTTTTCTTTTCTCAAGCCAATTAAATTTCTCTTTCTTAAACTTTTCTGATTGTATTACATTAACTCAAACTGGATACACTTCGTAGTTTCCTGCATACTTATTTTGCATTTTCTTTCTAGAAATCTTTTTATAAAATTTATATTTGAACCATAAATTGGCAGCATTTTTCAGTAATGGGTGTAAGAAAGAGCCCACAAGATTAAGAATCCTCTTATAACGCCTAAAAGTAGCAATTATTATTTTCATATTAAAAAGTTTAAGTGATACTTCTCAACCCTCACGCGTTATTTTTTATCGTAAGAGGTCGCCATTTTAACTGTATTGGAAAATAAGGCAAAATATCTAAATTATCAAGTGTTATTAAAATTTTCCTATAGTTTATAAACAAATTTTGTTCATTGCATATTTTTTAATAAATGGATAAATTTAATCTATGGATAAATTGAAACAAAACTTTCCAAGAAGCAGAACACTGAGTTGTATGTTACATGGAAATGAGGCTTAAATACAACTTGAGCATTAACTATAAAAATTGAAAAGTAAAAATAGATCTCTTAGATTTCATTGGGCTTAATCTTCATTATCTTCCGCTTTCTCATCTTGAATTTCAGAGCAACCGACAGCGCTATAGCAAAGATCTTTTTTCAACACAGGCCGACTCTCACTCACCCAGGCAAAATGCTTTCTTTGCGGGATTTTATAGTTGTTAGTGGGGGTATGGTTAGTAGGCATCCACGAATTTTGTAGTGGGATTAACAGCTGACGTCATAACGAAGGATAAACAAGTCATCATCATAGGTAGTCTGTCCGTAGACAGGTCCGTGATTATTCATGGTTAAACCTGGTTCTCCATATACTCCTATTTTCCGTTGTCCTCTTCATATCTTGATAACTTTCAAATCGTCTATCAGCTGAAAACTTTTCCTACCTCTTTCCCTTTTTCCGTCTAGTTTTCCTTCTAACACGTCTTTAATCATACTCTCTCTCCTCAGGTAATGTCCAACCCAGTTTGCCTTCCTCTTTCTAATAGTCTGTATAATCATTCGCTTCTCTCCTACTCTTCGTAGCACTTCATCGTTTTTCATCCTATCCGTCCATTTTATCTCCAGCATTCTCCTCCAAGTCCACATTTTAAAGATTTCCAAGTATTTTATGTCATTTTTCCTTAGCGTCCTTGTTTCTGCCCCGTACAATGCTCTACTCCATGCATAGCATTTTATGAACTTCTTGCAGATATCTTTCCTTATATTCACCGTAATTTGGTGTTTCTTTCTTCTGAAATCCGCTTTTGCTTTTCTTATTCTAGTTCTGATCTCATTCGTACATTTTGCTTCTCTTGTTATGATGCTTCCAAGGTATTTATAGTCTGAAACTTGTTCTAAAGGCTTTCCTCCAATACTTATGTTCAGATTCTTTTCTTTGCCCGATATTCGAATGACCTTGGATTTTTCTGTATTTCCATACTGTATATGTACATTACAAATAGATACAAGTGTATCGGTCTTTTATATAGCGCGCGACAGGCGGACAGAAAGCGATGTAGAATAGGGAAAACCCTTGTCTCTGTTATAAATAGCTGCTTCAAATTAAGATAGAAACACGGTGCCGAATTGACGTAGAAAAAATTCTCTTTAATCGGAAAAAGTGACATTTCAACAATAAAAAATATCAGCTACCTTGGCAACGAGTACATTGTTTTCAAATAGAAGTTGGTAATCTGTATCGTGATAGCATCAATTCAATGGTTTTTAATAGAGAATTTATAGGTTACTTATAATCCCGTTGATTTCAACCAGAGGCGTATACTTACATATGATGACGTCATAATTTTAAAACACGCTATATCGTATTAAAAATACGTTACTCCTTCCAGTTATGGATATTGACGATGATTGGTTTAGTGCTTCTAACGAGAATCTGTGGATTATATTATAATGCCATTGATTTAAAACTATGGGGTAAAATAATGACGACATCATTATCCTAAAACACAAAATTTTAGCAAAAACTGGAAAAATAACGTGTTTTGTAAAGTTTTCCAAGAAATTTTTAACTATTTTTAACTGCTGAACGAGAGAATTGAAATCTGGTTTGACGAAACTGTGGAAACAGTAATGCCATACGCTTCTTTTAATAATGACGAAAAACTATAATGACTTTATATATATTTCGCAATTCCTTTATCAGGATACGTACTCAAAGGCACTGAGGGTGACGCAATAATCCTAACACAAAATATCGTATTTTTCCATAAATTTTTATTGTAACATCTAGGCTATTGTCAAAATAATTATTATTGTTATTGCAAATATAAGACGATCCATGTCACGAAACTTGAAATACGAAAACTTGGACGCGAGCCGACCGCCAGGAAATTACTGATAGGTGCCTTAATTTCGCGGAAAATTAGAAATATTCTGCGAGAACTCTTGCAATTTATTATCCCATTTATATGTGTTCCGCGTTGCTCAAATACAGTTGCCTTGGAGATCGCGTTGACTTATTTAGGAGTTTAGATCTTGGCGTTTGGTGGGTTTTTATGCGTCTCAAGTATGCGAGCACCGAAACATCGTAGAAACAATGAACGCTGTCGGAAAGAGTTCCCCAGATATATGTCAATAGATTGTGAACTCGAGAAAAGTTACTAACAATAAGAAGGTCTGGGATGAGAGTTAAATATGAGGTTATAAAATTATGAAAATGAAAAGCGGGTGGTCTAAATAATAATCAACAAGTAATCCATAAGGGCATTGTTGTGCTCCAGTTCCTTACTATCGATTCTCGACAGCCAATCACAACATCTTGTGAGTCGACCAATTATAGTACTGAAGTAGAATAAGCGGATGATTGTAATAGTGTACCCGCCAATTTCATTGGTAAGAGCGATATATGTTTCTAGGACACTCAGATTTGCTAATTACTCGGTCAGAATCCTGACGTAATCGATAAATTTCCAGAGATTATAGATGTTTATTATCTATAACTTTTGCGTGGATACTAATGCATAATTTACGGAGAAAATACACCACAAATTGTTTTGTTTGGTAGTAGTAATGTCGAAGATCGATTTGTTTATACATTATTTATTCATTTATTTATCTTATTTACCTTTCCAATTCAGAGTGCACCACGGATCATCTTCGCACAATTTAATCCAAAAATAAAAGCCCAAACGGAATCCATCCACTTTTAGGAGAGGCAGTTGTTCGTTTCGCAGCCATACGTAAATATGCATTTTCCAACGTAATTTATTGAGCTCTATTTTTTAATGCAACGATTTTTCATTGACTTTCTTCCTTATCTTCGATTCCTACGCGTCCAAGTAAATTATGATTGTTTCACAGAGTCTCCGAAAATTCTCATCGCAGTATTTAAACGAAAGAAACGTTGAGTGTTAACTATCGCGAAACTTTAAAGAATAGAGCCAAACTTATTTGTAAATTACAAATAATATACTTCGAAAGGACTAGTTTTATTATTAATTCGTACAAATATGTCGAGTAATTACTGGAAAAATAAAGGTATCTTTCGAACAGAATTGCTGCAGTAGTGCGAATATAATGTAACGGCATTAAGATCAACAAATTTACATTTACAAGGTTTTTTTTTACTGTTCATCGTCGTATATCGTTCATCGCCAGGATACGGTTGCTGGCTTATTATAGCGTTAGTCACAGCTGGCGACCGTGGAAGCATTTCATGTCTTCCCTGCCAAGAACGATTCGGCCTTGGATCGTTGTTTCTATAGTGCTGGCTGATAAGCCAGCCACAGCAAATAGCTTCGATTGATACTTTTTCTACGTGTAGTATCAGATTCACCAGTACTGAAGTTTTTTTATTGATATCCAAACCATTACGGTAGGTTAACAGACATTTCATTTCCGCTTCTTCATCCATTTCTTTCTTGTACCGAATTACGTTATGGCGATTAAGGATAAAAGTTGGAAAACGTCTCTAGGAGCTGTTACTTACGAACCGGATTTCGCAAAGCACCTTTATAGGTGTTCGTTTTTTTAATCCTTGAAAGGATTGTTGAAAATGTATCCCTAGGACTTAAACCTAGACAAGCAAAAAGGACGAATTTAATTTGCTACACGTAAGGATACAGAGTTATTGGCTGTTTCGGATTAAATGGGAGAAGCTGATCTAAGCATGCGAGGGAATGGAGTTTTTAAGCACTTGGAAAATGTCGTATTTTATATTTGATGCTCATTTAAAACGTGTACGTTAAGATTCAGAGTAAAGAAGAGGAATGTTTTCATATTCCCCCCAAATAAGCTAACAGTTTTATGAGTTATTAGGCGTTCTTTGCAAAAAGTACAAAAAATGAACGCCTTGTAGAATTGTAGAGTTGTAGAATTGGTTATTTAACATGATAACATAATTAACGGATAACGCCTCTGCATTGCGTGTACGCATGCATCAATTGGGCGCCGCTCCTCTCTTATTATTATGTCGTTTATCTTATACACTATTATAGGGTGATACTTTGCCATAGCTATTTAGGTAAATGAACTTCCGCTAGCTGGTAGATAAACAGTATCATTTGAAGACCAATGCAAATGCTGCGACGATTTTGTTGTGTCCATTGTGAATTTGGTCAAGTCCTCTATCATCGAGCGTTATTTTTCGGGATCTCGAGGAGGTAATCCTTGAACAAAATCTTCGTCAAAATACTTCCCACGTGACTTATTTTTCGGCAAACGCCACCAATAGTAACGACTTTCCCTTTGGCGGCGCGGCCTTGAATAACTTCGGAACATCATCTGGATGGAATCGCTGGACATATTATATGTCGTTTTATCAGTGCAGCTTTCTAACTCGCAGAATGCTACGTAACGGCTTATCGCTCCGCCGGTCACGATGGAACCACGGCGTGCGCGCATCGCGGAGTAGGCGTTCCCGAAAGGTTAAAACGTAGTACAACTCCCAGCCGCCAGAGCTATAAGCACCGTATCTTAAAGTAGGCGGCGGAAAAAAATAAGGAAGGCTACTACTGCTCTCAGGAAGGCCTGGGAAGGGAGGGGAGTGGATGTCGAGGGAGGGAGAAGGAGCGGAAGGAAGAATTGGACTCACACCAAAGTCACAGAATAGGCGCGCGGTCAGTTTAGCACCGGACAACGCGACTCGCGGTCGGCCGTGCGTCACAATAGTTTCACGAGTGTGTTTTGATTGTCCTTTCCCTCGCGGCTGACACACTTCTTTTGTTTTCTCTCTCCCACACCCCGTTTCGAAGCGGCTGGGAGGGAGAGAAGAAAAAAAACATTTCGAATTAGGCCGGTTTCCGGGTGGGTCCGGATACACTTAGCGATATCGGATGGATCCCGGAACCATGGCACGCTCCAGCACCGGGAACATTTTCGAGGAGGCGACGAGTTTCAGCAGCTTGTCTCCATTGGAAGACAAGTTCAGGAAGAAGTGTCTGTCTGACATGGCTATACACGAGCTAGGAACCTCCACAGGTAAGGGTTTTTGATATGGGGAGAAAGGGATGAAAGTTCTCTCTCTCGACCGCCCCAGCACCTGTGGAGTGTTTTGAAACGGAGAAACTATCGCATACTGAGTTGTATTATGTGCGTGTGTGCGTCGGCATGTGCCGTTGCGGGTGCGTGGTCGAACTGGGCCAAAAAAGTTTTGAAAAGCGTGGTCACTGTGGTCGTCAAACAAAAATAAGATATGGCGAGGGCAACCGTAGTTAACGATACGAGCGTAACACAGCTTTTGAGTGAATGGAGTTGGCAGACGTGTTGTTTAAAAGAATGTCGTACGCACGGAAATTCTTCGAAGAATTTAGCAGCTCAGAATTTATCGAGGTCATGCGTGACATAGTGTCCTCACCGGCAGTAATTAGCGTAAGGTAAAAAAAGAGCGCTAGAAAATGCATAGAAACATTTGCTAGAACTTACGTGTACTGCTGTTCCTTTTTTACTTTATCATGTACGTAGTATATAGAGATATAGTATATAGAGTATTGCGATTGCGAAAAAATTCGACATGTAGATTTTGATGTAAATACAACTATTATCTTCGTGATGTCCGTCCACCCGTCGCCGGGTAATCACGTAAATGTGTGTGGTATCTTTGTCTGCTTCCAAATTAAAAGTTCAGAGGTTCGAATACTGCCCAGGGGTGTGAATACCTACGATGGTATCTTCGTAAACATTCTTGTTGGAAAAAAAACCTCACGAGCTTCTTTTTACGAGACAAAATAAAGAGGGTGAAATTCGCTGTTTTTAATAATAATAATAATAATAATAATAATAATTTATTTAACACAAACAGATTTCTCCAATTACATGTGTTATAATAGATATAGAACAATCACAAACGACCATGCCCTCAGCAGGATTCGAACCCGCGACCCTGAGGGCATGGTCGTTTGTGATTGTTCTATATCTATTATATTTTCTTGAAAGTCATCGTCAAGTCGTTATTTTACATCCTTTTATCGAAGCTAGGATAATCCGATGCGATTTTAGTTTGTAATTTCAATTGAAGGTTAAAGTTTAAAAGTCTCTTTCTTACTAAAGTCGCATAAAATGTCGGCCTAGGCGCAGGGATAGGTTTCGTGCTAACATTTTAAAAATTGGCACCACGGCTTCGAATCCTGTTCGGAATTGGCGCTCGCGATCGTCATTGTTCACGAGTGCTATTTATTTGTTTATAGTCAAATAAATACATAGTTCCATATTATTGGCTCCCTTGAATGCAGGGTGGTCCATACGTACCAATTTGTTGCACGGAACAAAAATTAAAAAAGAAACTGTAAATAAAAAATAAGTTTAGAAATATTAAATGATTATTCAGAATGCAAAATACATCCACTTCGATAATTATAACAAATTGAGAATTATGAACTGATTGACAATCATTTATATGTATATTAACGTCGTATGCTAATGTTACATATTGATATCTTGTTATATTCTCAGTAAGCAGTGTTTGAATGCCATGGAAATAATTGTTGGTTGAATATTTTCAGCTGAAGCTAAAGCGAACATTACCTTTTCGTAGCTCTCGCATCGACGTAACTGCTCTGGATTAATTATTATATAATGCTAACACGCAGGGTCCGAAAAATTCCGAGTGCCAGTTCGCCACATCTCCCGGATTATTATTAGCTCCGAAGGAGGATTATATGTGGTGCGTGTATGCACGTATATTATACGTATTTCCTCCTCATATTATGGTAATCGATTCGATCTCTTTACGTAGACAAGATTTTTTGCTCGCCTTTCTATTTATCGATGCGTAACGTAGTTGAATTAATCGCCATCCGTTGTTTAAAACGGCTTGGTTATTAAATTAACATGTACTAGAGACCTATTTAATTGCCTGCATTACTTTATTTACAAAAATTCCTTATGTACAATTTAATTGGTAACAGTTGGTCCTTGATTAGCACATGCTACTGTTTCAAGTTTTAAAGATTTTTTAACTTTTGAACGTCCTACATATGGTTCGATTTCTTCGGCGCTGTTTGATGATTTATTTATTTGTAAATGGTCCATTTCTTTTTTCTTATGTCTGAGATTTAACAAAACAACGCTAGATGCAAGATGTGACGTAGTATTTTATACATTACATTATGTTTTAGACAATATTATTGGTAACACGCTGGATTCACTTCTAACATTAATTAACCGAGATAAAAAAACAGCTCGACTAATATTTATTCCTCCATGCATAATACTTCATACATTAGGTTTATCTCTCAATGCTATAATTTATATATAACATATAGTCTTAATATTTCGAATCGAACAATAATTATTGAAATTATTACCTTTTAATTACGCGTGTAAATGGACTACTTCAAAATATAAACAACAGAAATCTAACAACACCAGGAATTATGTAAACAAGGCCTCCCGGTCAATCGAACTAATAAAGCGGTCGGGCAGTTCGAAACTCGTGACTTTCGTCACTCTAATATGTACAGACGGTTATAAAGTAGTTCTTATCACACTTTTAAAAGATTAAAATAATCCGTAAATAACTAATGAAGCATAATTCACAGGTAATATAAGCTGTAATCATGAATCGGTAGCCATCATTTTACATAAATAACCTTTGTAAATATGTAGTAGGAAACATAAGATGTGCTATGTACCGAACTCTTCCGATCTGCGTGTTTGAATACCGACGCACTTATGGGATGCTGTGTACAATGAATGTGTATAAGAGAAAAAGCTTTTGTGATGAAGTAAATATGCAAATGAAGTTAAATTGGTTTCTACGAGGCAGTTCAAAAATTCGAGAATTCGAAACGTCGCGTATTCGAAATTTCGTGTCTGTACTGTTCAGTTTTGCGTATGGTTAATAATTTTATATACAGCTGTTATTAGCATTTGTGCAATGTGAGCCATGAGCTTTCAACTTTTTAATTCAGCTCGTGGATCCGCCCCTACACTCCTCGCGCAGCTAGGAAAGCTTAGTCGTCAGAAATGAGAAGCACTTGTTTTGAAATTTTTACGACAATACACAGCACTATACAAACAAAAGAATAAAACCCCTCCCTCTGTCCCTCCAAATTTAATATAAATTGTTGACGGGCAAACTTACGGAATCGGAAAATTATTATAAGAAGATTATTACCTATTTAAATCATTAGATGTTTTATAACTTATACGTTTATAAATGATCAATTTATCGGCAATAGATATTAGGTATATAAGTTGCTGAAATCGTTACTGACGTTGAAGTTTCTTAGCGCGGTCGTTCATTTGTTTTATATTTATACGAAAGTCAGTTTGATTGTAAATTAAATGCAAAGCAGTAAAAACTCGAGGCAAACAATGCCAGTAACCATAGTAACTATTTTTATAAATGTTGAAAATTCGGAAAAACTCGCATATACACTCAAAACGTGAAAAAATATTAATTAGATAATAAAATCGACGATACGAATAAGAATTTCCATTCTTTTTCCATGTGAAATAGAGCAAATGCGTCGAAGTCACAATTATAAGATAGAAGTACAAAAGCCCCGTCAATATGACGGGAAGTAAACTATTATTTGTTATTTAAATTAAATTTTCGCACTTATCATTCTTTTAAATCATTTATTGGTATCTTTAAAATGCAAAATTTGATTCCAAATAGAAACATAAGGTAACTAAATCCTTATTTACTTTCCAAAAAAACAATAGCTATACATCAGAACCAACTTTCCCATTGAAAATAGAATATTCTTTGATTTTTCTTCCGTTCACGTCCCTAATTCGTGCTGCGACCCTCAAATTTAAATGAAACGTACACCATGCCATCCTTGTGTTGTCTACATTTCGAAGATTTTTTACATATTCATGCTTATTTCACATCTTAATCGATTTCGTACCTTTTCGGAAATGAATGGCAATTAAAGTTCATAAAATGTCATTCATTTAAGTCTTGTTACAAATTTTGTTCAGCCGTTAAAACGTACAGAGGTGAAAGGGAGATTGGTCCGCGGTAGTTCTTCATAATTGAATTTTTGTTTGCTTATGTGCATGCTTTCTTAAGCGTCTAATTTTTATGGTTACTTATTGATTATACGAGTGTAAAGTTTTGGATCGTGATCGGATGATGGTTTTCCTGGACATGTTGTTTAAATAGTTAATTCAGTTTCATCATTTCTAATTAGCCATTTTAACTCAAACCCAATTCATTTGGACCTCAAAAAAGACGCTGAGCAAATAGGTAAACATTGCCTCAATAAGATATCCTACACCAGTGTTTCTCAACCTTTTTCCATAAAGTAATTACCCTTAAAAAAATTGCATTAACCTGGGACAGTTTTACAGGTACTAGTGACCCCCGCTTAACGCGGAGGATGCAAAATCCGCGTCCGAAGGGGGTACTATAACCCTTAAGCGCGCAAAAAGAAACATTTTACAAATGGCATTTTTGGATCCACATTCAATGTGAAAACATATTATCACAGGATTTAATTCTCATTTATTAGAAAAGCGATAAAATTACATGGTAAACAATATGACAAAAAAACGTAATTTAAAATTAAAGTACATAATAAAAAAATCTTTCCTGATGCACTTATGGGGATCTATATTATTATTAAATTATTAAAAAAGAGTCCAGGATTGACAGCGTGGCTTTTTCTCGCTTATTACGCCAACTTTCCGGTAACATTCAAACCGTGCGTCGCAGCACGGCTTCAATTCGATTTGAATGACAATTGAGTATCAGTTCAAAAAATCGCGCGTTGCGCTCCTCTTTTTCTTTCGGGTAAATTAAGGCTCCGCCCTCGGTTGCGTAAGTAGAAGATGCGCGACCTTGGGGGCGCAATGTTTTTGCAGTCCCAAGGAGAGAGTTTCGCCACCTGCTTCCGCTTGCACCAGCGCACAAAAATAAACAAACACAACCCGCGATTTCCGGAATCGTGATTTTTTTGTCTGCGAGCAGTTAATGTCGTGGTTTTCCTCACTGGCAGACAGACAGAGAGATAGAGAGAGAGTCGTTTATCTCGATTTTCCTCGCCAGTTGCGTTGCTAAGAGGGAGCTCAATCCAAAAAGTTAAATGGGTAAACTCGTCTTCATTGTTATATTTTCCTCACGTTGTCTTGGTGAATCGTTCGTTAAATCAGGGTTCAACAATCATTGATGGTACCACTATGGCCGCAAAAAAGTTAGGATGTCGAATATCTGCTTCTCTTGTCAATTGTTTCGATTTTTAACGAGAAAAACGGAAGTGAAAATATTACGGAAATCACAGCATTTACCACGATGCTGAACATAAAAGTCATAATTACACTAAAGCTCATATGTTAACTGGTTGTCTTTTCAAACCAAAAACTTCCGTTGCTATGTAAACATATCGAAAAAGAAACGGAATTACAAATACTTATGATTAAAATTTAGGTGTATAATTTGATGTATATGTAATGTCATTCGCTTAAATAAAATGCGATTTAAATATTATAATTGTACAATACTTACTATTATTTGTTTACTTACGAGACAAACCCCGACTAGGCCAGGGCTCGACAGTCTAATTAACGAAAGGAGCCACTTTTTTCCAATTCGACATATGCAAAACAAAACGAGATGATCCGCAGTACAGGTGAACGAATTGATTCTAACAAAAAAATTCAGTTGTTTCAGAATATTATTACAAGTAAACGTGAATTTCAGCTAATTTGCAATCACGAGCGAATTGGACGTGATAGGCGGAATAGATGGGAGAAGATTTGATGAGCTCCTTCAATATGTCCTTATAGAGCCGCACGTGGCCGACCTCTGACGCAGGCTTAAATCCTGGAGAAAGAAGACAAAACGCGCGCATCTCTTTATTTTAACATTATTTGTATGGAAAATTGCTTTTCAGAAACGACCGGTGTCCGTAAATCGGGATATTACAGCGACAGTGACGGGTGTTTTCTGCATCTTGAGAAGACTGTATGATGATTTCAATTACAAAGTAGCCTCCATCAGTGGTAATGAATCTATCGTCGACTCGCATCTACAGTCAGACCCAGATTTAGCTGCGAAAACCTTTATTGAACAAATAAATCAATGAATTGGATGTGTTGATAGGTAATGAGGCAATATATGTTCCTCTAATAAATTGATTACGATTTAGTGCCACCGAATGCACGCGTCCTAAGATATTAATAGCCGAATGTAAAAATATACCATTATTATAAGTTTCATGGCCGTGGTGCCGAGAAATTCTGCTTATCTTTGAAAGAGTGCCGCGCCTAGAAAAAGTTTTCGTGCCGCTGATTTACAGCCTCGAATTACCGGTTTCCTCCGCTTTTGCGCCAGTGTCAGCGACGAACAAACGGTGGCGAGAAATCGGGGTTTGACCTGACTTAAAATAAAAGCCGACAGCGCAGGCGGCCATTTTCAGTCGTTTCGTTATCTTCCTAATTAGTATAAAAATGTCTGAAACAATAGTTAAAAAAAAAACAAAAAGTTGTAGCTCGATAAGTTCGCTGAATTGTGTTTATACGACTAACTTATTTTATTTCTCATCAGATATCAGTTTAAGTAAAAATTAACACGCGATAGAATAGTGGCGATTTGCCGATATCTTCAAAGGCGAATATATCATTTTCTCATCTCTCTGAGGACCAAACGATATTCTTTAAGGTCACATTAATACTTTCTCATGCACGTAGTGTATAGAGAAAGTACCTGCTTATCGTAATCGCGAAAAAATCGACTTCGAGGTTTTGATGGAAATACGCGCTCTATGTGTCTGAGTCCAAAACAGTGGTTTTTTCCGCCATGCCGTCTGCCTGTCTGTGCTTGGCTCTAACGCAGTGTTTCTCAACCTTTTTTTGTCTGCGTCACCCCATTTCAGTTCCGCGCCACCCCGTTTACAGTCCCATTTCCTTCAAGCCACCTTTAAAGATAAATTGGCCTTTATCTACCACATAAAGATCAAAATTTATGCATTTAAAGAAGCAGAGGCAGGCATTCTTTTCGTTTAATTTCTTTTTATAAGCCAGAATATCATACACTCTGCATTTATCAAATATTTGCGTCGCCCCTCAATAACTCGCGTCACCCTGGGGTGTGACGTCACCCCGGTTGAGAACCACTGCTCTAAAGTCTGGATTAGGGATCTCAGACCCGCGGCCCCCGTGGTACATTTCTGCGGTCCGCGAAGTAAGGTAGTGACACTTGTCTGCCAAAGATCAAATGCATTTCTTATAAAATGTTTCATGTAAATCTAAGAAATTTAAGAAGTATGTTAAATGAGCACTTCTAAAATATAAACAGTTTATTATTGCTCATTCAGATTTATAAAAATTCTGCTTCGGTGGGGAACACTTATGTTCTTCCTGCTGCCAGTGTGTGTTTTGCGTGTCAAAGGAACCTAATCCTCGACGCCGAATCTTGCGTTTTTTTTGTGAATGGGTTTAAGGCCGCAACAAAGGGTTGGGGCGATTTCTTCCTCGCGGAAGGGGAGAATGGATGTCCAAAGGATTTGAAACTGTTTGTGAGGACTGGGCAAGTATGCGGCCCGCGGACTTGGCACGGTGCCTTACTGCGGCTCGCGGGTTCAGAGTAAGGCCTTCATGCGGCCCGCGCACCGATGTGAGTTTGAGACCTCCGGCTAAAACGGTTTAACTAAATCGAATGATATCTCGTATTTATGCGTACTATATCATCCATAACATGCACTCTGAAGAGTTTAACGCAATAATGAAGGGTAGTTTTTTCTTGTCGATGTTCATAAAATGTCGACTTACTCAAAAATGGCTCTATTTTTATTATAACTAATTCAGTTACAGAGCTTGATGTAATAAACAATAATACATGATCTATATCTAACAAATATCTATTAGCGTCCAGAAACCTTATATTATACTACAGAGTTTTACGCTCAGCTACCTCCCAGCTTTCCTCCGTCTACAGACATCATGAGAAAATATATGTCCAGTAATACAGCTTTAGTTGCTACATGGCTTCGCCAATCCGTATAATAATTTATATTTATGTATGGTAGAATTATTTATCAAGTTTGATTTTCACATATATGAGGTTATCAATATAGTTACACCATTTCCGCGGTTTTGTTGTTTTTCTATCAACAGTGCTTCTTCGAAGTTCCTTCCAGAAAGAGCGTAATACGACCAGACGCATACTTATATGAGAATGTTTGTGTGATGTACGTGCATTGCACCAATGTTTTGTTAAATGAGAAAAAAATCGAAACCAGGAAAGTCGACGCGCTGTCAAAAAACGACTAAAAACATTATTTTGCCGACAAGGATATCCTTTGCCCAGATCTCTTTTGGAAGAAGAAGGCGGTTTCTGTTCTGTTTCGTTCGTCTCCGGTAAGTTTGGAACAAACGTTTCTCTTGGGAGTGTAAGGAGATATATAGTGAGTACATCGCACGTTCTTGCAAACGACCATCCATTCATTTAGGTTGGGAAAATCGAACCTTTCCCAATCGCATCCCTCGCCGTCCAGAACGTTACGCCAAACACGGGAGAATGATTTCGTGTTGATACCTCATCAGTTTACGGATTCCAAGGAAGGTATGGACGGCGTTAAAATGTACATATCGAAGGAAGTAAGTAAGTTTGCTTCGATGGCATGCGGATGTTGTTAAGCAGTTCCCGTAGTAATCGGCCGTTGGCCATTGTTACGTAATGCGTTTGTGTATGGTTAAAATTTAAATAATATATCGTGGTATTCCTAAACAAAATATAGACCTGTCGATTTAATTCATCACATTCAGGTTTAACTGTTTCATAAATTAAAAGATATATAACTTAAAAACTTTTAAACTGTTTTGAAAATGCGTATTTTCGGTGGATTTTCGCCAAATTAAGATTTTAAAAATTTATTGTAGATGTTAATATTGTGGAATCCGCGCGTAATTGAGCATTTTATTACTTGCAACAAGAATAATAATTTTTTTAGCTTCCAACTTTCAGCGCTAATTGCAACACCTCATTCATTATTGAGCGAGGCGGTTTTGGCCGTGCGGCAAAATGTTCGCATCGAAGACAATAGGCTATTTTATTTTTTTATTTTTATTACGAAATTAAAATATTCTTCTTCTTTCTTTTTCGAATTCTTTAATCGTTTCCATCCCTAGGAGCGGAAGGTTACGTGAGATCGACCGGCAGTTTAACTACTTCTTGCCAACTTTTATATTAACTTCGCTTTATATATATATATATATATATATATATATATATATATATATATATATATATATATATATATATATATATATATATAAAATCCAAATCTGCTTGCGGGGTTCAAACCACCTCACCTGAGATAATCATAGTCATTATTTTAACGTGGATTTCTATTGATGCGAGCATTCCTACGTTTTTTGATGGGATATTACTGCTAATAATTGTAAGTTTTTATTCATCGTAATTATTATTGATATTAAGTTTTTATTTATCTTATCTTTATTCATTATTTAAGATAGGTAATACTGTTGTAAAGGACGTTAATTTGAAAAAATTTAAATTAAACATTTTAAAGTGTTGTGTTGTAGCTTAGCAATTCTTCAGCTAATTAAAATTATACAGTGTTTGTATATTAATGGTTGATGTAATGTTAGGAAAAGAACAATTTATTATTTTTGTCATTTAAGTTAGGCGACTAAAATATTCAACTGTTTCACTCCTACTAGTATCTAAAGCTAATCACTCTCAACTAGCAGCATATTTTCATTGATTTTAAGCAATATGAATGGATAAGTTAGTATTTCCATTAATGAAACAAAAGATACTATCAAAATTCTTACTAATTATATACCAAACATTCTTAAGTTTATCACTGAGTTCTCTACTTCTGTCTGCCATTCTCACAACTGTAAAAACATTAAAGTTTAAATAGAAAAACCCCCACATCACTCAACAGCTGGTAATCACTTTTTCAAATTTTTACACCCATGCAAGCAGAAAGGTTATCATAATTATATGATAGAGTTTATTCATATTAAAGTATTAACTATATAAAAGTTGGTTATAAAAATATATAAAGATATAAGATACTAGTAGTTGGTGCTTGCATACTGCAAGCATTTCATCTCACCTTGAAAAAACACTCATTTTTCAGACAGATATTTCACCATTAAAATTATTCTATTAATTCTAAAGATTTCACCTCTGCAGCGATTTTCGTTTTTCCTACATGTAAAAATAATAGTTTAAAACAATCCCCAAATGTTGCAATTTTAAACATTTTACATTTTCTCCATCATGGGGTACTAATGCTACACATTTGAGCCAAATTTTAAAGTTGTAGCACTTCTAGAAGTAAAATAATATTTTTCTAATTGTTTAAAATTTAAACATTTTTAACGGTTGCCGCAATATATATATGGAGAGATTGAAATGTTTATTTGTGCAAATGCACTGTTTTGTAAATAATTTGAAAATTGCAGCTTCCTAGCTCATCCCGTAGAACCTAAAAAATTATTAAACTTTAATGTTCAAATGGGGTTAAAACAACCCCTAAAAATTAACAATTTTAAAATTTTCCATTTTTATAGTTGGTTATGAGAAAATTTCTATAATCTGGAAAAATTTCAGCTTCCTAAACTTATTAGATTGGTCTACACACTAGATTACGTTTTCCCATGCTAACTTATGGGAGATATTCCGGGGTCTCTGGAGTCGAACCCAAGACACTGTAAGCAAAAGTAACAATAATTCCTAATAGATATTGCGGCCATCTAGCAACACTGATAATTTCATTTTTCTAGTTTACCGGTAAGTGCCCATAATTAATTTACAAAAATGGCGCAATGCTTTTCTTATGGGAAAAAACGCAACTTTCGGAATTTCTGGAGTCGAACTTATGTCACTTAGGTAAGAAGTCTTATTTTATCTGTAAGTTTCTCCATTATATCTACAAAAACTGAAACTTTGAGCTCTCTAGCTCTTGTAGTTTGGGCTGGACATTAGTATCCTCCTGTTATATCCTCCTCTGTAAGAGTCGTCGATATATAATGATAAAAATTCATTTTTATATCTTCACTTGTTAACTTCTCCTTACGTAGTAAATGATGGGAATGTATTGTTTTCATGAAAAAATCGATTTCGAGATTTCATCGGAAATGCACGTTTTGAGGTCCCCTGAACAAGTTTTGACTGACCATTTTCTCGATATCTGTGTGGGGACTTTTGTCGGTGCTATAACTCAAGAACTATTAATTGGATCAGCACTAAATTTTAAATTTGACATTTGTATTAAAGGGGCAAGAGTTGATTAGTTTTTGGTAAAAATCGGTCTATCAAAAGTGGGCGTTTACTCTTCTCACATGGGTTTTTTTCAAATATTTGCTTTAATACTTGATCAATATAAAACATTACAATTATAATAATTGTCGAAAATTTTATTTCCTGCATTCTTTGTTCGAAATGTTTTTCTATATAATGCTTTGTTTAAGAGATATTCTAAAAACCATATTTTTAGAGCAACCACCACCACACAACCAGGAGGCAACTTTTGTAAACACTTTACGCTTAGTTACGTCATAGTAACGCTGCTTTTTATTATTCTTAATTGTTGGAGCCTTGTGGCTATATTCTATATCAGAAAGTTACAGTATTAATTTATGTCTACCTTTCGTAAGGTCTTTGAAATTTTCTTGCAGTTTCTTAAAATATTTATTACTAGCTTATTTTACCACGCCTTTGCTTAGGGAAGTTTAAGTTAATTTCCATTTTTAACGGTGCGTTGTATCTTCTAGGATGCTTTCCACGTGGCAGGCTATCTGACCTTATGACCAATTTCATCTCGTTGTTAGCATTCGTTCCAATGCTGTTTTGAATACTTATACGTATAAATTGCAAGAATGAAATATTTCTTATAAGGATCTTACTATCAATGCGCTTGTTCCCGGATTATGTCTACATCTTTCATCAACTTGCGAATTTTCATCGCCAATACAGTAATTTGAAGAAACTTATGATTCTGGTCATTGACAGGTAACAATGAGCTTATACAGGGTGATCATTTTAAATGAGAACCCATGGAAAATTTAATAACTTTGAGCAAAAGAGTGCTAGAGACATGAAACTTAGAAGTAACAATCTTTATTGTACGCATGGTGTCGCCATTTGTCGACAATATGCAACACTACGAATACGCATGCGCAGTGCAAGCAATAAACATAGCTTTCAATGTAGAGGAGCGAGTGTTTATGGTGGAATGTTACCTCAAATCACTGCGGAAACTTGCACAGCAAACGAGAATGTCCTACGTCAGTTGTCATAGAGCGGTGGATAAATTAAAAATTTATCCGTACAAAGTGCATGTCATGCATCAACTGTTGCCACCAGACTGAAAAACGAAACCATTACTGTGAATGTTTACCGGAGAAAGTGGACGAAGACCCTCACATGTTAGACTGGACTTTCTTCTCAGGTGAGGCTTGGTTTCATCTTACAGGGTATGTAAATTCTCTGAATACTCGTATATGGTGTACGAAAAATCCCCATGCACGCATGAAACTCCCCTACCCCCTGTGAGGGTTGGAGTGTGGTGTGAAATGACCCGCCGAAAGATTGTTGAGTCCATATATTTCACAGACACCATAATTTCTGAGCAGTGCATTGCCATAGTGCATGAATTCATGGGACACCTCACTGAAGAGGAGATTGTTAAAGCATGGTTTCAGCAAGATGACGCATAAGTCACACTTCACGGGCATTTAGTATGGCCGAGCTATCCCTCTTGTTCGGAGATCGCATAATGTCAAAAGGAATATGGCCGCCATACTCGCCAGGTTAGTCGCCGTTAGACTTCTTTCTGTTTTATGAAAGACAATGCCTACAACGGCAATCCACGCAATCAGGATGAATTGAAAACCAACCAACATATCCCACATAATTTCCAACGTCACACCCATCACTCCGCAGGCAGTGTCTTCGAACATGCTTCGTCGTGCTCAGTTATGTATTCAACATGCTGGTGGTCATTTTCAACATTATTTGTGAAAATGCAAGTAATGTCAGGCAATACAGATTGTTACTTCAAAATTTCATGTTAATAGCCCTATTTTACACGAAGTTATTAAAATTATCATGAGTTCTCATTTAAAATGATCGCCCTGTACTATGATAGATTTGTCCTTGCACTCGAAAAGTTGATTTAAAACCATAATTCGGAACCGGATAAGTATACTCAAAAGAAGTCATTTGAAAACTCGAACTATATTTCCTTATATTTTTTAGAAAATCTTTTGATTGTGCAGAAAAATTTTGCATCAAACTAAGTATTGGCTCAGGCGCATCTTCAAGATCAGTTAAAACTATTTTTCCGTTAGAACAACACATGTCCTCCGCTTCTGTATCAGATTTTTTGGCTTAACAAAACCTGCATATTTTCGTAATACCTCCGATATTAATCAATTCAAGACCTTCGTGATCAATCGCAGGATCATAAATATGGGCACTATTTCTCAATGAAATCCAGTCGGTTAATCTATTTCGTGCAGCGCGTATTTTTGTTGTTGAAGGCGATTAAGAGGATTTTCGTTGGTTTCATTCAATCGAAAATTCCTATGTCTTCAGCGAGTCGCGATTCCCTTGATTCAGTTGTCTCATTTAATCGGGCGTTTCTTTTACTTTCACGGTTGTATCGCAGACGACGTTCTCTTGATTCTTGATTGATTCTTTCACAAAAATTAATCCTAGTTTTTGGCAACTGTTAGTAAGGACAAGACATCATTATAGTTTAATTTAAAACTTTTCGGTAAAAAAGACGCCTAAGAAAGAGGAATAGATATGTACACGAACAAAATTACGAATAAAGAAACAAAAACAGAAAATGGTGTTATACGATAAAATATCGCTCGCCCTTTTTATTTCCCAGTGAATTCCAGTTGGGTAATTTATTTAGTATCTCTCTATTCGTATGTCAGGCGTTTCTTTGTCTGGAAGATCAAATTCTTCTTCGGGGTTGCCATAATAAATATTGTAAACATAATATTGCAAATCGAATTTTGTTCGATTAATTTAAATTTTTGTCATAAATGAACGTAACATTAAATAAGATTGGAAAATATATTAAAGTGATTTAAAATACAAAAGAAAAGATCCTAAGTAAAAAGTTTTAAAAATAAAATGCATTGAATAAACATTAAGTGAATGAATTAAGCGAACATTCAATGCATACTATGGGTAAGATATCCCAGTCCAACAATCAGTTTCTCATAGCAGCCTTTAATTCATTCATGGTTTTATTCCATTGCATTCGCGATAATACAAATTTTTGAAACTTTAGGGAATAAGAAACGAAAATGGATGCAAAGAATAAGAACCTTTAACCCTTCTTGCATAAATCAGTCCAAGTCCGGTTGGCTTAGGACGAAATTTATGTATTTTAATGTCAAATTGAAAACTGTGCTGCACCCGACTTAGGATTGAACTAAGGCCTATCCTTATGGGTTGTCGACAGACAAACTTTCCTCTTTATTTATAAGATTTATAATTATTAGAAATATTACAGGTATGGAGAAAGTTTTAAAAACAGAAGTCTTCTATGACGCTAGAGTTAAGCCTATCTAGCAAGTCTTTCCAATAATAAGTTTTGCCAGAATGGTAACGTCCATTCAACGCCTATTAAAAATTACATTTCGTTCAAAGACGTCGCGTGACGCTCTAACGAAGGCGCACGTCTCGAAGTATTTTAGAGGTCGAACTGTGGCAGAGTCTTACCCGCAAAGAGGGTCGCCAAGTGACGTCAATGTTACAGAATGCTCGCCTCGTTCTTTTCCACTCGCCTGAATGGAGCCCTCTCTTTCTCCTTAGCTTCACGTTCTATCCCTCCATCTCTCTAACGATCTCTCTCCACTTCGCTGCTTCTCCGCCGGTTGGCGTGATTGAAAACGATGTTTTTGAACCGATGCCCAGTCCGATCGCAAGAGCGCGTCGTGTAGTATCCCTTGCCGCGATCGGTGCGGAAACAAAGGGTTGGCTATGGAGTAATCAGTGTGCAGCTTGTTATCAAATTAAGCGCACGGATATCTATACGGCATATGTAACCCACGCGAAATCGCCTGTGTTGAGCATGGAAAATCTATTGTTGGACTGCACGTAAATTACAACTGGCATTGTTGGCGTGTTTTGTCGACAAATTGATTTTCATTCGCGGAAGTAATTGTTGGAATGCATTATTAGACGTCCTTTACCAGCGAAGCGGTAGTAGCAGGGTGTACCGTCAATTCGTCGCGCGTCAATTCGTCGCGTGAAAAATTCGTCGCATGCCAAATTCGTCGCATGGCCAGTAGCAGAACGCCTTATGGGCACGTCTCGTTTGTCTGTCCGTCTGTCGTAACTTTCATCTCTTAAACCGCTTGACGGATTTTAAGTAAATTAAGTAGGAGTGTTCCTTATTAAAATTTATCGCCCAATTGTGATTTTGAATTGCATCCGTCAATTAAAACTTCCACTTTACATAATTACTTTAATAAACTTTTACATACTCGTATCTCGTTAAATGGTATCCATCGAGCAACAACTAAATACCGTGTTTTTCTCTCCCTATCTCTTATATGATCTGTAAGGTGTAGATTAAAAAATGTATTCGGGTAGAGGACCTCCTTTATCACAAAAAAGTCCGGGAGACAACATAATTACGACTTACAGTTTCAGAGATAAAAATTCGAGAAAATCCCGAGCAAAACATCGCATATTTTATTTAATCGATCGCTAAGACGGCTCTCTAGGTAAACAACAATTAAAACTCCATATTTTTCTCTCTCATGCTATTATATGATCTGTGAGGTATAAATGATAATTTTATTCGAGATAAAGGACGACATTTACAGCAAGATAGTCCGCGAGACCGCACGACTTGTAATTTCGGAGATAAAAATCGAAGAACCACCAAATCATTCGATACGGTTTCATAGGTATTTTCCACAAAAAATGCCTCTGAAATCTCTGTGCATTACATTTATGGAATATATTTTTCCATCTTGTTGTTCTTGGAACGGAAATGGCGTCGCGTTATTAAGGAATGCGTGTTTCTGTTTTTGGAATTTGGACGTTTTTTGTTTCGAAAAGATTTTTTTTAACCCAGTGTAAAGTATTATAAAATATTCAGTTATGCTTAAGTCCTCATTTTGTCAAATATTATACTAAAAACTTTCGAATAATTGAATCGTTTGGCTTTTCCGATACATGTCATTATCAAGAGGTTATAATGTCGGATAAAATAAATTATAATCTCCACACATTCGAAAATCCCTTGAGTGAATTTAAACTTTAATTAAATGTATACAGTTACATAAAGATCATAGAATTAGAATATAAAATGTAAAAACAAAGTGGAAGCAAGTTTCACTATGCTTTTTAGCATCACTCATTACAAATTTATATGTTTCACATAATTTTTTTGAGCTTCGTAAATGAATTCCTTCCAGAGAACTGGACCATTAAACCTTTAGCAGTTGGTTCGTTAAATCGTTCTCCTTTTTCCCAGTATGCAGTCAATCCCCGATTCAGCTCCCCCATATATAACCACCCCCGCATTCCCCCCATCAATTGCTGTGAACAGAACTTTCATATTATGATTACATAGAGCAAGCATATACCTCGTTTTACCGCCACCCCCGATTTAGTGCCAATATCAGTGATGGACAAACGGTGGCGGTCAATCGGGGTCTGACTATACTGCTACACTTTATGAGCTCATTTTAATAAAACTCTTTGGTTGAATTTAGGACCAAAATAAAGAGTGAATTTCTAAAAAAATTATGCTGGGCACAGACTTGAGAATGTTTTCAACAAACCGGAAAAATCGCATCAAAATTTGCCGATAGTTGTGCTAAGAAATGAAAAAAAATTAGCTTGATTTCTTTGAGTTTCGTGCATGCACTTTTCATTTCCTGTAAACAGTTTTTGTTATATAGTCTCTACATACAAAGTTATCGTAGTTTGAAGTTAGATAGAGGCTTCATTAACGAGAGCCAAGACTGCTGAGACATTGTTTAAGGGTGATTCGATTGTTGACCATCCGATATATCAATTGTCCTCCTGCATAGTATGGATCGATGATGTAGGAGAGATTAAGCAATAATTCTCGCAGTGAAAGTCTTCCGGAGCTTCATAATCAGAGGTCAAGATTAGGTCTGGCATCGCCTCACCGAATTAGTTCGCTCCAAATTTAACTGAGGAGTATTTTGGCTCTTATCTCTCCCAGACTATCTTAGAGGTCGCGACACTAATATCCCAAACCCACCTCATGTTTCGTGAGCAAGGCGCACCTCCAGTATTCGGATCTTTCCTCTTTTTTAGCGCGTTTCATTTTATAAACGAGCTAATCTTTTCATTATGTCTGTCCTTTGTGTGCAATTCAATAAATTGAAATAGCAAGTGAACGGTAAGAGATATGAAACTGAAACTTGCAGGGTGTATGTGATATATGATCATATATATATATATATATATATATATATATATATATATATATATATATATATATATATATATATATATATATTTCTCTTACTCCGTCTGCAACAACTTCCCCCACGCGCCACCAGACAGCGCCACTGACTGACTGTAATGCTATTTTTAACAAACTTTCCGAGTAGGTAGAAGAATTAAATTTGGTAGGAATGTTTGACTCTTATAGTATAAGCCATTTACGAAAGTATATCGCAAAAAAGACCCGGGTTCAACTCCAGTAGATAATGTTTATTTCCCATAAGATAAAACGTAAAAATCGATTATTCAACTTACAGGCTTTTACTCTTTTGCAAATTAAAATTAGAAATAATTAACGTACGACCTTTGAACCTGAATCTTTTTAAAGAATAATAAATAAGGTTTCATGCTCTTATCGTCGCATTTTGCCTATGTTATAAAATCGCTCAAGTTCTACGTTAAATCCAATTTATTGAAAAAATTTAAGCTTTTTAACGATATGTTGCCTTGCCGACCGTGTCATTGTTAAACCTTGAGATTGTATTGTCGCCTTAATCCTTATACTATACTAGCGTAATTGCTCGTCAAATATGACGGGATTATGATAAAAGTATTCCAAATATATTAGATTTCGATATGAGAAATCAGTAAGATATGCTAAATGATGAGCCCCTTACCTCCCTCTCGCCGTCCCTCTCTCCCTCCCTTCATCTCTCTTTCCTTTCCCCTTTCTCCCCCCTGTCATTCCATCCTGTCCTGCAAATGGCTAAATATATAAAGTTGAAATTTTAAAAATTAATTATCGAATAAATTACTTTATATCATATGATTATATTACTAAATTCATAAAGAACTTTTAATATCGCAATTCAAAATGAACCTCAATAAATGAGACGCGGTTTTTCATATTGCCTCAGCAAATGAAGCTCATTTATTAAAAACTGTTTCATATGTTTGACTTTTACTTGTCCGTGTTCCGTATCCAGGGTGGATAATCCAACCGGTCGTCTGATTGGCTACCCATAAAACGTTGCGTTTGACTCGGTTTTCCCTCCGCGTCTGCCAAAACGCATGTGCGAAAGGATGGGATAAAATGCTCCCGCGTGTTTTCCAGTTTTCTCTGGGAAATTTAATGATATGGCGATGTCAAGCGATTTGTCTCGATTGCTGTGCTACTATAAACCCCGAATTGAATTTTCCGTTGGACGCTCTATGCCTCTGCTCTATGGCTGCTCTCGCTAATTCAATGAAAAGCACGCCTTCAATGCGGGCGAGAATAGTTAAAAGACACTGTTTCCATAACAACAGATGTGATACTAAATAAACAACAGCGGTTGATAGGAGTGAAGGACAAATCTTTCGATATTTGGCAAATGGATAGCTTTTCTTTAAAATCTACGACAACAACGGCCGAGATACAGTTCTTTTGACCAAATTCTGAAGGGAAAATTAGTAAAAAATAAATGCAGCCGGTGAAAATGTTACCTTACCCGTCGCAGGACTGAATTGTGAAATATTCCGCTAAAATAATGACATTGAATACATAGGGTTCACATAATGGGATACTTAAAAAACTCAAAAATCTTCTGTATATAATTACTCAATGTCTAGCAACGGTGTGATTTTTTGGGTCCCTGGCGCAGAGTAATTTCTCGCAAATCCGGTCATATTTCCTTTCCACCTTTAGGATTAGTGCTTGTACGATTGAGAGAGTGAATGTGTGAGTGACATCAGGTCTGGTGTGGAGTAACAATCCCTAAACCTGTAAGTTTATAATTTTTATTTTCTTTTGCCTTTTCTTGCCTTCCCTCCCCCCTTTTTTCATTGTGTGTCTCTAATTTTGAATTTTACGGCCAAGGAGTTAATTCTATTTAACTCAATGTCTGTCTTTCCGTCCCCCCTTTTATCTCTTGAACAGTTTGTCATAGAGAAATGCTGTAAAATCCGTTTTGTTTCTGCGAACTAGGAGACCTCGAGAAAACTATTTTCGTTCACATAAGTTTTCCAGGTTCGACTCCAGGAGGCAATTATGTTTTCCCATATGTTTACACAGGAGTTTCGATTTTTCAAGGTGCGAGGTTTATTTCCTTCGTTCATTAAAATACGTAAATATGGACAGAATATCTCCGTTTCTGCCATCAACTATTTGATTTTCGTACGGTTTTTGAAGGTTTTAGTATAATTTATACCTAATTTTTCATGGTTCAGGCTTCTTATTGCTCCATTATTTTTACCGATCTGCCACAGCAAGAGGTTAAATGGTTATAGCAGTGTTTTCCAGTCTGTGTGCCACGGCACACTGGAGTTCCGTGAAAAACTTTGTTTAGTAAATGAACCAACGATTGGGCTGTGCTGATAGGTAATTAGAGCAATAAGTTTCCTCCTAATAAATTGATTATGGTGTAGTACCAACAACTTCCTAAGGCTGTAATACCCGTAGGTATAAATATAAAAAAAAACTTCCAAGAGTGGAGTGCTGCAAAATTCTGTTTGTCTTTGAAAGGTTGCCGCGCCTGGAAAAGGTTTTGAACCACTAGCTTAGATAACTGGATTTTTTAATATTGGAGTAAGATAGGGGCTCTTCTTCCGTTTCTCCCTGCGGTGGCTCAAACGGTGTCTATATCGTAATCTCTAATCAGCAACGAAAATGCCAAAGAAATAGCAATATAATCTCACATGGCAGTTTTTTCCTCGAATGTTAATTCTGTAGAGTTCGGTAGGCATGTCGCTTAAATCAACGCGCCCGTCAACTTATTACGTTGTGGAACGCAACCTCAATGTGAGACTTTTGTTTCAAGTCCCATCGTTAATATGGGTTAATTGTCGTAAAATCGATTCGAAACGAATTTTTAGACGTATTTGATTTCCAACATATGCGCCAGTTAGCTTCGCTTCCGTCCGTCAGCACCAGGGTTGCCAACCGTCCGTAAATTTACGGCCAGTCCGTAAAAAAGAACAAAAATTGGACGTGTCCGCATGGTCCGTAACAATATTTAGATTTACGTGAAAATGATAAGAAATTATCAGGTATTTTTAGTTGGTGTGCCCCTTAAAATATTTTTACGAAATTCGTGTCCTCTGGTATATTTTCAAGTTAACAGACTTGGTTATTATTGGATATAGTCTACAAATATAAATATATGTACTTCCTAATTATATGATTTACGTATATTTTATTAGATTTTGCTTCGCTATTTTTTTACATTAAATATCCTTAATATCGTATCTTTTTGAAAGATCTCGCGTATCCCCAAAGATATGCGTACTTTAGGTTGAATACCGCCCATTTAAAAAATATATGTTTATCTTATATATTCTCATTTTTGTTATATTTTTAAAAGTAAAGCAACCTTTCTTTTTCAATGGGCACAAATTCAAATTATGAAACGAAATGCTCTGATTGAAAAATCGGTTAGTATTTGTGTTCCGAGAATTTTTGCTGAACACATCCGAAATTTCCTGTTTCCCTAAGCCAGTTAAGTGCGCTAAACTAACGTAAATAACATTTCTGTTGCAATGTATGAATGACAGCATTCAATATTGTTCACTTGTGTCTTTCTGAGACATCTTAATATTACGCAAAAAATGTCCGTAAAAAGGTTTGGTTGTCCGTAATTTTTCTCCATATTGTCCGTAAAAATTATTTTCACTGGTTGGAATCCCTGGTCCGCACGTATGTTCGATCTCGGCTTCTACCGAACGGATTTTCATGAAATTTGGTATTAAGGACTTATGGCCAAAGACAATAAGAAAATGGCGAAAATAATTTACTTAACCCAATCAGGGGTTCTACTTGACTAGAAACAAAAAACGACCTTTTCCTCATATCTCGTGCAATATGTCTTATCGAAAAAGACTTCAAATAAAAGTTTTGGAACTATTTAAATAAAATATTTTTTGCTCAATACATTTTTATCGTAGGAGCAGTCGTTTTCAAGAAAACCTTAATCCGCTTTGAACAAATTCATGCTCTAATACCCAATTGGTGTCAACGTAAACAATCCTCGCAGCAAGTGAATTAAATAAGATCTGCTACAATTAGTACGAAAATATGTTTTGTATATCATTACGCGTGCATACAGCGAGCAGAAGGAAACGGACGACGAAGAAAAGAACGTAAACGTAAATATTACAACTACTTAACCCGAGTGAGGTAGGTTTTTAATAATTTTCTGTGTTTTCATTAATTACTACATTAAAGAATAAATCTATAAATGAAAATTTAGCTTTTTTCTGGAATATTTTCTGATACATCGTTTTTAAGTGCATCATCATCATCATCATCATAGGTAGTCTGTCCGTAGACAGGTCCGTGATTATTCTTGGTTAAACCTGGTTCTCCATATACTCCTATTTTCCGCTGTCCTCTTCATATCTTGATAACTCTCTTTCCCTTTCAAATCGTCTATTAGCTGAAACCTTTTCCTACCTCTTTCCCTTTTCCCATCTAGTTTTCCTTCTAACACGTCTTTAATCATACTCTCTCCTCAGGTAATGTCCAACCCAGTTAGCCTTCCTCTTTCTAATAGTCTGTATAATCATTCGCTTCTCTCCTATTCTTCGTAGCACTTCGTCGTTTTTCATCCTATCTGTCAATTTATCTTCAGCATTCTCCTCCAAGTCCACATTTTAAAGCTGTCTGAGTATTTGATGTAATTTTTCCTTAGCGTCCATGTTTCTGTCCCGTGCAAAGCTATACTCCATACGTAGCATTTTATGAACTTATTGCTGATATCTTTCCTTATATTCCCTGTAAGTAGTTGTTTCTTTCTCCTGAAATCCGCTTTTCCTATTCTAGTTCTGATATCATCCGTACATTTTGCTTCTCTTGTTATGATGCTTCCAAGGTTTTATATTCTGAAACTTGTTCTAAAGGCTTTCCCCCAATACTTATGTTCAGATTCTCTTCTTTGCCCGATATTCGAATGACCTGGAATTTTTCTGTATTTATTTCCATACCGTATTTTCTTCCTGTTATCACTAGTCTATTTATCATTTTTTTGTAGCTCCTCTTCCTTTCTTGCTAGAAGTACTTGATCATCTGCGTATTTTACTGTTCTTATAATCCTTCCACCAATTTTGAAATCTCCTGTGCCTTCTAAAGCTTCTTGCATTAGACTTTCTCCATATATATTGAATAGGGTTGGCGATAGGCAGCAGCCTTGTCTTACTCCTCTACCGATATTTATTCCGCAGGTGTCCACATTCTCAAACCTGTCCTTTACAACTTGATTCTCATATAGATTCCTAATCAGTCTCCTGTCTTTCCAGTCTACACCTATATCCTTTAATATCTTCATCAACTTTACCCAATTTACTCTATCAAAGGCCTTCTGACAGTCTACGAAACATGCGCAGATATCTTGGCTGTACTCTATTGCCCTTTCTGATATGATTCTAACTACTCCTATAGCATCTCTAGTTCCTCGTCCTTTTCTGAAACCGAATTGATCTTCCCCTATTATTTCTTCTGCCTTTTTCTCCAGCCTTTTATTAAGAATCCTCGTGATGATCTTCGATGTGTGTGACAGAAGGCTTATCGTTCTGTAATCCTTACACTGCATTGCCTTTGGCTTCTTCTTTAGAGGGATCATTGTTACTTCTAGGAAATCCTGAGGCCACTCTCCCGTGTCGTAAATCTTATTAATTAATTTCGTGATCGCTTTTAGTCCTTCTGATCCTATGACTTTAAGTATCTCAGCCGGTATTCCATCGCTGCCCGTGGCTTTCCCCTTCTTTAGTTCCACTATCGCCTTTTCTACTTCGCTCTCCATAATACTTGGTCCTAAGTTGTCTTCTTCAATGTTTTCCTCATTTTCCAGTTCAATTTTTGCCACTCCTGCCTGTTTGCTGTATAATTCCTTAATGTATTCTTCCCAGACCTGTGCTACATCCTTTGTTTCTGAGACTATCTTCCCATCTGTATTCATAATTCCCATACCATTAATTCCATTAGATTTCTTATCTTCTAACTCGAGTGCTCAAGTGTACATCATATCGTACCGTCCTAACTTCTCCATTTGTTCTATTTCATCGCATTTTCCTTTTATCCAATTTTCTCTAGCTTTATCTGTTACCCTTCTCAACTCATTGTTTATACGCCTATAGTTGGCTCTACCTTCTTCACTGTTAACGTTTTTCCATTTTCGTCTCTCATTCATTTTCTCCAGCATTTCCTTCGTGATCCATGGTTTTCTGATTTTCTTCTCTTGTTTTCCAATCTCTTTATCCAAGGTATCCTTGATACTGGTTTTAATTTCATCCCATTCTATATCAACGGTCTTCGGTTTGTTTTCCAACTTTCTTAGGTTATCTTCCAACTTCATGCTGACTACATCCTGCCTTTCTTTCAGTTTTTCTAGGTCCCAGGCATGTCTTTCTCTTCTCGTTTTTCTTATTTGTTTGAGCTTTGTACTCACGTCAAGTATTAGAAGGCTGTGATCAGAATCAATGCCCGCTCCTTGAAATGCCTTGGCGTTCTTTATGCTGTTCCTGAATCTTTGTTTTACAAGGATGTAATCTATTTGGCATCACATTGTATCACCTGGGCTTTTCCATGTGTATAACCTTCGTTTATGGTTTTTGAACCATGTATTAGTTACTACAAGGTCATTATTGATGCAGAATTCTACGAGTTTCTCCCCTCCTCGATTTCTCTTCCCAAGTCCGTATTGCCCAACAACATTTTCTTCCTGTCCTTCTCCAACTATGCTGTTCCAATCTCCCATTATTATGCAGTTTACTTTTCATCTTCCGTCGTCTTCGTAAATTTCGTTAATTTGCTCATAAATCTCCTCGATTTCTTCATCTTGATGAGCTGACGTTGGCATATATACCTGGATTATCAGCATGTCCATTGGGACTGCTTTTAGCTTTATTGCCATCAGTCTTTCGTTCGTTGCTATTATCTTTGTCATGCTTTACATCATATCTTTCCTAAGTACCAGAGCTACTCCCCTTTCTCCACTATTTCCTCCAGAATAAACTACCGTGAATTCTTCCTAGTCGAACTGTCCTTCTCCCTTCCATCTAGTTTCGCTTAGTCCTATAATTTCAACTCTATTTCTTCTCATTTCTTCTTTCAAGTTCTCTAGATTTCCTGCCTTTCTCATAGTTCTTACGTTCCAAGTCCCTATTCGTAAATTAATTTCGACAAATGTTTTCCTCAAGGCAGTCCCCGCCCGGAGATCCGATTGGGGGACTATTTTACCTCCGGATTGTTTTACCTCGAGAGAACTCATATTGTCCAACCATATAATCATTACTAGGGATTGTAATGTGGTAGTTTCCCTCTTGTTTTCCACATCGCAATACTGTAGCCGTTCAAATCGTCCTGATCACGCCTACAGCTGTATTGGATATAGACCCAACCAACATCATTTGTTTTCGGCTCTATACCATACTGACAGTACTGCTGCCTACTGCCAGGCACTGATGATAGTTTTTTTTATAAAATCTCCATTCGAGGGGTTTGAACCCCCGAGCTTTGCAATAGAAAGCCGACACGCTAACCACTACACCATCAGTACATATATAGTCATATTAAAATTACGTGAATACGTTAATGAATGGACCAACTTATTAGATGGAAGAAACATTTAGTATACAGATAGACACAATCGGGTCACATAATCGAGTCATGGTTTTTTGCTGTTTTATAATGCTCGTTCGTTCAAACTACACCGTTTGGTGTACTGTGGTTCACTTTCCTAACTTGTTCAGTTGGATTTCGGGTCAACAAACGTGGACTCGACGGAAGCGCCTCCATTAATCAAACGATTTCGTGGCAAACGTCTAACTTTTAGCTTTAACGCTGAAGTCGAAACTAACTCTACTTTTCTTCTTCGGTGCATCCTCTCCTTCTAAAGCGCAACCTTTTAGCTCGTTCGGTCTTGCGGTCCGTTTCCAATGTAGTACACCGAGCGCCTTAAGCTGTTGAATAAGAGACAGCCCTAAATACTAACAATTACTAGTATAAAAGCACCTCAATATGGCTGGAAGGAATATATTTACGTATATATTATCCACATGAGATTTTAGACAATAATGGGGTCTCAATTTCGATAAAAGCAAGGTTTTCGAGGCAAATCACTCATGAGATCGCTAAATTTTGCCAAAATAAGCAATTTAAATGTTAAATTCGAGCGTTTGCGGACTGAAATAGACAATCGGCGATAAGCCTAAGAGGCTTTGTTTATTTTCCTTTAATACATTCTCGGTTTGAAGATCGAGGGTCGATTTATCTAATTTTTATGAGCAAAAGAATGAAATATTGCGCGTCGCTAAATTGATTTTTAGCCTGCTCTCCAAAAAATGGAAAGTTGTCTTATGAGATAGGCTCAGTGTCCGTGTGTGTGTGTGTCTGTGGTTCTCTGAAAAAAGCATTGTGTGGACGTCAATTTTCACATGATGACGATGTCAAAGAAGCAGTGCATACTTGGCTGCAAAAACAACAAAACATTCTTCTCAGACGGCATTAATAAGCTTGTGGACCAATTTAACAAGTGTCTGGTAAAGCAAAGGGACTACGTTGAAAATTGATATTAAAAGTTTCTACATTTTACCTTTCTAGATTTAATAAAAAATAAATTGCCTTAACTTCTTGATTTATCCTCTACCTTCCGGTAGGTTTTAGGCGCACCCAATCCAATCTGTGCTATCCATTGCTTCTCTTCAAATTCACACACCCAGTTCCTTCTTTTAATGCATCCAATATATCTTTCCTCTTCCTACTTCTTTGCATCTTTCCTAGCATTCTTTCTTCTATAACATCATTCGATAGACCGTTTCCAATAAAATTTTCTCCCGCCCATTTCTCCTTTCTGTCTCTTATTACTCTAATTAAGTTCCTATCTACACCTAATATCTTAAAAAATTTCTCATTCGTCTTACTCTGTCCAAATATTTTTTCCCTAATCTACGCCATACCCACATCTCAAACGCCTCTAATCTTCCTTTCTCATTATCTATGTCTCGCACCCAGGTAGTGCTACACTCCATGTAAGGGTTTTCACTAACCTTCAGAACAGAGCATTGTCGGTCATTTGACCAAGACTCGCTCCTCAAATATTTAACCTAATCCCGGCTGCAGGAAGTTTAACGATTTCCCAAAGTCCAGCCAAGGCATAAAAAGCTTATATAGTTAATATAAAGGAAGAGGACGTGGTTAGCGTTTCTTGGTAAACCTTGGATGAGTTTATTTACCCTCGGTGTTTTTCCTCGTTTTCGGCACAAACATTTCCCCTTTTTGCCCAGAAAACTTTGTCACACAAAAGAGATTTTATAGATCTTTCTGTATTTGAATGTTGTTTTAAAGAAAAAGTGGAAGATGAGGTGATGTGACGAAAACTCTAATGTGGCCACCGAGTGTGTATTACAGTCAGACCCAAACTTCGCGCTCCACTTTATTGGGCCACCCCCGCATAGCATCCATGAATCATTGTTAACAAAACTTTCTTGTTATGATTGCTATCTCGATGCCTCGATTTACCACCACCCCCGCTTTAGCGCCAATATCAGTGGTGGACAAACGGTGTCGCTAAGTCGGGGTCCGACTGTAGTTGGGAATATCTGTCACAGATGGAATGAGTTACCAATCCATTCGTAGAATGGTTGGCGAGGTATTCATCTAGCAAAAGCTTAAAGAATTAATTAATTAATATTTTTATAATCTTCCTTGGATAAACCTTAGCTGCAACTACCGCTTTAATGGCCAGTTATTTGTGGTGCCTCGCTTACGAGAACATCGTCACAGCCTTCGGTTGTTGCAACCGCCACGAAGATTCCCATAAATCCCTGTTGTCTTGGTGATAATGCTGCCGCTTCTCCGTTTTTGGGTAAGGATGCTGCATTACGACCGAATTTGAATACATTCATTTCGGCGTTGATTTTATCACTTTTGTAATTTTCTCTTGTCTTCTGCGTTTATCATCCGCTACCTAATCCTTAGGAATCTAATCCAATAGGGCTGATTCTCGGTTTCTACCGCACGGGAATTGTGGTATGGCATAACCAAATTCTTGTTTTTCCTAGGAATATAATGGAAGTTGAGAGAAGTATGTGCGATTTTGGGTTAGTAATAATATTTTTGGTGTTTTTTTAACGCGTCATATTCATGCTTTTTATTCATCGATTTGAGGAAACATTTCGGAATTATATTGATTTTAATTCAATCAGAAATATTATTTGTACTTATTAAAAAAACGCGTTTAACAAAACGAAGCAAAGAAAATATTTGCTTGTCCAGTTATGGGATAACGAATTTCCACGCTGCTTCTTAAAAGAAAATAAAATAAATTTTTTTGTTATCTTCGATTCCTTTACGTATTATTCAAATATCGTTTCATCCTGATGTCCGTGTGAGCGCTACTAAAATTCATTCCCTTCCCATAGGGTAAATATCAGAGATAAACGAAACTGTTTTAGACTGGTTTCCGAAGGAAGCATAGCCTCATGAAATGGTCGTGTCTTTGAGTGTATCCGTCCGTCCCATACTAACAACTTTCGCATCAATGGACCGATTTTTATGAAACTCGATATAAGGCTCGTGCTTCCAGGGCCGACCTCCGGACTACATTTTGTTTGGCGAAGATTGAAATCCCGAGTTTGATTCCAGGAACGTCCTTTCTGTATTTACATGCACATAGGAAATCTCAAATCAACATGCAGAGACTTTTTCTTTGGCACTTTAAAATATCATAGAATAAGTGATTTCGGAGCAGGGTTTGTACTGTTCTAAGGGAAAAAGAATTTTAATTTTTACCACAAGATTTTAATAATCGATCAAAATTCCTTGAATTTCTGGTAAACGACAGTTTTTTGGCGTTTTATATCCCATTTTATGGCAGTGCTGCCAGGGAGACGATTATTGCCGAACTCGGTTTTTCCATTAGGCTACATTTCAGCGATGATCTGTTGATCCCAAAGTTGGGAAAGCAACCTTTATAAGTCTTGGCCTGGAATTATTCGTTGTTTTCCGTAGGGACTTCGTGGAGCTCGCGATCGCTTCATCTGCCAGGAACCTTGAACCCCTTAAATCCTATTACCAATTGATTTTAGGATCGCTGTTCGTCGACGATAATTAAAAAAACAATTTAAGTGACACGTTTTTCTACATTTTATACCATTCCATCTGATATTATTTGGGCGTTTTCTTTGTAAAATTTATACACTTCCAAATTCCGGCTACGATTATCGTTTACTCTGACGCCTGAATTAATTCATCTCTGCGATGGAAGTAGTTAGTGAGGTCAAACCTAGGACCCTGTATGTATGTAGCATTGTTTATAGCTTGAAGCTCTATAACCGAGTGAATTTTAATCAAAATCGTTTTAGCCATTTTTGAATAACTCGACAATTTGTGAAAATCAAATAGAACAAACTACCCTTCATTGTTGCACTTTATCGTTCATCTCCTCATAGTTTCTATTCAGAATAATGTTATGCTTAGATACAAAATATCATTCGATTTCGTTGAACCATCTAGGCCCCGGGTCGGCAACACGTTCGCCAATCACAATTGGCGATAAAGTGTGGCGAATTGGACTTTTAAGATATTTTTAAAATTAAGCCAAATTTTTCGGAATTTATCACGATCTGTCTGACGCTTCTGAAATTTACAGTAATTTGCCTGGCACGACCATACCTTTATCCGGATGAGGTCATTTTCCTTGGATATTTTTGATTAATCTTTATTAGTCATGGCGAATTACTTCCAGATGACGGGCTGCGAGTAATCACAAGTATTTGCCTGTTCTTATAAACAACCCTGTCTTTAGATATAGGTTTGTTATTAGCAAACGCAAAGAACCTGAGGGAAGTACTAATGCAACTATTGGAACCGAGCGGTGGTGAAAAGAAGAAGAGAAACTGGAAGACGCGTAAACTTCAAGAAAATCGGTAGCTAAAATATGCTGTGATGGAGTTGGAAGGAAAGACAGTGTTTGCACAAAAGTGTTCAACGAGAAAAAAGTGGACAGTGAAAAAGCGTTTTCGAAATATACACGATGTGTTTAACAAAAAGTTTCCAGTTGGTGCTAACAGCCGCGTCAGTGAAACTGCTCAACTGAAATAAACTTTTCTGGAACAGCAGCGTAATATGAAACCGTTCCTTTCATTATCTGAACTGATGACGTGGGCTAGCTATCAAACACAAGAAACCATTTGCAGATGCAGAGTTGGTGAAAGAAATTATGACCTCGGTAACGAACGTTTTTCTGCAGAATTATGAACCGAAGGCAAAAACCGATATCATGCAGAAAGTGCAGAACTTCAACTGAGTAGCATGACAGTTGTTCGCCGAGTGCTATGATTGTCTGATGATGTTGAAAACCAATTGCGCGAACACTTGAGAAACTGTTTATGTTTTTCCTTGGCTCTGGATGAGTCAACTGATATTAAGGGCACTGCTCAGCTCATTTTTTGGATACGTTTTGTGTCCACTGACTTGAAAATTCGCGAAGAATTGCTGGCAGTTTGTGGAATGAGAGGTTATTGTTATTTTAACGATGTCGTCTACTTTGCAAAAATACGTTCGATAGTTCAAGTCGTATCTAAATATCCTCGTCGCTCATTTGCAGAAGCAAGATTTCACGCACTTTCTAAATTTGGTAATTTATCTTGACGAAAATGAGGCGTTTGATTTGGATCAACATAAGCTGCGGCACTATGTGGATTGATTGAGCAATTTGACTTAGAAATTTGAGTTACGCTTTTCTGAATCTCATAGCTTCAACTTGGTATTTCAATTGTTGAAAGATCCATTCCACTTCGATATTGAAAATTCGGCTCAAGAACTTGACACTCCAAAACTAGATGCACTCACAAATTCATCTCAAGGATCGAGCTGTTGGAGATATGTGGGAATATCTTTTGAAAGATTAGGAGCTTTCTACCCTGCAGTGGGCAATCTCACAATTATTTTCAATATTTGGTTCAAACATGGCTCTGTGAATCAATATTTTCTTCAGTAACTTGGATCAACTTTGTAAAAAATAGATCCCGAATTCTTGACATGAATTTGGAGGCAAAGTTGAGATGTGCATTAAGTACAAATATTCAGCCGAGTTTTCTACATTTGGTCAAGGGAAATGATTGCCGTCTTTCCCACTGATTTTCCTCTATCATTGAAAATGCTTGATTCCTTTGTGTTTGACCTATTAGTGTGCTATAATATAGTTTATTAAAGCAATTTAAGGATTTTTTCCTTTAATCAGGTAATTTACCATAATATTGGAAGTTGTTTTTACTTAGTGTGACGAATTTCCTGACTCATTCGCCACATCTGTGGCCTGCCTCAAAATCGTGTTGACGACCCGGAATCTAGGCTCTAGGGCCGCGCACAGACAGACAAACAGCCGGCATGGCGATAACAACTTTTTTGGACTCGGACGCCTATAACGCGTATTTCCGTAAAAATCTCGATGTCGAATTTTTTCGCGATTGCGATACATTCCCTGTTCTTTGCGTACATGAGAAAGTAAAAAAGAAAACATTTTCATAAATCCGGAAACCAACAGAGAACGTAATTATGTGTGTGTAGAAGTACTGCTGATATTTTGAATACATCTCTTGAATTTTAGTCAATATTATGGATATAACTCACGTATTTTCGCATGTATTATTTTTTTAACGTCGCTCAGGACACTAAAGGCGTCGCCACCCAGTTTGGAATCTGTCGCTCCGTGGTTACGTGGATTAATTGTTTATTTCAGCCTCCGTCAAGTCACTACTATTGCCTCTAATTGTAAGTTCTGGCTGTATTCGTAGGATTCTGGGTATCATTCACCTCTTGTTTTTATCTTTCTCTTATTTCCTTCCTTTATAATCCCGCCATTTATTTCGCTAACTCTGTCCTCTCCCTCTGAGTCCGTTCTTCTCGCTATCTATTTGAATGTCTGGTCTATTTATACCTCCTCCCTTTCGTTTTTAAGTTTTTTTAATGTTCTCCCGCCCTTTGCGACGAAAACAAATTTCTCCGACGCAGTAAAACAAAACAGATCCGTCGACCAGATTATAGCTCCTTCCGTTACGCGCACCTGGGCGAAACAGCCGTCCTCAGTGGTTAACCAACGATTTTCGTCGTCGAATTTGGTGATTTCGTTTTCACTTCCGTGGCAATCCTTTTAAAAGGTCATGCCATTTCAGGACTTAATTCCCAATGATTACGTTTTCAACTAGATTATCTAATGCAGTATAATTTAGAGTTTTTATCGGTAATAATAGAATTATAAATATTAAAACTACATTGTCCTTGGGATTTTCACCGAGAAAGTTACGAAATAGCATCCGTATCTTAGTTTCTGCCCCAGAACAGCGTCCTTTACCACTACCGGTTACATTACCAAAATAACGATTGTTACGTAGGCAGAGAAATAAACTTTGTTACGATTCGTATTTGCTACAAGCGAACATCCTATACCTATTTAAGTTCTCGTGTCTGTCCGTCCGTCTGTCCCTCTCTGTATCTCAAGAACTGTTTGCGGTAGAGAATTGCGGTAAACAACATTTTGATTTTACTAGCTATTAGACCGTAGGAAAATATTTTCATTTTCATCCGCCGTATTGAAACCAAATGGCGGCCGTTTAAAATATGTAAAAATTTACATTTCGGAAGCGGTGCGTCGGAGAAAAAAATATTTTGAACAAAAAAACTGCGTAGCAAGCGGAGGCCTATAGTAAATTTAAATGTCTCCTGGACTCCTTTCGGAATGCCGGAGGGGAATATATCACACTGCTGTTTTATTTTCTCTTGCTTTTAGGCTCGACGGAAGCAGGTTGACAAACATTGCGCCCTGTCCTCCCTCCCGTCCCCATGACCTTTCTTATCTTCCGGGATTTTTTTTCCTCCTCGGCGTTTCGCATGCGGAGATATTTGGAATTGTTTCAAGGCCTCCCAAGGAGGGACGAGGAATCGGGAGCAGAATGGGACCCGGTCGCGGGCAGAGAATAGTTTCGATTAAAATAAATCAAGCAAAACTGTATGACAGAAAGTGTATCACTTAAAAAGAGTTTGTTCTCTCGTGAAGCAAAGTTTTGTTAGCTGATAGCGGTTACGCGGTTAGCCAATAGCGGTTACGGATACGCCGGTTCTACAATTTATTTGTATCTATTTTTCGACCGTACGTTCACCCTTGTAATTTAATTTTAAGTAGATTCCTTAAGCCAAGAATAAAATTTTTTTGGATTTCTTTTGTTTGGCTCGTCGCAGTATTGAGCTCGTATTTATTAATTTTAAAACATTAGCTTACGCAATAAGAGAGAAACTAACAACAGTATCTTTTTCATTTCAATTGGCCCAGTCGCGTGATTGCGAGCCATGAGTTAGAATTCACCCTTAGAACATTGTATGCATACTTTCAATCAATAAAAGATAATTCGAATTGTATTTCTTTCCTCTTTCCTCCTACACTATTTTTTGGGTTATACGTCAATTTCACTGGACGAACATGAAAAATTAGCAAAACGATTTACTTTATGTTTATTTGACTCTACGATGGGGTTAATATTTTGAATTTCACAACTCGTGGCATTAAAATGACATTGTAAGACAGATGAGGATTTCAGGTAAAAGATAAACCATCGTAATCGATAATTCACTCATCATTGATACTAATTAGACAGAATCAAAGGGAGGAGATAGCAGAAACAAAAGATATGACGAACACTCCATTCCACTCGTCTCAGAATGGAGCGGACCCTGACAAAAGAACACCAAGGCCCGAAATATCCCGGAGGAGAATTGTACAAAAGCACTTTCCTTCGTCTCCTTTCGCGGGGTTAAAAGAGGTCATTTTAAATATTAATCGAGCAGGCAGTTGTTCGTTAGACACTCGAATTTGGCTCGAATATCTGCCCCCTCCTCTCCAAAGGTGTTTACCCCCGAACCAATCTAGGCGTCGCGCGTATGATATCACTTTCCCTTTTTTATTCAGGCGGAGACCTTTTAAAACCGCGTGACGCGTAATTGAGGCCAACAATAACGCGCAGGTTCCACTGTGGATCTGGACCTCGTTGGGCGTAAGGCCTAAGGTGGGTGGGGAGGGGAGGATGAGAAGATGTTCTAAGTCTGCCGTCCCCTCTACGGAGCCTTTAAAAAGTCACTCCCCCCCTCTCTCTCTCAGTCCAAACTCGGCTATGAATAGACTCCGCGTGTGTATGTGCGTGTCTCGTGCTCGGAGACGCAATAATTAACCTAGAACGTAGAACTGCCAGGAAGGTTTCGTTTGGGGGGAGAGAGGGGGGAAGGGGAGGGAGATGAAAATGAGGGGTAGAAAGTTTTTTTTCAATTTCGTTTGTTTTGTCACGTAATCGTTTGTTATCGATCGCGTGAATTGCATGTTTAGACGTTCTTTACCAGCGAAACGGTAGTAGCGGAATGCCTTAAGGTCACGTCTCCTCCGTCCGTCCGTCAACACGTTTAATCTCCAAAGCTACTGGGCGGATTTTAATTAAGTTTTAGTGATCCTTATTAAAATTTATCGCCGAATTATGATTTTGAACTGCCTCCGCCAATTAGAACTTCCACTTTATATAAGCACTTACATAAACTTATACTCGTATTTAGTTAAATGGCATTCGTCAGGCAACAATTAAATACCATAATTTCCTCTCCCCGTATCTTATTATGGTCTGTAAGGTATAGAATAAAAAATTCATTCGGGTCGAGGACTTCATTTGTCACAAAAAAAAGCCCGGGAGACTACGTAATTAATAGTTTTAGCAATTTTTTATTTGAAAACAATAAAACGAGCTCAGAACGTTACTCAGATGACAGAAAATTACTTTTATGCATTAATAAGGGTTTTCGGTGCTCAGGAAAAATACTTAGCCATGTATCTCTAGAAGCAATTTTATGTAAGAATTCCAAACAATGTTGGGTGAGTAATGGAATGTTCAATAATATTGAAATTTCACCCATTGGTCGCAAGTTTGATTTTGTATCTGAAGTTGAAGGAATTGTTCCAAAGAGTATAGTGTGAATGAGAGCAAAGAAGAAAATACGACGACACCCTAGTCACTGTGGATGGCTATGTTTTGAGTAATAAATATATGAATAATTGGGCGTTCTTTACCAGCGAATCGGTAGTACCGGAACGCCTTATGGGCACGTATCGTCTGTCCGTCCGTCTGTAGTAACTTTCATATTCTAAACCGCTGGACGAATTTTAATTAAATTAAGTAGGAGTGATACTTATTAAAATTTATCTCCCAATTGTAATTTTGAATTGCATTCGTAAATTATAAATTCCACTTTACGTAATTACTTTAACAAACTTATACTCGTATTTAGTTAAATGGCATCCGTCAGGCAACAATTAAATACCATATTTTCCTCTCCCCATCTCTTATATGATCTTTAAGGTGTAGATTTAAAAAATATTTGGAGAGATGACTTCATTTACCACAATAAAATCCGCAAGACCACGTAATTACGACTTATAGTTTCGGAGATAAAAATTAGAGAAAAACCAGAGAAAAACATCGCAAACTTGGTCTACACTGATCGCTGAGACGGTTCTCTCGGCAAGCAACGACCTTATTCTTTTCTCCCAAGCTCTTATACGATATGTAAGCTTTATATTACAAAAATTATTTACCTCGAGGACAGCAATCTCCACAAACCAGTCCGCGAGACAAAATAATTACCACTTTTAGTTTCGGGTATAAAAATACAAGAACCAGCCATTCTTTTGATACAGTTTTATACATATTTCCCATAAAGAGCGCCTTTAAAATCTCTGTTTATTTCTTTTATTGAGTACACGTTTCCTTCCTGTTTTATATTTTAACACTGGCTTAATAAATAACGACTCTCGGTACACATGTATGTATACACTCGTCTGAGGTCACAGAAGACTGTTTTATGCTTTAAAAAAATGCAGTTTTTACTCTTTTGCTGAAATGTTTTTGTGCGAATTTAATAGCTCAACAACTACAGAGCGTACGCACAAGATGATTTTATTTAAACCGCAGTAAATGTTACTTCATGATGATAGGGGTTTTTGAAACGATTTTCTTGACCTTTGGCCTACTGATTTATTTCTTTTTAAATGCCCGTAAAACGCCATTCACGAAGCCGTATTGTAAAAACCTTGCCTATCACGTTGCTAGACTACGGATTGTTTGCACTCCATCTAGTTGCGAATTTGTAATATGGCCAAAGTAGGCAATGGCCTAGGGGTGGCGAGATTTCGGGAAAAATTTATCACGCAGACTTTTGATGAATTAATTCTGATCCGCAGACGAACGGATGTGCAGACACACCGTATACATGGGCAATTTTTTAGGAAATAATTGCCAACAGGAGGGCGGGAAATTTCCAAATCCGCCACTGACTTTGAAGGATAAAATATAAAATATTTGTTGATCATTTATTTCAATCTTAAACCCGAGCAACGCCGAGTATTTGCGTTAGTTGTTTATAAAATTCAATATGCAGTGTATTTTGTCCTTTAAAGCAAAATACTCCGTAAAACAGGAACTATTTGTGGTCCATTAGGTAGAGAAAGCGAAGTAGAGGCATAAATTGAGGTGTAGAGGGAAAAAAGAGAGGTAGAAAGATTTGAAGGTAGAGGAAGACAGAGGAGAACAAAAAAATGTTCCACGTGCTGCTAAACGAACCGAGGGAGAAAGGGAAGTCTTGCTTTTGGCTCTTCTCTAAAACCTCGAAAGGCCGACGATGGTAGCTCTACACGGTCATTAATTGAGGCTTAGATATCTTTATAAAAAGGTTTTTAAAGCAAAAAAATTTCAGTTTTTATTCTCAACTGTAATTCAACTGTGAAGTTTTCAGATATATTTTTTTATCTGTCAGGTCTTGGGACATTTGCAGTGGTAGTTAAAGTGAGTTAATATTATCGGTAATGTTAATATCATTTTTCACTGCAGACATCGAACTTTGGAAAATTCCAAGTTTTGAAACCAAGTCTCCCAGTGAAATTGAATGCTTAAAGACCATAGATTTAAGGATGATAAAATCATAAAAATTTATTTATGTTCACGCACAAGGGCTTTCCAAGTCTCTCGAGTAGACCATGCTTACATATCGACCGTTTGCTTTATTATTTATTTATTTTTTCTTGAAAAGGGCCACTTCTTTGCCAGTCCACGAGCCATATTCTCAAGTCGTAAACGAGCGTTAATGGAGGCTTTTAGCGACGGAATACGTTACAGCAATTAACGCCACGTTGGTGGGAATTTTTAGAGCGGTAATTCCTTCAAAAACGACGGTGTTTTGTTTTCTTGCGTGTTTTTCCTTACGTGTTTCGGACGTTATGGCGATAGACGGGAAGTTATTGATGGTCGAACGGCCCGCTCGGAAATACTGGAAGGAATCCAAAGCCGTTCGTGCGTAAATAGAAGACTGTGTTCTGTTTTCCTCTAAGGTGCCTCGGCTAATGAATTTTGCGATGGATGGGTGTAATTAGTGATGAGACCAAGACAAGATAATGAAGAGACATTTCATATTGCTCAAGATGTGGTGATAATACTGTTTCCAAGTTGGAAGAATAGATTAACATGCTGAACCCCTATGCAATACCCAAAGAAACGGGTGTTGAGGAAATGGCGGGAAAATAGATCTTGGACCTCTCGAAGACAGGAATAAACAAGTCGGCGTAACACAGGAAAGGTGCGCAGATAAGATTCGCCACGTTTCTCCCAGGAGAATCATTTGTTGAAATTTTTATTTTATATTTCCGGTAAGGTGGTAGCCCTGATAGAGTGACGTGGTCCGAATTCTTCATTACCTCGCCGTGTTTTTGCAATTTTTCAAATCTATATTTCTATCACAGGTTCCACACAGTATTCCTTAAAACAAGTTAAAATTGGCAGTCCTAATTTAGTGATATGACCCCGATAGGCAGTGTTGATCATTCATTTCAATAACGTATTTCAAATGAACCGATGAAATTAAGGCATCCGTAAGTACACAATAGAAATTTTCTTGTAACATATTTCTCATAATATAAGCATTCCGCCTAAAAATCGATACTTCTTTTTATTTTTTCTTCTGAATAATGTGCTAGTTAAAGCAAAAGGTTTAGTTTTAGTTTTTAAACGATTGGCAGCGCTGGTATGGTGATTTGACCTGAGTAAGTCATTTATGTCTTCTGTCTTTATGTGAATCCTTAATACCAAATGTAACTGAAATACACAAATCGGTATATCACCTGATGTAAGCGTAGGAAAGACAAACCAAATACAATAAGCGGTTTTCCTTTAAGAAACACCTTTACTACGGGCGATTAAGCGGTATCTATGATACTTACGTCAGTAAAACGTAATGATTTGATATACACCAGGGATCTAAATGGCATGCTAAGAGATGTTTACTATCTTCTAACTCAATGTTTCTCAAACTAGGGGCTGCGGCTCTCCAGGGACTCGCAAAATTATTTTGGACGTGAGGTGAAATGTAAAAAAATTTCACTGCATTAATGTTTATCGGGGAATTTTAGGAAATGCAAGGTTTTAACAATTATTAATAGCTATATAAAATTAAGAGATTTGCACTGAAGTTTCTTATTTTTGCTATTTTCAATTCAAAGGGGGCCACGACAATTGAAAGTTTAAGAATCACTGCCGTTTTATATGCACCTAAAATTGTAGTGATAAGATCAATTTTGCCCGTGTCGGTTTTAATGAAGATGTTAGCAAAAATTTAGTATAATATAAGGCGCAAGTTCTCACTCTCACTCACGGAAAAATACACATGTATACTCAATACGATTTCCCGACGTACATAGTCACATTGTCTCGTACCAGTATGTTCAAGTAATACGCTAATGCAAAAATGATTACATGGCGACGCACCATAGATACTGCTTAGAAAAAGAATAGTCGCCTAGTTGCGCCCGTCGCCGGGATAAGAACGTGTTCTCGCAAGACCAATAAAACAGAATTCCCACCTCCTTTAGAGACAAAAAATATGGAAGGAAAGAACTCCTTGAGAAACAAACCTTTACTCGCGATAAAGGTAAATTATTGCTGCAGACGCTACGCGTTAAGCAACTGTTTCCCCACGCTTCGCGGTAAATAGTGCAGCGACGTCGGAAGTCGAGGAAAATGTGCAGAGATAGACAAAAGCTCCCATAAGAGCTGAGAAGGTAAGAATTATTTATGAGAGAGTTTTGGGACTCTGGCGTGAAACAGCGAGATTTTGGCACGCTAGGTTGCCTAGGGACACGAGACGTCCAAAACTCAGGTCCTAGAACTTTTTCCATTCGAAACGGAAACGAGCGCACGAATTTCTCCATTTCTTTATCGAGGCGATTCCGCCTCCATGGATGCAATTGTATGGCGGTAAAAGTGATCTATGCTCTGCTTCATTTTGTCAAAGCGAATTATAAAATTAAATGATATATTCACTTTACTTGATTTGTCTGTATGGTAACTCTTTTCTCGTATATATTGTCAGCGATGAGCTTGATAGTTAGGAAAGATCAAAATCTGTGTATTCCTAACTAAGAAGTAAAAGGAACAAGCAGTTTATACGACTTCGGTGTTATCTGTGGCATTGGGATGAATCCTTCAGCTTGTACAAGTAAATGTACTTTTATAATAACCATTTACATAAAAATTGAATGAAGGTTTGCGTCGTTTCTTCGCAATTTAAGTCGCTAAGTAGTATGTAACATTGTCCCACGAAATCATGATCGTTCTGTGAATTAATTTTCCTAAATCGTAATGAACTGTGAATCGCGTTTTTTTATCTTAACCGTAAAAAGTAAACAGTCGTTTTTACACCTATCTTAGGTATTCCTTGACACTGTTGGGGAGAAAATAAACGGCGAAGCATTTACAATTCTTTATTAAGCTTGGTTTGTACGCGATATTTGAAAGAATGGATAAATAAAACCAATATGTATAAACGTTCAAAAAATATAATCCCTAAAAATATAGTGAACATTATCAATAATAATATACTAGTATATTGAAAGCATTAACCTTTCTATTCCATACGCAATAGTCGGTCAAATTTAGTTTTTTGCTTTGAAAAAGCATGCACTTTTCTCGAGCTCCGTTCTAGCCAAATCTTAATTTTCGCCAGCAACAAACAACACAATTAATCATCCTGAGTATCTACTGGCCCAGTTAATATAAATACCACCATGGGAAACACGATTGAATTGTTGCCAGGGCGTCGCAAAAATTAATGATCTTCAATTAGCTGATTCGGTCAGTTAGTTTCTTTCCTGTCGGCCGCGCCTCGAGTTCAAACCCCATATGCGCATGCTACCTGCTTGTAAATAAACCGTGGAGTGCTGTTAATAGAATCCCCCTTATAATAAAAGGCTATGTTGGTCCGTTGGTTGGTCCATGTCACGCTCTTAAAACGCGAATAACTCAATAAAATATACAGATATAAACTTGAAATTTGGCAGATATAATCTACTCGGATATGAAAATGCTATGACGAAGGAAATTTTACGAAAAACGTCCAGGGTTTGACTCCAGGGGATGATTTGCATTCCACATAAGATAACACGTAAAAATCGACTTTTGGACCTACAGACATATTCTTTTTGACATTAAAATGAGAAAAAATTGCCTCAAGACCTTTAGATTTAAACCATTTTAAAGAAAACCTTCAATGTTTCTTATTCTGTTCATTGTTTTTCGTATACAGTTCAAAATTTCTCATGTTAGACATTTGATTTACATATTTAGGGGATATCCTGCCATTTTAACGGGTCGTTGACTTGCCTACCAATTACATCGTTAAACCTCGAAAATCTTTTGTTATCTCATTCCTTATAGGTAAGCATATTTTGAAGGCTTTTAATACGAGAAGGAGAGAAAGAGAGGAGGAGGACATGATTTTCATAGCAATCAATGTAAATAATATTCGTGGCGTTATTTACGAGAATGAATACCTAAAGAACTGAAATACTATTACTATGTTGTCCGTCTGTTTGTCTGAGTATCAAGCTATTAAAACGCGAATAACTTGATGAAGGATATAGGTAGATAGAAAATTGAAATTTGGCAGAAATTTATATAATGAGCTACTCAGAATTTCTTTATATAGGGTTGACATGATAATTTAAGTAATAAATGTCCGTTTGTGGCGCTATTTTGAGAGGGAAAATATTGCACTTTCTCCGAGTAACATTTATAAATTTTTATTTAACGAAACCATATTTTATGTGGACTGAAAATTAAGTAATTTATAATTACGTTATAGTATGTTCCAGAGAGTTATAGATAGTTTTGGCTAGACCGTTATGTTTAACAAATAACATTTTTTTTGTATATAAGATTTTTATCTACGTACATCACACTGAGAGAGAGATAACTACATTTTTGAGGGAAGAATGAGGAGAATGTGAGGGAGAAAAGAGGATGGGAGGAAACGAGGGTGAAGAATGGGAGGGAGAGAGGGATGGAGAATCGGAAAAAGAAAGAGAGATGGAAAATAGGAGGAAGAGAGAGAATATGGGGAGAGGGAGGAAAGAGAATGGGAGGGAGACAAAGAGATAAGGAGGAAGAATGGAAGGTATCTTAATTTTAATACATAATCTGCGCATGCCCGTCATATTTGACGGGCAATTACGCTATTTTAAAATCTATAAAAGCCTGCTTCTGTCCCGTTGTGGTTCTCTCTGTCACACAATAAAAATACGAATAACTCGATAAAAAATGAAGATACATTTTTGAAATTCGGAAGGAATACTAAATTTGCATATTTTAAGGTGATGACGATGAAAAATCTGAAAAATGTTCTGGGTTCGACTCCGAGGATGACAATTCTATTTCCCATAAAATAACATGTAAAAATCGACCTTTCGAGGTGCAGGCTTTTATTATTTTTGAGACCTAAATTAGAAAAAAATAACGTACGATCTTGGGATCTGAAACATTTTAAAGAAAAAATAAAATGTTTCTTATTCTGTTCATCTTTTACCGCATAAAACTCCAAACTCCTTATGTTAAACGTTTGACTCACATATATTGAGGAAATCTTACCATTTTAAAGGGATGTTGCCTTGCCAACCCATAACATTGTTAAATCTCGAAATCCTATTGTTATTTCAATCCATATGGAGGAAAGAATGCTTTTAATACGAGAGAGAGAAAGAAGAGGAGGGAAATGATTTTCGTAGAAACGAATATAAACAATACTCGTTGCGTTATTAATGAGAAGAAACACATTTGAATGTAGAACATTAATCATTCGCACATTAAAATTACATAGAATCATGGTAAGAGTTCAAGGCTTGAATCTACGAACACCTATAAGAACGAAAGTTTGTTTTCCTGCCATCAATTTTTGAATACGCGTCGAATTGATAAACATCACTTTTTAACGCGAGAACATTCTTAGTGATTCGCATTGTTGCCGGTTTCGCGACGCATATATATATATATATATATATATATATATATATATATCATCATCATCATAGGTAGTCTGTCCGTAGACAGGTCCGTGATTATTCATGGTTAAACCTGGTTCTCCATATACTCCTATTTTCCGCTGTCCTCTTCATATCTTGATAACTCTCTTTCCCTTTCAAATCGTCTATCAGCTGAAACCTTATATATATATATATATATATATATATATATATATATATATATATATATATATATATATATATATATATATACTTTACGTTACTCTTTCGCTGAAGAAGGGCTTAGGCCCGATAAGCTTGCGTGTGTTTTTGTGTTCGTGTGTTTTACGTGTCTCTTCGACGCCCCCAGCAGCCTGCCAGCTTGGTCCTCAACTTGGTGAGTGTCCGCTGGGCTTCCCTCAACACCTTGTTGCCACCCTCATCACTACCTTTCCTTTTCCTTTAGTTAATATATATATATATATATATATATGTATATATATATATATATATTGTTAACAACTTTGACCTCGCTCCACGTGTTTTTGTGTTTGTTTCAACACGCAAACCGTTATATCTCCAATGGGATGGATTGTCAAAATATTTAATTATGTTTTTCAAAAATTCTTTGTAATTGACTTAATTACCCCCTGTGAACATTTTTTTGTTAAATCGTATTCATTATGCAAAAAAAATATTTAAAATAACTTTTAAATATACCGCGAAAACGGCATCCTGGTCGGAGAGAGTAGTAAGGGGTACGTGACGTCATCGCATGCCAATCGCTTAAATGTACGACCGTACCAGACCGTACTGAAAGCACGCGGTTTTGCTACTTCGTCCTGTTGCTTTCCTGATATCCTAGCTAAAATTGAGAATATGGTACTTAAAAAGGGTTATAAGTATTTTCTGGTACCTCAGTGCTTAAATACGATTTAAACCCCGAGAAAATTGTTCTTCATGCTACTGAGCTCCTTGGGAATAAATAAGAAGCAGAGAATATTGTGGTTGAAAGCCATGAGGAGATAGGCATCTGATATATCGGAACATACAATTGCATTTGTCTGCGAATTGCATTTTAATCCAAGTACTAGTTATATGTATGTACGTAATTTTATTGCTTCGTATTTTAGTTTATGACTTATGTCGGCATTACATTGACATGATGCATATATTTCTGGAGAACTTTGAAAGAGTAAATTATATTTTTATGTTTCAAAGATTAGCATATATATTTTAACAAAACCTCCATAATCTAATATACCTATTCTAAATACTTAAGACCAAACTTACGGAAATCGTTGGGCTATGGATTTATTAAGCAAATAATTACTGTTGCAGTGCATATATTTAAGTACCAAGTTTTTTAGCAAATACTTTTACAAATGTTACATATTAAGTTAGTTCTGTAATTTAAATATTTTAATAAATTTGTTCACATAATATCCACGACAGCATGGTATTTTGAAGGATCATGTTTTGTTAAATAAGGGCAGTCATGACACTCCACAGACGTGATTAAATCTTCTTCTTCATTTACAAATACACTCACTTCATAACCTCTTTATCTTATTGTGTGTTCAGTTTAATAAATCCAACAGCATTACTAACATAGTCTTTCCTCATTGACCTCAAAGGGAGAAAAAAGCCATAAAAGCAACGATGAAATTCGCGACATATACAAAAGAGACATGCAGTTATTACAAACACTTATACAGTTTTTCTTTTCACAAGTATAGGTAATAACTAAGGCAGATTGACACTTAAACAACAAACTTCACCACATTTCCTATGGACAAGACACGGAAACTAAGTTTATTCACGTTAATTTTGTATATTTGTCAATATTTGACCTGATGATTCTGTCAAGGCAGATGATGGTGATTATTCACCGAAACTGGTCGTGCTTTACTTCATATATTTTGTGGAAATTAGCAAAAGTTTAATATAAATAAAAAATACTATCTAGCATTGTTCATGTTATTTTATTGTGGAATTCCACGAAGTCTCGGCATCGTCCATTACCTTTTATATACTTATCTAACAATATTTTACTTACTAGATACTAGGGCAGCATGGGAAACAATACATAAATAAATATTCTATAATATTAGTTAAAACTAGAGTTGTTTTATTCATTTAATATGGGAAAGCTGTTTTAAGACGCCAATCTATCTATTACATATCTTCTGCGTTTTAGTCGAAATAATAGCACTATTACAATAATTGAAAATAAAAACGCTACATTGAACTTGTTTTATCAATTAAATGTAATACAAACCTATCCGCATTCACTCCACGCATTTCAACATCTGAATATTTCTCCCTGCGACTCCAATGTACCGCAACGTTGGGCAAATTATCAGATCTGGCTACACAAAACCCTTCAGATGCCATTTTGCAAAACACAAAGCGAAATAAATGCAGGAAGGTGCAGTACTTCTGCCAATATTTCTTCTAAGACGGCTTATAGAGGAAAACAACAGAATTATGTCTTTCAAGCTTCGACTTCTATATCGGCATAATGGCTTCTAGCACGGCTAGCATCGGCTAACATGCTTGTGGCATGCACTGACGTCACTAAACACTCGGCAAACTTCGGCAACCAATCGGATGTGATCGGGTTTGACAATAACTCGTCCGTTTTAAATTGCTTTTTTATAAATATCTGTTAAAAATTTAACGAAAGAACTTTATATTTTCCTGTAAAAATAGACATACAATACAACTTCATATAATTCCCGATATTTGACAGTCCCCCATTCTGTAGTAGCTATGGTCTTCAAATTTGGCAAGTTAGTCTATCTTGTAATCTTATGTAGAACAATTGCATGTAAACGCCTAGCATAATGATTCCAGGACCATTTCCTTCCTCCATTTGAATTACGGATGTATTTTTGATTAGGACTTTTAAATTACTTTTAAAAATCACACGTCTTTGAAACTTAAAACGAAGAACACTTAAAAGAGTCAAATTCATTTTTCTACCGTCGATCTTGTGCACGATTTCGTTATGAACGCGAAAATGTAATGTTTTTAAGCGTTTTTACAAAAAGTATGATGATCAGGTCGTGTTCGTCCGTCCGCATGTTTCATCTGCAAAACTACTGGTCGGATGTTCAGGTATTTAGGTCATCAGGGCAAGTAAAATAAGAGAATGATATGTGGTACACGCTTCTATTTGGGAGTGCAACTTCACTGGTGAAGAAAATGAATTTTTCTTTATATCTCGAAAAATATTAATTATAACAAAAAAGTCTTCAACCAAAATTTGTAAAATTAGTTAAATGGGATATGTTTTGTTTAGTACATTATTATCGAAGGAGTAGCCGATTTAAATAAAATCAAACGAGAAAGTCGCAATTCACTTTGAACTAGCTAAATTTTTCCCATGTTTTTTAATTGTTTTCAGAGAAAACAATCTTCGTGACAACTAAAGTATCTGCTGTATATGTGTATCTAATTACATAATATTCGTTCGTGCGCACGCAACATTTGTTAAATGAAGGAATATGGATTATCTACGACGAAGAGATGAACGTAAATATGTCTATTTTCTTTACGTATACACAGCGTTTTTAAGTGAAAATAAATGGGTAATTTATGACGAAGAAATGAATGTGGGCATAATGATTATATTACCATTATTCGAGTTAGGTATTATTATTAATTATTAAACTATTAATGAAAGCCTTAATCTGTTGGTTGGAACGCTATATGAGATTTCCCATAAGAGGGATCTTAAATATACCTCTTTCACACTTGCAGACTTATTTTCTTTTACAAAATTAAATTAGAATTAATTAACGCACGATCTTGGGATGAAAACCGTTTTGAAGGAAATTAAATGAAAATTTTTATTCTTATCGTCGATTTTTGTTTTCAAGTCGAATTCGCTCACATTAAGCTAAAATAATCGAAAATTTGTCAAAATTTCGCATTTTTATTGAAACGTTCCCTTGGCGATCGACAGCATTGTTGTTCATACAGAAAAATCAACTTATCTGGCGAGTCCATAATAGCTAATTTTATTCGGAATAAAAGGTTAAATATGTTAACTTAATTTAAAAAATTGTATACTCTTATTGTCTTATACTATTAAATACCAAAAAATATATTAAAGTGAAAACCTGTTCATCAATCTTATCTAATGTTTGCATAAGTGTCAGATTTAGCTCACTTCCTTCCAATATAGTTGAATATATTAAATTCCAATTTTCCCGCTGAATTCCAACGGGCATTTACACTCGTGTTTTAAATAATTGTCGATTGTTATATTAATTACAACTGAGTCGGAAATAAATCGGTGAATAAAAAATTCGATATTTCCTTTGCATAACTACTGGCATACCATTTTACAGTACTTGGACATTATACTAAGCCATTAATATTTATCTTCTTTGGCATGATTGCATAATCCGTAGAGGACGCCTATGCCTTGCATGTATGCAAGCATGATGATGATGATGTTGATCTTTCCTTTCTTGTTATATTATCACTTATTTCTGTAATGATTTACCGTTTTCATACACAGCCGCGCGACTTAGAAAACAAATTTGTGTCGAGGCTTGATTGGGGATTGACCTTCATTATTTCTGTTAATTTTCACATCATAACTAACGTCCAGAACAATTAAACGCTAACGTAAATAAATAATTCGACCATCACGTACGTTACGCACGTAACGGTCCCGACTTAAAATCCGGCTATAGTCAGATTTTTCAACCCGGGATCGTCCTGTCTCCTACTTGTGTGGTTTTAGGAGACCGCGCAAGTCAGCGTTCCGTTCTGACGTTAAGCAGTCCCCTTGGTGCTCTTCGTTAAGAGTAGGTTAATGCCGGCACCGGCTCTCCCTCCTCCCTTGTGAGTTTGTTCGTTTTGGAAGGATTTATGGCTATAATAATCCAAGAGATTGATTAGCCAGAAATACTTACATACAAACAAACAAACAAACTGTGATATCATTACCTAATTTCTTAACGAAATAAATGGTTTATTTTATGCTTTACTAATAGCTTTCCCGTCAAACGCATTAATTTATTATGGGCTAATAAGTATTTTCTTAGACGTAATTCCCTGGCATTAGACAAGACCATATTAAAGATGCATTAATTATGCATCGATTTGAGATAGGAACTCTTCAACTAAGAATTTTCCGCCCCGATAAGAATGAAGCGCATTTTCAGATTCTCCTTTGTATCCAAGTAACGTCAAAGAACCTCCCTATCTATCCCATTATAATTCGTCACTATCGATACTCGTTTGGTTTTCGTAGCGGCTTCGCTAGCAGCCGGTTTCCTTTTCTATTTAAATCCGATCGGTAGCGTCGCGCATTAGAGCAATTTTGAAACCAATTTCAAACTAGAAGTAATTCAGATCGCGCGATAAAAAATCACAGCACGTCGTTTATCTCGTCGGTGCGTAAGATAATAAAAAGAACCTAACGTTTCTAAGGAGGCGTTGTCAGGAAAAGCGATCGTGTAAAAAAATGAATAAAAAGACGAGATAAATCTCGAGTGGGATTGGTAAGATAACTCCCAAGATTAAAGCGTGTTTCCCCATTGCTTCGAAATCGAAATCGTATCTCATTATCTCTTTAATCTTCTCTTCTTTCCCTTTCTTCTTCCGCCAGCTCCCGTCTCCTCTCCCCGGCTCATCTTCTTCATATCGTTCCGCCTCGAAATGTAATCCTCCCCCTCCCAGACCCTCTTGCCATCAGAAGAGAGGACGAATTACGAAAAATAACCCCCCCGCTATTCTCCCTCAACTGATGGGGAACGTAAAGATAAAAAGATGGGAGCTCTATTTGCTGAGGCCATATGAAAATGAGCTTTTTATTTGTGGCGATTTATATAGAATTGAAAACGTCAAGTCTTTATGAATTCAGAAATATAATTATATGGCATAAGTTAATTTATTCTATATTTAATCAAAACATTTTAAATTTATGTCTATAACAATTTCCTCAGAATCTTAATTTGAATATTTTGAAGGCACCCCCTGCCGCCCACTCATTTTTAAAAAACATTTATTCTGCAGTGTTATAAATGACATTAAAGATTACACAAATAGTGAAAGATTTAACTTTCTATCTGTAACCATTTGCTCATAATCTTAATTTTAAATTTATTATGGCACCCCCTGCTGCTTTCTCCAATAGATTTATCTAGCAACGTAACAAACGGTATCATAGATCACATGCGTCCTGGAAGTTTCAGTCTTCTATCTCTTACCGTTTGATTGCTATTTTAATTTAATCGATGGCACAGACGGACAGACCGAGCGAAAACATAAGCCCGTCTATAAAATACAAGTGAGGGAAGAATTGCTGAGTACATGTCATATGCTGTTTATTTTTCTTGTTTAGCGATTATGGCGTCATCATAGGATTACACCTCTGGTTGGGATCGACGGCCTCGTAATATAGTCTAGAAATTCCCTTTAGAAGCATTATTTCAATGCCATGTAATAACTAGTGGACAAACCCCATGCTCGCTGTTTATTCGTTCCTACCTTGTTGGTTATTTTATAATATAGAGAGAAATATATTTCCGTTACTCGATTTTTCTATAAACTCGAATAATTTTTGCTTTCTATTGAGATTGGAGTTAGAAGTTCCACTGTATGTATACAATTATATTAAAAATATAATTTCGTATTTTTAATTTTCTCTAACTCGAATAATTTTTTCTTTCCCTTGAGATTCGAGTTATAGAAGTTCCACTATAATTCGTTATGACGACATCAATATCCATTGAAAGCATTAAAACGTCTTTAATTTCCATTAAAAGCATTAAAGGTCCATTTAAAAGCAATGAGGTCGCCATGGTTTTCATACATTTGAAGAGAGGAAAAATTCACACTTTTTCCGATTATAAGCAGATTTCTACGCCAATTCCGTAAGTATTTGAATTCTGTCTTAAAATATTAAGAACTCCAATCTTTCAGCTAGATAATTTTTCTTTTGTCGAATTCATATCCCAATTTTAAGTAATTAAAAAATACATTTTTAGAAAGCCTTGCACTGAATCGTATGCTTTTCTTATGGGCCATTGAAATGGAACATTGGGGTGAAAAATACCCCTTAAATATTAACTTTTTTGTGACTCCACTTTTCTCGTAGGTTGCGCCACTCGATCTACCTTCACGTTAAATTGCAGATTTCTAATCCTTCTAGAAGTACCTAAGAGGTTTATGTCAGTCTTAGGATTTTTACATCCGAGTGAGCGTTATGCATGATGGCCATTACGACTTTATAATGCGAGTTGTCGGTGCTTGCATACTGCAAGCGCTAAAATGATCACCATACACCAAGATCTAAACTCGTAAATAAACTAGTGCGATCTCCAGGGCAACTGCACTTGAGCCACATGGTTCCTATATGTATTGCATAATACATTCTATGAGTTCAAGCAGAATATTTCTAATTTTCCTCGAAATTAATTCCATATCCATAAGTTCCAAATTCTTTGGGAATCGGCTCGTATTTCAAGTTTCGTGATTCAGATCGCCCTGCATGAGCGACAAGAATAATCATCATTAAGACAATACCCTATACATTAAAAGTATGGAAAAATTGGGATATTTTGTGTTAATATCATCATCCTTGCCTTTAGCACGTCTTTGGATAAAAAATGGCGAAATAGGCATGGCGCCATTATATTTTACAATTGAAAAAAGTTAAAATTTCTCGAAAAGCTAAAAAATACAACATTAAAATACTTTTCTCGTATTACTAAATTTCGTGTTAGTATAATGACGTCATCATAAGTTTACGTCGTGATTTAAAATCATTGGCATAATCTTTATATATCCTATTACTCAATGTCTGTCCGTCCGTCCGCCTGTCCGTCCGTCCGTCCTTCATTTTATCTCTTGAACAGTTTCTCATAGAGAAATTCTGTAAACGCCATTTGCTTTCTGCCAACTAGGAGACCTCGAGAACACTATTTTAGTTTACGGAAGTGTCCCGGATTCCACTCCGGGAGACGATTACATTTTCTTATATGGTTTACACAGGAGTTTCGATTTTTCAAGGTGCGAGGTTTATTTCCTTCATTCATTAAAATACGTAAATATGGACAGAATATCTCCGTTTCTTTATTCGACGGTTAAAACTATACAATATCTTATTATTTCAATGTTTTGATGTTACATGGTAGAACTTTTAAGAAACGCTTTTATTTTCGAAATTTTTCGTACTCTTTCCGGGTGTTGCCAAGGCGACCCGCATTGTTGCCTCCGATTGAATTAGCGTCTATTAAGCCTTCAAATAGACGAAAGAATTGCGTTATTCTCTTCGCGCTTTTTATGAAGTATCGAATTTATAGTTGTAGCATTGTTAATAATTGAAGATTATTATTATTCAGTAAACTGCGTGTGGGCTGTAGGCATTTTAACGATTGGCCAAAAGAAAAAATCTTCTTTCTTTATTTCAATACTAGGATGTGACCTTTTTCGTAAGGGAAAAGCAATTAAATTGCACATATAAATTATAAAAACAAATGTAAAATTCAAAATGTCAATTTTCTAATTTTATAAGAAATTGGCCATTACTACTATTTTTAAACATGCAGATTTCTTATTGACTTCCTAAAAGTTTTTGCGGGTACCAATAGTAGTATATAAATATGAAAATAATTATCATTTTCCGTGAAATTAAGGCATCTGTCTGGAATTTCTAACTCTCCGGCAATCGGCTATCGTCCAAGTTCTCGAATTTCAGGTTTTATGGCTCAGATCGACCTTTTTAAGGAATAACTATAATCATCATTAAGACAATAGCCTATATGTTGCATTAAAATTATAAAATTAGGATATTTTTGTGTTAGGATAATGGCATCATCATCTGTGTCATTTAATCCGTATACGGATAAAAAAATGAATTTAAAATTACTTCAGCATATGTATACGTAGTTGGCTGTAATCAGATGGATTATAATGCAATCTAAATATAAAATCAATACTCTTGAAATATAGAAAATCCATTCCCATTGAAAGGCATTTGAGTCGTTGCTATGGCAGTTTATATTTTTAATTGTTGAAAACCGGAAAATTTTTCATAATTTTATGATTAAAATCAAATTTTTACGCAAATTCAGCATGGATTTGAATATTGTCTTCAAGAAAAATAAACTTCATTCTTTTATCCACAGTGTGGTGCATGTCCCGACTTTCTATCTTAATTTTAAATAATTTAAAGAAACAATTTCATATAGTCCTGCAACGTTTTCATTGCATTTCTTATGGTTTGTTAAAATTGGATATTGAGGTCAAAAATACCCCTTAAATATAAATCATTCTAAAATTTCGATTTTTTCCAGAGGTTGTACCCAATGACCTATCTTAATGCCAAATTTCAGCTTTGTAGCACTTCTAGTAGTATCCTAGGTTTTATATGATATATCCTATGCATATCATATGACATATACATATACGTAAGAAGCAGCTATTTATAATGATAGAGAGATACGTTTCCTATTTAAAATCAGTGGGTTTGTTGCTATGGCAGTTTTATTTCCCACTGTTAAAAATTGGAAAATTTCCCCCCTCTTTTGGATTAAAAACAAATGTTCGCTTTCATTCGACACATAGTTGAATTCTGTTTACAAAAAAATAAAATCTTCAGTCTTTCAGCTATAGAAATGTTTAGATCTCGAGCTTCTACCTTAATTTTAACCAATTTAATGTTGCAAATTTATAATGCCCTGCGCCGATTTCAAGCTTTTCTTATGGGTGTAGAAATGGAACTAAGGCGTTGGGAAAAGGCACCAATTACTCTCCACCACCTAATCCTAGATCCATAAATGTCATTCCACGTGTATCCCTCATCTTGACCAATCTACGCTGAAAATTTAGCTTCTCCAAGTTACAGGATTCCAGAGCAGTTTCCCAAACAGACGGACGGACGGGCGGACTTACTGAAAAACCGAATACATAATCGATTAAAAAACAAGATGAAAAAGTATACTCCATAAATGGAATACACAGATATTTCAAAGGCGCTTTTTATATGAAATATGTATTAAACGGTATCGAAAGATCGGCCGATTCTTGTATTTTTATACCCGAAACTAAAAGTCGTAATTATTTTGTCTCGCAGACTGGCTTGTGGAGATTGCTGTCCTCTAGGCAAATAATTTTTGTAATATATAGCTTACATATCGTATAAGAGCTTGGGAGAAAAGAATAAGGTATTTAGTCGTTGCTTGCCTAGAGAACCGTCTCAGCGGTCAGTGTAGACCAAGTTTGCGATGTTTTTCTCGGGATTTTTCGAATTTTTATCCCATAAACTACAACTCTTAATTATGTAGTCGCGCAGATTTCTTTGGGGCAAATTAAGTCCTCTATCCGAATACCTTTTTTAATCTATACCTTACAGATCGTATAAGAGATAGAGAGAGAAATTTATGGTATTTAATAGTTGCTTGACGGATGCCATTTAACGAGATACGAGTATAAGTTTATTTAAGTGCTTATATAAAGCGGAAGGATAAAATTCAAAATCTTAATTCGGCGATAAATTTTAATAAGGATCACTAACGGTTAATTTAATTAAAATCCGTCCAGCAGTTTAGGAAATGATATTTACGACGGACGGACGGACGAGACTTGCCCATAAGGCGTTCTGCTATTACCGCTTCGCTAGTAAAGAACGCCTAAAAAGCGCTAAAAAATCACCCTTGGATCGGATCCAAGCAATGTCAACCCGAATTCCGCTCTTTCTCACCCACGGATTTCTAATCTCTTTGGTGAGAATGAATTTTTATTTTTTTTGTTCCTCAAAAAAATAAAGAGGGTAATATTGGTTTCCAAAGAAAACATCCCAGCCTCGTAAATGCGGTCGTTCTTTCGTTTGAAGTTTTGCGCCGCCTCGCTCTGCTTTCGTCCTGATGCGGATTCGATTTTTATATTAAGGGGCGAATTTTTATCCGGCCATGTGATTAATGTCGATTTTCTTAATCCGGAAACTCCTCAAGGACTCTCAGAGAGAGAGAGAGAGAATTCCGTTTCGCACGCCCGATTAATTTCCGTGGCGGTTGAATTTTATTGGCCATCAAGTTTGAAAAAGGATTTTTATTGTTCCTTATACAACTTTCGAATAAGTATCCTGATGTAGATTTAATCCAATGCTCTCGACGCTGGTCGTTAACATGAAAATTTCCCGACAGTTTTTTATTATTGCGTTACGTTCTATCGTCTTTTTCTCTGCCTTATCTAAACAACCGCATTTCATGTGGAATCAAACAAACGGGGTAAATGAATAGCGTTTTGCGTGATTCGTTTTCTTTAAATATTATTTATTTCTTAGGTAAAACTGCGTTATATAGGCTTTGAAAAAAACGAACCTGCATTTTAATAGTAATGCATAGGACATAGAACTAACCACAGTAGAACTTATGTTACATATGGTATCATCGAATTGTTTAGCTAAGAGATTGAAATTTTATTTTATATTTTACAAAGAATAATTAAAATTACTCAGGTGGCTTTTAACTAACGTGATTGCCTTTTAGTACTTGTCAAAATACGCGTGACGATTCAACCATCGCGGTAAAACTTATTAAAGAAGTCAGTCACAACAAAAGAATTGCTGCACTTTTTTCCTGGAAAGGGAGGAAGTAATCATATGACGCTTTGAGTGCAGCTGAGATTCATTTTGTGCAATGTTTCTCCGCGTTTTTACATGTACCGCAACAACAGGTAGTCTACAAAATTCCGTCATCCAATGACGAAGGTGGCCAGCAAAGAGCCGCAGTTATTAGCAAAGAAAACGTCTCTGTTGGTGATGCATAGATGCAGCTGAAGAATGCTAATTTAATTTGGGAAATATTTACGCTCATGAAACATTTTATCAGAAAAATAAGCATGGTAAATTCAGATTTTTAAAAAAATAAAGCATTACAGAGAGCCATGATTATTATTTATAATCGGAAAAAAACGTTTCTGTGGGTGATACATACAAGGAATGCGAATGTTATGCCCGAAAATACATGAAACATTATATTGGGAAAATGTTATTGCCAGATCCAGGTTTTTTTAATTAAACCCCTTTATTTCATAAATCGGGCGGAAAGGAGGCAGTAGTTATTTCAACACTAAAAAAGGCCTGGATAGTTCCTGTAGTAATCTCCTTGGGAGATGCGTCTCGTTAAACCTATTTCTCGATAAAATTGCACGTAAAGGTTGCTCAGGGAAGCTAGATCTCGGGAATTTTATTACGCTTACAGCTTAATGGTATCTCACTGTAGCGAGGGTAACGTTATCTGTTCACACGTTCGTTGAGATAGAAAGGAAAAAAATATTTCTTGTTTTTTGCAGTGAAGTGTGTTGAGCAGATTTAGCAAGACACTCGAAAACGCGCGTTATCTTTCGCGGGGCACCAGCAAACTTGTGATCTTATCCGAAATGGCTGCAGTGAGATACATATGATAATTTTGCGTGAGATATATTCAGCACGTTCATGTATTTGCGGATTCTGCTTTTCTAGATTTCTTAAGAAGATATATGATATATATAATTTTGCGTGTGCGTACTTGCGTGTGCGTATGACCTATAGTCAGTTTTTGTGTTTTTAATCTAGCAAGAATGTTTATTAAGCAGTTGATATGGTGTGATTCAAAACGCAGTAGGCCTTCAATATTCGCGAGGGTTACACGTTCTTGAAAATCACCTCGAATGCTAGGTCTCCACTGTTTACGAATTTACAGTATTCATAATAATCAGTTTTATATGCCGCGAATGTCAAATCGGTTCACCCAGAAATCCCCCGCGAATAGTCATAACTGCGACTGTTGAGGTTTTAATATATGAACTATTATTTCAAATTCTTCTTTTAAAAACTGACTTGGAAGTCTCTAAAACTGTTAAAAATAATATCTCTTATAAAAGTTAAGACTTTCGAGATTATTATCATGCAAACATAATTATCTAAACAAATAAATTGTAGCATAAGAGTACGTTTATTAATTCGATGTAAGATGAAATTTGTTTTCTCAACAATTGCGTTCGTTTAAAACAATCGCTGCTTAGTTTTAAACTTAATGACACTATTTATACAATATATTCGATCTGAAATTTTTCCATATAACGCTACATTTAAATTTGTAAAGAAAATGCGATATACGAAATAATTTATTGCTATATCGAGGTTTTATCTCCTGCGAATTTCATGCTTTTCGCTATTACATAAATTTTAAATGCATTGCCGTTCACCTGATGATGGTATTTCGGCATTGAAACCTAGGTTGCGTGCTTGTTTTTATTATTAGGGTGAAAGCTGATTACTAACAATAAGTTTTTTCACATTTTTTACGGCAGTGCTTCTCAACCGGTGCGCCGCTAAGGGATTTGAGGTGATCCGCGAAAATTTAGAGAAAAATTAAAATTGGTTAAAAACCTTTAAAGTTTGTCGCAAATGCATAGCAAAAACTTACAACTAATGATAATTTCAATAAATTGTTTTATGTTTTTCAAATGATCCGCTGAATAATATATAATTTTCTCTCCCTATTGATGTAGGTATAGCTTGGCTGCAGAAAATTCCACGTAGTTTTGGTGGGCCATAAAATAAAAGAAAGTTGAAAAACGCTGGTTTACAGCATATTGTGGATCTTTCAGACATGGATGATTCATGTCTCTGCATTTCCACTATGCTGGTCATGTATGGACGATCTTCTTCGGCGTAAAAATTAAAATATTTCTAGGAAATCATTTTAGGGCATATTCTAATCGTGACTTTGGGAAAATATATTCCTCTGGGAAAATGTCTCGGTTTATAAAACGTCTGCCTGTGGAAAAATATGCTTACGTAATTTCAAATCATTCGATTTCGGTATGGATAATTTCGATATAGGTCCTTAAGAGCAGTGGTCGGTAATCTTTTCTGCATGGCGGGCCACATTCGTGGTTTTGAATGCTTCGGAGGGCCGCATTGGAGGCCATGAGAGCTTCGGCGGCCAATATTTACATCCGAAGTTACCTCGAGATTTCGTGGTCTCATATGGGAGAAAATAAAGTTTAAATAATTTACTAGCGTCTAAACTTCGCCAGAAAATGTTTTGAGACCATAATTTTACTGAAAAAATACGAAATTTTCCGTTCAATTTCCCCGATCACTTCTCTCAAGGCTTCGCGGGCCGCATAAAAGCGTTCTCGGGGACCGCATCCGGCCCGCGGGAGGTGAGTGGCCGACCCCTGTTTTACAGAAACACAATTTCGACCCGCATAACATCGATGCCCGTTGGACTCTCAGGAACTTATCTCTTTCGTATAAAATTGGTAAATCGCACATTTCACACGGAGCGAACAGAGACGAGAATTTCACTATCTATTCGAATGTTTTTCGCAGCGGATCCCCAGCTGGAATGGGAGCGCCTAAACTTGGAGAAGGCGAGGACGCCTCCGCTGTCCAGACCGGGCGCAGTGTGGGCATCCGGCTCAGCGGTGCAGAAAGGCGTCGCGGAACTTCTGGCCAGGGAGATGCTGAGGCTCAGCGTGGGACCAGCCGTCCCATCCGACGCCTTGTATTCCTTGAGGCGCCACATCGGCGGAGCGAGGAGCTTGGGGAATTCATCTCCGGTTTCTTGGTGAGCGAAACGAAAGTCGCATTTTGCATTGCATTTGCCAGCGTACGAAGCAGGTCGTTCATTGCAGATCAGTTTTTCCACACCGCGTTGATCTCTGGCATGAAATAAAGGGTGTCTGAGAAAAAGTGGGCGAATTTTAAACATTTTTAGTGAGAAATGAATAAAGCTACAAGACGTACACCACTCGGAAAGTTTAACATAGGGTACTTGTTTTACCGAGTTTAACCGTTAGTAAATTTCTGGACAACTTTTCCTGGAAGATGGATCGGAAGAGGCGGGCCCGTTCATGGCCTCCAAGATCGCCGGATTTAACGCCCATGGACTTCTTCCGCATACGAGTCACTTCTTTACATGATTTGAAAGACAACTCTTCACGATCGGGTTGAAGTGCATTACAATGGAGAAAAGTGGAGAAAAACGTTTAGAATTTCTCTTTCATGTGGTGAAACCTGTATTCTTTAAGCTTTGTTCATTTTCTTGATAAAAATGTTTGAAATGAAATGGGACTGACTGCTTCTATGTACCTCTCGAAAGTGGCGGAAAAATAAGGTGACAGGAAACTCCCAATCTAAGCGATTTCGCTTGCATGTAATTTTTATTCTTAGGAACGTTTTTCGGTTATACTGGTCCAATGGTGCAGTCAGGACTTTGTGGGAGACAAATAATAAAAGGCATTTTTTTCATATGGTGCTTACTCTCTTATTCATCTTCGATAATTTCCATTAATAACTCATAAACATCGCTATAAAATTTAAAAAAAATCATTAAAGTCTCTTTATAAATATATTTATTTTCAAGTTAAAGTTGAAATTAATGCGAATGCAGTCGCATTTCAAATTATTTGCGCTGCACCACTGCACGGACGAAAAAAAACTTTTTAGTAGGTAGAAGAGATCCGCACATATTTAACGATTTTATACGATATTATAATAATCTTTAAATTCCCATAAATTACCAATTTAAACGTGTTTATCGGTGAAATACATCTGATCAAGAAGGTAGCTAATCCTTATTCCATCGTTTTCAATGGGAAAATTACTTTCGGTATACGCGTTTTCGCACAGAGCTACGATTTCCCTGAACGCAACCCTTGGCTAAATCAGGAGACACCTGCGCAGTGAAATTATTTCCACTAGTATTAATAATTTTTTTCCATGTCGTTTATTCCTAAATACATTTTTCCGACAATGTTGATAAAGGGCTGTCTTTTACGTGTTTTTAGTATTGAATTGAACAGAAGGTGTCGGAGAAAGCTCAGTGGGCACTTACCAACCGTTATTGGCGAGCCGCTGGAGATGATGAAGTAACACATTAAAACACGAAAACAACTATATATATATATAATGAACAATTAATCTTGTAGAATTTACGTCGCATGAATTTCTTCGGGTTTAGGAATGAAATTTGCACCTCCGATGACAAAAGAAAAATAAATTCGAAGAATATAAAAATTGTAAATAAATTCTATATTAAAAAAGAAATTTCTAAGATTTTAACGTTTTATAACATCCTGTCATTTTATCAACGACTTAGTTTTATTATATTTTTTGTCTTAACGTTTATTTGACTGTTTTACTTAATTTTTTGACATTGAAAATTCGAGGGAAATAAAACGGAGATGATTTCTTTTAAATTCGCCGGCGTATATTTCAATCTTCGGATATTAAAAAGGAAAAAACAGTTTAATATTTCAAATGTGGCAATATGGAAATGGTTGGCCATCCAAATTTGCACATGTTAACCCACACGATCCACGTTCACTTTAAGTTGAGTTTTGCGTAAAATCTGTTCTTGAAAAGGGCGTCGTCTTTTGAGGTAGATTAGCAAATGCGAACGTTGACGGATTCATTAGATCATGAGTGCGATTAACTCTCCGGAACGTGCCGTGGCGGTGCAGTTTTTTACATTAATTTACCCGATTTCGAATGCATTAAAATGATTAAAAATTAATCGATATTGATGATAAGTCGATACGACCCACTTCGGCGAGGCGAAACTTAAAAAAGAAGCACTTCTTAAGATTGAGACGCCGCACCTGTCTCATTTTATATTAATGAGTTCGAACACAAAAACTTTTGGCGAACACGAAAAACTGAGGGGGAACTCGATAAACTGTCTGAGGGTAAAATGCTGCAAGATTAACTCATGAAAAACGACTAGGGAGAGATTTTTTTATTTTTTCCGCAATTATTAAGCGTGAAAGTTTTCTAGACGATGCAATTCATTATTTTTGAAAATTTAAGGGAAATCGATTGGGTAAAACCAGATGATATCCTTTCAAAATCCTATAGCTTAAAACACTTCGCGAGAACACAAATCTTTAAGGAATGATTAAAACGCTTGAAGGTGCTTCGTCCTTTTTTATTAATAATTTTTTGCTTGCCACGTGCGTGTTTTTTTACACGTTCAGGCGTGTGTCCGTTCGTTTCCTCCGTCGCGAGGCAACTTTCTGCTGTTTTAGCTCTGCCATTTGATGCCGAGACACGGGAATTATTTCCGTCCTTTTATGCATATCTCTTTTAACTCCTCCCCTCAAAGGGCGAGCTCACAAAACAGACGTAAATCCAATTTTCCCAAAAATCCCCTTATCCTCCATTTCAAACACTTAAAATGTAAAAAATTCCCGCTGCGATTCCTGGGCGTGAAATAAAGCTCCCATTCTCTTGCTATCCCCTTCAATCTTTTGCGAGGTCAACGCGGGGTAATGGCCTCCATTCCCCATCCCCCAACCTTCAACTCTACAGCAAGCTTTTGAGCGTAAAATTCGCTTGAAGTCACGGAATACGCGAGTTGTTGGCCTACTACGCCTTTAGTTGTGAAATAAAACGATGTTTCCTTAAACAGATAATGACGTAGTAAGATCTTAACCTATCAGTAAAGGCCCGTTTATACGGGTCGACCTCGTTAGAAAGCGCGAACTGTTTTCACGCTTTAACCTGAGTCGAATCGACAGTTCTAAACAAAATGGAGTCAAATGCGTTACTTGGTACAGGTGTGTAACTAATTTGTGTACGAGAGGAACTCGGGAAATCTTTTGAAAAATGGGGACGTAACTAAAAACAAAAGAGAGGGGCTTGCTCGAGAACAAAAGAAGGGAAAGGGGAGTTATGCGGCGTAACCAGCTCGGAAACTGCGGTTATCGGGTGACCCATCACTCTTCTGCACACCAACTCATAACCGTATCTACATATATGCGGGTGAGGTTAATATAACAATTATTAAAAAACCAAAAAATATTTAGAAATGCTAGAATAAGGCCAACGTTCAAAGTACCAAGATTTTTATTTTCTCAGATAATGAGAACGTAAAGAAACTTGTGATTCTGAAAAAAATCAAATTCCATATTTAGAATAATATGCACTTTCTAAACGCCACTGTGCCCGAAATAAGAGAGAAAAGAAGCCTTTTGAAATGCGGAGACGTTATTTAAGAATTATGTAATCACGTTAAATAACTAACTACTGCTTATCTTGGAAGCCTATTTTTGACATGACTAATATATTTTCTGCGAGATATGACGGAAAGCTCATAGAAAGGTGATGTTGGCACCCCTGGTTGGATTGTTTGGACCATTTATATCGTTTTATTATTGCACTCCTCCAAAAAAGTCTTTTGTAGCGAAAACTTAATGAAAAACCACTCAAGAGTTTTGGAGATGAAACATGCGGACCGACAGACTGACACGACTTAACCATAAGGCGTTCGTTTTTTTACTAATTGTAAAGAACGCCTAGAAATGGTTTTCTCAATGCCGCCTGTCAGTAGTCCTGTCATGTGTGCGCGATTTTAGAGCAGCGGTGCCCAAACCTTTTGACTCCAGGGCCGCATAGTCCACTTCCGCACTCATTGCGCGCCACACGCAGTCGATAAAACAGTTGAAGAATTAATCGGTGACATTAAAGCGTGAAGTTCGGGTTTAATATTATCTTATTTGTTTTAAATTTATTTATCTCTTACGAGAATAGAGAGATAAGGACGAAATATATTGTATTTATAATTACCTATTTTCATTTCGATACGTTTTGTCCTTTAAATTGTTGACCTCATTCATGGCGGGACGGATGAAAAGAATACTCGGCGGGCCGAATGTGGCCAGCGGGCCGCAGTTTCGGCACCGCTGCTCTAGGGCAGGAGTCGACAACCTACGGCTCGCGGTCTGTATGCGACTCCCCCTGTGAGCGATCCCTGCGACCCGTGAGTCTGTTATGATAAAGTGGTCGGTATAATTTAATATATTACAGACAATTTCATAATTTTTTTAGGTAAAATTATGGACTCATAACATTTTGTGGTGAGGTTTAAACGCAAGAATATTATTTAGTCTCGATGTTTGCTTACATGAGACCATAGAATCTCCAGGTAACTTCGTATGTAAACACTCATCCGGCTCACCGAAGCTCTCGTGACTTCCAATGCGGCACCCCGAAGCATTCACAACTACGAATATGGCCCACCATGCAGAAAAAATGCCGATCTCTGCTCTAGGAGGTAAACGGCTTGACTCATTCTGCCCAATCCCAATCTATAATAGTTGCGGTCAGAAGGACCTATCATTAGCCGTCCCCGTGAGTAGTGACCCACTTTTCCGGCGACAGGTGCATTGCGTGCGTTAGGGTACTTATGATTATGCTAAATACTAAATGTGTGCCTTAAGGCACGTTTGATATAACACAGTAAAAAAACTAGTTATTTCTTAATTACTAAGATAAAATATATACAGTAGTTAACTAAGACTAATTGCTTGTGGGTGGATTATTTACAGGGATTTTGTTTTTATAGTTATTTTTTTCTTTTTCTTTTGTCAAATATATATTTGTATTTTTTTGATTAGTTTTTCCCACTCGGTCATTTTTTTATTGGGATATATATATATATTTTAATCTTGACTCATTCTGATGATATTTTGTATTTATATAGTGTATCGCTAGTAAGCTAGTAATAGAACGTAGTACCATATCGCGCAACAATGGAAGGTAGTTTCTCCTTGTAGATTTTCACAAAATGCCGACTTGTTCAAAATTGACCATGTGGATTTTAGTTAAAATTCATTCAGATATGGAGCGTGTTGTCATGAACGATACTTAATAATCTCTCTCTCAAGATAGTGACGTCATCACATGTTGAGTTTTACGTTCAGTTGCCATCAAGGTCTCTATCCCACACCTCTGCGCCACGGCACAATAGAGTGGTCTCATGGAGGCAGCATTGTTTTTAGGAGACAAACTGCCATAAAATATTTTAGGCTCGTAAATACGTTTTGATGTACCCAGCAATATTATTATATGGACTAGAAGCTTCTACTCTACTACTCTACTTTCGCAGTATATGTTGCACCGATCTTTTTAGCGCGTTTTATTTCATAAACGCGCTTGTTTTCGCTCTGTATGGACGTCTGCGCAATCAATTAAATCAAAATTGCTAGTAAACAATATGAGATATTAGATTGAAATTTGCAGGGTAGTATATGTGTTCTGTGATGTCATAGTAAACAGCAAGAGACATAAGACTGAAAATTGCAGGGAGTATATGTTCAATGATGCCATTTATCACGCTGCCAAAGAATTATTTTGGAGAAATCGGAGAGCATCAAGAGGGCACTTTTCAGAAAACTAACATATGCAAGTGTATGAACGTTTTCCTCAATTGTTTTAGCTTTGCAGTTACATCTGCTATTATTAGAAGAAAGTGATCCGAATCTCCTCCTGGTTATGTCTTAGCATTTTTTAAATGCAGTTCCTGAATCTTTGTTTTAATAAGATGTAACCTATTTGCCATCTCATTCTATCTCCTGGGCTCAATCATGTTTGCAGCCTTCGTTTATAGTTTTTGAACCGTTTTCAGTCTACTAGATCGTTAATGCTGAATTTTACCAGCTTTTCTTCTCCTCGGTTTCTCTTCCCAAGTCCGCATTGACGGAAAACATTTTTTCTTGTCATCCAGCTGTGCTGTTCCAATCTCCCATTCAGGGCCAGGAAGATAGATCTTGGCCCCTGGTGCTTCTCCTGTTCCCGGGCCCTTTACCACACATTTCTACCACGATAATCCTGTTTATGATTTTCCGCTGCCAAGATCTAACAATCAACTTTTTCATACTCTCCATTGTCTATCATGGTTCACTCTTTATAAGTGGATTTATAAGACACGTAGGAATGTTTATATATCGCCGCTTGAGCTAGGGCTCCCTTAGGGCACGGACCACGGTTATTTGAACCGGGCGCACCACACTCTCCCGGGCTCTGCTTCCATTATTATGCAGTTTATCTTTCCTCTTCCGTCTTCTCCGTAAATTTCAATGATTTGTTCTTACATCTCCTCGACTTCATCAACTTCATGAGCGGACGTTGGCATATACGCTTAGATTATCAGCATGCTCACTAGAACTGCTTCAGGCATTGTTGTCATCAACCTATTGCCTTTGTCACGCTTTTCATCATATCCTTCCAAAGTATCAGAGTTACTCCCCTTGCCCAACATTTTCCTCCAGAGTTGCCTAACGTGAACCCTTCCCATCTAACTTCTCTCTACTCTATGACATCAATCCTATTTCATCTCATTTCTTCTTTCAGGCTCTCTAGCTTTCCTGCCCTCCTCATGATTTTTACATTCCAAGTGCCTATCTATACGTATGTTACCTTCGATATATATTTTCCTCGAGGCATTGGTGTTATATTAATCACAAATGAAAATTTTTAAGGACCTTAAATATTACAGTATTTTGTTGAAAAAAGGTTTTATAATAGTCGTTTTCGAAATTTCGCGATCTTCGCGTCCAACTAGTGGGACTCGTCCCACCGATTGTGAAACACTGCAATAAAGGCTGAAAGTGGGCCACCTATTCCTCTGCCTCTTCCCTACCTCTTGCTGGAATTAATTACATTTTTTAAAATAAATGAGACCGCTTCCGTATTTTGGAGCTGTAACGGGAAATATATCCTGTTTTTCCGTGATACGCTTCTGCGGTCTGAGGGCGCATTAGCAGTTTGTCTCTTAAAAAGTGGTCTGCGCCATCTGCGCTTATGTGTTTACGGTTTTTATAAACAAAGCACGCGTGGAGTACACGGATTTGCTCGTATTTACATACAGAATTCTTGGTACAGTCATCTTGAAATTGCGTTCAGTCTTTGTTGTTCTTTTTAATTTTTTAAAAGTACACGAGTTACAATGGAGGGGCGTGTGTTTAATCGAAAAATGGAGAAATATTAAAGCTGGGTATTGTGTATGAGCATGGGTGTCCAAACTGCGGCCACTTGCGGCTTGCTAGTTTTTAATGTACTTGCGGCCACTTTTGAGGGAAGAAATTCCAAAATATTTTCAATTTTCGTAATTGTATTGGCTGTTTAAGTATATATAATTATTGTTTTAGCAATATGATCAATTAAAGTTTATTAATTCTTAATTCCCTTTGGTAAGGGTGAATGTGTTTTCGGCATTTTATTTCTGGGACTTGTTTGGTAGTTTTTTCCTCGCTTGTTATTTTGTTCCCATGATGAATAAATATGTACCTATCGTCAGAGTTGGCAATTTAGTGCCTTTTTATGTTTATCGACTTTTTTGTGCTTTAGTGAATAGTTATATTAATAATTATTTAAAAATAATTTGCAATTATTATTTTAAAATACTTTTTAGCGATATTTTTTTAGTCTAGTTATGTTTTAGCACCTTTCTATGATAAATTTAGGTTCAGTATTACAATGTTAAGAATTAAGGTATAATACCAATGTAATATCTTATAAGTGAACTTGAAACAAAATCAATTAATTTCGTTTTTAAATGGTAACCTCCTACCTTAAAATTACCTTTTTCATTAAAGTCTTTGATGCAATAGTGTTACTTTATTAAGAATTTTATGATTACAGTGATTACTAGCGTTTGCTTGCACGTTCCGATTTTGTGCGGGCCTCTAAATAAGTTCTTACATATGGTAGTACTAAGCATTAAAGTAAAAGGGCTTTTTATTTTTCGAGAATGGAGGAAATTTCTGATTTATTCCCCGCAAGAGTTGAGCTGCGCTGAGCGAGGGCGGCATATCACTTCACTTCAAAGCTGTGTGATGTCATTCCAAAGAGACAAAACTGTAACGTAATAATTGTGGCGTTGACGCATTTTCTCCCTTACTCTTCAAAAATTCGAAAATTTATTTGAATGCTCAGTTACCCTACGATGTTATGCTGTTATGTTCGTGGAAATTAAGAAGTTTATTAAAAAGCAGAGACGGCCGGCGGCTGCTTTACAATACCTACGTTTTCTTAAACGAAGGTAAACTTTAATATTTTTCTCTTTATTCAGGTGTGCCCAAACTTGATACTCCTGGAAATAAAACTACAATAGTAAATTCTATTATAATTATATTCCTTACAAAATGAAAAAAAAACTTTATATTTATTAAATTTAGATAACTTCAAATTCTATAACCCCAGAAATGACTCATCAGAAAAAAGAAGACTTTTTGATGAAAATCGGCAATTTAGGAGCTCATGGACAACTGAATATTTCGTTATAGATAATTCTATTGATGATAAATCCCATGTTTTATGTCTACTCTTCCGTAAATCAATTGTTCTGAAAACTGACAACATAAAACGACACTATGAAACACACAAGGATCGAGCTGGAGAGCTAACAGCACCGTATAGAGAGGCAAGGGTTGGGAAACTAAAATATGAACTTGATAAACAGCAAAATCTTTTTAGAAAAGGTAATGATCAAAATTCAAAGCTTGAAAAAGCAAGCCTTGTGATGGCAAAAATAATTGGTGAGCATTTGAAGCCGCATACGGATGGAGAGTATGTGAAAAAATGCATGGTGGCTGTGGCAGAGATCCTTGCACCAGAGAAAAAACTGTTATTTGAAAAAAAAATAGCCACCTCTAGACAGACAATTTGTAGAAAAATAGTAAACATTTCTGCAAAATACAGTGAAATTTTGAATTCTAAAATCCAGAATTTTGCCATTGTGAAAGTACGGACATCACCGATACTGCGCAATTGTCAATTTTTATTCGAGGTATAACTAGGAGTTTCGAGGTTGTGGAGGAACTGTTGAATATAGTATCTTTGAATGACTCCACAAGTGGAAAAAATATTTGTGATGCGGTTCTAAATGAAATGCAGCCACGCAAAATTGACTTATCCAAGCTTGTTCAAATTGTGACTGATGGGGCGCCGTCAATGCGAGGTTCTAAAAATTATATTACACAGGGATGAGATACACATACGGAACGTATGCGAATGATTGCACAAATGTTTTATTTGTTGATGCTTAGTCTTTAACTTTGTAGGAGAAAAAGATTTTTATAACCCTTAGGACGTGTATTTATCGGGCGTCAAATGATGAGGAATTAATTAAAGTTACTACGCCCAAATTTCGCCATATTTTAATCCGACAGCAGAGTCAGTTTATCACCAAGTACACTCGCAATTTTAATTTTGCTGCATAGTATTTTCCGAGCGTTTATGGCGAGTTCGCAAGATATTTCGCGTTGTCGTCAGTTGATTTACCCGGTGTAGCTCTTAAAAATTTCATTTTATGGCAATTTACGCATTACCGTTCTCCAAAAACTCTGTATTTACTCTTGTATCAAAAGCAACGTTTAAAAATAAACTGCGCAATATACATTTCACAAATGTTCTTATATACGTATATACATACGTTTGATCTTGCTACACTCTTTGCCCCGAAATTAACTCCCGTAGTTTAGCGTATATTTAGTGCCACTGGACAAGTAATCAATTGGGGACGTCAACTTTGGGAAACCAGCCTGCATTAGTCCTGGTTTGGACTTATTGTTTTGGGACATATGGCTTAGTTAGTATTATTTGTTACATTAGGCTGTACGATTGGATTGATTTTAATCAAAATCCTTACAGCTACTTTTGAGTAAATCGAATTTTGTTTCAAATATCCAAGAATAAAGTTCCCTTAATTGTCGCGAAATATCGTTCATCTCTTCAGAGTGTCTATTATGAATGATAATATCCACAAATATGAGGTATCATTCGATTTAGTTTAACCGTCTAAGCTGTTGTAAGATTTTGAGTGGATCGAGGCGGAGGCGTGACGTCATAAGGCTTAGGCAATGTAGTTTGGCGTAACTTGTGATGTCACTGGACGTCATATAGTGATTTTTTGAGACATATTGCTTAGGCAGTATTATTTGCGACATCAGGCTCTACAATTGGATTGATTTTATTCAATTTTCTTAGAGCCATTTTTGAGTAAATCCAATTTTCTAAAACTCGCCAAGAATAAACTACACTTTATTTTTGTGCAATATCATTTTTATCAAAAAGGGTCTGAAAAATATTATATATTGCATAGATACGAGATAGCATTCGATTTAATGTACGCATTTGGGCCCTAGAACCTCGAACCGACCGACAGACGGCATGGAGAAAACCGCTTTTATGGGCTCAGGGACACCTAAAACGGGTATTTTCATCAAAATCTTGAAGTCGAATTTTTTCACGACTGCATTACTTTATACTTTACGTTATACTCGACTAAACGTCAAAAAATCTGTGCATTTAGAAATAAATTGGTAAAGGCTGAAAACTGATATATTCACTTTTTTGAACACGCTTAATTGTCAGCAACATTCCTCATCAATAGTCGTAAGACAATTTCGTCCAACGCCAGTAAAATTGATAAATTTGACGTTCAGCCGAATAAAAGGTATTCAACAAAATATATCGTTTTAGAGGGACTTATCGTTCATTGTTACAAATGCTCGGAAATTAGCATGCGTTACCGAAACTCAGCGTTGACACACATAAACTCAATCGCAGCTATCAAACTTGAAAGCACATAACCGTTGATTAGCCGAAGGAGTTGATTTTCTCATTTACTATTCTCATTCAACTATTCGATGTTCTATAATTTTAATTATAAATTCCTCAATATATTTGGTTTATTATTTACGTTGTTCGAATTATATGAAAACTATTATTTCGTTTTTATTCCCTTCGGTCCTTATTTAATATGAGTGACAATGTACCGCGGTGCAGAATTTATTAGCATCTATTTATTTTAACTACATCTGAAAATTTCTTGGTAATGCAATACTCTATAAAAATTTACTCAGATTTCAAATATATATATTTGTTTATTTTAGCGTTTTACAAAGGCTTTTCAGGTTTAGATGAAATCTTCTCGGATTCGAGAAAAATATGTCTACGAATAATGACCAAAAAGATATACAGTCACACATATACAGTTCCCCTCCCACTCCCTCCCGCGTAACACCCATGAATCATTGTGAACAGATCTTCCATCTTATGATTACATAGATTTACCGTCATCTCCGCTTCAGCGCCAATGCCAGGGACGGACAAACGTTGGCGCTAAATAGGGGTTTGACTATACTATATCGGCAGATAAAGGATAGTTAAAGTCCACAGAATAAAAATGTAGCACAATCTATAAACCAACAGATATTGAAAGAGGAAAGCTTCAAAACCTCCAACGAATTAATTCACTGGGGAATTTATCGGGCTCATCTTATGGCTGAAAACAACTTCAAGAATAATCACTTGTAAGTATGTATTTATCTTAAGTGTATCCTAACCTTGTTACGAGCATTGGTGATACTTGCTTATTTTTCAAGTGCTTCAACGCGACCAATTAAGGCTCATTGTTAGGAGTACAAATGTCGAGTGCAATTGTTGACAAAGATATCTGCGTGGCTATTTCCTGCCTATCTGTCCTCCCAATCTTTTGACGCGTCCCTTTCAATGTAACAACACCTTCAAACTTTCCAATTTATTCTCTCCCATCATCTTGTTATGACTTCCTTGCCTGTCCCCTCTTTTATGCTGGGACCCTGCATCGAGTTCCTTTTATCACACGGTGACCATCTCCTTAGTTCATGCGACCAGACCGAGGCGATTTCATTTTCTTCGCTCGTTCAATTCCGCCATGGCAGCACCATCTTTTCGACCGTCAGTAGACCTTTCCTTCGTTCATTCAATTCCAGGTGATTCCAATCGCCTATCGATCCAAAATTCCTCGCTTAGTTCGCATATTCTCTTTCTCTCGAATTCGGCGCGAACATTTTCGCACCGTAGGTGGTGAAGTAAGAAATGGTGGAATTGATGAAAGAAGAAAAAAAACTCTTCTAGGATTTAAAAAAATATATTTCGAATTTCTAGGCTCCAAGACAAATAAAAAAATCTTTCGAAATTAAACTCGATTCTACATCATTACAATAAAAAAACCATCATTGGCATAAATAGCTCGAATTGCTTTAACTTTTCAACAGTGACTTCATTATGGAAAAGGTGACTGCAACAATTGGAATCTACATAAGAAGATTCATAAATTTTGGCGGACGCTTAACGGTACAAACATCCATTAATATATGTATGTATTTATCCAAATGCGCTGAAATTTCCCTTGCGGTTTTAGAGGTTCTAACTTATGCGGCAGAAAAGAGTTGATGTCCATTTTTACTTTCTCCATATACGTAGTGTAGGGGGAAGTATTGTATTCATGAAAAAAATCAACTTCGAGATTTCTACGGAAATAGACGTTTTGGGGTCCGCTGAACACGTTTTGACCATTTTCTCGATGATGTCTGTGTGTGATAGCTTTTTGTGGGTGCTCTAACTCAAAAACTATTAATTAGGTCAACGCAAAATTTTATATTTAACATTTTTATAAAAGTCAGAAGAAATGTTTAGTTTTTGGTAAAAATCGGTCGACCGGAAGTAGGAGTTTACTCTTGTCACTTATCCGTTATTTTGAAATATTTGCCTTAATATTTGATAAATTTAAAAATATATTAGAATAAAAGTTAAGGAAAATTTAATTTTCTACAATCTTTGTTTGAAACATTTTCCCATATAATGCATTGTTTAAGAGATGTCTTATATCTTTAGCTGCCACCACCACGCCACCTACAGACGACTATTGTTAACAATTGACGCTTAGTTACGTCTTACAATTAGTAACGCTCCTTTTTCTTTTCTTAATTGTTGGAGCTTTGTAGCTATATCCAATATCAGAAGGCTATGGTTTGAGTTTATTTCTGTTCTTTGTAAAGTCTAAAATTTTCTCGCAGCAAATATTTATTGTCTACAGTTTACCCTGCAAGCTACCGCAAGGGTGTGTTATTATTATGTAACCTATTTGGAATTTTTAGAAATATTACAGATGTGGAGAAAGTCATGTGGTGACCACATCCCATTTTTTGTTTTCATTTTCGATTAGGCCGAGGGGTGCATTTTCACGCAAACTTGAATCGAAATCCCATCTTTTTAATATCGCGTTATTACCTCCAAAAGTATTATTTCGGTTGTTATTACATGAATCTTGCTGTTAAACGATATCTGTCAATTGCAATATGTAAAATGTCCTCTTTGATCGGATTAAATGAGTATTAATCATTAAATAAGTACATTTATAAACATTCTTTAATGTGTTTGCGTCAAGTTTTTATTCAAAATTTTTAGATCAAATTGTACCGGCTCTAATATTTTCACGCGAAGGAGCTATATACATATCTTTAAACGGTCCATTTCAAATCACTATGACTCAGGAGACGTGTTTTATGGCAGGCGTTTATGCGTAAACCTGTTTCTATCGTAGGAATAATATTTCATCATCATGGTTAATATTCTTCCCGCAGACACGTCCATATTATACGCGTATGTCAAACCGGGATCTCGGAATTCTCCCATTCTCTGCAACCTTCTTCAGGTCTCGGTTATCCTTCTTTCCATTTTCAAATGGTCTATCGGATGACATTCCTTTCTCTTTTGCATTCTAGTGTTCCTTCGATAGAATCCCCTAATCATGGAATCCCTTATCAGGAAATGCTCGATCTTGTTCACCTCTGCCTTAATCATGTGCGTTATCGCAAAAAATAGTGAACTGTTCATGTTAAAAAGAGAGACGCGAGTTTTAAAAAATCGACAGTAGGTGAATGAACTTTTATTTTAGGCGTCGTTTAGTTCAAATCTCATATTCGTGCGAAGATTTAAAGTAATTTTAAAATGCAATTGAAGATTATGCAGCGCTGATTCTCGTTAACGTAACTTCTATATTCGGAGGCTTCATACGCGCGCAGCGTCTCGCAAAATATATAATAAAGATGTATATGTAGCTTATTCATAATTTATTCCGGCTTTAAATATCTTAAATTGCAGTTTTGTATATGCATAGTTATTATTTTAATCACTTAAAATAAATCATTATTCGTTTTTAAATACAATTTTTGAATAAAAAAAGTGTTGTTCATATGCATCAATTTTTGAAAAACATCTTTTTCAAGCGAAATATTTTGCTGTCGAAAACAACAACAAATATGACTCGCTTTTGCTAACATCATTGTTAACAACGTTTCTATAAGAAGGAATGTGCTTCCCAAAGGAGTACGTCTGGTTCCTTTAGTTTTAACGACATAAATATTTTTGTCATTGTTGTGGTAGTAGTGGGTGAAAAAGGACAATTACCACTTTGCGCCTCCTCGCAATTTTTTAATTGGCCGAGCCATTGTTTCCCGTCATTACCACTCCATTCCAACAGACACAGAAAGTGACTCAACATGATAGGTTTTCGCGAAGGAAGGGACGTTTGGCGGAGAGCCGCAAAAAAATACATTTCCCAGGGTCATTGTCGTAATACGTCGCCGCATCCCGGAGAGTCCCCTAGCCAATCAGAGTGGGAGGGAAGGGACCACGTGACTCATCTCTCTCTCTCTTCACCACTCCCACTCTGGCCTAACCCCTCCGCACACACACACACACACATACGCACACAGCATACTCCTCTTTAGAACGCCACGCCGCAAGGATGTAATGCCCAGGCGTCTGTGCCGGTTCCGGGTGAATATCTTACGCGTTGAGGTCACGAAAGGGGCAGGTTAGAGGTCGAAAGGTCATCGATGATTCACGTGGAAGTTAGTGGGAAAGGGCATCGGAGGATGACGCCGGGTGAAGCTGTGAAAAGTATGGCGTGTAATTATTAATTAATATGCGGGAGTAAGGGTTTTTTAAAGTACGCTCCACCGAGTTTAATGATTCGCAGAGTTAAACAGGCAAAAAATATTTTTATAAACAACTTTTATACAGATAATACGCATATGTGCGTTTTTCACACGATGCAACGCAGTTTCGCTGAATCGGCAACAATGGGGTTTCCCTTGGCGACGAAAGCTCGCATCAAAAAAGCGTGAAATTTCCTCTTTCGAATCAAATTCGCGCATCAAATCGAAACGTGCTGGAAAATAGACAGAAGGAATAAGAAATTTCCATTCTTTTGGGCATTCAAAGTCCCAAGGTGGTAGGATTTTTTAAGAAGTAATTTTAAAATTGCACATAAATCCGCGGCACCGATTTCGAGGTTATTATATTATATATAATATAATAATATATGTAATTTATATAATATTATTATTAATGGAAGAATGGCCGATCGATTTTTGAAAACTCGGACGGAGTTGCCCGCCGCGGTTGAGAAGGGGGCGTAGCCACCTGAGTACTATCTAATCCCGGGATGTTCCTTTCTAACGAAAAAAAGAGAATTGTCTATCGCTTTTAAGTCATGTACCAGTGTTTTGGATCACACCGGGATAGCCCTCGTAATGTTTTTTCCCTGCCTCTTAGATACCCATTGCGCGTAGGCAAGAGGTGAATCAGCGGGGAACAGACACACATTTTTTCCCGCAAAAACCTCGACAAGACGAATTGCCTGTGGGCGGTTTCGAGAAAATGCGAAAAGAACCGAATGCCATATGTTAACGTCTTCTTCTCTTTACTATTTATTCGGCATTCAGATTTCGTTTGGCCCGATTCACTTATCCACCCGTGTTATTTACGACGCTGTTTCCCTCTCGTGCGAAGGGATGTTTATTACGCTTTTGAACGAAATATTAACTCGCCCGCACTAAGTCAGTCGTGCAAGGTCACTATTTACGGCGAAAACAGTGTGGATCTTGATCGAATTTTGGTATTGATTTCCACACCCGTCATCTCCTTTAAATTGAATAATTACTCGAAGTTAATCATTTATCAAAATATTCTCCCTTTTTAGACGTTCTTTACCAGCAAAGCGGTAATAGATGAACGCCTTATGGGCACGTCTGGTCCGTCCGTCCGTCGTAACTTTCATCTCCTAAACCGCTGGACGGATTTTAATTTAATTAAGTATGAGTGATCTTTATAAAAATTTATCGCCCAATTGAGATTTTCAATCGAATCCGTCAATTAGAACTTCCACTTTACATAATTACTTTAATAAACTTATACTCGTATCTCGTTAAATGGCATCCGACAAGCAACATTGAAATACCAAACTTTTCTCTCCCTAGCCTTTATATGATCTGTAAGTTATACATTAAAAAACTTATTCGGATAGAGAACACCATCTACTACAAGAAAGTCCGCGAAACTACATACTTATGAGTTATAGTTTCGGAGATAGAAATTGTAGAAAATCCCGCGCAAAACATCGCATATTTTGTTTACATCGGTCTCTAAAGGCGGTTCTCTCGGAAAACAACAATTAAAATCTATGTTATTTTATCTCACGCCATTGTATGATCTGTGAGGTATAGTTGAAAAATTTTATTCGGATATGGGACAACATTCACTACAAGATAGTTCCCGTGACCATATAATTACAAGTTATGGCTTCGGGGATAAAAATTCGAGAAAATTCCATGCAAAACATCGAATATTTTGTTTACATCTACATATTACATCTACATCTACATATTACCCTGCAAGTCACCTTGACGGTGGATGGCAGGGGGTGCCGCGCACCAAGTTCCTAACTAATTATTATTCACATTAATCTATTGTGGTCACGTATTGTCCTAGGGAAAAAGGACTCCTTATACCTCTCCGTCCTACTATCTATTTCGCGAATCTTGTCGTCATTATCCCTCCGTCCGATATACGTTGGTTGTCGAATAATATCCTTCATTTCATTTACGAATATCTCCGACCTATATTCATCTAGAAGTTTAAGTCTCGCCTGTAATCTACGATCTTTCAACGATGGCCAACTCAACTCATCAATGAGTAACGTAACGCTCTGTTTTTTATCGTAATTCTTTTTCACGAATCTAGCTGCTCACCGCTGTATTTTTTCTAAATCCATTATGAGTCCCCTCTGATATGGATCCCAAACCGCTGATGCGTATTCCATTTGAGGTCTAACCAACGATAAATAACAGGATTCTCTCACCTTTTCCGTGCTTTTCCTGACTATCCTACGCACAAAAGCCAACTTCTTATTTGCCGCACCTATCACTCGTCTTATGTGGGTGTCCCAAGACAGGTCACGATTCAAGGTTACCCCGAGGTATTTCACGGATTCCGAAACAGGAATGATCTCACCATCTATCGAGTAGGTAAACACGGACGATGGGCTTCTAGATTTCCAAAAGTTTAGAACGTTACTCTTTTTCTGATTGATTTCTAGCTGCCATTCCTTGCACCAAACAGATAACGCATCCAGATCATCCTGAAGCTGACGATGGTCGCTAGGACCACTAATTTCTCTATAGACTACGGTGTCATCCGCAAAAAGCCTGATATTACTTTTTACAACTGAGCTGATGTCGTTTATATAAAGCAAGAAAAGCATAGGTCCGATCACACTACCCTGCGGCACTCCAGAGACTACATCTGCCACACTCGAGGACTTACCATCGATGACTACTTTTTATTTTCTATTCCTAAGGAAAGCGCGAACCCAGTTAATGACTTTAACATTAACGCCAAGATTTCCCAATTTTAATAACAACTTACGGTGGGGGACCTTGTCAAAAGCTTTTCTAAAATCAAGGAACACTGCATCGACCTGCTTATTATTTTCGCCGCATGATAAAACATCATTCACAAACAGACCGAGTTGGGTGTCACAGGATCTACATTTTCTGAAGCCATGTTGACAGCTGACTAAGAGCGATCTACTCTCAAGATAACGCATTGTGTTGCTAACAATAATGTGCTCCAAAATCTTACATGATAATGATGTTAGAAAAATCGGCCTATAATTTTCGGGGTTTTCTTTGTCACCTCCCTTATGAATGGGTGTGACGTGTGCTAGTTTCCAATCATCAGGAACCTCACAGAGGGTAAGAGATTTCTCGAAAACTATCCGAAGGAAGGGAGCTATATCTTCTGCTAGTTCTTTTAATACACGCGCGGGAATTCCTTCTGGTCCAGGATTTTTGTTGGGCTTTATCGCACTCAGTTGCTTCGCTATTCCTGCCTCAGAGATTTTAATATTATCCATCCGAGTACATCCATCGGGAATAAGATTGTCTTTAAGTATATTTCCACCTGCCGTGAACGCCTTCGCGAAGTAAACGTTTAGTAGATTAGCTTTATCCTCCACATCGTGAAGGATGTCTCCGGAATCACATCGCAGGGAGGGTATTGAAGGACCCACTCCCTTGACTTTTCTTACGTAGGACCAGAACGCTTTTGGATCCTCCTTCAATTTTGTATTTAATACCTCATTCCGGAAGGTGTTAAATGCGTTACGCATGGTTTTTCTCGCTAGTACGCGGGCACTGTTATACTCATGGACTATAGCTGCGCGATACTCATCGGAAGCGGTGGTAGGTATGTTTTTCAATTTTGCGTGGCTACGCCTCTGTCGTCTTAAGGCAATCCTGACTTCCTTATTAAACCAACGAGGTTCTTTCTTATCAGATTTTAACTTACTGGGGATAAATCTATTGATACCTCTTCCTAGTATATCCTTAAATAATAACCATGATGGCTCCATACCTAATCGTTCTGTCTTTTCACGATAACTGACAAAGGTACTTTTGAGATGTAAGCTGAAACTTTTACAGTCGGCCTTGGCGAAAGCGTATACATTCCGAAGAGGCTTAGGATGTCTTTTGAGCTTTAATTCGCACTCCCCATACACAGCTCGATGGTCGCTAAGTCCCTCCTCTGTGGATACCTTAGTTATCCTATGCGGGATGTTAGAAGCAAGCAAGTCGAGAACATTGCCCGAACGCGTGGCTTTTTGTACCATCTGGATTAAGGAATATTCATGAAACGTGTCCATTAAGGCTTCACACGATTCGCGTTCTTTACCTCCCGTAACGAAACATAGGTTTTCCCAATCGATTGACGGTAAGTCGCGAAGACAGTTCTTTCGGCCAGCAACAATTAAAAATCGTATATTTCCTTCCCATTTGCTTATATGATCTGTGAGGTATAGATTTAAAAAAATATTTGGATAGAGAACAACATTTACTACAAGATAGATTCTAAGACCATATAATTACGACTTATAGTTTCGGGGATAAAAATACGTTAATCACCGAATCTCTCTAAACCGTTTCATGCGTATTTCCCTTTAAGAACGCCTTTGAAATCTCTGTGTATTCCATTTATGGAGTATACTTTTCCATCTTGTTATTCTCGGTACCTTTTGGTCGGTAGAATTTTTAAATCGTCACTCTATTTGTGCCATTGCAATTTTTTATTCGCTGATATAACTTAACGAATGTAAACCCCTCCGTCGAAAAAAGTACAGAGTGCCCCAAATGCCTCTGTATAACTTTAATATTAAATAAAAACCGACTTAAAAACTTTTTAAAGTGCTTGTTATGAAATAATAAACAGATTAACTCCAGTTTTTACAATGTTAATTTTTATATAATTTTAAAATTTTAGAGACACTATATTTATATGCATACATGTATATATAAGTATATAATACTTCTAATAATTAATAATGTTAGCATTACAGTTCGTTTTTACTAAATATGGACTTTAGTCCAAGCAGAATTTTAAATAATAATTCAGTGCAGATTCCCTCTAATATTTTACGCAGTTTACAAAGGCTAAAATATTACCTTTTTCAACTGCATAAAATGACAAAGGCTAGAATATTACCTATATTACCTTGATTAGCCAAAAATACACACACATACACACTCTAAAACATTACCTTATGAAACTTTTTTTTTAAACTATATCGAATAAATTTAGGAACGAAATGATCTTATGGACTATAAATCCGCTTGTAATTTTGTATTGATCAGTTAGTAGGAGAGCTGGGACAAGGTTTAGGCGAGCAGGGTGCAGCACACTTAAGGGCGCAACAAATGATAATACGAATTTTTAAATTTAACGTGTTGTATAAAAATTTATATTTTAATTTATTTATATTGTATTGTAAATATATTATCGTTTCGAGAGGTTAAATTATGTACTGGATAATTTTATTAGGAGAGGGGACGCAATTTTAAAACCTTGCCTAGGGCGAAAAAATACCTTGTCTCCGTAAATAGATTTGAAAAACCGTTGTCAAAATTGTCATAATAACTTAAATTCATCGTTGAATATATGAAAGTTTGATATTTTTGGATGTTATACCTATTTTTGGGGGCACTTTTAAAGTTTTTAAATTGTGTCAGCAATAAAATAAACTTGATGCTTTGACCTACGCACAAATTACATGCCCCAGTATGAACATACAATCAGAAATAAAGTTTTATGATGACAAACAGTGAAGGCGAAACTAGCAGGCACGACCCTAAAGTAAATGCTTTATCACACTGAGGTTTACAAACCGAGTCACTCAGAGTTAATAGGCAACTTATTTAAAGACGCATGGTAAAGTTAACGTTTTACTCAACCCCTCAACCAAATTCACTTGATTTACACCATCCAAAGAAGCACGTTCAAAAATATATATTCCAAGTGACCGAATTCATTCCAAATGTGCCAGCCGCTCAAAATTACTCCAAATTTCACGCCGTTACTATGCATATTTTATTTATTTATTTTCATTTAGCACACAGACATCACTTTACGGCCATTTAAAATGAGTGCGACAACGATAATACATATGACCATACCCTCGGTAGGATTTGAACTCGCAATTGGGAGCTTGAAACGCTAACCGCCCCTCTGCCAATTTGCTGTGAATGGCTAATTTATTATTTAGCCTATGCATAATCGACAGATTTTTTCGGTAAATCTATGTAAGAGAATCTCACATTCATTCCTTAATGTTCATCATATTAGCGGGATTAGCCTTCCAAGAGGCACTGGATTTCGTGTTTATTCTTCTCAGACCCAAGTTTGATCGTGCACTGTCCATTGGGACCAAATCCAGTATTCTCCTGCGCAACAAAGGTGGGCTGTCAGGCAACAAGTTTCGGAAAACGGATGGACTCCATCCATTCCACGCTATTACCCGTCGGCTTGGTGATTTCTCGTTCCGGATGAAGAACGGATTTGCGTGGAAGCGTCTCTTCAGGTATAAAATTAAATTCTTCACGCGCGCATAGTATTTTAGAATTATAAACTGCGTTTTTTAAACGATCACTACCAATGAAGATTGTGCGCAGAAAGATCGTACGCACGTTTATAAAATTGCTACTCCCAAGTGCAAGATTTAGCTGTGGGAGGGAGCTCTCCAGCCGCGACCTTTTTTATTTATTTATTTATTTATTTTGGTCCAAAAACAGCACAGTGGCCTTTACATTGGATACACCCAAAACAATATTTAAAAAAATATATATATAACAAAATACATATACATATCAAAATATATATAAAAACAGAAATTAACACACATAAGATGGATGTAATAAAAAAATAAAAATTGCAGAAACAAGACAGCTTTTCAGAGACATTCGCCACCTGTGGAGGCACGGAGGAGCGAGGACCTACATGTAATATCCAGCGAGGCTGCTACCTTTTGTAAAGCATTAAATGTGGTGGGAATGCGGTAAAAAAGCGACCTTTGGGATATAGATAGCCGGAAATGCGGAAGATGAAAGAGAGAGCACAAACGAGTGGAACGTGATGGGACACGAAGAGAAAAAAAAGAACAAATATCAGTGGACCTGTAGAGACCATTCACCGCAGTGTGAATGAAATGGAAATCAAAATATTGCCGCCTGAGATGCAGAGGACGCAGTTTAAGAGCTGCGAGAACACCTTGTTTACTTAGCGAACGGAAGGCAGGAACACGGTTCCTCGCGATCGCAAGGAAGAAATTTAATGGACGATCAAGACACTTGAGTGTAGTCGGAGATGCTGTGGCCCACACGGGACAGCAGTAGTCCAGGATTGGGAGAAGGAAGGCTGAGAAAAATGATTTAAGTGCTAAAGGTTCATTTATCTCCTTAAATCGGTATAGAAGACTAAGAATAGACATGGCCTTAGATGTGGTTTTATCAATGTGGAGAGAGAAAGATAATTTTGTATCAAAGATTACGCCAAGATCTTTTTGAGAGAAGACCTTCCGGATTTGAGTGTCACTAAGGGAATAGAAAGTAGCGATAGGCTTTTTTCGTAGAGTGAAAGAGAGAAGCGTACATTTATTAGGATTTGGTGTTAATTTCCATATTTGACACCAGTCGGAAATCTTCGAAAGACAATTTTGTAGACAGTCGCTATCGTATGAATTATTAATTTGCTTAAAAACCTTACAGTCGTCAGCATAAAGAAGGACGTTACACTTTTGACCTTTGATAGTATTAACTATGTCATCAATGTAAAGTGTGAAGAGTAGATGTCCGAGAACACTTCCTTGTGGTACACCTGATGTTACGGGGGAAAGAGATGAATAAAAACAATCTATTACAACTCTCTGCGTGCGGGAGTGTAAGAAACTAGTGATTATGGAAAGAAAAGATCCATGAATGTTGAAACGATGAAAGAGTTTGTACAGAAGAAGAACATGATTCACAGTATCGAAAGTCTTTGCTAAATCTATGTAACAAACATCCAGTTGGGATGATTTTTCAAAAGCTTCAGTAATATTATAATGTAAGACAGATAAATTTGTTAAGCAGGAACTACCAGGTAAAAATCCATGCTGTTCGGAGGAGATATATGGGAGAGTGAAAGAGAGAAGACGTTTGTGGATGATTTTTTCAAAAATCATGGAAATTACAGGAAGGATGGATATAGGGCGATAATTTTCCACTTCCAACTTATTACCGCATTTCAGTATGGGTGTTATATTGGCGGATTTCCATTGATCGGGGAAAATTCCAGCGAGGTAACACCGATTGAAAAGATGGGCTATTGGATGGCATAAAACATTACAGGTTCGCTTTAAAAAAAGTGCACTCACATTGTCACATCCTGTAGCCTTATTGGTCTTCAAGGAAGCGAGGATACTATAGACTTCTTCACTGGTAGTCGAGATTGATGATAGGGAGTGTGATGACACTTCTACAAGATGAGGGTAATTGATAGGCTGAGATGGGGGTGTGAAATTAGATGTAAAGTAATTGTTAAAGGTGGAAGGCCTTGCCTCGGATGAAAACATTTGAGCATTATAAGTCACACTGTTCGGAATCCTTTGAGACCGGCGTCTAGTGTTTAAAAGCGTCCAGAAACGTTTATTATTTGTAAAAATGTCACATAATTGAATTAACATATTTATTATAATCCCGCCGGAGCAAAAACCGAGAGTGGCGCCTGATATTACAGGCCGATTTCTTTAACTTCGATATCGTGTAAGATTCTCGAACATATACTCGTTAGCAACATAATGCGATTTCTTGATAGTAATTTATTGTTAGATGATTGTCAACACGGCTTCAGGAAAGGTAGGTCATGTGATACTCAGCTGGGTCTTTTTGTTAATTGTTTACTGAGAAGCGGAGAAAAGAATACGCAGGTCGATGCCATCTTCTTAGATTTTAGGAAAGCCTTTGATAAGGTACCTCACAGGAAGTTAATAACGAAATTAGAAACCTTAGGCGTAAATTCTAAAATCGTTAGTTGGATCCGTGAATTTTTAAATCATAGGAAGCAGATGGTTGTTATAGATGGGAAATCTTCGAACTTAGTGGAGGTTGTCTCTGGCGTTCCACAGGGTAGTGTAATTGGTCCGTTATTATTTCTTATTTATATAAACGATATCAGGTCAGTAGTCAGAAGTAAAATTAGGCTTTTCGCGGACGACACCGTCATCTATAGAGAAATAAGCAATCCGGAAGACCACCAGTATCTCCAAAATGACCTAGAAGCTATTTCTGCATGGTGTAAGGAACGGCAGTTAGAGATAAACCAAAAGAAAAGCTGCGTCATCAACTTCTGGAGAACCAAGAGTATCTCGTTGAATAATAATTATTCGTTGGACGGAGTAGAGATTCCAGTTTCAGACTCGAATAAATACCTCGGAGTCACGATCCATCGTGATCTCTCGTGGGACACCCACATTCGCCGATTGATAGGTGCCGCTAACAAAAAGCTGGCCTTTATAGGGAGAATAGTTCGAAATAGCTCCGAAAAAGTGAAAGAATTATGCTATTTGTCCTTGGTTCGACCGCAGGTCGAATATGCTTCAGCTGTGTGGGATCCTTACGAAAAGGGACTCACTAACGAGATAGAAAAGGTTCAGCGCAGGGCAGCTAGATTTGTAAAGAGGAATTACGATAGTAAACAAAGCGTAACATCATTAATAGAAAATCTGAAATGGACATCGTTAGAGGAACGTAGGCTGCAGGCTAGAATTAAACTACTGGAAAAATTTATGTCGGAGAGACTAGCGAATGAGGTAGTAGGACTTATCAGAAGCCCGACGTATTTCGGAAGGCAGGACAGTGAGGATAAGATTCGCGAGATTGACTGTAGAACGGAGCGATATAGAGGATCGTTTTTCCCTAGGACGATAAGAGACCATAATAGAAAAAGATGACGTAGGAAAACTATGGACCCTTGGTACACTGCACCCCCTGCCATCCACCGAAAAGGTGACTTGCAGGGTATAATGTAGATGTAGATATTTCTGAAATTATTTAAGGTGTGGGGGTTTGGGTGCACTTTATATAACTTCCAGCAGGCAAGTTTGTTTCTGAGGGCTAGAGAGGATTCAGCGGACATCCAAGGAGGCCTATTCTTGGTGAGACGGCGGGTAGGGACAAGATCGTCAATGGCACTGAGAACAAAGTCGTAAAACAATGACACAGCGTCGGCGAGGGAACCAACCTCGAGAAGACTCCAGGGCAAGAGGGAAAGAACGCGGTTAATTGCCTCCCAATCTGCCTTCTTCCACACTTTCACTGTCCGGTTCGGGAGTGGGGAGGGTGAGCCAGCGGGAGTACCGAGGGTAAAGGTCGCCTCAAGGGAACGATGGTCGGATTCGATGAAATCCCTTCCCAGGATGACCTTGCAGGACTCGAACGACGTCATGACAAAATCCAGTGTTGCCTGATTTCTAGTTTTATACATGTTACACTGAAAAAGTCCAAGGCCGATGACGAAGTGTTCCTTAAAATATTTATCCATTGGTTCGAAAGCTTCACATTCTTGAGGGGACGACCATGTTAGGGATAAATTGAAGTCTCCCAACAAAATAACATCACCATATGATCGAGCGCGAAAAACTGAATCAAAGCAGTTTTCTAAAACACAAATACCACTACTAGGCGGACGATAAAAACAACCGACCAACACTTTTTTATACTTAAGAGAGATTTCTGTCCAGAGAATTTCACAATTGGTTTTTAGGTCCATTCGCCTAACGGCCCTCAAATTAGACTTTACTGCAATCAAAACACCACCACCACGAGAATTCCTGTCTCTCCGAAATATGCTAAAATGATCACAGAAAGGTAATTCCGAATCGGACACATTCTCACTTAGCCAAGTCTCGGTGAGTGCAAGTAAATCAATTTGATTGATTTCCTGGAGGGAAAGGGTCAAATCACTGATTTTGTTCTTAATGCTACGTACATTTTGATAATATAACGCAATCTGGGATGAACAGGGCCCCGGGTTCAGCTCAATGTCCCCGCAAAGCAGCAAGAGCAGGAGACAGCGATGAGGAGAGGAGACAGCATGCCGGCGAGCAAGGCGATCATTGCCGGGGACACACGTTGGAGAGAAGCGGATAAGGAAGAAGCCTTTAAATTGTATTTCCTTGGAACTGAAGGCCTCCTCATCAGATGAAAACATATATACATTACACAATGTCGAAAACAACGTCGACTGGCACAAATTAAATACAATTATTATCAGAATACACGTACAAACTGCAATATATGGCGGAGCACACGAGCGACGTGACTGCCTTACCGCGGCCATATTGCAATTGCCAAAATGTTTAGTCATTTAAGATTTATTTTAGGCTAGGAATAAAAGTTACAACTCGGCTAAGATATATGCGACGCTGAGAATCCGCATCATCAGTAAAATCGGAATATTTTAATCTGCGAACGCATGGATACGGATCATAATAGAGCCGACATTAAGGTAGAATTCGAAAGTGAAACATTTTATCCTCTCTCTTCCACAACCTTTCTCTCTTATTCCTTCAAATAACTCTCTCTCTCTCTTCTAGTATTGCAGTTTTAATTTCTTTCTTGGAAAATATTCTTCCTAGAATTCAGTTTGATCATCTGTTTTATTCGTTTTAATGCAGTCGCGACAGTGGAGTCTTGTATACTATGTTTTATTTAATTTTTCTCTTTTATCTTTTCCTTCTTACTTCTTTCTGTTCCCAGCCGACTGAAATTCCGAAAAATAGGGGTGTATGATCAAGCCTTTTATGAGTGGACTAGGGTAAATGGCAGTCAAAAATGTTTAGTATGCATTAATACAGCATTAAATTAAATCTCTTCCCCAAAGAACGAATCAGGCCGACCTTTTACAACACAGTAATCCTCAGATCACTTCTCGGCAGTAGTAAGGACAAAAGTTGACGTTTTGAAGAAATTCTCTGTGTACCTTTTAAAGTGAAATGATTGCAACATTGGACAAACGGGCAGAAATTTTCAAATCAGAGCTAACGAATACTTTAGGCATTTCATATCTGGTTCATTCGATTCCCATTTCGCCAAACATTTACTCACCTGCAATCATTCTTTCTCCTTTACTCCCAAAATCTTGCGTTTAGCAGGAAAAGGCTCCAGATTAAATTTCCTCGAGAAAATGGAAATTATATACAACAAAATTAATCCCGAAATACTTTTATTTAACGATCACCAGTTTCCCTCTTATCCCCGCTACTCTTGTCAGCGCTTCCTCCCCCACCTAGTACAGTCTTTCCCCGAAACAATGTTCAACCTCCTCCCCCCCCCACCATAGCGCTCCCTATCTCCTGTTCATGACTTCCCCTTCCTCTCCTTCCCCACCCACTATTCACCGTCGACTCCTATTTCCATCCACCACCCCTCTCTTCTTGAACCAATCCCCTCATTCTTTCCCCCTGTTCTCACATCCCTCCCCATCTTTCTCTTGTTGGTATATATTGCCTATTTTTCGAATGCTTGTTACCTGATGATGGTGATTAGAGTTTTGGAACCGGTAATTTCCGTGCCCGGTTCCCGGGAATTTACTCGATGTTTCTTATGCTCGATTCCAGGAAAATGTTTAATGATTCCCGGGAATTGTTCGTTTGAATTTTGTGCCAAGTCAAGCTTTTCCAGAATTGCCTTCATAACAGCTTTTTAAAAATATTTCTCCGAATTTCAGCTCCAAATTTTAAGCTATCAAAATTAGCTTTGATTTTTTTTATTTTATGTATGTTGTACGTTTCTTGCTATTAATTCAATTTTAATGGAATGCTAACAAAATGTCAAAATGGCTTCTCGCGCACGTACATGCCGATAGTAAAAGCAAGATACAAAAATAATGGATGTTGCATGAATCTGAAACTTGGCGCCTCCTATTCTTGTCCTTCCCCCCTCCCTCTCCCCCTAATCGACCAAATTAGCTATTCTGACCAAGTGAATTATATATAAACTAGGGTGATGCCCGTTGAAATTCAAAAGGGAGAGTTTTTTATGAAATTTCTTGAATAGATGCGACGCGAATGGATGGCAGGAAAACAAACATTCTTTCTTTTACGCGTTCGTCGTTTCAAGTCTCGAACTCCTACGATGATTCTAAGTGATTTTAATATGCGAATTGTTAATGTTCTACATTCAAATGTATGCCTTCTCGCATATAACGCAACGAATGTTGTTTAAATTGGTTCCCGTTAAAATGGCAAGTTTTCCTATGTGAATTAAACTCTTTGACATGAGGAATTTTGAACTGTAGGCGGATAAAGATTAACAGAATAAGAAATATTGTAATTTTTCTTTAAAACGGTTTTAATCGAAGATCGTACGTTAATTCTTTCTAACTTAGACCTCAAAAATAATAAAAGCCTGCAGGTCGAAAAGTCGATTTTTACGTGTTATTTTATGGGAACTGGAAATGTCTTCCTTGGAGTCGAACCCAGGACTTTTTCGAGTTTTTTTGTCATCACCTTAAAATATGTTAATTGAGCAGTCCCGTCAAATTTAAAAAATGTATCTCTGACCTTTTTTGAGTTATTCGAATTTTTATAACGTGACAGAGGGAGCCACAAAGGGACAGAAGAAGGCTTTTAAGATTTTAGATTGTTGTTTTTAAACCTCTTTCATACATTTTTGACCCTCAGTTTTAACTTTGAGGGAATTGTAATAAAGGATGCATTAGTAGTTGGTCTGTTGTTATCTGCACCTCGTCAACATCGAGGAAAGATCGGTTGCGCAAGTGAAAGTGCGTCGGAATATTGAATCTGCCAACAATTTGTAGCAAATAATGTATCACATGTCATTGGAATTTTTAAAGATTTATGTATTTACGTTGTATCAATTATAAGTATCGTGTTTAAATTAAAAATGGCGTATTAAATATTAAAAATGCGAAAACATTCTTATTCCCGGTTTTCCGGGATTCCCGGGATATTTGAAAATCTAATTCCCGTTTTCCGGGAAAAAATATCGCCGGAAACCCAAATCTCTAATGGTGATTACTCACCGAAACCGGTCTTGTTGTAAATATTAGGTGGAAATTAGCAAGTATTTAGTAAAATTTAAAATAATATCTACTATTATTTACGTCTTTTAAAAATTAAAACCTTCCATTCTCCTCCCTCTTTCCCTCTTATTCTCTCTCCCTCCCTCTCACTCTCACTTCAAAATTGCAGCCATCTCCTTCAGCGTGATATATATACAGGCTTGGTAGGATTCGACGTTTATTTTTTTTTTAAATCGACGTTTATTTTCTCCCGAGATTTTCGACGAATATCGACGCTTCAAATTGCTACTTGGTAGAATTCGTATATTTTTTAAAATCCTTATTTTCCCGACAGATTTCCAACGAATATCGACGCTTAAAACTACTACTTATATAGGGCTGGCAGATTTCGGCCTTTCAATTCGATGATTTAAATTTACTTTTTACATCGAAATTCTACGTAAAATTTACGTTTATTTGACAATACTCTAATTATTTATTTAAATTTTCATATGAAGTTAAATCTTTATGTACAAATTAATCTAACTAATATATTATGTTCTTCATAAATTTAATTTTATTTATGCGCATTTACACTCTTCTTCATTTTTATATGTTAATATTAAAGAAAACACCCAATAGCGAATTGAGATTTACCTCTTTAAATTGTATAATGAAAACTAGAAAACGATTAATTTATGAAATCCGAACAATATGATGTTGCTTTTGCCGAGAAACATTCTTAAAAAAATAATATGCGAGTCCAGCGTAAAGGCTTTTAGACATTCGTTGATGCCAATTAAGGAAAACACATTAACGATATAATTATCACAATAATATTTTAGACGTCAAAAAAGAACTATCTAATACTTTGTATCACTTGATTTATTTCATCACTGCACTACATATTCTCTTTATTTAACATAAAATATATAAAATTGGTGGAATAAAGTGATCCGAAGATCCTATGCAGACAGGCATAAGCTCGTTTCAAAATTATTCCCATAAAATATATAATAAATAGTGTTCTGCATATCTGCAGGTTCAGGTGCTCCTCCTCCACCTTTTTCTATCCTGTGCCCTTCTCTTCATCTCCCCATACCCTCCTCCCTCCCTTAGAATATCCAACATTTTAATTCTTCTTCTTTTCTTTCTTCCCTCCATCGTTCCTTCGATAACATCCTTCAGTAATCCCTATCTTCTCAAAACATGTCCTATCCATTTCTTTTTCCTAGTCACTATCGTGTCCATCAAACTCCTTTCCTCTTCTACTATTCTTAGCACTTCCCCATTTGTAATCCTGTCAGTCCATTTAACCTTCAGCATCCTCCTCCACACCCACATTCATATGCCTCCACCCTCTCCCTGTCTCTCTTCTTCAATGTCCATGTCTCCGACCCATATAGCATCATACTCCAAACATAACACTTTACCAATCTCTTCCTCAATCCCAAATCCATCTTGCTGTTAAATAGCTTCCTTTTTCTATTGAACGCTTCCTTTGCCAAACCTATTCTCATCTTAATTTCCTTCTCACATTTCCAGTCCTCTGTCAACAACGTACCAAGATATCTGTACTGTTCCACCTGCTCATTCCTCTCCCCCTTCACCTGCACCTCCATCCTTTCCTCGCCCCCTATTCTCATTACTTTCGTTTTCTTTCCATTTATTCTCAACCCATATCTGTCTTCCAGGCTCACCAGATTCTGTAGCATCTCCCTCAAGTCTTCCATCCTCTCAGCAAACAGTATCATGTCGTCAGCAAACCTATTGACGATGTAATTCTTCCTCCAACGCTTACTCCTGTGCTCGTCTCCCAACACTCCTTTATCATTTCTTCAGTATAGATGTTAAACAGGGTTGGTGACAAACAGCAGCCCTGTCTAACTCCTCTCCCAATCTCGAACCACTCCGTCCTGCTTTCCCCTATCCTCATGGCCGCCTCCTGTCTCATGTATAGATTCGTTATCAATCTTCTGTCTCTCCAATCTACTTTCTTTTCCCTCAATATCTACATCATTCTTTCCCACCTCACACAGTCGAAAGCCTTCTCCAAGTCCACAAAGCACAGACTGATACCCTTGTCCCGTTCCAAATACCTCTCTCCAATCATCCTTACCACCCCTATGGCATCCCTCGTACCCATTCCTTTCCTAAATCCAAATTGCTCTTCTGCTACATTCTCTTCCATTACCCTCGTCAACCTTCTATTCATCACTCTCAACATTATCTTGGCCGCATGAGCTATCAGACTTATGGTTCTATGCTCCCCGCACTTCTTTGCCCCTTTCTTTTTAGGTAGTGGTATCATTTCCATTCTGACGAACTCCTCCGGCCACTCCCCACTCTCATATATTGCATTGCACAAGTTGGTCACCTCTTCAATGCCTTCGTCTTGCAGACACTTGAACAGTTCCACAGGTATCCCGTCTACTCCTGCCGCCTTTCCCTCCCTCATTTCCTTCATATCTGCCACTACTTCCTTCCTCAGTATTGCCTCCCCCATCTTCTCCCTATCCACTTCCCCTTCTTCCTCAATTTCCTTCGTCTTATATGTATAAAATATATAGTGAGGAAAATTAGGCATTATTATTAAAAGCTCGATAAACAGTCTTTCCTCAAATCTTGATTAAAATGTTTTTCTATTCGGCAAACTATTTTACAACAAATAGCAAATAAATATTAATATTTAATCCCTCTTCAATTTTTAGTAACGATTGCTAATTTATATGCATCTTTTTTAAAGCATTATATATAAATTGAAATTTACTAACCTGTAGCATTATTAATTCAAAAGATTTCTCCTCTGCACTGATTTTCGTTTTTTCCTTACAATAATGGAGTAAAACAGTCACTAGTATTTGAAATTTTAGTAATATTATACTTTTTCCACATTGGGATAATAATGCCACATTTCTGCCAAATTTTAAATTTGTAGCACGTTTAGAATTGAAATAACAATTATATAATCGTTTAAATTTAAATCATTTTTATCGGCCGCAATAACAATTTTATGGAAACAATAAAATTTTTATTCGTTTATACAAACAAAGCTTTAAATAACTTTAAAATTTCAGCTCCCTAACTAACTTAGGGGGTCCGCGAGTTAATTCATAAACTTATAAAAAATCATGAAATTTATGTTTACGTTTATACCTGCCAAGTTTTGTTTGTATTTAGTAATTTTATATAAAAATGTCTATAAATAGTGTTGTTAAATTAACCTGTTATTATTTTAAACTCAATTTATACATGTAAAAAATTTTGTGTCTATGGCATCCAATGAACTTGGGGATCCGCGAGACTTCTTTCCTATCAAAAGGGGTCCTTACGTTACTCAAGTTTGAGAACCACTGGAATAGCGTAATGTATTTCTTTGTCAAACAATTTCTATTCGCCCAAAACTATGTTTACTCTCTGGAACACTCAATTATGTGAATATTATATTTATTGCTTACTTTTTCTTGCATATAAAAGTTGGTTTCATTCATGTTTATTTCAATTTTAACCTAATACTTAATTCACGCATACCAGTGATATATGACGGGAAATTACGCTAGTTACTTATAATACGCCTGTATGTTTTTAGTACGTTTTATTTTACATATAAACGCGCCTATGTTACCGCTGTCTGTCCGTTTGTGCAGTCAATTAAATCAAAATAGCAAGTAAACGGTAAGAGATATAAAACTGAAATTTTCAGCGTGTGTGATATACGATGCAATTTATGACGTTGACAAAAAATATTTTGAATAATTTATGGGCGGCGGAGTGTACCTTCAAAATTTTCAAATTAATATTATGAGCAAATGTTAATAGATAAAAAATTAGACATTTTCACTATTTGTGTGACCTTTTATTGCCGTCTAAAACGCCACAGAAGATAGCTTTTGAAAAATAGATCGGCGGCGGGAGGGTGCCCTCAAAATTTTCAAATTAAAATTATGAGCAATTGGTTATACATAGAATTTTAAACATTTTCACTATTTGTGTGACCTTTTTTTGCCGTCTATAACACTACAGAAGAAAGCTTTTGAAAAATCGATGGGCGGCGGGAGGGTGCCTTCAAAATTTAAAATGAAAACCTTTTTTGGAGAAAATAGAGCGCGTGAGGAGGGCCCTTTTTAGTAATGTAATACGTTCATATCATATGCCAATAGTCATCAAATAAGAAACCTAAAATGTGCAAGAGCATGAATACCTATATTTTTTAGACTAATTATTGAATACATTACTTTGTCAATAATATTAATAAGTTTATGAAGCGTTTATCTTTACGATTCCTAATAAATCTCAGCAAATAAAACGCACTTTCTCATATTGCGTCAGCAAATTAAGCTCGCGTTTTTATTATTACCTGCTGCGGGAACGTTGCACTTATTATGATTTCGAAGTTGTATTTCCTCAGGTATACGCGTAGGTGTAAATTATTTCATCTGTTGTCTTTTCAAATGATTTTATATTTGGTATTTCACATGTAAATCGGTTAAACCGCGGCGTGCTAGCCAGATGCGGCTCGCTAGCCAGATGCGGCTCTTCCGTCCTTCCAGATAAAAGAAACTCGTCCCATTCGGAGACACCTTCCGTTACCGGGTAGGACAACGCATCGCGACCCGAGGCGTGTTGCGGAACACTAACGGAAGCGCATTCTCTCTGTATTGCATCCAATACGGGCCATGTTTACTCTCCATCAATTTGTAATTAAATGGTTGAACGTGCCTCGCGGCCAAACGAAGTGTATCGCATGCGCTTTCGAAGTTCGGCGTTTTTGGTCCCTGCTGATATTTATAAAATAATACTTAGTCCTCGACACTTGAGGATTTCCGATTTATAGCAGTCGATAATGTTTTTTTTTCTCCATATGTGAAGTATAGAGCAAGTATAGTTTTCGTGAAAAAAATCGAATTCGAGATTTCAACGGAAATACATTTTTTAAGGTCCCCTGAACAGGTTTTGACTGTTTTCTCGATAATGTCTGTGTGTCTGTCAGTCTGTCTGTTGGTCTATATGTGTTATGATTTTGTGGGCGCTCGAACTCAAAAACTATTAATCAGATCGCTGCAAAATTTTATATTTGGCATTTCTATGAAGGGGAAAAGAACTGATTAGTTTTTGGTAAAAATTAGTCAACCGAAAGTGGGTATCTACTCTTGTCATTTTTCCGTTTTTACTTTCTCCATACGTAGTATAGGAGAAAGTATAATTTTCATGAAAAAAATCGACTTCGAAATTTCAACCGAAATACACGTTTTGAGGTCCCCTGAACACGTTTTCTCGATGATGTCTTTTTGTGTGTGTGTGTGTGTATGTGATAGATTTTTGTGGGTGCTCTAACTAAAAAACTATTAATCAAGTCAACGCCAAATTTTATATTTATGTTATTTTATTTTTTATTTTCTTAATTGTTGGAGCTTTGGGGCTATATCCAATATCAGAAGTGTGCGGTTTGCATTTATTTCTTTGTAAAGTCATAATTTTTCTCACAGTTCCTAAAAATATTTATTATCATTTAACCTATTTGGAAATTTTAGAAATATTACAGGTATGGAGAAAGTCATGTGGTGGCTACATCGGATTTTTTATAAATGATAATAAAATTAAACATGCGATTGCTGAAGTTCATTTATTCACATGATGTAAGCCATTGTGTGAAATTATTTTTTTTACCGCTTTCTTGTTTTCAGTCATTCAGGTAATTAAATCTAGCTTCTACGTTGCTATTACTGGTCTTCAGATTTGATTTCCAAAAGTGTATGTGCGTCGGTATATTTGCGTTGGATTTCTAACGCGTGGGGCAGAGGAGTAAAAACTCAAATAGTGGCCAAATAGGTAATTTTGAAACAGATGGCAGACCACGTGATAATATATGAGTTTAACAGCGTTTCTCAACTTTTTTAATAACACGACCCACCTAAGCTTATAGAGTTTACCTGGGACCCGCCTATTATGTATATATTAATTTTTCAAGCAGTAGGTAGTACTTATGTGTCCAAAGAAGGCGGAAACTGTACTATCCTGAGTTTTATAGATATTTTATCGCGAACACATTAAAAAAATGGAAAAATTTATCAAAATGAACTACTTAGAAATCTTTCCCCGACCCACCTCAAGTTCTTTTGCGACCCATAGGTTGGGAAACTCTGTATGAGTATATGTGGCGTGTCAGTAAAACGATCCTATCTTTTTTGTTGAAATTTAAAAGCACACGATTCGAAATGGTATCTATCTATTTTAATTTTGAACAAACTGTCATAAAATCATAACTATAAAACTTTTGCATTGATTTGTCTCTCTTTGTTGCTTTGTTACTCGCCCACGCTTTCTCTTCCGCCCACTTCCAGAAGAAAGCTGTTATTGAGGGGGCCACATGCGGCCCGCGGACCACGTGTTTGGGATACTTGGTGTAGGTTATAGGAGCACGTCTGTGAAAGTGGATGGAACTAGAAGCCCGATGTTATCTTTGTACGGTTCATCGTTACCATGTAATTGCTTTCAAATTATTTTAATCGGCATGTTATTACGATCGCTTTATAGCGAGGCACTTTTTCGAGCGGCAATAAGGCTCGAGAAATAAGAATAGAATGATGATGGTAGTTTGACATACGTCAGTTCGATGATTCACGCCGCAGCCCGTCGTGACCGAAATGGATTTCGAAATGGAGAGGTTGTCTGGGGGAGGAATGGAAGTACAAATTCAAAATCCCCAAAGGAACACCGGACGTAACGTGCCGAAACGGTCGAATCCAATTGAGAACCTTCGTGTTGACTCGATCCGATCTTCATTTTTTATTTGTGTTATTCCGTCGCCTCTATCCGAAGACTTAGCAGTTCTTTTCATTTCGCTTACGAAACGGAAAGACCCCTCCGGTGTGCCGCATTAAAAGTCTACGTCATTGGGAAATGCCTCTCTCCCTCTCTCTCCCCCCCTCCATCTCTCTTCCCTCTCTCTCCCTCTCTCCTCTCTGTCCTCGAATGCAGGGAACGATAGCGTCAGATACCGCGGAATTCGTCCCGGCACTTTTGTTCGAATCGGCGGTGAAATTCCTCATAAATTCATCAAAGTCGGGCCTCTCGCAATTTGTAGTTAATCGGCGAATCGTCCGAATAAACTAATTCACGATGGAAAATCAGTATGAATCTAATGCTTAATTACACGAAAAACACGTTAATGTGATATAACGTTGAAAAATTATCTTTTATTTGAGAAAAGGATAGATATTTTTAAATGAAGAATCGAATTTAAGTAGATGAAAATTCTTTTAGAGGTAAGATGGTCATAAAGAGAATATTAAACGAGTTATTGCAACTCTGTCTCGCATACTATTATAATTTTAATATTATCGTGTCAATAATTTAAGCATTAAAGGAATTCTTTTAGAGTTTAGATGATCATGAAGAGATACTTGAACGGGTTCTTCCTATCTGGACTAACATGCTATTATTTTAAATTTCAATTTTAAGCATTAAGATGTATCGAAAATGCGGATAAACATCTGCTTGAATTTATTTCCGAATATTTTTTAAAAATTTCGTTGAAATTACGGTTATTTTTGAGCGAAATCAAACCAATAACATTAAGGTCGTTTAGTAAATTTGTCGAATAAAATAACGTCGCCACTGTAGTTTACGTTAATTTACTTATTCCTTATTAAATGTACATATCAAATGTTTATTTTGTTTTTAAGTAGAAATACAAAATATAGTAAAGGGAATTAAGAAAAAAGGATATGCTAGCGAATAATCGCTAACGTGGTTAAGTCGGAGTGCTAAATCAAAGATGCTTTATTAGTACGAGAAAAAAGTAGTTTGAGAAGTATTAAGGGACATATTTAAGGGATTTTAAAGTATGGATTGAGGAAAATAAAAATCAGAATAAAGAAAAGAAATATTGTAAGAAAACAGACCTTTTCCAGTAAAATGACTGCTTTTATGTGGAGATGAACATTTGGATGGGCATTAGATGCTAAGTTTAAGCTGCATTTTTATGTCATCTAGATTTTGGATGAGTACATCGTAATTAGGTTCGGGGAAAAGAGAACGAATTTTTCCCCCTTCTTACTGAGATAATGAAGATACATTGCAAATGATTAAAAATATTTTTCCAAGAATCAAAAAAGCGCATATTCCTAAAAACCTTCTACGATGCTAAATCTAGTTACGATGAATGCGTGGCGCATTTACCCTCATTTAAATCCGTGGACATTATTTTTGATTAATTTGACTGCATATCTCTCTATGCATGAATTAAAATTTTCAGCTGCCGCGTAACATAAGAGCGGAGTTTTCATAAAGAGACTTTTTGAGTCGTTGGTTTCAAATAAAGACACCTTATTTACGGAATTTTAAATTGTACACAGAGGATAAATAGGCGTCAATTACTGCGTGTCAGCCAGTACCGAATCCGATAAGTAAGGCGAGGAAATAACACTGCGGAATTGGGACTGATAGGGCAACGTTAAACCGCAGTGGGACATCCAACAGTGGGAGAGAAGGTAAATATCGCAAAGTGGCTGTGGGTGGGAAGAATGGAAGAGTTTTGTGTAGTGGGGAGGAGAGAGAGAGATGGAGGGAGAGGACGGAAGGGGATAGAGAGGGTCAAAGGAATAGATAGAGAGAGCGAGAGAGATGGAAAGAGAGAGAGAGGGAAAGGAGAGTAATGTATAGAAGGAGGAGAGAGAGAAGAAGAGGGAAAAAGAGGGAGACGGCAGAGGGAGGGAGAAGGGGAAAAAGAGAGGGAGAGGAAGGGAGGGAGAGAGAGAGAAGGGAGAGGAAGATAAAGAGTCAAAGATAAAAGGGGATTCTCTGGTCGCCGGAGGAGATTAGCAGTGAAGGAAACGATTACTACATCCTGGAATTTCGAAAGGGAAGCCGTTGGGACATGCAGTAATCTTGGGGGAGATTAAACAACAGATAGATGGAAAGAATGGAGGGAGAGGAGGAAAGAAAGGGGAGAGTTGGAAAGAAAGGGGAGAGTTGGAAAGAAAGGGGAGAGTTGGAAAAAAAGTGAAAAAGAGGAAAGAAAGGATAGAGGTGGAAAGAAATGGGACAGTCGAAAAGAAAGTGGAGAGGAGGAAAGAAAGTGAAAAGAGGAAAGAAGTGGGAGAGGTGGAAAGAAAGGGGAAAGTCGGAAAGAAAGTGGAGAGGAGGAAAGAAAGTGAAAAAGAGGAAAGAAAGGATAGAGGTGGAAAAAATTGGAGAGTCGGAAAGAAAGTGGAGAGGAGGAAAGAAAGTAAAAAAGAGGAAAGAAAGGGGAGAGGTGGATATGGAAATACAGAGGAAATATTTTTTTTCAATATATTCCCTCCTTATCGCAACGCGCTTGCTCCATGCTTTCCTCTTATCTTCCAACCAGGCATCAGTAGCCCCCTTGAGCTCATTATCGCATCAAAATTGGCGATATCGAAGATGAAGAATTAGTATTCTGAATAGGTAGTAGCCGCTGGGAGCCGAATCTGATCGGTATGGTTTGTGGTTGAGTCGTCCGTAACCGCGGTCACGAATGGAAGCCCGTGGGACACGTGACTTGTAGGCTGAGGCATTGCCGTGAAGCTGGAGCACGCCTTCACTTCTCGGCGATCAAGTATTGTTGGACAGGTAGTCGACGAGCAAAATCCCTTTGGAATACCAAAAGATCCCAGGCCAAAACTCTTGCCGGCAGAGGGTTGACTACTGAATTTCTTTGTTGTGGGAGACGTTGGTGGCTTCCACTAGATCAGGGCCCCACAAACTTTTTGAGGGGAGGGCCACATAAGAATACTGAAAGTGCTAGGCTGGCCGGATCTAAAAAAAAGACATTTTTCCTATAGTTATATATAATATATATAGTAAACATGAAAAATGGGAGAATTTTTTTAAAGAAAGCGAATAAGTCGGCTAAATATGCGCTACAATAATTAAACATGGATAAGTGAAGGTTTTTTTCGTAAGGAAATAGGCAATGAAAAACAAAAATAGTTTTTTCTTTATTTACATATACAGCTTATAACTATAATTAAGCATGAAAAACTGTAATTAAACATGAATAAATTTAAGTTTTTTTCTTAAGAAAATAATGGGAACCAAGGAAGTCAGAAATATATACGCCACAATAATTAAACTCGAATAAATGTAAGATTTTTTTAACTAAATTAAAAAATACCCCAAGAATCAATTACCAAGTATTGAAAAATTATTAATGTGAACAATGCGCCCGCTTTGTTGATGTCTGAATTACTTTATCAATATTTGGTGTCAAGTTCGAAACACTAATTTTTAAAAAACCTTTCAAGTGGTTATCGGTTAATCTTGAGCGATTTTTCGATTTAATATATTTCATTCTGGACAATGACGGCTCGTAAATATGAGTGCTTCCGAATATGAAGATCATTTTCCTTGCAAAATTCTTAATATTGCTGTAATTACTTTCTGGCAACAAAGAGTAGTACTTGATTAAGTCTTCATTTTTAAATAATGATTTCAGTGTATTATCTGATTGCAAATCTTTTAACTCTAATTGCATATTTGCATCAACAACAACATCAAAGGGATTTTGAAACAAAATATAGGATTTTTCGTTTTTGCAAAAACCATTAAAGCGCTTGTTTATTTCATTTTGTAACAGAATAATTTTATCAACACAAAGTTTACCACAAAAATTAAATTTAGTTTACGTATTTTTCCACAAATAATTGAGAAAATATTTTGTTGTATCCGTTTCTTGAAAAGTTCCTGTTTCGTTTGGAATGACTTAAGATCAGAAAAGAGTTCATGCACAAGTTTTTCATTTTCTTGTAGTTTTACATTGAAACAGTTGAGTTGTTTAGTTATATCGGTTAAAAAATGCAAGATTCTACAACCAAGTGGTTTCAGAAATTTCTGATACGGGTTTCAATTATTCCCTCATAAATATATAAATTTCATTTCGAAGCTTAAAAAAACGTTTTAACAATTTGCCACGACTTAACCACCGTACTTCACTGTGGTACAGAAAATAGCCGTATTCAGATTAAATATCTTCTAGAAAACTTTTAAACTGACGATGATTCAATCCAGCTTTTCTTATATAATTTACTGTAGAAACATCAGTAGACATAACAGACTTTAAATCAAGAAGTTTTCCACGTAGTGACTGTTGATGAATGATGCAATATAACTGCATTGGTTTCTGGATACTTTTACTTTCAAATAAATAAATAAATTAATTAATTAGTTAATGCGTCCAATTAATCCAACATTAGAACCGACCCTATTTTTTGCGTCATGTGTAGTCACACAAGTATTTCCCAATTCAATTCTAGTTCATCAATTGTTTCTGATACACTCAAAAATACATTTTTACCGGTGGTAGTGTCCTTCAAACTCTTCAATGCTGCTAGTTCTTTGGTTACGTCAAAATTCTGATTAATCCCACAAATAAAAATAACTAACTGAGCAGTATGGCTCACATCTTCGCTGTCATCAATTGTCAGTGAAAAATTAGTAAAATTACTTGCCTTTTCTTTAAGCTGAAAACACATAACTAATCCTAAATCCTCGACTCGCCTAATAACTGTACTTGAAGATAAACTTATACCAGCAAATATTCTTAGTGTATCATGACATACCTCTTCAACCATTGCCAGAACACATTTTTTAACAAATTCGCCATTAGTACACGGTCTAACTTCTTCGGCGATGATTTCAGCAATACAGTAACTGGCTCGGACTGCGGCAATATTTTCATTCGTAAACTTTTTAAAGGTGTTTTGTTGATTTGCTAAGCTCTCTTTGAGTTCTTGTAGCGATTTCTCACGTAATTCTCCTTGAAATCTGTTGTACTTCTCACTATGTTTGGTAATATAATGTCTTTTCAAGTTGTACTCTTTGAACACTGCTACAGATTCTTTACAAATAAGACACAAACACTTGTCTTTGCACTGCACAAAGAAATAATCAATTGCCCATTGTTCATTGAAGACCCGACATTCACTATCTACTTTTCTCTTCATTGACACTGACATCTTTATTAAAGTTTGGGGATAAAGAAATAAATTATTTTATAAAAACATAAAATTTATACATCCACAAACCTATGAAGTATCTTTACTCCGTGGATGCAACAAAGTACAGTATATCCAATATCCGCTACTGCAGAAACGATACTAAGTCAGAAATTATGACAGTCAAGAAGTTCATCTCCACTGATTAATGTAAATACACTAATATACTAACGTAAATAAACTTATAAATATTATTAAACCTTGTTGCATCCGAGATGAATAAAACATTAAAATAAACCACAGCGAAATGTCACTGCGTCAAACACTGATTGCGCTGTACACTGCGCGTGCGCGATACAATAGTCGCGTTCAGATATTCATCATGGAAGAAGGAGAATAGGAAACGAAGCTTCTGCCTTTTCCAGAATATGTGTAGATGTCTCTAAAGATAGTGCCTACAGCGACTCTAGCGGTCAATAGGATTCGAGAAAGTAAACTTGAAAGACATGACGATCGTAAAACTTGTAACCAACCCATCAAAGTACTGCTGTTATGATTTAACACGCTCCCAATACTTCCGCTGCCCGTGTAAGATGGTATGTAAGTATGTATATATTTGTATACCGCATGCAGAAGCATCATCATTTCGGTATTCGTCATAGGAATGAAGAAAAATATTATTTTTTCATCAATGCGTCCGCGGGCCGGATAAACACCTTTCGCGGGCCGTAGTTTGAGGACCCCTGCACTAGATGGGCACCTGATTGGTCTCAGGGACATATTGGTGAATCCAGGTCTCATATCTCGTGGTCGTACTGACCCTAGGGTCATCCTTCAGGCTCTCACGCCACCTCTGTAACTACTTGGCCCACCTAGTTAGTGTGGAATACGAGGCATCTGTGCCGTACACATCTACCATGCGATCATGGATCTGCTTAGCTATGTAACCTCAGGCATTATATTTTGCTCCGATACTCAACCCCAGTCATTCTTACTAGCTTGCAGTAGAACATTAATTGGGGGTTTAAATGTTATATATTAAATGGTTTTATGAAAGAAGGCTTTATGTTTATCTAAACGGGGAATCCTTAATTTCATCTTATATAGCTGAAATCCAAAACCACTTGGGCTTCCCTTGTATACGCATGTGAGGTGGAACTTACGTATAAGTTAAGGAATATAATGTGTTTCGAATCAATCGTGATGAAATTAAATTGAACGGTTTCTGGAGTTAAACAATAATAAATAACCGTCTAAATAAAATGACCCTCACAGCGTTTTGTTTGGGCTCCCAGAATAATTATTTCTCTTAAGGAAAATTTAATTTTTCTTTATGCTTTAGAATCGCTAAAGGCAAAGATGAATTTTCTTCCTCTTTCTCTTAGGGCTCGAAAATCAGTTCTCCTTTTGCAGTTCAAAATAAATATTATGCAGCATGTTTGACAATTGGTACAACAAAAGCAAGAAAAACAACTATAACATGACTAGAACTTTGATATAGTTTTTCGAATTCCTAAAGTACCGAAAGCTTACCGTCAAGTTCATTCTTGCAATGATTGATGCACGAGATACTTCATTTATTTTCACTTTCACGATTTGATAACCGTTATTTCATCTTTCGTAACATTTAATCACTCCATTACACTCAGTCCTATTTGATTTTCCCTCAACTTGAGGCGTTAATATTATATACCAAGTGCTTTTACATTGGTGCAGGAATGTGATTCGAAATATATTTGTAGTTAAAATTGGTTATTTATTAAGCAGGGAAAGAGAAAAATGGATGAAATATACACATCAAACGGCAAGTTATTTTTTTAACCCTGATGACATACTTATCAACACATTTTGATTTGTAAATTACGGTTATATGCAAAACCATCGTTATTATCTTGCAATCATAAGTAAGTAAGTAAGCAATCAGAGAATCGCAGCCGAGAATGGTTGTTTTGAAGCCGAAATGTCCATCTGACTTTCTTAACACTTTACAGCGATAAGAGGAGGGGTCACAAACTCATATCTGTGCGCGGGCCGCATGAAGGTCCTCCACCGAACCCTCAGGCCGCAGTATGGCACCGTACAAAATTTACGGACCGCTTACTTTCCCAGTCCTCACATCGTTCCAAATTCTTTGGACATTCATTCTCCCCATCCACAACAAAAAAGTCTATGATGCGGCCCTAAACTCATTCATTACAAAAATTCTAGATTCGGCGTCGAATGTTAGGTTCTTTTGACACGCAGGAAACACGCTGACAGCGGGAAGAACATATTTAGTACCATATATGTGCAGAATTTTGGCAAGTCGGAATGTGCAATAAACTGCTTATATTTTAAAAGTGTTGATTTAATATGCTTCTTAAATTTCTTTGGTTTACGTGAAACATTTTATAAGAAATACATTTGAGTTTTGGCCGTCTGTTGTAAATTAGTTTACTTTGCAGCCACAGAAATGTGCAACAGGGGCCGCCAGTTTGAGATTCCTCAATAAGAATAATCTTGGTTATCGATTGAATCCCAGCCATCACGTGAGCTCTATTTTTAGGCGTTCTTTAGAGAAAGTAAAAAACGACCGTATTATGACCGTCTATCCGCCTGTTTTATCTCCGAAACTATTCGGTGGATTTTCGTGAAATTTGGTACTAAGAACTTTTTGGGCAAAGGGCAATAAGAATATGGTATAAATGGTAAACCAAGCAGGAGTGCCACCTTTTTATGAACAAAAAATGAACTTTCCGTCATATCCCGTTGGAAAATAATTTTTAGCTATATAGTAAAAAGCTTCTAAGGAGATTTGTAGAATTATGTATTCAGCATTATTTCATAATTCGTCAATAACGCCTCTGCATTGGACGAAGTGTGCCTCTTTCCTTTCTTATTTTTAATGGATATAAAAATATTTCCTTTCCTCTCTCTCTCTCTCTCTCTCTCTCTCTCTCTATTGAAATTTTTTACCAAAGCATTTTCGATTGAATCTCAAGGCTGCTTCATAAGAAAGGGCACATATTCCAGATTTTTGCCTCGGTATTGGGAAAACATTTGAATGGTAAAAATAGAGGAAAATCCAAGGAAGGAAGCAAATTAGGCTTGGAAATTTATCGCCTTACAATGGCAATATGGCAGCTTAATTTGGACCCGAAGACATTAAAAGTGTAACTCCTCGAAGTTTCCAATAAAGTTATATTCGCGCTAGGGCATATTCAGTACCTTCCTCATATACGAGGATATTTGCGGCTTATAACGTTTATTCGGAAAATGAGGATAAATATCCGTCGGTTACCATAGGGACGAGTAACTTCTACTTTGCGCACAAGTTTCCAACGTCGTGTTGGTCTATTATATCGGATGCCTGGCGCACCGCGGCCAAAGACAGAATAATGGAAGACGCAAAACAAATTGCCTAGAGGACGGAGACAAATTAACAATTTGCATCACTTAATCTCTTCCTTGAGTTGATCAAGATGCTTGTGTTGAACCTCTTCTAAAGCAACCCTTCTAAACATGGATATGAAATATAAGGCGCAACGGTGAATGTATGTAACGCCTTAGAAATACGTGTTATGGATGACGCTATGGAATTATGATGCCTGATATTTTTAATGCCATAAAACTGAAATAATTTGGAAATATCTACAACGTAATGTGATGATAATCACGCGGAAGAATTGGCGTAGGCTAGAATCACTTGAGAAAGTAAGGGAGTAGGGCATAATTTGAGGAAGTCTATCAGGAAAAAATATTTCCTTTTATACCTTTGAGAGGGAAATAAGGACCTCGTTTGGTAATTGATGGAATAGAACTTTTCGTCTGTATGCGTTCAATTGTTTCGTTTATCCAGTATTTCATATCCTCTCTGTCTTTCGATGGTTGCAGATTATGTAGCTGAATATATTGCGGTCTGTACAGAAAAATTTTAAATTTATTTTTCGTCAAATAAAATTAAAATTAAGAGCTCTTTCATACTGTTGTTAGATAAGGGATTCATTGAAACGAGTAAGGCTTTCTCAATCCTTGATTAGATTTTCGGGTTCGATGAAAACGGAGTACTCTATTATATGTTGTTTCTGCCTTTAATAGAATTGGACTAGGCGGAATGTGTTTATAATTATATTGCAATTTTATTCTAATTGCTGAAATCTCTGAACGATTCAGCGTTCTAATGTATTCGGCCTAATAAAATATTAGACATTATTTATGGATGCAAGAAAATAAATTAATTTTTTAAGGAATCGTTCAACTCTTTTTATAGAAATTACTGCAATATTTAACACACATTTATTTCGAAAATGTGAGCAGAAAAATTCATACTCGGGACCAAAAATATTTTCTGTTTCTTCTCTCCCTCTTACTCCCGCCAACATTCAGTCATCTATGTTCTATTGTCTATTCCACCATTAGAAGAGTATTACGCTTATGGCGCGTGCAGCTGCCAAATTCCTCCTGCATTAGGGCCAGCGGTAGTCTTCGTCCCGTATTAAACGTTTAAAAAAATAAAAAGTAATAATTTAATGTAAATCTTATTAATTATTCGTTAATCATATCGCATAACTATATTAGGTGAAAAGTTTAGCATAGCATTTTCTAGAGCTGTTTACAGCGTTAACATTTTAAAATAATAAAAACACTGTCGGAATAGTTCAAATGAAAAAGAATGATAGTTGGCAATGATAGTGAATAAAAGTCAACATTGTAAACAGTTAATTTCTGCATCTGTTCTTAAATGGTGTGTTCTGAAATAAGAGGTCACTTTGTATTCGAGGTCGCCCCATAATCGGACAAATACGGAAATATAAAACTCGCTATAGATTCGACCAATTTATAAGAATGTCGTTCAAAAGAATTTTGCTCCTGTTCTCCAAACTTGTTTTTGTTATTCGCTCTGATAATAAATTAACGGATTCTTTAAATGTAATTTCATCTTATTTTCCTTTACTTATTGCATTGTGGATCCCCACAAAGTCACGGTTACTCCGGTGAACCCTTTTTAACTAGATTTTTTACGTCTTTTATTAAAAAAACGTTCGTTTCTCCAGCCAGATTCTCACGGACGTCCCAATGTGGACGACCCTTTGAAACCCTGTTACCCTGAAATTTACACGCTGTGAATCCCAATTACGTTACTCCCCGTCTCCCTCCTCCAATCTTGGCAGGACAGAACGTGACGAGCCGTCATACCTCGCTTTGCGCGACCCCGTTTTAAGCGGATTCGTTTTAGCGCGAATAAGATCCGGTGTTAAAAAAAACGAAGATGGCCGACAATTGAGGCGGCCTAACCATAAATATACTAGAAATTCCAATTTTACAGGCTTGTGGATTTTGGTAAAATCATCTTTGGATCCGCTTTTAGGGTCAGGATGTAATGGTATAAAAGACACCCTTTGAATGGCACCCCGTTTTTATAACTCGGTCGACGCTTATTTTGGCGTCATTATTTGTATAGAATGGTGACTTTCCGAATAAAGCTCCCTCGCTCATTTATTTAGGATTTCATACAGGACGGAAAAATTTACATTTTTGCCTAATTATGAATGAAGTTTTTAGTTTCCTATACCATTTAAAAATTACTAATAAAGATAAGTTATTGAAAAAATGTTAAAATTTTCACGAGGCGTTGATGATATTGAACCTGAATGAAACTGTTTTTCAGGTTAACGGCGTGCTTTCCTTATTACATATTAGTTTTCGTGTACATGGAATCTATACTCATTGACATAATAACACCGTTTAGCGGAAAATTTTCAGGAACCTATGTTGCGTAAAACGATGTATGGCTGTGTGTATGTATTATGTAAATATGTATATGTGTGTGTATATATATATATATATATATATATATATATATATATATATATATATATATATATATACATATATACATATATATACATATATATAAGATGTGAAAAAGTCCGTTTTCGTTGGTAAATAGGATATAACAGTTAAAAGAGAAAATTTGAATTGATCGCTACAAATCAATACGATGAAATTGCATTCTACGCCGGCTCTTACGCATCTCTACGCGCCGTTGTAAGCTGTCGGTTCCAATTTTATAGCGTTTCCACGCCAATGTTTTTACGGACCCGTAATTATTTCTCTATTAACTGCTGAATCGTTCGAGGTCTTGGCTCGTGGTTAAACGGACTTAAAACAATTCATATAAATAAAAACTCATCGCGATCAGAGAACAAAAAAATTACGTGTTTCCCTCGGGAAATGAGATACGACGGAATTAATGTTACATCTCATGAGAACGCACTTTTGTTATACCCTTTGTATAAGAAGGGAGAAGGGATCGACGCCACAAAATTGATAGCAGCATAGGCATCCTTGGGATAATCAGACAATCCCGAAGAGATGGGAAACGACACAACTTACGCCTCGCATCCACGGAGAGTGAGAGAAAGAGAAAGGTTTTTGGAATTATTTTTCCCTGTCGTTCTCTGCGACGAAACCGAGAAGGATGAAGAGGTCACCATATTAGAGAAGGACAATGGGACGGAAAGCCCTTCTCGTCTTCCCGTTTAAAGAGTTACGGGAGGAGAAGAAGGTGTCCCTCATTCTGTCTGTCTCTCTCTCTCTCTTCTGGGTCCTTTACCGGGACTGAAGTGTGAAGAAGGGGGGAATGCGAGGAATGGGTTAGAGAATTAGTGGAAAGGGTGAGGGGAAGGGAGGAAATGAGGGGAGGGGGAAATGAGGGGTAGGGAGTAAATGAAGGGGAGGGGAAAGAGAGAGAGGAGAAGGAGGAGGAGAGAGGAGAAGAAAGAGGAAAAGAGAAAGAGGTGGATGAGAAAGGAGGGAGAGAAAGCAGGAAATGGAGGGAAGAAGAAAAATTTAGAGGGGTAAAGAGAGCGAGGGAGAGAAGGAAAGAGAGAGGGAGAGAATGAGAGAAAAGGAGAGAGATAGGGGGAGGAAGGTAGAGAGGAGGAATAGAAAGGGAGAGAGTGAGGGGCGAAAATGGGTAGGGATTATAGGTAGATGAACGGAGAGAGGGAGAAAGGAGAGGTTCACGAAGCGGGAGGAGAGAGAGAGAAGAGATTTTGAGAGGGAGAGGAGAAATTTCGCCGGATCAATACCCTCGCCCGATGCGGCGCTTCACTTTCCCTCCCCTCCCACCAGAGGCGCTACCTTCGTCCCCGGCCGTCAGCTGTGTTCTCCACTCGTGTCACGGCTGACGCCGAACGCACAAGTGCGCGGCTGCAAAAGCTACCGGCTACCTTCGGGGGCGTTTTGCTTCTATCTTTATCTCTCTCTCTCTCTCTCTCTCGATCCCTACGTCGCCTTTAAGCGCCACAGTATCTGAACGTCTGGTCCATACGACGGCGATGGAACCGGCCCATGCCCCGGGGGCCACAAGGCAGGGAGGGGGCCGCCGTGGCCCCCAAGGTTACCGGCATTCGTAGGAGACCAAAGCGGTGAGTTTATATTTTTGCTTAAAAAAACAAAAACTTCACACTCTTATCCGTTTGTGGCAACGTAATATGTTTTGATCAGTTCGAGCGCTGTATACATATGTGTATATTTTTTCGCCATTTTTTTGTTTTGTTGTGTGTTTGTGTGTGTTTGCGCCTGTGTGTGTGTCAGTGTGTGCGTGCGTTCGGTTTTAGTTTTCCCCCTAAATAATCCTGCCATGCGAATCTCTTTTGTATTTTTTTGCGCGCAAAAATAACGGGAAGAATTAACTTTTTTTATGCTATTAAGCTTGTTACCTCTCTCGCTCTTCTTTTGAAGGGAGTAGGACGGAAAATAGGTATTTTCAGAACGTCTTTTTTTGGGGGGGAATGTGGCGGTAACTCTCTTTAATCCTTTTTTTACGTAAGGGGATAGACTGACGGAAAGGCTTCGATTCTCTTTTTTTCGCCGCACGGCCCTTTCGGGGGCTGTCCCATTGTTGCCGGTGACACGATCGAACGTCTACTCCCGTGGCTGCCGTAGTACGCCTTTTTAGCGCGACCGCGCGAAAGTGAACGGTTTTCCGTGTGAAGGCACTGGTGCGTTTAGAAGATGCTGTGTTGACTTTATCTGTAGCAGGTGAGAATTCTACACGTTTCTCCGTATTTTTTAGATCTAGAAATACCTTTCTGGGTTCGGTTCATAAATCTCTTTTCAAACTACCCGCATAAATAAAATCTTTCGACGGACTTAGTGTGAAAAGACAAGTTTTCAATGGAATATGCGACGCTTGAGAGCTAAGGGCACAAGTCGGTATCGCTGTAAATCGCGAATCAAAACGAAAATATCCGCGCTCGATTCGAGAAGGTTTTTTTCCCCCGAGATTGATTCGAAGTTTTTAAAATCGTAGCCGCGCAGTTACCTTCCTCGAAAAAAAATAAAATCTCCTCTCGCGTTACCCTGGCAACGCTAGAGGATTAGCAAAACCCTTGTGATAATCGGGATAGAGAAAGGTCAAGTTTTCTTGCGGCTCTCCTGTAATTTTAGGCGTGCTGAGGTAGGTAAACACGAACCTTAGACGTAGATTAGCCATTCATGAGGCGAGGTTTGGGAGGGGCGGCCGGATTTGGTGGAGTTTAGAAAGGGGTGGGGGGAGGGAGGGGTGGGTGAGAGGGGGGGCGTTGTCTTAACCGATCCATGGCAATCCTTATCATAATCAACCCTCTCTCGTTTCGCCTCTATACGCTGTTGCCCCGCCGCATAACCTGCTTCGGTCACCGGAGCACGCTCGTCTGGGCTCTTTTCCAGGATTTCTGCCGGCGCCAATGGACTCGATAGCGTTCGGTTCTGGAAGGCGGATCCTTCCAGCAGGATGCGATTTGTTTTACGCTTTCGACGGCGTGGGAATCGCGTTAATTGGCGGTTTTTCGTGAAAAACTGGCTTAAATGAAAAGCATGGAAAACCCGGAGAATGGTTAAAATTAGTCGACTGCTACAAAAATTGCGCCGCAATTTTTCTTTTCATCGGGTTGCGTGCTTTGATTGATTTTTTCCGCTAATGCCCGTTTCAATTTGATGTAGGTTCTCTTCGAAACGCTTGTTTTTGTCGGCAAAAAAATTGGTCAGGACTGATAGTTAAAAGATTGAGTATTGTAGATCAACGGGAATGTAATAAGTAATGATGTTTTGGTATGAACGAATTTATCAGCAATTTAGTCAGCCATGCGACAGGGGTTACTATCGTAATGGCAGACTTAATTTTCAAGGAAACATACGCAGAGTCAGACGATATTTAACGAATGATTGAGAAATGTTTTGGTGCGATTCTTTCGCCAGTCAACCGTGTGTGATGATATAATAAGAAAATCATTGTATTATTTCTAGTAGCGGTATAATCTATTTTATGTTTTTAACTTGGACACAAAAATATATTCTAAATTCTCATCGAATGATATAGTTTTTAGTTTTCAACAGATATTACATTAGAAGTAACACGGAATAGAAATAGATGTAGTTGCTTTGAAATAGATATATCGTGAACGGGAGTGTGATATTTTGAATAGCATGCCAAATAGTTGTTAAATGTTTATTCTTTGCATATCGATTCAGTTTTGGCTTAGTATTATTTCGTAACATTTTATACAGAGGTATCGTATAATCCGGATAGTTTGCCTGTGTATTGTTAGTTGCTGCAATAATTTCATTTGAATTTAATTTAATCAGAGTAATAGCTTGAGGATCGATAAACTGTGCTGTTAGATTTGGCAATACAATTTCTTAAAAGTAACACGATTTTCGATGAATGGCGTAATAAATGTTACAAACTCAAAACTATACATTCATCATCTTCACTTTACATTATATTTTCAAAGTTAAACCCATTAAATAATTTAATCAAATTTCAATCTTATGTAAGCCGAAGCGACTTACATAAGATTGCCGTGGAAAATTACTTTAAACTTGAGAATCAAAGGTCATTTTAAATACTGCTGTAATTCTCGCATACCGCCATTTAAAAAATAATTAATTTTATTTTAAGGAGTTTAACCTAATCATTAAAGGGTAATTGGAAAGAAATTTTTTATTCGATGTGTTTCCAAATGAAGACTGCCTTACAAGTCGAATTAGTTGCGACCAAAATAATTCCTCGAGAACGCGTTTCATTCAATACTTGAAAACTTTATGGTGGACAAAAATTTAGTCTTGTTCGGTCAATAATTTGTAAAAACTTGTATATCTCCGTGTTTATTATCTAAGGGTTTTCATAAAAATGGGAAATGGTTTTTAAATGCGTTGCCTCTGCCGAAACGACGTCTTGCTTTGGTTCGAGCGTATTCAGAAATATTTTCCGATATTCTTTTTCTCAAGTCAAGAGGAACGTAAAAATTTCCCCAAGGCGGAAAAATTAAAAAGGAATCAGATAATATTCTGGCTCGTGAGAACTCCGCGCAAATATTTGAAACGAGAAAATTTTAATAGAAAACAATACGCAAACGTTCCTTCCCTCCTGATAAATAATTCAGGAGACAAAAGTTCCTGCGTAAATATTCTGTAAACGATCATATTCATCGCATTAATGCTTTACTGCAATTAATACCTTTTTGTTTCCATGTCTGGTTGCATTAGAAAGTTGTGAAGCATGATGAATCCAGATTCATCGTGAATGTACCCAAACTCTAACTCTAACTCTACGACATTCTACAGAGCGTTCAGAAAGTTTCTGTATTGACATTTTGGACATGCTGTTTTTAAATGCGCTCAGAATCGTTTCGCAATACTTTGGAAAAAATCCTGAGGAATTCTGTCTTTCCAATAGCCATAAAAATGGTTGGGAAAACCAGATGAGCATTCGGCCGCAGAGCAATCATCATCAGTGGCAATTCGCCGATATCAGATTATGGGTGTAATTTGTAGTCGCATTGCGCGTCTGTTTTCCCCATAATTTTCTAACTGCTATGGGAGATTCATGGTTTTTCAGTCTGACATTTTTTCCACAAAGTTAGTTCCATTTCTCTTTTGAATTTTGAAGTCTTATTAAAAAACTATAGGTAATTCTATAATTATGACTCGCGACAGATATAGACCGTATATCATAGTGTTATTGTTTTTTTAATAGAAATGAACAGCAGTTAAAAAGTCTCTACAATGGGAAAGGAATTCTCGCGTTCTTCTCTCACTAGAGTTTAGAGAGGGACTGAAGTACACCCTCAATGTCCACCATTGTTTCGAGTTTAACGGCGCGCGGACCAGGTCGACATTAAGGGCGCTCTCTCTCTCTCTTTCGTTCTCCCGTGGACAGCCAGCCAGATCTGTCGCTTTCAACTTTTTGTTTTCCCGTCTTTCTCTTTCAGACAAAGTTGCGTTTCGTTCTAGCGCGTTTCGAGACACAAAACAAAAAATGTCGAACGACGAACACGGAACGGTTGGGATGTAAACGTGGTATTTTCAAGAACTGACTTTAAATTTTAAATTGAGTTGGAATTATATTTCTTGGACTGGTTGGAATACCGGAGAGCAAGAGGAAAATTCTAACTCGACCGAGAATCGAACCCTGGTCTTCCACTCGCTAGACTGTTATTCTACCACTCGACTGCCGAGGCGGTTACAATCCTATTAGTTCAGGATGGGTTATTCTCCATCACCGCTCTCCTTTGTATCCGATTTATTTTTAATTGGCATTCAAGTCGACGGATGTCATTTAAGTGCCCGTAATAAAAAGAGCGATTCTTGTACCGCTTATTTACGAATTTTGTCCATACACGCATAATCCTCTTTTTAAATTTCTTCAAGGGGTTCGAATCTAGTTTCGCCCCTATCTCCCGTAAAAGTGAAGTTAAATTTTAAAATGCAATGAAACTGCCGTCTGAAATAAGTCCTTTGACATACGCACGGCCAAATGAGGAGTAACATACCAGTTGGTACAACTAGCGCTTAGAAGTCGCGAGTGATCCGGAGGGGCCGAATAGGAGTTTACATCGGAGCTTGCTCTAGGAATTTTATTATAAATACAGCAAACCTCGAGCCTAACCATAGTTTTAGTGTCAAAACCACCAGAAACTTTTATCACCATAATTTCAATGAAAAATTATAAAATTACCCGTATGTTACTCGTCCTACCCTTAGATAGCGATATTCACACACACGATTGTTTTTCCGCGACGTCAACGTGTTTCAGCCGCTATTTTCCATATGGCAGTTGTTCTTATTTCCGTTTTCAGGAATCCCCCCTCTCCGTATGTTTAGAAAATCACTGTATTTTGCACGATAACACTAGGAATTAGAACATAGCTTGAAGAAAATTCCTCCTTTGGAAAATTTGATGCGAGTTTCCTTCTGGCTTTCCTACGAAATTTAACTAATGTTTTATTTCTAACTGAAAACGATGCGATGGAAACGTCGGGCGTTGCTGACGTTATTTACTGGAGTAATATAGAGCGTACCAGGATCAATATTTGCGCGTCGAAACCTTTGTAAAGGACACTTGACCTCTTGCAAATATCACCGACGGGTTAATTTCGTCAAGTAGGCAACCCGCAAACACTACTAGGCTTGGCGGGTTGCATAAGCAGCAGGGGCATCGGACCCTCCCGTTACCGGTTACTTTTAAATATAAAATATTAACATTTGATGATAAAAGGGTGAACATGACTTCCGTTTGTTTATAACTATTTTCTAATACTTTTTTAGCTTCATAGCGCTTTTTATTTGATCTGATCCACTAAAAATGAGGGCCTGCTGTGTATGTCCTTTATTCTTTCTCATCTGTAACTCATAGCGACGATTATTTGTTTTTCTTCGTTATGCAGTAATGTGCAGATTATTAAAGCTCCAATTATTTGGATTTGGATAAATAAACGAACAAATTATGCTACATATAGAAATGCACCTACTTTTAAAATGAAACGAAGGTTGTAGGCTCGTGTTGAAAAAACAAAGCAGTACGAAGAAAGCCTCATTTTCGATAGAACGACATTCTTATCCATCAAACTTCCGTTTTTTTCCTCGTGACGGGAGGCAGAGCGATAAAAACACTTCGAAAGTACCTACAGTACCATCCTATTGAGTGACTGTCGATGTTTCTCCAGTATCTCTAAGGCGAAATCGCATTATTAGATTGGTCGTAATAAAAGCTTCTCCCAGAGGAGCAGGTAGGCCGCTATATATATATATACACCGTCCGTTTAACTGTGGACGCAGACAAATTTTTTCTTCTTACAAGCTCTCCCAATCGTCGAGAGAAAAAAATGGAAACATCGGTGCTCTCACGGAAACCGATATCTACAGTCTGACAGTCACGAAAAATCGACGGCGACACGCGAAACCGATCCTTCGATACGCTTCCGGATCAAAGCTTCCCTCTCCTCCCCCACTCCTCTCCCCATTCCTTCCCCTTCCCTCGCCTCCCTCCTCGCTGACGTGCTCTCGGTCAAGGGAAACTGTTTTAATGGGTTATCTTCTTTCCCGCGTCTGCATCGATGAAGGTTTTTTGAAGAAAGCTTTTCCGCCAGATGGCGTCTATGAGGTGTTCGGAGCGGCGGGTCCGCCGAAACGCTGTGTCATGAGGTCCGCTTCACGCGATACTTTTTTACGACGGGTGACGGGCGTGATCTGAGGGAGTGTTAACGCTGCCAGATAGGGCACGCTAAACCGGTTGCTGTAATTTTTACGTTAGGATGCGGACATAGGCAGGGAATGTAACTAAAACGGATTAGCAATAGCGTAGCATCGTATGAAAAGTTTACCTAAAATATTGCTTTGAATTTATTGAAATGTTTATATGAGGGTTCTAAAGTTCAATCGATTTGTCATCATATCATAGGAGGAGAGGTACGAAAGAGTGTGGAAAAATTCGAGGAGCGTGTTACGTATCTTTGGTAAGGTCGTAGTACGTTTTTGGTATATGGGATCTGCATGAGAAAGGTCAGGTAACATAATCGTGTTAGAAAATGTTCTTAGCAGCTCGTGAATATGACCCTATGCACGTATTATGGAAATAGAATAAGGTATCGCTAGAGAAACCTCCAAGAAAACGCTGAATAGAAACTTATAGAGAAATGCATATCAGAAACCTTAATTGAGACACTAAGAATAATCGAATTGCCCTATAGTTAAATACCGTTAAAACAATGGAATATGATTTTTATGTATTTATTTGTAAAAGAATAATAAAAGCTAAAACTGTCAAACTATATGTCTTGAACGAAGTTGTTGCTTTTCAAGGCAAACGTACGTGGCTCAGCGCTTTTTCAGTCTTTTCGTCTATAAGAAGCTTTTTTTGATGAACTGATAAATTAAATACCGTGATTGGGGAAATCTCTGATGAAATATGCACAATACTAATTCAATTTTTGTGAATTACCAAAATTTAACTACGAATCAGATGGGCTATCCAGCAAAAGATATATAGATAGTCAAGGAAATAACATTTTAGGGGTTCTACAAGATGTAATTCATCTCTCTCTCTCTCTTTGTTTCACTTTATCTCCAAAATTTGCTATTAGTAATATTGCCATGTTGCTTCAAGTGGGCAGTTACTCATAAATATCTGACATAGGAAAATATAAAATACGATTAATGTTTTATGACTATCTGTGTTTCTGCTTCGGCCGGGAGTTATATTTCCCCAGCTTCTAGATAACTTTTGTGCTTAGAATTTTATTGCATTGGTTTATGGACTGATTTTCATGGTCAGCCGTAATACTTGAACGGGAGAACATCCGTTGGATTTCAAAGTGACGTTGAATATACACGCACAGCTACAACCATCCCACGCTATGCTCAGTGCATACGTTCCCGAAATATGTTGTGAACAACGAGACCGTGCAAAGTGTGCATGACTTACATGAAAAATCACAAAGTGACATTTGTGCACGTCTCGAAATCAAAATATTACAATATATTCAGGATTACTTCCGTAATGTTTTAATAATCTACGAACTGTAACATTGTAACATTTTTATTCGTTCTAATACTTGGAAACCGTATTAAAAAACAAAGAGAAATTTATGGTCGCACGATCCAAAATAGTTTTCTAAGATAAAACCAAAAACCCCTAAAGCGAAACCGTGAAATTTGTGGGATGGTTGCACGTATATGTTTAGGTATAGGCTACCTTAAGCAGAAATTGGGCTCTTGTAGGTCGATTATCATCATCATCATCACTAGTGTTCTGTCTTATGACAGGTCCATGTTTCATCAGGCCCTTCTTCAATTACCTCTCCTTCATTCTTCCCCTTTTCTTGCCTTTTCCTTCATTTCTCGATAACTATCCTTCCCCTATCCAACATCATTATTCTTCGTCTTCCTTTCTTCCTCTTTCCCATAACTGTTCCTTCCAAAGGCGCTTTCAGCAGTACTTCTCAGCACGTACTTCTCAGCACGTGCCCTATCCAGTTCCTCTTCCTTTTTCTAATGACTTCCATTAACGTTCTTTCTTCTTGTACCCTTTCCAATACTTTTACTTTACTCATTTTTTCCATCCAGCTCACTCTCTCTCTCTCTATACGCCTCCAAGTCTACATTTCAAACGCTTCCAGCCTCTTTAGATCCTCAGTGACCACGTCTCTCCTCTATATAATGCTACACTCCACACTAATCACCTAATCAGTCTTTTTCTCAATTCCATTTCTTCTTGAACATTTCTTTTGCCATTCTTATTCTCTCTCTTACCTCTTTTCCACTTCTTCCATTATCCTTTCCTAGTATCTAAAGCATTCCACCTGTTCGTATCTCCCCCTATTTATATTAATGTCCATAATCTCACCCTTTCTCCTATTTCCTTTACTTTGGTCTTCTTTGAAATAATGTCCATTGCAGTAAGTATTTCACAATTCAAAAATCTGATGTAGCCAATACATGACTTTCTCCATACCTGTAATATTTCTAAAAAATTCTAAATACGTTCAATGATAATAAATATTTTAAGGCACTGCGATAAAAAAGTAAAATAAAAAACAGAAATAAACTCACACCGTATCCGCCTGATATTGGATATAGCCAGGAAGCTTCAACAATTAAGGAAATAAAAAGGAGCGTTACTAACATAAGACGTAATTAAGCATCAAATGTTTACAATACTTGTCGCTAGGTGGTTGTAGCAGCTAAAAATTAGTTTTAAAATACCTCTTAAACATGGGAAAATGTTTCGAATAAAAGTAATAGAAAATTTAATTACCTACAACTTTTATTCCAGTACCTTTTTACATTCATCAAATATTAAAGCAAATATTAAAAATAACGGATAAATGACAAGATCACTATCAGACAAGATTCACTATCTGTCGACCGATTTTAGCTAAACTCTACTTAGTTCTTGACTTTCTAATACAAATGCGAAATATGAAATTTTATTTTGATCGAAGTTAGAGCGTCCACAAAATTCCGGTCACAGGCACCCACAGACATCGATAAATTAGTCAAAGCAAGTTCAGGGGACCTTAAAACGTATTTCCGTTGAAATCTCGAATTTTAGTTTTTTATGAAAACAATACTTGCTCTAAACTTCATATAATGGTCAAACGCAGTGTGTGTGTATTTATATATACGAAGGAAATTTATCTTTCCGCGGATTGCAGTGGAATATTGTTTGTCCACTGCTTCATCTACGCGAGTGCCGCTGAGTCACGCGCCGACTAGATTAGGCCATGCGGAATGATTACATACCGACCTATCTTAATCGAGGGAATCCCTCGATACCTGATCGATTCCGTTTCGAATATCTTTATTGCAGCAGAAGAGAAGATTGGGATGTGGCATAAAATAATTATTCCTGAAGCACTTTGAAAAGGTATACTTCAATTCACCTTGTTTTATAGAAATGCAGTGTTAGAAAATTTTCTTAGGTTTCGTCACTTACTATTGATCCTTCATCGAACAAGTGCGATTGCTTCAGAAAATGAAAGGATTAATCCTCAATTAGAAGGATTTCACGCAAAGTCGGTTGCTTTAATCGACACGCGAGCTAATTTGAAGTGAAAATTCAAACAATGTGGAATGTAAGTAATTTACTTTTTCATGCATAAAGGCGTAATGCTGAACATAGATTTCAAAGTAGAGAAAAATTCTGAACTTGAACGGGAATAGAATTATTAACACATAAAAACTTCATTTGCTTGTATTTCGCCTTGTTATGTTCAAGCTATCTTACTGTCTTCCTCAATGAGGAAGTTCAGTGCTTTAAGATTCCCTATCCAGTTATCCCATCCTTAAAGGAAATATCCCAATTCGAGATTATAGAATCATACTGGTTAGAGAGCTTTGTTGGTTAAAGCATCTGCATCGGCAGTGGAAGACCCGGGTTCGAAGTCCGCCGAAGTTCAGTATTTCTCTCCTTTTAAAATACAAATGGCTATAAGTGAAATCATTTAATTTCAAATTATATTCCCGTTTCATCAGGTTGGAATTAATCAACCATAAAAATTATAGCCCTTGTATATATTTCCGATTCTCACATTTCAAAATAAATGTTAGCTGAAATGCATATTTCGCGCAATAAGCTGCTGCTCTATTATATCTTTGTTCTGAGTTTCTTAATCTTACCCTCATAAAAATTAAATCAGAGCTTCTTATTTAAGTCATGTGGCGCTGTGGTAGGCTAATTTGCCAGACCCTCATGCAATGTAATCACAGAGGGATAAATAGAGTAAACTAGTACATCTTAATAAATCAGCTGATTTGGGCCATTTCTATCCTAATCTCGCTGAAGAAATTTTATCTGAAATTCGGTAGCAACAACTACGTGATGTTTTCTGGAATATGTTTGCTGTCGTGTCATGTTTCTTGAAGTTAAATAATCAAGAAAAGGAATTAGATAACGGTTTAAAAAACCTAGCAATTGTTTTACTTCATATTTTTGAGTCGACGAGCTTTGCTCTTCATTTTTTTATTTCTTTACTATGAGGATGGGATTCGGAAGAGACAAAGATGGAATCGGCTTTATATTAATCAAAGGAAAATGATGGCTCATGATGCAGAGTGGAGTCGATTTAACATGGAACCATCGAAGGAGAAGTCCTATCGTGGCATTGTTTCAATTTTGCTGGTTTCGTCTGTATTTAGCTCCATAGAGTGGCGAAGTTTTTTATTTATTTTAAATTTATAAATAATTACATATTCTCGTATTGGAGAGTTTAGAATACATATTCTATTCTTATCGGTATAAATCTCAGTATTGTGGTGGGTAAATAAATCTGTACTCAGCCTTAGAAGAAATTCTGAAAAACAGCAGGAAAAAAATTTACATTGACTGGGTATCGAACCTATGTATTCCATTTGCCCTGCAGATATTCTACCGTCAGAATGAGGTGTCTCTCTCACCTTGAGGCGAGGCTAGCCATGCTAGCAGGGACGCCAAAGTTCATTTTTCTATGCATTACTTGCAAGTGAATAAATATTGGATACCAATATATGTCGAGGAACAGGTTAGAATCTTCATTATCAATAATTTTTACAGAGCGATGATTAAGTTAACATGTAATTTGGAAATATCTCAACAAACACTAACGGAGGGGCGCGCTAGAGTGTTATATCGCCGGGGGCGCCAAAATTTCTCGTGCTCCCCCTGCATGCTAGTATCAGCTTCACCCGGCAGATGCCCTCAACGGGGGACGCCCGCACACCGTTTAACATCAGCACTTTTCTTAGCGTGTAATCTTAAGAAAATGGAATGGAATGGAAAATGCAAACATTTGGTTATTATTATGCCAAACTGAAGGCGAGATTAAAACACAGGAATATACTGTTTTATTTTAGTATTTTTTTATTAAAAGATATTGAAATATCAGGGACAGTCTCCAGATTGAAAGCGTAGATATACTCTGGCCGACGAGGAATTTTTTTTAGCAAACTTTAGAAACTTACAAACGGTAATGATATTGCTGGACTTTTGAAGTGCCATTTATCCCGCCATCCCAACTCCGACGTGGATTTCTAAGGCGGAACCGGTCGAGAAAACCTTCTTATGCAAATCTGTAGATACTCGTTTTTTTATAGATACCTACGGCGTGAATGGCGTCTGACGTAAGAGGAACTCTTTCTTTTTTTAAATTGAGTGGATGATGGTTAAGGGTGAGTTGTTTATACCTGTTTAAGCCACGTGGAGTGGAAGGCGTCACGCAATGGCCCCTCGCGGCGCCATTTGAATTCCAAAATTCTCCGGAAAGACGTAGTCACTTAATGATACCCTTTTGCAGTGGCACGGAATAAATCTTTTCCGATTTATATTTCTCCGCCATCTTCGTCCTAGGTCGTAAAAATCGCCCTCAAAAACGCTCTGCTTTGATGCGTTGATGAGGCCTATTTTTTTAAAAAAGAATCTCACGTTCTCCGTCGTCGGGTAAAGAAGCAATACAATTCTCATTTGTTCAGCCTCAATTATGTTATTAACGAGTCGACGAAATATATCAATAAAAACTTGTTCCATCGTGAAATACGATCGTTCAATCAATGTCCATGGTTTACTTGTTCTTTCTTCCTTCGCTCGGTTATGTTGCTGAATAAATGAACTTTCCTAAAAGTATATTACGGTTCTAATAAAATTAATGAGATTTATCCTGAAAGGCATCATCCTGCATTACTGTTTTATTGGTTTTCGATGTGATTTTATGTCATTCCACCGCAGAATTCTTGTTAGACTTCACTGGTGTAATATTCGAAGCCACGCATCTTGCGTTTATTATTGCAAAAAAAAACAATACATTATTATTTTATCCATAGTGAACCATTTGAATATTTTACAACTCAATTCAAAAAATTTTAATGCAACTAAGTGGCTGTATTTTAATCATAAGTAGGGTATACCTAAAGGTTTACTAAGTCCACTTTTATTTTCGCGCACGTCAAATCCAACAAAAAATTTCTGAATTGTTAAAAAATCATTTAAATATTTTTATGTTCATTTCCAGTGGAACAGATCCACCTAATGAACATTAATGTTTGGTCAACTATTCAGGATTTCTTCAAAATAATAAATGCTGGTTTTTAATGTAGGCACTTGTTTTATCTTTATATATATATATATATAAAGGATTACGGGGAAGATTCATTATTTCCGGGAGAAGGACGCGAAAACACGAATTAGTGTGCTTTTCAAAATAAAATGTATCATACTGTAGGACTTTTTGATTCCAAAATGGTCTGATCACACAGTTATCAGGCTTTCATATGCAATGCTTTCTCAGATTGATTTAAAAAAACATAGAGTAACTGAAGGAATCGATATTCAAATGAGGCTTGATAGGCGTTGCCATCTGTTGGTGGCATTGGTTTCTCTGTCCTAAGCATTGTTTACGTTCTCATAGGATATTTTATCAACAGAGGCATACCAATAGGCACCAATTATTATAGTTTTCTTTTACCAACGAATAGAAAAATCATAATGAATTATTTCGTGGGTACTCGAGTCTTTCATTTGGTGGTTACTTCTGGAAACAGATTCAACCGATTTGAATTAATCTATGATTTAAAATTGTATCCCAAAATGATGCAGTAATAATTATAAAAGCCATAGTCTGTTTTTCTTTATCCTCAATTGCATTCTAAAAGAAAGAAAAGTTAGCATGATTTTCTCTGTCGGTTTCTTCCCCGGAGTAAAACGTCATATGCCTATATTACCTTGCTTATGATCACCTTGGAACTTTTAAACAGTACACTGCGTGACCTGGCAACCGCATTTAATACGGCTTAGGTTCAAATCCAACGCGGGTTCGTTCACACTGATTTTTCGTCTTCTTCAGAAATGGAGAGAAATTTGGTCAAGGCGGAATTAGAACTAACACCTTCTGCTACTAAGACGACAAATTCATTGAAATAATTAAAGTAATTATTTGATTAAGCAAATTTTTCCAACCATTATTTATACATAAATATACAATTAACAGGTAAGATCCCATTGTTGAAACTAAGTATAGAGTGGAAGCACGTTTCCTAAAAGTTGCCATGGTTCTGATTTGTCTCTCCCCCACACCCCATGCCGTTGGAATTCAGATATATATATTCAATATATATATATATAGTTCAAAAAGAGATTTCCAAATATCCCTTAAAACAAAAATGTACAGACGGAGGGACAGAGTGAACGCATGAGCACGTTTTTGCTTTTAAGGAAGCGTGCTACTATAAAGGTTGCAAGGCAGTTTAGGCACACAGCGGAAACCGCTTTTTCCAGTAAGTTTTTCAGCGTGTATTTTCAGCTGCTAGTTGTTAAAATTTATGGAAACATGCTAAAAAATAATATTTCTGAAAGTTTATGACGCATGTTGTTCAGGAGGATTCTTCATAATCTCCATTAATTCGATTTCTTCATGATTTACTTTAAAGCGGGATTATGATATTCGGAGTAACTGTGCGAGGTTATATTATTAACGATACTTATTATTGTTTTAAAAAATGGTGAAATTTCCGTCTTTGGCAAGCAAAGAAATAAACCGAATTGTTTTCGCCATTCTTCCGTCATGGTGCCATTTCAATAATAATCTATTTTTTTAAAAGCCATTCTTATAGCTTATTTTCTAAAAAATCTATATATATATATATATATATATATATATTCGGATATTCGGTTTGTCTGTCCGTCCGTCCGCCTGTGTGGGCAATGTTTCTGGAATCCTGCAAACTGAAAAAGCCAAATTTTCAGGATAGGTCGGTCTATGTGGCAGCTAGATATCTTTAAAATGTAGTTGATATAGGATTGGCTTCGGGGAAGTAACCTATGTCTGCGTCAAAACTTTGCGTTTAACTCGAGAGGAATTCATGCTGGAAAGAAAACCTGATTTTTGCGTGACAGCATCTGTGGATGAGACTCTATTGTATTGGATAGCGCATTGCATTTCAGCCTTTTAATATCGGGGTTCGAGTATCCTAGAGTTTATTTTTTAATGTATAATTATTTGTTCTAAATTTTTTGTTGCTTTACGCTAGGACACAATGATATTTATTTACGATAGTTTTGATGAAAAAAGCGCCTTATTTAACTTTAACTCCGCAATTATTCCCTCACTTGTTTTTGTCTTCTTTCCGGATCATCGCTCTCGATTCCACGCCGAGTTTTACAACGTGACCTCAATAAATACCTTTTCACCCTTTTATGAGGGCTGCGTTTTCGAACAAGTCTGCACAGGGAAAATAAACCGCTGAAAGTGGAGGCCAAAATGGGAAACGTGGGCGAATCGCGTGGAATTCTGGGTATTTCCTCGTGAGGGCGCGTGGGTGGAAGAGCCGTGCGTGGGAAGGAGATATCCTTCAGCTGACGGGAGAGTCGTGGGCGGGTTGTATACACACACACACATGGAGAGGACAGTGCATTGGGATTCTATTAGCAGCGGGTCTGGAAATGGCCCGTTACTATCTCTCTCCCTTGCGCTCGCTCTCTGCGTGGGAGCAGTCTATTGGATTAATTTACTCCTAAACTAATGTCCCAACCCCCTCTCGTGTACGCGAGGAAAGGGAAGATTAGACCCCTTCCGCATTAGGCTCCGAAGGATATACGACGTCGGGATAGCGCAATCTCCACGCTAACAGCGTGTATATGTCCGTGAAAATTAATTTTATTAATGAGATCGTATTAAATGAGAAATTTCTTCTTCTTCGTTCTTTGCAAAAGGTAAAACAAGTGACAATACTTAATTCAACAGGGAATTATCGAGCCCGTGTTATGGCTGAAAATTTTCAAGAACAAGTATGTACTTTAAAAAAATGCTTGTATCAGCTATCTCCAATAGCCGCAACAAGGCTATAAAAACAGATGCGCATTTCGGCTACATAGCAGCCGTCTTCAGTGGTGGTTCACCAAAAATAGAGTAAAAAAAGACATTCTGAAAAAGCAGTATAAAAATTCTTGGAAGTGGAACACCCGAGTTCGATTCCTGGTCAAGGCAGAGTTTTCCTCCTGTTTTTCAGAATGCCCTTGTGTCCAGCAAATTTCTGTCTACATAGAATTTACATCAACACTTTCATCTGTGTATATCTGGCCATCTCACCTTTGGGATTTAATTGGGTTTTCTTTGGGCGTTCCTCATGGAGGACATTTGTTGGTTGAAGTTGATGCCGAGTTGGCTAGCCCGACCTCAACGAATGAGAAATACCTATACTGAAACGGGAAATTAATCTACCTTGTTAGTTCAGTGGTAGAATATCCGCCGAGCAAGTAGAATACGCTGATTAGATTCCTGGTTAAGGGAGAATTTTTCTCCTTTTTTAGTAGTCGGAATGTTGATTTTCGAAGTCCTAATTTAGATTTAGTATGAAATTCAACGCTGAAATATTCGAATAGCAGGAAATAGCATTAAGCCATGTCACTGATACTGATATTAAGAACACCAGGCATGATTCACCGAAATACGTTTCCCTTCCGAGTGTCCTTTAGAGAGACGCTTTTTCCCCCAGCGGTGTCATTTATATATGCCTTGGGGACTTCTGGCACCATGCGACTTTCGAGGATTTTTTTAATTATTCAAAGCAGCTCTGTTGTAACTCATTCCATAATACTTGACCCTATATGCACTTTCTGGAATATTTCATATAAATCCACGCTTTTATTCTCACTGAATTATTCGATGGCGACGATGTGTCATGAAAACGGGACTCATCTTTTTGGTGATAACTAGTTTCGATGTAATCATTATTTATAAGTTCGAACGTGCTCGCTTTTCGCGGTAAAAACGGAATCGCGCAAAAGGGGCTACGGTGTTTCCCTATGTAGGAATACATGATGTTACATTTGAGTGTCGTCTAGAATTCATAGTATTCAGAATTACTTCCTTAATTCTTTATTATAACCTCTTGAGTCGAACTGAAATAATTCATGTATTTTTATCCTTGAAGACCGTTCCGAAACCGTAATAAACTGGAATTGATGGCCGCGCATTTATACTTAGTTCGCCAAAATGATAACAGCGTTAAACCGAAACCGCGTTTAGCGAAACCGCGTAATTCGAGGGACGAGCGTAGGTGGAAATAGAGGAATCCCGCATCGAAGATCGATAGGAGATCGTTTTATCGTAAAAGTATGTTTACACGGTATTTTTCTGCTCTAGAAGAGGCGAGAGATCTTTTTATCCGATTATCTAAGCAAATGGAGCGTAAAACCACTCGAATAATGCGTGTCAGATCGTACCGATGGCATTCACACGCACGTGGCGGGTATGGCTGGGCAGAGACTTACCCATCCCAGGTCACGCCCTCTTCGGACGAAAGGACCAGACATCAACGTCAGCATTTCCTCGTCATTCGCCAGACCCTCCAAGTTGCCTTTAAAAATTCGTCTCGATATCCATTCATTGCAGAACCGGATCTCGCGAAATTCATTTGCACAACAGTCAATGTTTTCAGCTAAAAACGCTCGGGTCATTGACCGCCGTCGTCTTTGACGTCACTCTGACGGAAGGAGGGATGATGGAGATGTTGGGAGAGAAATGGAGGTGGGAGAGAAATGGAGGTGGGAGAGAAATGGAGGTGGGAGAGAAATGGAGGTGGGAGAGAAATGGAGGTGGGAGAGAAATGGAGGTGGGAGAGAAATGGAGGTGGGAGAGAAATGGAGGTGGGATAGAAATGGATGTGGGATAGAAATGGAGGTGGGAGAGAAATGGAGGTGGGAAATAAATGGAGATGGGAGAGAAATGGAGGAGGGAGAGAAATGGAGGTGGGAAATAAATGGAGATGGGAGAGAAGTGGAGGAGGGAGAGAAGTGGAGGTGGGAGAGAAATGGAGGTGGAAGAGAAATGGAGGTGGGAAAGAAATGGAGGTGGAAAAGAAATGGAGGAGGGAGAGAAATGGAGGTGGGAGAGAAATGGAGGTGGAAGAGAAATGGAGGAGGGAGAGAAGTGGAGGTGGGAGAGAAATGGAGGTGGAAGAGAAATGTAGGAGGTAGAGAAGTGAAGGTGGGAGAGAAATGGAGGTGGGATGGGATGGAATGGAGCACAAGTGCCAGGATCATTCACTCGTTATTATTTTTTTTTCATCAAATCCAGTTGCGGAATGAGGTCCGACGAAGGATATGCAGCCACCGATGGTGTCCGCCAGTAGAATCAAGTTTGGGCACCACTGCTCTAAATAATGAATGTAATCTTTAATAAACTGATGTGGGCAACACATGACTTTCTCCATATTTATATGGAAAATTACATGTTGTTAGCTCTGGGATCGTTGTCAATATTTACTTCCGGTTGACAATTAAGAAAAGAAAAAGGAGCGTTACTAAGACGTAACTTAGCGTCAATTGTTAACAATAGTCTTCGGTAGGTGGCGTGGTTGTGGCAGCTAAAATATAAGATATCTCTTAAACAATGCATTATATGGAAAAATGTATCAAACAATGGTTGTAGAAAATAAAATTTCCTACAACTTTTATTCCAGTAGATGTTTACATTTATCTAATATTAAAGCAAATATTTCAAAATAAGGGATAAGTGACAAGACCCACTTCCGGTCGACCGATTTTTACCAAAAACTAATACGATCTTCTAACTTTTATAAAAATGTTAAATATAAAATTTTGCGTTTACCTGATTAATAGTTTTTGAGTTAGAGCGCCCACATACAGACAGACTGACACACAGACAACATCGAGAAAATAGTCAAAACGTGTTCAGGGGACCTTAAAACATGTATTTCCGTTGAAATCTCGAATTCGATTTTTTCATGAAAACAATACTTTCTCTATACTTCGTATATGGAGAAAGTAAAAATGACAGAAATATGAAAAAGTAATATCTATTTCTCTGCATGAATTTTAAATATTGGTGAAATTATTAAAAGCTGTGGCAAATCTCCGTTTATTATTTATGTAGCGTCATTCTTAGTAGAAGTTTGTTACTTAAGCCATAAAAATTTGAAAAACTTCTTTTACATTCAAGTAATGGAAATAATGATTTGAATGCCCTCTGATAACGATGTTAACAATAAAATCGTCATAACGATTGACATTTAATACGGAGTATTTGGAACTAATTATTAATAATAATTAATAATTAATCGGTGTTGGAGGCCGTAGGCGCCAGGGTCGAAGCACTTAGTTTACTACACTTTTTCTTTAATTAAATACAACTTGTAATCTAAAAGCCGAAAAAATGTGAGCCAGGGTGCTTTTATAAGCTCGTAAAAGGCGACATAAACTGCTTGCACCCGGGAGGCAAATATGTCCGGCTCGGGGCTGGCTGCTACAATACAAGGAATTAAAAAATTCTTTTTACAAGTGTTTGTGTTGAACTTTCTGCATTCTGCAATTTTAATCAAATTATAATATTTATTATATATATATACACACACACACACGTACATATATATATATATATATATATATATATATATATATATATATATATATATATATGGCAGTAGGCAACAGTACTGCAGTATGGTATAGAGCCGAAAACAAATGATGTTGGTTGGGTCTATATCCAATACAGCTGTAGGCGTGATCAGGACGATTTGAACGGCTACAGTACTGCGATGTGGAAAGCAAGAGGGAAACTACCACATTACAATCCCTAGTAAAGATTATATGGTTGGACAATATGAGTTCTCTCGAGGTAAAACAATCCGGAGGTAAAATAGTCCCCCAATCAGATCTCCGGGCGGGGACTGCCTTGAGGAAAACATTTGTCGAAAGTAAATTACGAATAGGGACTTGGAACGTAAGAACTATGAGAAAGGCAGGGAAGCTAGAGAACTTGAAAGAAGAAATGAGAAGAAATAGAGTTGACATTATAGGGCTAAGCGAAACTAGATGGGAGGGAGAAGGACAGTTCGACTCGGAAGAATTCACGGTAGTTTATTCTGGAGGAAATAGTGGGGAAAGGGGAGTAGCTCTGGTACTTAGGAAAGATATGATGAAAAGCGTGTCAAAGATAATAGCAACGAACGATAGACTGATGGCAATAAAGCTAAAAGCAGTCCCAGTGGACATGCTGATAATCCAGGTATATATGCCAACGTCAGCTCATGACGATGAAGAAATAGATGAGATCAATGAGCAAGTTAATGAAATTTACGAAGAAGACGGAAGAGGAAAGGTAAACTGCATAATAATGGGAGATTGGAACAGCATAGTCGGAGAAGGACAGGAAGAAAATGTTGTCGGGCAATACGGACTTGGGAAGAGAAATCGAGGAGGGGAGAAACTCGTAGAATTCTGCATCAATAATGACCTTGTAGTGACTAACACATGGTTCGAAAACCATAAACGAAGGTTATACACATGGAAAAGCCCAGGAGATAGAATGAGATGCCAAATAGATTACATCCTTGTAAAACAAAGATTCAGGAACAGCATAAAGAACGGCAAGGCATTGCAAGGAGCAGACATTGATTCAGATCACAGCCTTCTAATACTTGACGTGAGTACAAAGCTCAAACAAATAAGAAAAACGAGAAGAGAAAGACAGACCTGGGACCTAGAAAAACTGAAAGAAAGGCAGGATGTAGTCAGCATGAAGTTGGAAGATAACTTAAGAAAGTTGGAAAACAAACCGAAGACCGTCGATATAGAATGGAATGAAATTAAAACCAGTATCAAGGATACCTTGGATAAAGAGATTGGAAAACAAGAGAAGAAAATCAGAAAACCATGGATCAAGAAGGAAATGCTGGAGAAAATGGATGAGAGACGAAAATGGAAAAACGTTAACAGTGAAGAAGGTAGAGCCAACTATAGGCGTATAAACAATGAGTTGAGAAGGGTAACAGATAAAGCTAGAGAAAATTGGATAAAAGGAATATGTGATGAAATAGAACAAATGGAGAAGTTAGGACGGTACGATATGATGTACGCTAGGGCACTGGAATTAGAGGATAAGAAGTCTAATGGAATTTGTGGTAAAGGAATTATGAATACGGATGGGAAGATAGTCTCAGAAACAAAGGATGTAGCACAGGTATGGGAAGAATACATTAAGGAATTATACAGCAAACAGGCAGGAGCGGCAAAAATAGAACTGGAAAATGAGGAAAACATAGAAGAAGACAACTTAGGACCAAGTATTATGGAAAGCGAAGTAGAAAAGGCGATAGTGGAACTAAAGAAGGGGAAAGCCATGGGCAGCGATGGAATACCGGCTGAGATACTTAAAGTCATAGGATCAGAAGGACTAAAAGCGATCACGAAATTAATTAATAAGATTTACGACACGGGAGAGTGGCCTCAGGATATCCTAGAAGTAACAATGATCCCTCTAAAGAAGAAGCCAAAGGCAATGCAGTGTAAAGATTACAGAACGATAAGCCTTCTGTCACACACATCGAAGATCATCACGAGGATTCTTAATAAAAGGCTGGAGAAAAAGGCAGAAGAAATAATAGGGGAAGATCAATTCGGTTTCAGAAAAGGACGAGGAACTAGAGATGCTATAGGAGTAGTTAGAATCATATCAGAATGGGCAATAGAATACAGTCAAGATATCTGCGCATGTTTCGTAGACTGTCAGAAGGCCTTTGATAGAGTAAATTGGGTAAAGTTGATGAAGATATTAAAGGATATAGGTGTAGACTGGAAAGACAGGAGACTGATTAGGAATCTATATGAGAATCAAGTTGTAAAGGTCAGGTTTGAGAATGTGGAAACCTGCGGAATAAATATCGGTAGAGGAGTAAGACAAGGCTGCTGCCTATCGCCAACCCTATTCAATATATATGGAGAAAGTCTAATGCAAGAAGCTTTAGAAGGCACAGGGGATTTCAAAATTGGAGGAAGGATTATAAGAACAGTAAAATACGCAGATGATCAAGTACTTCTAGCAAGAAAGGAAGAGGAGCTACAAAAAATGATAAATAGACTAGTGATAACTGGTAGAAAATACGGTATGGAAATAAATACAGAAAAATCCAAGGTCATTTGAATATCGGGTAAAGAAGAGAATCTGAACATAACTATTGGGGGAAAGCCTTTAGAACAAGTTTCAGAATATAAATACCTTGGAAGTATCATAACACGAGAGGCAAAATGTACGGATGAGATCAAAACTTGAATAGGAAAAGCAAAAGCGGCTTTCAGGAGAAAGAAACAACTACTTACAGGGAATATAAGGGAAGATATCCGCAAGAAGTTGATAAAATGCTACGTATGGAGTATAGCATTGTATGGGGCAGAAACATGGACGCTAAGGAAAAATGACATCAAATACTTGGAAAGCTTTGAAATGTGGACTTGGAGGAGAATGCTGAAGATAAAATGGACAGATAGGATGAAAAACGATGAAGTGCTACGAAGAATAGGAGAAAAGCGAATGACTATACAAACTATCAGAAAGAGGAAGGCTAAGTGGGTTGGACATTAGCTGAGGAGAGAGAGTATGATTAAAGACGTGTTAGAAGGAAAACTAGATGGGAAAAGGGAAAGAGGTAGGAAAAGGTTTCAGCTGATAGACGATTTGAAAGGGAAAGAGAGTTATCAAGATATAAAGAGGACAGCGGAAAATAGGAGTATATGGAGAACCAGGTTTAACCAAGAATAATCACGGACCTGACTACGGACAGACTACCTATGATGATGATATTAGGGATGTCCACTATTTTTTTACATAAGTTCTACTTTTCTTATGGTTACCCAGCCGAGATCTATTTTGACCACAAATTTGAAAATAAATGATATACACAAGAAGAACTTTTAATAAACGTTAATTAAACAAAAAATCACATTGAAATTTTTAATGGCATACCATAGTAATTTGTACAAAATATTTATTTTTTGATCATCCAGCGGTTTGAACATTTGTGGGACTGGGTGCGCACCCCTTGATGGTGCGACCCTGCTCTAAGATAACTACAGTCAACGCCGTAACTAGCTATTTTAGCACCCGGCGCAAGCTACCAAATATGCGCCCACTTCATGAAAAATTCTCTAATACCTAATGTTTTTTTTTACAATATGGATTTTAGATGAACAATTAATAAATAAAATTAAACTATAAATGATTTAATTTCTCACTATAAATGTACATAATTTGAATAAATAATTAAAAATATAATTACATACATACATAATTTAAATACAGAAAGTATAAATATTTTAATATTTAAGAGTTATTTTACGCAATTTTAGTGCGGCAAACGCTACGATAACATCATTGAAATTTATAGTTTCTGCTCTGAGTAATGTCTGGAACAAGTATAGTTGTGAAATCGCCCGTCGTTGTGCCATGCAACCTCGCACGACTTGCCATCAACAATTTTTGCTCCCCTTCTTTAGTTGCGCCCGGGGCAGATGCCCTAGTTACGGCACTGACTACGGAGTCGAAGTGCATTTGGACCGTTATTTTTGTTTTGCACTTGCCCTGGAGGCTATGAATCTACATTATTAGTTTTTGCAATGGAAGGCTTTAATATTTAACTTATATATTTAAAAAAATATTTCATATCAGAAATCTGGCATACTTTTTGATTTTTAGAGTGTAAACGAATTATTTATTGCCGCTTCGCTTGAGATCGACCAACAATGGTTCGGCGATCGAGCTGTCGATCGCGATCGGAGTTATGGGTATCCCTCATGTATATGGTTTCAAAGTATGGTAGAACTCCGTATATCCGAACTAATTGGGACCAAGGGTGGTTCAGATAATCGAAAATTATATATATATATATATCCTATAAATAAAAGAATGTTCGTCTGTGTGTCTGTGGCAGCCAGAACTCTTCAGTAAATAAACGTAGGAGCTTCAAAATTTGGCAACAGCTTTAGGTTGAACCTGAGAGATGCAGTACCAAAAATAATCTAAATCGGTGTACGGGGGCCCGAGGATCACCATTGTTGGTCCAAATGCCGGTTTTTTTTATGATATCTCAGCACCCATTTTCCGATTTTGATGAATTCTCCAATAATATCAATGTTTTCATGAGACACATTTTCGAGCCTGAAATGGATAAAATCGGTCTACGGGGTTAAGGATCGTAATGTAGAGTCGATTCTAATTTCATGATTTCGAGGGGTTCCCATGGAACGTTCGGTCCAAATTTCGGCAATGTCCTTCCGCCCGTACACATATATATCAGGGAAGAACTGGCTGAATCGATTTAAACCAAATTTTGTAGGTAGAATTTTCACATAAATACATGACCAAAATGACATATTTGAACCGGATTGACTATGCAGGGGTGCCACAATTGCAAAATAAACTTTTCGGTAGTTATGCTTTTGGAAGGTATTGGCAGAACCGAATTCAACTAAATTTGGTACATAGAATTAACATATAAATTCTTGACCAAAATGACATATTTCGACCATATTAACAAAACAGGGATGCCACAATTGCAAAGTTAAACTTTTCGGTAATTATGAATTTGGAAGGAAATGGACTAACAGATTTCAACGAAATTTTGTTTGAAGAAGTTGTGCAACAAAACAAAACAAAATTAAGATATAGATATATAAATAAAATATTTTACAATTGTTTGTGTTGAACTGTCCGCATCAATATTAACCAAATTATAATATTTAATATGTGCACATACATATATAAAACCATAAAAGCATATTTGGACCGGATCAACTAAATAGGAATGCCACAATTACAAATTAAACTCTTTCAGTAACTATGGCTTTGGAAGGAAATGGCTCAACGGATGTCAACTAAATTTTATATATATATGTTTTTTAGAAAATACCATAATGAAATCAAGATTTTTAAAGCGGAGCTTAAGAGCAGAGCTACCACAATTAATAAATAATAAAAATCGTTTGCAACTTAAAAGAAAACTTTCCCGAGCGTAGCCGGGAGTTTCAACTAGTAAGTGTGTATGTGTGTGTATATATATATATATATATATATATATATATATATATATATATATAAAACATGCTGAGAAGTGGATGTGTAAAACAACTGAGGAAAAACCTATTCTGTTAACCAAGAAAGATTTTCCAAAACTACCTGACAAATTTCTATAAAATGCCTTTCGAGTCATCGCCAAGACCATAACATTTGCCCTAACCTCTCCAAAAGACCAACAAAAATAGCATTTATAACCTTCGAGCACTCGGAGAGTGATATTAAAGTGGGCGAGGCGCATTGCGTCGGTATTTAGGCAAAGGATAGCACTCAGGAAGATTTGGAGAATATTTTAAGGCAAAGATGGTATCCCTAATGCAGAAATATCGAAAGAAAGTTTTCAAGGCGGCGGTGGGGCAAATTCGATAGCCGCATGGTAAGAGTTGAGAAACATGCAGCAGTGAAGCAATTTAAAATTTGGTTCGGATAATGGGGCATTAGGATAATCGGAGTTCTACTTTTATTTTATAATTATGATTCTTCGATTTAGTCGCACGCCCATCTGCTCCGCTAGCTACACCTCCTCTTGTGGGGATACTATATATATTATTATGTATACATAATATCCTTATTCTGTTAGTCCGTCCGTCCGTCTGTCTGTCCGTCCGTCCGTTCGTCCGCCGTAACGCTCTATAGAAATCCCCATAAGAGAACACTAAAAATACCTTTTGTCACTTGTAGGCTTTTTTCTTTTGCAAAATTAAATTTGAAGTAATTGACCTACGATCTTCGGACCTAAATCATTTTAAAGAAAACTAAACAGATTTTTATTCTTATTGTTGACTTTTGCCTTTGGTTCGAAATCACTCAAGTTATACGTATAAATCACATTAGTGGAAAATTTTAAGCTTTTTAAAGATATATTGCCTTGCCGATCGTGTCATTGTTAAACCTCGAGATTGTATTTTACGTCCTTATACTATATGCGTAAAGAAAGTGTGATTTGAATGCTTTAGTACGAGAGAGAGAGAGAAGGCACCCGAATTATTTATAATTAAAATCGTGTTTTTCATTAATTTCTTTTAAGTTAACTTCCTATTGAAACTTTTGACAATTAACTATTTTTATAGAAATATTCAAATTTTTTGCAGTGCATCTTATAATTAACCGGAGTTATAAATTCGCATCGCATATATGAATCACGCAAAAAGCCATTCCTTAACATGCAGACCTTTTTCGTTTATATTTTAAAATATTTCAAGGATGAGGTATTTAACTTACATTAGTTATGCGAAGAGAAGAATTTAAATCTCATTCGTAATTCTCCAAAAATTACGTTTCAATGTGATTTTTCACGTATTTTATTTAAATTGGGCCACTGTTGTTCCAATTGTTGAATTCTATTCTTGGCCTCATAATAAATGCACCAATTTAGTGCTTTAACACGGGTCAGACTTTTATACATGGGTATAACTTATTTACTGAATCTATTAAGTAATTAGAGGGAGGAAGCAAAAGAGAATGGGAATGAGCAGAAATTGAGAAAGAGGGAGAGTACGTAGCATTTGTATAGGATTAAAAGGAGCTGCACTAAAAAACTAACAATAATAAATTATAATTGATTATAAAAAATGTTATACTATTGAATCATGCGCCATTGCCAAAAGGTGGGAATTAATAAAACTAACTATAGGTAAGATAATTTTCAATGGATTTCTTTAACTGATAATACAGTTAATATTTCGAAACGAATTTCAATTAGGAGTGAAAAATAATATTTTATGACTTTTATTTAAATTTAATTAACTAAAGTGATTTTTCTGTAAAATTTCAAAACTAATATAGTTAAAAGAAAAGTGCGATCTTAAAATATAGTTAAACTCATTGCAGTTCATGTAAGTATTTAGTTAATAGTAAGTAAGTTACTATACATTTTTCCTTTTATAGTAAATTGACAGTTCGTTCACATTTTATCCTATTTTTACGAGTTAATAAGAGTGAAATAATTCATTTATTAAGTTAAATTCTATACGTTTTAAATAACTTATAATTTGCTCAAATATTTCAAATAAATTTCAGCAACTTCTTGATGCATTATATCTTATTATTTCGATTTTCCTCTTATTTTCAGTAAATATTTGGATAATCATTAGGCCTCATTGCTAATAATTACTTAAATAATGTAATCAAAACAAATATAACTTTCAAAAACACTGATTTGGTTGTGGATGAAAACCAAACTAGATCATAGCATACCTTGCTGATTTTTCATATCAAAATCATATATATTTGGAATATTTTTATGATAATCCCGTCATATTTGACGGGCAATTACGCTAGTTATTACATAATGTTATTTTATTACGATATAAAATATTGTATTGTTGGTGTAGCTTCTTAATATTATTATTATTATTATTCCCAAATCTTTCAAGTGATACGTCACATGTTTCTGCATAATGTTATAAACTGTGCCAATCAATCAGCCACCATTAATGGGTATAATATCGCTACCGCTTCCAGGACATTTGGTCCAACGACATTTCGTCCACGGACATTTCGTCCAATTGATATTTCGTTCAATAGATATTTCTTCCAAAGACATTTCGTCCAACAGCACATCCGTCCAGAAGTATTTACGACAAAATTTAGCAAACTAAGACTGGAAATGTCATGTAGATTAAAAATATGTACGCATATTTATATTCTGTATTAAATTCCGAATCGAAAATACACCCATACTGCCTATATTTTTGGATGATTTCTTTAGTCCCCCAACCCTGTTCTCCACCTCCACTCTCCCGTTATCTTTAGGTTGTTATTTATGCATTCTTATAATCTCTATCAATTTCCGAGTCCATAGACACATATACTGCCTATATTTCTAGAATATTTCTTCTACCCTCTCCCTTTCCTCGCCATGCTCTCCAATTATTGTAGGTTGTTATTTAAGTATGCATTCTTGTAATCTCTATTAAGTTTCGAGTCGATAGACTCCCTTACAGCCAAAATTTGATAAAGATAACTTGTCCTCCCTCTACCTTTCCGTTTTGATAATGTTTTTATTATTGCATATTTTTAATCTACATGACATTTCCGGCCTTACTTTACATTATTTTGTCGAAAATACAGCTGAACGAAATATCTTATAACAAATATTCCTTTGGACGAAATAAACGTTGGACGAAATGTCTTTTGACGAAATATCCATTGGACGAAATGTCCATTGAACGAAATGTCGAAATATCTTGTACCAATTGTCCTTGGACGAAATGTTCACATTTTTTCTTTTATCTTATTTAACTTTATTCTTGGTATTTTTACATCTTTAGTTCGAATCTATTTAAATTACATATACATATTATAATTCAAATTAAAAAAAATATTTTTTTCTCTTTATTGTAACTTCAATATAAAAGTTATTGAAAAAGACGCATTTAAGTGTTTGGTCTTTCGTATGCAGGTGGTGTGACAACTTAGCTAAGACGTACGATCGTTCGACCATGCCTGATACACATTTGTTCGTTAACAACGCTTTTGTACTTTAAAAAATACTCAAATTACTAAGCAACCGTTTAATAACTCAAGGCTATTATTTATGATAGAAATAAAATTTCATTACACTCACACATTTTTTAAGACTCCTCGTATTCATTATCGTCATTATCAATGTGATCGATGCATGTGTGTTTTTAGAAAACTTACAAGAGCAGTTATTCTCAACCGTTAGTGGACAGGGAAACACCTAAAGATATTAGTTTGCCCGGAAGACCTTATGAAAATTCTCTCGTAAATATTTGGATTATACCGGCTGTAATGTTCGTAAAATCTGTAGATTGCGCATTACTGCAAAAGCGGTCCAGGAAACCGAATTAACTGTTCTCGAATATAACACGCGGTTATTTAAAACAAGATGATCCAAACTGAACTTATGATGCGTACTTTCCACATTCGCGTTTGGTTATTTATTGAAGAAAATTAAATAATAAATTTAAATTAATACAATATTAAATGGTAAAATGTAATGCACATCATATCTATTGATTATTTATACAATTAGTGAATTTTCACATGACCGAGTGCTGCAGCAATTAATTATATTGGCTTTAATGGTGGATTAGTTGCTTTTTGTGTTCCCAGAATTCATAATTTAATGTTATAAAATATTACAAATACATTCAAACGGATAACTAAATTGATCACGCGTATTTGTGTGCAAAAATGTATGTATTAGACTATACCGAATCGGAGTCCAACAATAGTCGTTGCTATGGCAACACTCTCGTAATGAGAGATAAAAACTGCAAAAACACCAGTATTTACGCAAAATTCTAAGAAATATCATCGATAAGCATTCTACGATAAAAAATAAAATCTCCATTTTTTCTCAGAAAATATTACAAATCCCGCTCCGATATTACAATTCTAAAATATTTTAATGTGCAAGAGAAAATTACCCAGCACGAAGGATTTCAGATTTCCTATGTAAATAAAATGGGGATGGTTTCTGAATTCGAACCTGGGGCTTGAGGATCGCCTTCGCTCTGTGCCCGCGGAGAACCGGTTGAGAAACACTGTACTAGAGTAGACCTAAGCATCAACATCGGTAATTTTTGCCGCCACGCGACCGTTGTTGTTTCACTGAATATCATATTACACATCGCCATTTCATGACGACTCATTTTATTTGTGTTGCTTGGGAAATTTTAATCACTCGGTTCGTCGCCCTATTTATTTCGATACGACGAAACGAAGCGGCGGAAATGACTCGACCTCAGGATTCATTCCGAACAAGCTTCGGGAGCAAATAAATTTCGACGCCTCCTAGCGATTAATGAATTTCGTAATTCCGCAACCAAACGTAAAGCGAAATGCGAGTTTTGACCGCTCGGAAACAAAACGGCGACGGATTTATTTTCGGTCAATTAAACAACGCGCGTTTTTTTCTCCGGAAACCTCATCGATATGGCATTTTTAAACTGTTGACTTGGGTCGAAATAACTAATGTTCTTTTTCGTGACGGCCACGACATCCGTGTCGTTTGGAACGGCGCCAGATGTGAATTAAGTTGTTTAAATTCGTCCATCTTGTTGGGATTACGCAGGTTTTTGTTATATTTATTTTTCACATTTTATATTTTTATATAACTGGTGGAATTGTAAATGAGACAATTTCCGCGTTTTCGGATGACAAAACCTAAATTCGTTTTTCGATGTAGCGAGAAAGTGGAAAATATTACTTTATAATTGAAATGTAATGACCAAATTTGGTTTAAAAGCGACGCACAGACGCGAACACGCGCAAAAATAGTCGACTCTAGGGTCAAAATAATCCGCTTCCACGCCCATCGTGGGCCACGTAGCCCACGACCTAGCTCATCGCGGGCCACATGCTGCCGAAAATAGAGTCGAAGGGTAATTAGAGGATTAAATAAAGGATTAAGTTTGGAATCTGTATTTCCTGGTTTGTTTTTAATTTATTTGTGTGAATAGAAAGCTAAAGGCGATGTTTGTTATTTTTACGATTTCCCATTTTAATTTTATTTTGCAATGTGTCTTGTAATTGTTAGAATAATGGCGGGCCGAATGTGGCCCGCGGAACGTAGTCTGGATACCATTGCGTTAGATGCATGCCGCGCAGCGTTCCGATGGAATTTTCCAATGGATCCGCTGGCGTTGTTTTGGATTCCGTCTAAAAGTATTAAAAAAGAATGGAGCTTCACTTGCTGACGCAATATGAAAAAGCGCGTTTTATTTATTTAGATTTATTTATAATTGCAAACTTAAAATTCTCTTTAAATTTAGTAGTGTAATTATATGATATAAGGTAATGTATTCAATAATTAATTTAAAAATTTTAACTTTCGATCTATAAGCGTTTGCTCAGGATCTTAATTTGAAATTTTTAAAGGCACCTCCTGCCGCATACCAATTTTTCGTAAAAAGTACTTCTGCAGTGTTTTTGGTGGCATTGAAGGTCACATGCAAATAGTAAAAATTTTCAATTTTCTGTCTACAACCACTTGCTCAAAATATTAATTTTCTCTAAAAACAATTCTTTGAGACAGCGTAATAAATACATAATACATTACATACAACGTGCAAATTTCAGTCTTTCATCTTTTACCGTTTTACTTGCTATTTTAATATAACTTATTACACAGGCGGACACAGAGAGTAACGACATAAGCACGTTCATAAAACGAAATGCGCTAAAAACGAAATGTCGGGAGAGCAATATATTGTCAAGGTTTTTTTGTAAATCCTTTTAACCACCTTGTTATCCGAAGAATGACCTTCAAAGCACTGAACAAAGCCGGATGTTCCCTTAAACAGCCGTCTTGCAAAACTAGGTCTGGTTTTCTCTGTGGAAAGAAGGAAAGGCCTTCTCGTTCCGGGCCTTCGTGTCGTTAGAATCTCATGAATATCTCTCTCCTGCGCGGCACGTTTTTTATTAAAGGGCGAGTTTAGGTCAGGATGCGAGAAAAATAAACGTATTTTGCTTCCGAATGTAAATTGTCGCATCTTGTCTTATAACTCATGTCAAATTGACAGACGCCGTTTCTCAAGTAGCAGCAAAAAAGTTTTCTTCATTTGCTATAAATTGCGAAGGTGAACTATTTTTCGAAATCTTGTAACGGTCAATTGTAAGTTAACATGCGTTAATAGGCATTTTATGAAATGCATTAACACCTCAAGCTGGCAAATTTCTTATCCCTGTTCGCCTCTCAAGACGGTTGTTTTATTGTGTTTCCCCATTTATGTTCATTTTTCTATTGCGGAAAAGGCATGCAGATGACTCTAAAAATTGTCAGTACGGAGAATGTAGAGTCCGTGCATGGGCACGGACAAAAGTTGCTTAGGCAGGATGGCAAGGTCCGTACATTTGTACGTTGAATCATGTTGAGAAAATTTACACCTAGAAAAATGTTTACGACCCTGCAAAATATATATGGATTATTTTATGCGACAAATTTTTCATTTGAAATCATAACCTTCTCGATATCAATCAAAATATGTATTTTACTATACGAAATAGTTTGAACAGTTTTTCAGTTTTGCAGATTTTACCTCGGAGATCAATATGAAACAGGAAAAAAGTTTGTTTAAATCGATCTTCAAAGAGAACAACTGTTTCTCAGCAATGCGCAGAATTTTATATGTTAATTTCGTCTCTAGTTTCTTACGGTATGTTTACATGTTTCGCCGACCTCGTCGCGTTGCTATGACGACAATTGGACGTTAGCCGCCTGTGAAATCACCGCACTTTTACTATGGTATCCCCACCGCGAAGCTTTGGTCATAGAACAGCGGGGATTTGCGTGGCGAATGGAATCCAAAATAAACCCCGCGGATATGACGATGTTCGCGTGGCGTGACCGTTGGCAAAAAACATAAATGGAAGGATCGAGAACACGCCCTTGATAACGTTGGGAGTTAGTTATCTGCCTCTCGCATTATTCCGACAATGTTTTTTATTTGGCCCAATTATTTCGTCAGAAAGATCAGGCATGAGTTCCGTAATGGTTTTTATAGAATTATTTTTGGAATTGGCTACTCTAGAAACGCTTATGGATTAAAATTATTTCTTTTAAAACATTTTTTGAGTCGGTTTTCGAAGCCAAGAAACCTTTACTGACATTTTCGCGCTCGTTGTGAATTTTTGTGGGCAAAAATTTATTACTTAAAAATATATATAATTTTAAAGATGTTTTCGCAGGAAAATCGACATAGAAAATGTGATTTGATCACTTTTAAAATATCGTTGTCTCAAAAACTTAAGAAGTAGTTATTCAATATCGGAATGACCGACAAAGTAGCAAACGGCTAAATATGGCCTTTATTTCTCGCCCATATCGAGTAGATCGTAGCCTACGGTCAAGGCGTTGAAAATTTGGCTCAGTGCGCACTTCGCACTGTCATTCATAAAAATAGATAAACGTTGCCCACACTCTGTTGCGGAAACATTTTCGCCTTTGCCATTTACCGTGAAATCCCGATTTAGTGCCGCAGTTCGTCCATCGCTGACGTTGTCATTAACCTTTACGATGCTAGGTTTTTTCGCGTATTATTTTGCGTGCCGAGGTTTTTTCCCTTCACCTCAATAGGTGTAAGCTTCTGCGAAATAATTTATACTAAATGTGCTATAAATAAGAACTCGTTGAAATCAAAACAAATTCATGATCAATATAATTGTACTTATGATGATACATTGTTACTTTTTTATACTTTGTTAGAGAGGGTGGCGGTAAATCGAGGTATACGCTTGCTCTATGTAACCATAAGATGGAAGTTCTGTTCACATCGATCATTTATGGGCGATAGGCGGGTGTGGCAGTATATAGTACATAGCTGTATTGAGATTAATTTGCTCGACCATGGGCAACATTAAATAATCCCGGTTGTTTTTCCGACACTCAATTTGAAGCAAGATAGTAAGGTTTATTCAACTTCTATTCGAGTTAACGGTGTGCAAAGAGAAAAATATAATTGTGCTGTACAGGAAAACGTTTTAATCAAGAAGATTAACATTCATCCATCGTGACTGTTTGATAAAGTTAGCGAGGGGAGACATTTGTGAAGGTGGTGACAAAATGACCCTCCTGGAGTGCACTCAAACTCCTTTATATGTGCGTACACAGCTAAACATGTAATTCCGTACCTCTAATCGCTTATCTCTAATGTTGGGAGACCTAAATGCCCATTTCGGCTACAAAGCAGCCCGTAATATGAAGAGATTTACCGATATTATATTCATATAGAGACATAGTTTCTTCGTTTGATTTTTGACCTATAATATGAGTCCGATATTCCTTTTATTGAGCACTACACATCAAAAGTTAACGAGTGTAGATGTAAAGTGATTAATCAAGACCACTTATTAATTTACTTATATTAGGTACAAAGGTATTAATCGTGTGTGGAATTGGAAAGTTAGTCATGGATGGTAGATTTCATAATAGCAGCACAATTTAATCCTCGAAATTTTGTTGTATTCGAGCCAGCTGGATCGAAAAAGAATTTCGCCGAATCGAACGCAATAGCGTATCAGAATCAATTAAAGTTTGATCAATAGATGGTCGTGCGTTGATATGGATAACCAACATCTGTCTTTCTTGAAGTTCTTACGCGATTAATGACGTGCGGAGGCACGTGCTGTGGATTTTGGTGTGTAAATACAAAGACCGATAGCGTCAAGAATGAATCATAATGTAAGTTTGATAATTTTGACTTTCATATTTATCTATAAAGTAATCTTTATCGAAAATTTAAGACTTTTACGATATTTTTTCAGCGATTAAAGATACAGTTGAAGATCTCACGATGACATTTTGGTTGAGGTATTAAGGAAAATAAGTCAATCTTGATTGTTCTGGCGATGGAGCGGATATACCACGTGGTTTTACATCAAGCATGTAAAACATGAAGAGGCATCAGGGCCGTATTAAAGTGATGGATGTTGTAGAAGGGCCGCAATAGAATTACACTTGTTTGATGATCGCCAGAGTTGAAAAAAATAGACTTTATCTAGGAGATTGGACCTCTTTTCTCCGTTTCCCAGGATTAAATTATTCATATAATATCCCAAATGATTTAGTTAAGACAAAAATCAACATTGGAGCCGCTGTTAGGCACAGAAAGGGCCGCATGCGGCCCGCGGGCTTCCATGTAAGGTTCCTGCGGTCTAATTTCAGCGTCTTATGTATCAATGATCTCCGCGCGATCCTTTCTGAATACCGGTGGGCGAACGCGATTTTTTCCGTCGCATAAATGAAAGCGGAATCTTATGGAATAAATTATACAATTACTTTTATTATTAGATTTGGACTCATCGATTGGGTCAATCGGTTCGATCCCGTTCTCATTTCAAAAGGCGCTTTCGTGCCCAAAGCAAAAGGTTAAACCTTTGACGGACCTTTTACCATCCGTCCACACACCTCTTACCCACGGACGAAGGGTTGAAAAATCTTCACCCAGTCCGATACGCGACCATTATCTCTCTATCTCCGCGTTATAAAAATCTAATCGCCCCACTTATTCTTCTTGAGCTCGCGGTGGCGGAGGCGGAGGAGTAGCCTATAGTGGAGTAGGAGAGGAGGGAACGGAATTACGGAGGAGAAGCCTTAGAATGGGGAAGTGCTCGGTAGTAAGTCAGCAATTGGGTTGGGGAGAGTTCTCCCCCATCTCTTCACTCCCCTCTTCCCTCCTTCTCTTCCCCTTATTTCACTCCCACGCCCCCTTTAAAAGTCCCACACACACATATAGATATATATATATCCACATCGTCCTACCCATCACCTTCCTCCCCTATTCCAAATTCTTTTTTTTGAAGAAGGGGGATGGTGACGTAACGGCAGGATGTAAAAAAAAGTGTGCAGGTCTCTCGAGGAGGTTTTCTATCGTTTTTTGCGGGACGACGTTTTCGGATTTTCCCACCTTCTCCTTAAGTGGATGAGTCGCGTCCGCGAGGCATGTCTTCTGGGGGCAGTTGCCCCCGGGGAAAGGGGGGACATGGGATGCGAAGATGTGTGTTGGGCCACCCGCCCCCTCTGGCTTCTGATGCCAGTCGCCGACGTGACGCCCGCCATCGCCGCTTCTCCCGCGCCTCGCCCGCTGTGTGTCGCGAACGTTAAAGGGAGGAAGAGGTCTCGAATCAAACCGCGTCTCAGTGCGCTAAAGAAGTCGGTGTCCCGACACTGGTGCAGCATGAGGTGCTTGCCGAAGAAAAGGTACGCTTTAAAAGGGGTTGGTTCTTTATTTTCCTTCTTCTTCTCCGAGGATAGTGACAGTGGAGCCGAAAAATAATACATATACAATCAGACCCCGATTTAGCACCACCGTTTGTCAATCACTGAATTCGGCGCTTAAGAGGGGATGGCGATAAATCGAGGTGTATGCTTGTCTTATGTTATCATAACATGGATGTTTTGTTCTCAACCACTCGTGAGCGATATGCGGGGGGTGGAGCTGTATAAGGGGGCGCTAAATCGGGGTTTGGCTGTATAACGGGAGAATTCAGATCGGTTATACGTGAATCGTGGAGGAAATCGTGTGTAAGTCATTCGATTAGGCGTGCAAAATTGTGTGCTAGAAAATTTATGGGATTTTTTAAAAGGAGAATTTGTTCCGCCGTACTTCGTCGTTGTGTGCTGCGAGAGATTAAACGTCCACGCCATAAAAGAACGGTATTCGATCATGAACTTTGACGGTGGTGATGTTGTGAAGATGAAATTTCAGAAGGTGATCTCAAAAACCTACGCGTCAGACGTTGTGAGCTAGTGTTTTTTTATTTTTTCTTCCACGCAGAAAAACGTGTCGTGTTATATAGCAAAATTCTCGTAAGTGTCTCGGTAAGATTTTTTGTTTCAAAGTGAAATGGGATTTTGTGATCATACTGATCGTTATACCTCACTTTTTTTGATCTGGTTTTTATGTTTCGTGCCTATTTTAAACTACTAATTGAAATTAACTATTTAGTGTTTAAGAGATGCCCCAATGACATCATCAATGTTAAAATAATTGCTGCCATCTACGAAATTGTAAATTTATTTTTAAATATATTCACGCGTTTTTTATTTATTGTTACTGATAAAGCATTAGTATACATTCAATAATCAATTGAGCTCGATATTTTTGGATTATAATCATCAACTTACTTTTTCAAGTCTTAAGTTACGGTATTGGAAATTTTAAAAACAAGTCACATTACAATATACATACACATGTAGACTACACAGTGACATGCAATTAAAAAATCAAATCGATTTGGTATACACAACATCGCGAAAGGATACACGACATAATTATTTGACTAGAAATCCTAATAAAACGTTGATTTATTCTCGGCACACCGTGAACCGATCGCTTCAACAAAACGAATAATGCGTCGCGTTGGAAACCGTGGCACATTCCTCGCGAAGTAACGCTTCACAGGATATATAATTAAGTTATGGCGTGCGATTCGCGTGCTTGCCGCTGCGTGTTCGTTACTCGTTCAGTTGTTTCGCCGTCGCCGTAATTACGTACGTAACCTTCGATTGCTTCGGTCCCTCTGAATCGAACGCTTGACCTAAATATTCTTCCTACCGAGCGTCGTTTATTATCGGAAACAGGCGGTCGAGCGATTCGAATTTGGAAGCGATCGGCACAAATCGTACTTTGAGTCGACAAATTCTTAACAAGGATGACATCCGATTTCGCAGGAAACTTCTGAATTTCCGGACTGAAAGCACAAAGGGAATTTGTGACGGATCAAAATCCTTCCGTGGAGCTTTGCCATGCCGTTCTTTTAAATGGCATCTCATCGACTCATTTGGCACTTTTTAAGTACGTATTCATATTCGCATAAAAATTTTCAAATAATTATTTATATTAATATGTGGTCATTATCAAGTGAATATCGAGCATTTATTCATGGTTGTACGTTGTCGTTATGTTCGCATTCTCCAATGATTTTTTGTTAGCGATTTTAAATGGGATTTGTCGCGCAAAAATGAAATGTCTTTCTTAAACACGATTTTTCCTGTTTTGCCGTCGTTTTTCGAAATGTGTATACCATGTAGTTATTGCAATAACCAATTTTCTGATCCTCTTGCTCGGTCGAATTCGTCAATAGCGGTGGTTGTATACGAGGTGCTATACGGGGTGCATAAGATCGAGGATAGGGAAACAAAATGTCGATGGAGATATCTTTAGTGCGGCGGCTCCTAAACTTAAAGCATTTGCGACTCTCTCGTACGACCTCCGATCTAGTCACAACCCCCTCTTTAGGCAGTCGACCTTATCGGCACCCCCTATTATGGCAGCCGACCTTATCGCGACCACCTTGAATCCATTCATCTACAAACAAATAAAAAATGTTATTGGAATACTATTTAGAAAAATCAGGATTTTTTCAGTATTGACAATGAAATAAAATTATGCGATTAAAGTTAACGCAAAAATTAAATTTTGAAGCTTATGCAACAATCGGTCTTTGCGACTCCCCCCTCCCTCTTGCAAATATTTCGAAACTCCTAAGTTTGGAAACAGCTTCGTTTGTGGTCGCATTTTCGCTTCTGGCAAGTGATAAATTTGTTCATTTCAAACGTCACGGTAGGCATTGCATCGTCATAGCTTGGGGGAAAATGATCGCAAAAAACGCAACCATTCATCTGAAAAATGGAATACAGACGACTTTCAGTGTATATTTGAGACGCGAATCAGTTCTCGTCCTTTTCTCTTCGTCTATTGAGCTTAAGAGTTGGAGATAGGTGTCACTAAAAACAAATAAATGTTATCTCCGCTGAGTTTCGCCTTTGATGCAATATGCTACATTCCCTCAGCCATTGCCGCCGACCCGGTCTAAATCCCGTTAACTTTGGGCAGCCTTAAAAACTCGTCAATCGGACACAACATGAGAGGAAAAGAGAGGTGCGGTGAGACTGGTTCTCTAAGAATGAATGAACGAGCGCCCGCTGCCGCATTAGACGCCAAACAGATTAACTATGGTTATTGTCTGGTACAAAAATTATTTCTCAATGACAAACATTTTTTTCCCATCAGGTGACATATTTATATACTTATTTTAAAATTAAAACTTAAGTGTTTAGCCGTAACTTTGTGGAGTTTCATTTATTAAAATGAAAGATAAGATAATCCAGGTTTCAACGTTTTCAACGCCTGAACATGACGTTTAACCGTTAAAACCAGGGTCGTAATTTTGCAAAATAAAGTGTTTTTTTACAGTCATTTTTCTTATCTTTCATTTTATATATTTTTAGCTAGGTTTACTCAAATATCCAATAGTTTGGTTCCCGAAGCCATTTAGGTCGTGTAGGCCAGGAGTCACAATTTCGCGGCTCGCGTGGTACATTAATGCATCCCGCGATGGAAATTATATTGTACTACACGGCTCAAACTAAAAAATCTTTCTTAAAAAGTATTTCACGAGTATCTTTGTATCAAAGAAATTTAAGTGTATTAAATCAGTACCTTTAAAATATTATATGGAATATGTTTATTGCTCACCCCCATTTATAAAAATCCCGCATAATTGGGGTACAGAAGAGTGTTCTGCTCGTTGTTTCTTGCGTGTCCAAAGGATCTAACCCTTGACGCCGAATCTAACACTTACATAATGAATGAGTTTAATAGCGCATTAAAAGGTTGAGGAGAATTTCCCTCAGGTGGAAGGGAAGGGTGATTATCCAAAGAATACGAAAATATGTGAGGACTGGGAAAGTGTCCAATGCGGCCCTCGGATTTGGTACGGTGCCTTACCGATGTAAGTTTGAGACCCTTGCAGTAGGCAATTCATGTCTGGATCACTGATTCGGGCTTCATTAGGCTCGAGTGTAGCTCGCGACATTAAATTTTCTCATTAATGAGCAAATATTTGTTTTGAATTTCATAAACCGTGAATTTTTTTCGCTCCTCCAGCTGGTGCGGAATAAGTGCTAATTAATGTTTCATGGCGCCGGAATGCATGCTGTATAAGAACTTTTTAAATATTTACGAGACCCAAAGAGAGTTTTTTCGCAACAATAACTGAAAACACAGCTTTCGCTCGCTTGTTTTCATCCGCCTTGGTCTCTTTAACGGAGGGCCAGGGATCATTTTCAGATCTCAAGGTTTGTTTTATCCAGAGATAAAAACAGTGTCGTCTTTATTCGTGTGGTGCAACTTTACTCGAGTGGTTACGCGGTAATAATTCGATCAAAACAAACTCCGGGGTCAGCGTCATTGTTTGCAGAACAAGTGAGGAAAGAGCTGCTGGAGCAGACAATAAATGGCGGTTTTTTCAAACAAAGCATTAGACAGACGCACAGACGAAAAAAAACCTGAAACGTGCAACGTGCAACGATGCAGAATACTGAATCGATTGGTGAAAAACGAAGTCCCTAGCTGCTTTCGTTTAGGGGTTTATGCGTCAGACAGACGGACGGACGCCAACAAGAAAACGTGCACATCGAGACGGAATATTGAATCGATTGGCGAAAAAACGAAGTCTGTGTCTGTTTTCAAACAGACAGACGGACCAACCGAACGTATAAGCGGATATATTTTGAAAAAAAAAAACGCTAAGAAGAATTAATTTCCCTCACTCAATATTTAAAAAACACCAATGGTCATTCATTGAGGAAGTTCATTGAATATGATTAATCGTTTACTTGCGTTTTAAAAGCAAAAGAAATATGCGTATGGTACATGTTCAACTCTGGCTGAAGTTTTAAAATACTAATTAATCAATGGTTTTCCTAATTAAATATAATATGGGAGACAGTTATGTATTATTATTTTATTGTGAATAATATGAATTGATAAAAACTACGTCTCCACAGTACCCATAAAAAGGCGAGGAACATCATTTAGACAATTTGTCAATTTTATTTCGGCCTCAAGGCGAGGTAGATAATTTCCTTTAAAACTAAATACACACAGGGATTCCATTTCACCGATAAGGAATCTGAGGTAGCCATTGTGCGCGGTTTAGATAATATTTCGGACAAGATACGGTTATCATCGTAATCTTATAATAATAAAAGTGCCAGTGTGTGTGAGCGCCATAGCTCCATGAAACCTAGAGACCTGATACTTTGCATACACATTAAAGGAACCCTCGGGGTGTGCACCTAGGTGTTATGTTTTTACATTTGGATTAAATGATTTTCGGGAAAAGAAAATATTATGTACAGAAAAAGTTCCAGTCCGCTCTCTGGACGTAAACATTGCTTTTTTTAAATCATAGTACGGAGAAAATTCTATTGAGGAATCGGAAAACTTCGAAGATTTCGTAAAAAACATCGCCGCATGTGAGCGCAGACGCCTATTACTCGGCAACAAAAGAGCACAACGGAACCATTCAACGCAAGGATATCGTCGCAAAAAGGGGGAAAGTCCTTCGGAGGAAACGTCGAGACATCTATTGGACAAGCAATGAATCGGAATAACGGGACGCGAGAACACGTGCCGTTCTCCACGCGTGGAGGTTAAATCGCGAAGGTCACTCGTGCGTGAGCGGGCAACAGAGAGAGAGGAGTAATCGTGTGATGAGCTGCCACTCACATTATTACGGCGAATCCCAAGAGGAAGGAGAGAGAGGAGGAGATAGACAGAGAGGGGGGGGAGAAATAGAGAAAGAGAGAGACAGACAAACGACTTTATTAAGGGCGTAATTGAGACTATATGGTCCCTTCTTACATTGAACCCTTTGGTCATGTATGACATGGGATATTATTTATATATTAATTACATATTTGGTCAATAAAACATGAAGAATTGCCCTGGAATAATGTAAGTTTTGTGAGTTAGAAAAACCTTATCAACCTTCCTTAAATACGGAAAAAATGTCCCACTGCGGAAAACACCCACGAAGAGAATAGAGGTGTAAAAAACAGCGAAAAGTTCCTCAACAGCTCAGGGAAAAAATAATTCGAATTAAAAAATAAATATACACATACACATGATTGTATTCGGATTCGTCAGCAGTTGTCTCGAGAAGTGTGAGTTGCTTACAGACAATGCGCACGTTTTCTCAGGGCTCTTCGTTAAGAACAGGCTAAAAGTCGGCACCGGTTTTCTCTCCTCCCTTCCTATTCGGCTATTGATTTCACTACCGCTTAGATACTCATTGCGCGTAGGAAGAGGTGAATCAGCAGGACGTAAAACATAATAATAATAACTTGTCCCGGTTCGGATTGAAAAAATAATATTTACAACGGAAGAAATATATAAGGAAAAAGTGGAAGAGGTAGGAGAGGAGAGAATTAAGAAGAAATAAGGGAGAAAAGTACAGGAAGGGAGAGAGAGAATTATGAAGAAAGGAGGAAAGGGTAGGAAGCTTCGGAGATGGGACAAAAGAATAATTTTTCCTCTGATTTGACCTGAATCTCAAAGCAGCAGAACTGTTACGAAATTAAAAAGTTAATCCATTCTCTGTGTGTGTATGTGTGAGTGTAATTTTATCTGCAGAATACAGTTTAGCACGCCATGTTTTTTATGTGTCCCGTGATTCTTCTCTCCGATGGCAAATGGAGCGAGAGAAAATCGCCTGGTCTCAACTCGAGAGGAAAAGGGACGTCATGTTTAATTTAATTTGACGATAGAAAGTGGAGCTTCTTCCTGTTGGTTGACGAGACGACCGCGTTATGGGAAGTGATATGTAATTGAGCATAAAATTCATTCACAAATCAAGCATTAATATTTCGTAACTGGGTGACTCGATTTCGTGTTTCGATTAGTCCTTAACTTTTATCTTTTAATATCCGTTAAGGAAAGTGAGCGAGCGACAGTAAAAATAGTTGAATATAAATTTTTGGTTCCATATGTAGTTATGGCTTTATTATAGGAAACAAAAATCATAGAAGCGATTTTGTAATAATTTAATAATAATGTGAACGAATGTATACTTCGTTTTGAATCGATATTCGGCCAAATTTAAATTTCTAGTTGAATTTAAATCTTCCTTAATTAAAAGGTGGCATCTAGCGCTTAATTGCGTAATTTTATACTCAGATGACTTCAAATTTGTTAAATTATTAACATTGGTGGAATTTATCCTCGTTTTAAAATTAAATAACCTCAATCCATCTAAAGCTGTTTAACCGCTACCCTTTAGTAATTTTCTGAAATAATATATCGAAAACAATTTTAAAAGCAATAAATTTTCTCTTTATTAAAACTTTTTGCTTGATCCTGTGCAAAAATCAATTAATTACGATTATAATACAATAATATTATTCCTTGAAATCAACGCGGATGTCTCTAAATCGGTTAATCTTTGATATAGGTCCTTTTAATACAGGTTTCCCTCTCTTTATGCGGGTTCACTTTATGCGAATTCGCTATTATGCGACAAAATTATTGCTACCGACATTTTTTTATGCGTCTTTGATTCTTCGCGTCTTATGCGGTTACGCGGCCAGTGCATTCCAAATGCATGCAAGTTCTCCGCCATACCACGAGGTGACCATTCAGCATCTCATTGTCTCTTATGCTGGGCGTATTAGTACTACAGTAAAAGAGATGAGAGTGGATAGGATATTGTAGAGTGGAGATGAGACGGAAATTTCGTGTGATACTGTCTGAGCACACTTGAGAAGTTTTGTTTCCTTGCCCGCGAAATTTGGGTTGGACCAAGACAACCCTCTAGCACTTTAAACCTCCACTATTATGTCACTCACAACAACCACCACTTGTGATCGTCTGCTTCCTATTATTGGCGAGTATAATTTACAGTGTTAATTGTTTTAAGTTAGTATTTAGCGCATAAGAAGTCGTTATTGAGCGAAAGAAGAGCATCTTGGAGGGGAGTTAGGATTGCATGTGGAACGTATCCCTATCTTTTACATGTGAATATGTGTTCTGTTTATGCGAATTCGCTTTATGCGTCACTTTTCTGGGACGAAACTCACGCATAAAGAGAGGGTTACCTGTACCACGATTAATAACACGAGTCAGATTCAGGTATATAGCCGTCGTCTCCGTGATGCACGATTTTTTTTGCTTACTTCGATCTATTCAAGGGCATTTGTTTGTTCAAAAGAGAAATATCGAGACAGTCTTATAGCTGAAATAAAATTTACAAGCTGTTTCTCTAATATCCATAAAAATATTTGTAAATCCAGACATTCATTTCGTCAGTGGAGATGCACCGATGGTAGATTATAAAGAAAAGAATTGTTACGATAGTTACAGCTCCATACATGTAATGCATAGCCTTCAAATATTTATGATTACCTTTTAATGAGATATTTTTAAGTAATAATAACATTAAGTAATAATAATAAGCGATAGTTTTTCTCTAGTATGTCATGTTTCCGCCGTATGCCTCCATTGGCTGACTTTAGCGTTAGGTTGTGACGAAGATCAAAATTGTTTCTTTGCCCTGTTTACCTCGATACAAATCGAATTATCGCTGTTATAGAGAGAGAGGGGGGGGGCACTTGAAGGACTTTCCCTAGTCCCACTTGAAACCCACTAAGTAACCTCACCTTGCAAGTAAAATTTTTAAGTTCCTTAAGACAAGGCTTTGGTGAGAGTAGCCTGTGCTCCTTGGAACAGAATCGTTGATATATAACTTCGCATACCGTCGCCATTGTCTTGATCCGGTGATGTACACGCAGGTTTTAAGAACAGTATATTTAAATATCTTGGGCTAGATTCAGAAAATGTTCTGTCTTTACCTAACCTCGCTCAACCCCCACTAAGCTGTGGATGTCTTAAGCTGATGTGGCCCTTTTGGTACTGAGGTTTTTTTCTGTGGCACGTCCTCTTCCGTGTTAAAGTTGGATGGGACTAAAAATAGCTTGGATGTTATTACAAAATGAAAAATAAGCGGTACACTTGAGAGGTATTTTTAAAAAATAAAACGAACGGTTAAAATAAAATATTTAAGCATATAGAACATTAAAATAGTCCGTTTTTAGCGCTTTTTAAAAAATAAAATCGTTTATTTATTCGGGTTTGTCTGTCCGTCCGTCTGTTCGGGCAATAGCCCTGGAATCCTGTAACTTGGAGAAGCCAATTTTCAGGGTATATTGGTCTACATGAAGGCTACACGTGGAATAACATTTATTTGATCTAGGATTATCTGGTGGAGAGTCATCGGTGTTTTTTTCTAACCTTTTGGTTTCATTTCTACCCCATAAGAAAAGCTTGATATCCGTGCAGGGTATTATAAATTTGCATTTTTAAATTAATTAAAATTGAGATAGGAACTTGGGACATAAACAATTCTATAGCTAATAGACTGAGGTTTATATTAAAAAAAAAACAAAATTCAAATCCATATTGAATGAGAGCAAAAGATTATTTTTAATGAAAACAAGATGGGAAATTTACCGATTTTTAAGAATGGGAAATAAAACTGCCATAGCAACGAGTCCACTGCTTTTTAAAGGGAAACATATTATTCATTATCCATATAACGTATTTCAATTTAATTTATAGATTATATTACGAGGTCGTCGATCTGAACCAAAGATGTAATCTTATGATAAGGCCATAATCCTAAAACGATTAAAAAAGCGCCTCATGTAATTTGCTCTGCAACTCTTCCCTCACATCTATCTATACTCAGCAGTGGTTCTCAAGTGCGGCCACCAGAATATTTTAATGCGTTCACCAGTTAAATTATATTTAAATAAACTGATGTGGGCAACACATGACTTTCTCCATATTTATATGGCAAATTACATGTTGTTAGCTCTGGGATCGTTGTCAATATTTACTTCCGGTTGACAATTAAGAAAAGAAAAAGGAGCGTTACTAAGACGTAACTAAGCGTCAATTGTTAACAATAGTCTTCGGTTGGAGGCGTGGTGGTGGCAGCTAAAAATATAAGATATCTCTTAAACAATGCATTATATGGGAAAATGTATCATACAAAGGTTGTAGAAAATAAAATTTCCTACAACTTTTATTCCAGTACATTTTTACATTTATCAAAAATTATAGCAAATATTTCAAAATAACGGATAAGTGACAAGACCCACTTCCGGTCGACAGATTTTTACCAAAAATTAATCAGATCTTCTAACTTTTATAAAAATGTTAAATATAAAATTTTTGCGTTGACCTGATTAATAGTTTTTGAGTTAGAGCGCCCACATAAAGACACACAGACATCATCGAGAAAATAGTCCAAACGTGTTCAGGGGACCTTAAAACATGTATTTCCGTTGAAATCTCGAATTCGATTTTTTTCATGAAAACAATGCTTTCTCTATGCTACGTATATGGAGAAAGTAAAAAGGACGAAGCACCATCAAGCGTTTTAATCATTCCTTAAAGATTTGTGCTCTCGCGAAGTGTTTTAAGGTACAGGATTTTGAAAGGATTTCACCTGGTTTTACCCACACGCTTTTAAAAAAGATGCATTCGATTTCCCTTAAATGTTCAAAAATAATGAATCGTATCGTCTCGTAAATTTAATTTAATTTAATTTAATTAATTTAATAATAATTTAATAATAATAATAATAAAATTCATCAAAAGCTTACATGTACCTTGATTTTTAGACTCAATTCTTAATTCTCAGTAATTGCAACAACCACAATTTACCAACGAGGTTTTAAATGGCCTTTTCATAGGGAAAACAGTTTTCAGAATAATCTTAAATGAATAAAGATAAAACGTTTTTAAGATAAATAAAAACTTACTATCAATAATGACTACGATAAATAAAAACTTACAATTATTAGCATAAATATCCCTTCAAAAAACGTAGGAATGCTCGTATCAATACAAATCCACATTAAAATAAAGAGACTTCTCTGACCATACCAACAATGATAATAGCAAGGATCTGGTGGCCAAGGTGACTAAATCTAACAATAATAAAAGGCTACTTCTGTCTCTTTGTCCCTTTGTGGCTCCCTCTGTCACGCTATAAAAATGCGAATAACTCTAATGGAACAAGATTCATTTTTGATATTTTGCAAAAATTATCGATTCACTTATTGTAAGATGATGACGAAAACAAATCTCTAAAAAAGACCTAGGTTCGACTCCAAGGTAGGCCTTTCCATTTCCCATATGATAACACGTAAAAATCGACTTTTTGACTTGCAGGCTTTTATTCTTTTTGAGATCTAAATTAGAAAGAATTCACCTATGATCTTCGGATCTAGCCCATTTTAAAGAAAAACTATGATGTTTTTTATTCTGCTCATCTATTCCCGCCTACAGTTCGAAATTCTTCATGTTAAACGTTTAATTCACATATTTTTGGAAAATCTTGCCATTTTAACGGGATGTTGCCATGCCAACCCATTACATTGTTAAACCTCGAAATCCTATTGTTATTTCAATCCTTATGGGTGAAAGCGTGCTTTCAATGCTCTCACAATAGTACAAGAGAGAGAAATTCTTTTCATAGCAACCAATGTAAACAACATTCGTTGCGTTATTTATGAGGAATATACATTTGAACCTAGAATATTAATCATTCGCATATTAAAATTAGGTACTTAGAATCATCATAGGAGTTCAAATCTTAAAACAACGAACGCCTAAAAGAACGAAAGTTTGTTTTCTTGCCATCCAAAGAAAATCATTTTTTATTTCACAAAATCCGTTCCCGTTGAATTTCAATGGCATCTCCCTAGTCACTCATATTACGCGATGGTGATATGATGTGAGGTGGTTCGAACCCCACAAGCAGCTTTGGATTTTTCAGATTAGACGGGGTCTAAAACATATAATATATATTAATATATATATATATATAAAGCGAAGTTAATATAAAAGTTGGTAATAAAATATGATCAAATTTTACTTGTTTTGCTTGTCCTATACATACTCACTATAGCGTATATGATGGTTTCAATATGGTTTACATTAGTAGGGGAAGTTCGTGTGTTTTGGACTAGTGCGTAATTTGGACCTGATGCAGTTCTAGAATGCTATGATAGATAACAACACAATTCAGGCGGTCTTAACAGTGCCTCTGATGGAAACGTTTTCCCTCCAATTTTCATCATTCTGGTGCATGTGGTTATGGCAGGAAGTACAATACATTTTGCTAATTTTCTTTATAATTTTGCCGTGTGATGAAAAAGCGTGTTTTAAGTAAAAATTAAGCCACAATATTTACGATATATCAGGATAAATTATGTGAGAGCCTTTTACGTGAGTTTTAAAATCCTATTATGGTATTTCATCATGTCTGCCGTTGGACGTTGTTGCGTAATTTGGACCACCAAAGAGTGTGTCCTTTGCTCCAGGGGTCAGAATTACACAGAGTATTACGATGATGTAATTTTCCAGATGACAACAAGGGAAGCAAGGAAATCAAAAGGAATCTATGGGAAATGGAAAGAGGAAGTTTTAAATTTTTTCAGGTTGACCAGAAGGGGAGTAATGACTCCAATACAAACTCCAAGTAATAGTGGTTATATTCCAGTGGAAAAGATCAGTCCACTTCCTCCAAGCTCCGCAGAGGGTTCGAGGTGAAAGCTAAGGAAGCGAGGATCAGCTGATCTTGTGTGCTGTTAACTGGAACACCACACAAGAAATCTCTTATTAACGTTGCTAGTTCTTAGGGAGCTAAACCGAAAAGGAAAAAGTTATTTGCAACAACACAAATTGTGACTCAAAAGAAACAAATGTCGTTGGATATTGAAGAGACTTGTTTGTAGGGAAAAGCACCATGAAGACTGGATTCTGTGCGATAAGAGAAAAAAATGGTCACGTGAAAACTGTTCCGAATTTATTGATGAGGACTATTGTTTGAACAATTTGGTTTAATGTTAGTTTTGAAATATCCAGCCAATGACAACAGAAAACATAGTTAAATGTGCTTTATTGAACAGGTCCAAATTATACGGCATCATGGTCCAAATTACACGGCTTCAACCAAAATTACACGGTTGCAAAATTTTTTTAACAATTGAAAAAAAATGTTGGTACATAGATAAATACAAAATCTTTGCGTCAAAGTCAGCTGTATGTTATACTATTCGTTGCAAAAAAATCATTTCCGCAAACCATGCTTTTTAGGGGTTTATATGCATTCAAAGTTAGGTGGTCCAAATTACACGGACTTCCCCTACATATCAAAAATTTTACTATTGTCATCGGTTGGTGAATCCTGGGTAGATAGGCAGTAGGGAGGGTCGAAAAAAACTTTTTTTAAATTTGAAATCGCCTGTACAGGGAAAAATTGCGTATTTGGACCACTAATAAATACACTAAGTTTTACTGAAATCAGATAATGTTTAGGCCTCCCGCTGAGAGCCTGAAATTTATTACATTTCGTAAAATGAGGGCGAAAGGACAAAGCACAATTTCTAAGAAAAAAAGAATAATTAATACATTTTATTACTTTCTAAATGAAAGAGAGTAGTTGTTTACAATGTATTTCTCCCTCATAACTCGGAGCAACAACAATGTTGCCAATCCGCAATGAATCATGTTGCATTCCTCCGTTGATTTTACAAAAAAGTGTTGCGCTTACGAACAATCGATGAAGAACTGATATCCTTTGGGCTGTGCGGGTGAGAATTTGTGAGCGTGTGATTTTTCATCTTTGTGGTTCTCTACAATAATAATTCTACACAATGGCCTCTGTTAATGGGACTAAACTGTGTACCAGGCACTCTACCCATGAGCCTGTGATTGGCGATCCGAAAGCTTTTTTCGAACTAACACTTCCAACATATGAAGAAGTAATAAGATTTTTTCTTTATGTGCAACACAATATAAGTGAAGAAAGTGCTGCTTTGAACCATACCTTTCTCGAGATTTCAAGAATCGTTATAGATAAGCTTGAGAAAATTTGGCAAAAGGCTTCTCTGCCGATTATTTCTCGTCATCAGTGTGTTGCTAAACTAAAGGTGTATCATAAGAGGTTCCTTAACCTTAAAAAGCCTCTTGTACCTGTAAATAATAAGTCTGGGAGAAAAATGAACAAAATTTTGAACAAGAAAATTGTCGATTTTCAGGAAGAGGCAAAGACGACACTTTTCGATATCTCCACCTGCAAATGTTTCATCTTCTCAGATTGTATTTGCGAAAAGTCCCGCAAAGTGCCTCGGTTGGAACAAGAATTCCTCAAAGATTAAAGAACAAAAAGATAAATGATAATGGGAAACGTGGACAGTAAAAGTACGAGAGTACTTAAAACTAGATTTAAAAGGAAAATAGAAAGGAGCAAAGGACTGGAAAAACCCAAAAAGCAAATTGTTTCTGTAGCACCAGAAGAATACTGCAGCTCATCATCTGAATGTTCTGATGTTACGGACAGTTATATGAACCAAATCCATCTTCGTCCGAGAGGCCAAGTACTTCTCAGATGAGATGGTATCTACCGTCTTTGGCACAAGCAGTTAAAAGAACTGGAGTATCCGACCGCCGAGTTGCAATTATAGCTAACGTAATATTAGTGGATGCGGGTTTGGCAACAAAACGTGATACTTCCCTGGTTATCGACAAGAGCAAAATTAGGCGACAGAGGAAGAAAGCTCAATTTGAAATACAAGAAGTAGATTCAAAGGAAGGTGTATGTTTACAGGCCCTGTATTTTGATAGTCTAAAGGATAGAACTATCAACACAAGAGAAATATGATAAAAAAGGTTCAAGAAAACCGTAGTGGAAGAACATGTAGTTCTACTACAAGAGCCTGGAAAGAAATATATTTGTCATGTGAATCCTGAGAACGGCTCCGCGAAATATATTCAGGCTAGTATTTTACAATACTTCCAACAGAACAATATAGTCATCATGAATCTATTAGCTATTGGTTGTGATGGAACAGCTGGAACACTGGAGTTAGTTATCCGCCTCTTTGAGCAACATTTAGGACGACCACTGCAATGGTTAGCGTGCCAACTTCATTCTAACGAACTGATTCTTCGCCACCTGTTGCAATACCTTTGTCTGGGCCCTTAGGGAAACTTTTAGAAACTTGCGAACTATTACCAATAGTGAGTTTCAATAGAATTAAAGTTGACTTGCCATCATTAGACCATGAGGATCTTAGCACTGATCAAAAATATCTGTACGATATTTTTCAGATCATATCTACCGGAAATTGCTCCACAACCTTGGCACACAGATCGCTTGGTAAACTGTCTAACGCCAAATGGTTGACTGCTCCTAATAGGCTATTGCGCCTATATATTGGGACAAAGACCGCATCCTTTTCCTTGGGAACTCTCGCCGAGTTTATTGCCAAAGTGTACGCCCCCGTGTGGTTTAACATCATGGTTTCTCCAGCATGTAAAGACGGAGCTAAGCATCTTTGGCAGATGTTTCACGTTCGAGGTACCTTAGCGAAGATATGAGAGCAGTAATTGAACCTGTCATTCAGAGAAATGCTTACTTTGGTCATCCGGAAAATGTTCTCCTTGCTATGGTAAATGATGAGCGGAAACGTGTGAAACAGCTGGGATGGAAAAGAATTTTGAAAGGCAGAAAGAAAACAAAAGCTGAAATACGAACCTTTAGAGTTCCTCTATTGAATTTCCATGTCCTTAACTACATTGACCTTCTGAACTGGGAAAAGTGTAACATAACAGACCCTCCTATAATAAAAACACATGTCGGATGAGGACATTGAGGAAATTATAGAATCTGAGGATGTTCGTGATGGTGACTTAAGGGAGATTCCCTGCCATACTCAGGCTGTAGAAAGAGCGGTCAAACTAGTGATCGAGGCTTCTTCCAATGTCTGTGGCGAAAGATCTCGCGATGGATTCATACAAATGGCACTAGAGTCAAGAAAACTACTACCCAGCTTTGAAAACAAGGCCAAATATGTGGTAAATGACACCACAGTAATATTGATTATGCGCCCATTATGGCGGGCACGGTGTGGAACTTGAAAACAACCACCTCCTCGTGGTAAGTTCTGGGTTACTTTGTAAAAAAGTTTGCAAAATAAGCGAAGAGCTGTTATAAAAAATAATTTTACCTTTATTTTCCATGTATTACTCTCGGAGAAATTTCAAACGCCCAGCGGCCGGTCTAAACATTATCCAATTTCGGTAAAAATTTGTGTGTTTACTAGTGGTTCATATACGCCACTTTTCCCGGTACAGGCGATTTCAAATTTTAAAAAATATTTTTTTTTAACCACCCTAATAGGCAGCCCAGATAACCGAAAAATTTTATTATATGGCACCCCCAAATCCCCGTCTGTGCCGGATAACAAAGCTTTTACTGTACTTTAGTGGGCCACACAAAATCCCTTCGCGGGACTTAGGTTGGGCACCACTGCCGTAGGACATGGAGGCGGTTTGATAACGGACGAGTGTACATACGTGGGCGTTGCCCGTTTATATCGAAGGGTTCGCTTTTTTAATCGTCACCAGTCAGATTTTTTCTAAATTTGACTAGTCGTTCGCACTTTTTTAAAAAGTTGGTTTTCCGCTTTTCGTGTAATTTTGCGATTTATGTATATTCATGGAAAATCGATCCGAGGGTATAGCAGACTACGTTCCCCGCGAACTGCTGCTACTTTACGAGCGAATGGACGTGCTCGACTTGTAAAAATAAAGGCGGGATTATTCCGCACGCATATCTTCAATGTATTCAAGAGATGTGGGAGTCGTTCACTCTTTCAGCAACCAGAGTGCCTTATGCATTCATTTATGCATCAAGCTATGGAATGGAATTTTAAAAGCCGACGAACATATCCTTGACGTACGAATAAAAAACAAATATGTAACAGCTTATTAACTACGCGATCTGCATTTTTTCTGCGATAAATCATTTAATGTACCGTAAGATTCCATTTCGGATAATAGGTTAAGGCTAGTCGAATCAGGTCAAAAAATTAAAAGTGCTGCTTACTATTTAATATTTCTCTTGTTCTTGTAAATACCGGTACGCGGTGGTCCTCCAGCAACATATTAATGCAATATTAATTGTTATAAACTCTCCCAGGTCTTAGCAAGAACCACTAAAGTTGACCGATTGTACGAAACTATTCACCCTCATGAAGTTGGGTGACCACGGTCATCTTAACAGATGAAAAAAGATCAATACTAAAGTTTTTTATGGTTGAAAATTTCTCGCAGGCAATCATAACTAGTAGCTTGATATTTAAGTGTTTTGTAATTTAATTTAATTTTGCACCAAAATAAAAGAATAGGGATTTACTTTGAGTTCTTCTTAGAATTTATTTATAGCTACAGTTGGAAAAATCTACTTTCTTTTTATATTTTAAATAACTTTAGAAAATTTTCATAAATTTTACTCTAACATACCTCTAGTCTTCGGATAAAGCTTAATTAAGTTAATTTAATGCTGATAAGAAACACTAAGGCGTGTTTATGAGTTTATCAAACCTTCCGATATGTTATAGAAGCCACGTGTGACTTGTACTGAATATAACTCATCACTGAAATTATGCAATTGCCTAAAATCAAGCGAGTTGAATTTTAAATAGATATATAGCTTATCCGATCCGTCACCTCTCTAACTTTGTTTTTAACCGTTTGGAGCTGATTAATCATTAATCTACGATAGGCTAAATTTGAAAAGATTTCTTCAAATTAACTTTGAAGATGCAGCCATTCAACAATGTCGGCGAATCGTAATCCTCGACAATATTTTTCAGCTGCCAGTCTTGAATTCATTATCCACATCTTCGTCGGCATACAGAACCCGTCGACGTATGGAAGAGCGTCACCACTCCACCGGCATATCTTTCCATTCATCAAAATAGTTAAACAGCCATGTATGCATGATGTCATAGCAACGGTGCAGTTTTCCTGGCGCAGTGGCATGCGTCGGTTCATCATTTTATATACGGAGTAACATCCGCTCATTTAGTTCGCCATTCCAAAAGTAGTCTTGTAAAAACCTGGTGATCTAGTCTCCGGCAAAGTTAGCTGAAATTCAGTAGTTCACGCAACCGTTTCGTTTGAAAAAATTTCGAGACGAAAATTTTAAGAGAATTTTTTTAACAGCGGTCGATGTAACCGCGACCGCTCGTTTTTTGTAAAAAAAAGATAAAGCAAAACGTGAAATTTTCATATTTTCATCATTTCACTCATTGTTATTCGCATGGAAGGAAGTCTTTGTGTTCCCCAACACTGTCTTGTTTGTTTACTGCCTCTCACCCGGGCAACGTTTTATGTACATATTTTTTGTGTCAACATGAAAAGTTATGCTTTTTGGTGTTTTGTGTCAATGTTATTTGTCAGTTTGTTTTCTCTCTCACGTGGTTATTTCTCCTCTCATGTGTCCTTTTTTTCCTCCAGGGTCTCTCCTATTCACATTTTTCCAACAAAAAACCATCCCTATTCTCACCTCATTTTTGCATTTATTCTTAAAATACCACTTCACAACGCCGCCTATTGGTTGTGTGTAAAAATCAGTCTCACGTATACATAATATATATGTATGTATGTATGTATGTATGTGTGTGTGTGTGTGTGTGCGTGCGTGCGTGCGTGCGTGCGTGCGTGTGTGTGTGCGTGTGTGTGTGTGTGCGTGCATGTGTGTGTATGTGTACATTTCCCGGTAAATGTGCACATTTACCTAGAGACACTGGTAAATGTGGATAAATGTCGCAACAGATGGAGGCGTCGAACATCTGTTGCAGTTTAGAAGTACGGTAAATGTGCGTTGTCCGGTAAATGTGTAAATTTCATGGTAAATGTGCACAACTAACTAAACTATATTTGAACATGAAGGAAAATTTTCCCCACCGGGTTGGGTAGGTTAGTCGAAGCGTTTTTGGTTCCTCCTCACGTTCACTGTGTTCCCCCCTCGGGTTGGGAAGCGTTCATCTTAATACTTATTTCCGCATTTGCCAAGACACATCGGTTTAAGTGCACATTTACCGGGAAATGTACGGATAATAAGTATTTCTGGAAACTTAAACTTACATTTACCGAGCTTGGTGGGAAATGTGCAAATTTACCGGTAAATGTACGCATTTCCCGATTACGTACCTTCACCGTAACACACACACAAATATATATGTATATATATATATAAAAGCACACACGTAAAAACACATTTTTCTTCACTATTAGAGGTATAAATATAATTTATTTATATTTTTAGAGCGAGTTGGCGTTTTAATTTAACATATAAAAACGTAAATAAATGAGCACAAACCTCAAAAACTACTACCAACTAAAAAAAACAAATTCTAAGAAAAAGTTAGAATTTATCTTAATTCAAATCTCATTTGATGTTTTTAATTTTATGCAGCTAATTAGGGCAACTTGTGGCAGATCAGATCAGGTAAATCTCATTAAATCGACCATTTCTACTTAACTACGGTTAAATTAACATTTTTAACTCATTGTGGTATAAAATTTTAAGTTAGGCTGATGTTTTTATAAACAAAGTAATATAAAATCAATAGGCTCTTTTATATTAAGGAAACTGTTGAAAAATAATTTTAGTCAAAACGTTGAAAATAAACAGTAAAAATGAAGACCTGTCTCACAATTTCGGAATTTCTCAAAAGTTTAGTTTATAAGTGCAGCTCCTTTTGATTAAAGCAATTTCTCGGTAAATTAGTGAAATATTCATATAATGCACTTCCAAAAATATTTATTCGATAAATTTCATATATTCAACTCCAGTGTTATCCTATCATTTTTTATCATGGTTTTGTGATACACTCAATCTAAATGGTATAACATTGCTCTATGTTAATATGCATCGATAACTGTTTCCACACACACAAACACACACACACACATCTTTTACTCCCAAAAATTCACTCATGTAATCATTGACAAAACCATCTCATTTATGAGTGAATTATTTCTTTACGATATTGTATGAGATTACTGAGCATTGCAATGAGCAATTAGTTTATTAGCAATCAAATACGTTTTTCTGACCTTTTTATTCCTTCTTTCCAAACTAAAGGTGTCAAACCCTATATCCTGCTTGTTATTTCTCACCTTGTTTACAGTGGTGTACGTTGATAATTGTTAATCCTAGCAATATATAAATCTTAGAGACATTTTAGCTCGTATGATTCTTTTATGTTCTTTGTTTTCCGGAAATGTGGTTCTTTCTTAGATGTATGTCATACACGTGCTCTGAAGTTACCTGTAACTACAGTATGTCTATTCCATAAATAGATGAATGCCCACAATAGAGATTTTCATAAGCTAGGGATAGACATTGTTTTAGACTCTGTACAAAATATGGTTTTAGATGGATTGTATGGATCCTATTGTATGTGCTGGGATGTTGAATGGTATACATGTGTCTTCTTTATTTAAAAAAAAGAACTCACGTATTTGTGTCTGTATGTTCCCTGCCGACAGTTTTGACTCAAGCATTTGTCTCTCTCCAATATAGGAACAGCGCTTAAAAAGCCTTCGAAGTCGTGTATTTTATCAACTAGCCACATCCCCGACTAGGGGATCTACAAAAAAGTTATGGCAAGGTAGAGTTCTGCGCATGCTCAGTGCACGCTTTCTTATTGGTGTCTAGTGAACGTGTAAAAAAATAAATAAATACAAATGAGAATGAAACCCTACTTTTAAAAACCTTCCGTTTATTGTGTGAGTCTTTTGGATTGCCTCCCAAAGAAATAGTATTATTTTCGATGTTGTGACTCTTAGATGTCCCAAAAGAAGTTTAGTTTCTGTTTTTGCTACTTTTATGTTTCCGTTATTTTCTATTCCAGTGTCCGATTCGCCGTCGTTTTGACTGCATTGCCGATTTTTTTCGAAATAAATGTTTTTATCGTCTTCGGATAGACATCGAGCAGCGGCCCAATCCGTTGCAGACCGTAAAAATAAATACTATTCCGTTTTTAATAATCCTATAAAATCTGCTCAGAAAGTGACGGAGAGAGCTTACCTTGTCTATACGGTTCAAAAATTGACCTGCACTATATCCGTATTTCTTGGAATTGCGTTTAACGGACAACTTTCGCGAATATATTTTCAGTCGAGGAATAAAAACCTTGATAAGACTTGCTCCTCGCAAACCATTTCGTGGGCCGCGGAAAACGTATTCATCGCCTATAATTTCCTTAAATCAGCTCTTAGGAGGTCTCCCAAGCGTGCCTCCCATCATTTTTATTTAAATCGTGGTAACTATTTAAAAAATCGCGATTAGGACCTAACTAAAACCGTTCTGTTTAATGCTTAGAACCATTAAAATCATGGGTTTGATGATTCTAGAACTAATTCGATCATTAAATATTTAATTTATTTACGCAGAAAAATTTTCCGCGCGAATTAGTGGAAAAACACAAAGGGAATAAAACGTTATAGCTGCAAAAGATAAAAATAAAAAAATTTAAAACCGCGAATGGCGATTCCCTTAAATTTTTAAGACCTTGATTTAAAAAAATATTGGTTAAAGCTTTTATTAGTAGACCTGACATCGCGCAACCCCACGTTCTCCGCATCCAATGTATGCAATTGCCGAATGCCATCCCATCCACTGCTTCTCATTGCTTTCTGTGCATGGCGGTGCCTAATCGATTGTCAATGCCTGGACGCAGTGCTATGCGACCTTCCGGAATGGGCGGGGAGTGTGTAATTGTGCCTGTTCATCCATGCGAACCCTAACGGATAGAGGAATAGAGCGCGGGTTGACGGTTCGGGATCGCCGGACGAAACCGTGACCCGTTTGCATGTCTCCCTAGCGCCACGCGGATCGAAAATGCTCGCCGTTTTAAACGGATCCAGGTTCATCGATTGGTTCCTCCTGGTGGCGGAGAAGTCTCGAGGAGAGGGAAGGAGGAAGGGGAGGGGGCCGTATCACGAACAATGGCGTCGGTCAGAAAGACCGGGGTTAAATAACCAACATGGGATGTGAAATAGGTGTCGATGATTATCTTCAAAGGTCAGCGGAATTTATTTGTAATTTTGTCGCAGGTAAATTATGCATGCGAAATATAGATGGGTTGATGTAATCTTGTAAAAATCCCACGACGGCGCGCTACAATCGTAATTATTGTTACGTCATATCACTTAATTTTTTCCCTGTCTTAATGACACAATTTATTTCGACTCTTTTAAGAACTAAATAATGACTGGTTGTTTTGTAATGCTGTCAGTATGATCTATTGCCGCCAAATATTGCTAAATAAATGGAATTGAATAAAAATAATAACTACCTGGTTTAGTCACTGATTCAGTTTTTATATCTTGTAAATAATTCAAGGACGACTTCAAAAATAGGCTGTCCAATAAAATACTAGTAATGCAATTACCTGTGAAATTTCAATCTAATTCATTATTACATCTTGGTACATATAATGAAGATACTTCTCCCGAGTATTTGGCGTAAGGAAACCAACATTAAGTTCTATGAGGAATTTATTTGTAGTAAACTCTGCCAGTTTCTTATACATAGTTAGATCTATTAAAATGATCTAAAACCAACTTAGCATATATTTGATTAACATTCACGTTACTACCAATTTTAAAACTAACGAAGTCGTACAGATATTAATTATCCGGTAGTCTTCGGCACTCTTTTTGCGCGTAAATTCTTCGGTAGTCAACCAAAAATTGTCAGTTATTTTTTTCTCATGCTCGGATGGAAATACTAGGAGGAAAAATATTCGAGAAAATGTTATTAGCCTTCTGAAACGCTGAAAAGCCACTACTATAGCCATACAATAGTCCATCGCCATGGACGCTAGAATGGAATTTAATAGGCTGATTTGGTGCTGAATTTGTCGTGACATTCGACTATTTAGCGCATGTCCTTTTCCCAGGAACGGTTTCAGAGTAATGCTCCACGCCCCGCTGTATACTCTTCTTTAAATTTGTATACCGAATGCAAATGTGTTATAACCGAGTCGTTTCCAAAAAGCCGAGTAGGAATTCTCGCACAACGTCGCAATAGGCTGAGATTGCTGCTTAGGAGCTAACGACGAACAAACAAATTTCCGGTTCCCATCATGATTTATGAGCGACTCTTGCAAACACCTATTTGAGCGAAATTCGCTAGTTAACAAACGGAAACTGCGCCTTAATTAAGCTTCCTATCAACGGACTGCGTAGCAGGGCGGGACGAATCGAGCTCTCGCTGCATCTCCTGGGATTACGGAACTGTTAGAAACGGGAGGGCCCTAGCGGCCGATATTCCTGCCTCTCATTCCCTCTCTTCGCGAAGCACCAATCGCTGAGCGTTAAATTTGTTAGCAGCAAAGAGATTGTTCCGATGCGAAGTAAAACGACATTTATTCGCAATTTATAGTCTCATAATAAGCGAAAATTTACGCCTCGAAATATTTTTGGTAAATCTTTAATTAATGCGCATTGCTTAGGTTTTTTTCCGAATGGAATTTATGTTCAAAGCGCATGTGCGTAGTTTTTAATATGATTCGTAGTGCAGTACAAGACGTTAACGCTTAAACACAAATACGCACGCGAATATCAACTTGGTAACAACGCGAGCATCGTTTATCGGCGTAATCTCAGGGGCTGACAGTACAAATATATTAAAGGCTGGTTACAATTCGTTAAATGAAGATTCAGCTTTGAACGCAACATTTCTTTTTATCGAAGCCGATTTCTAATTCTAAGAGAATATGTTTTTTCTGAAATACTTCTTTCAAATAGACATGTTTTTCCAGGGCCGGCTTTAGCCTCGAGCGGAGGCTTCTGAGTGGCGGCCTACGGGTCGCTACTTGAATTTTAATCCACTCATAAACGCATTTAAATTTGTGTTTCAAAGCTAAATAATATTAAAGAAACTGTATCAGACGTATATGTGGTCAAATATAAACCGAGCATGCGTAAATTGATAGATATCTGTTTTTGCTTAAGACAGAAGAAGGGGCTGCCAAATTTTCCTTCGCACACCACAGTAAAAACCTTAATATCGGCCCTGTGTTTTTCTAATGAAATGTTTGAAAATGTGCCAAATTAACGTATGGTAAGAAACTATAAAAAACACATCATCTTATCTACGTCAGTAATTTAAGGAATCTGATTCGATCGAGATTAATTATATAGCTGAAGTAGTTAATAATAAGAGATGGAGAAAATCCTTTTTCAGGGTAAATTAGAATGGCATCCAAAATGCGCGCGCGAGACCCTGCGGAAACAATTTAAGACCGTTCTTCGCGAGAGAAACGCTAGTTGGGATTTCAGAGCCTCTCCGAAGAATCTCATCAAGATCAGAAAATAAGGAACAGCGCTCGAAATTGCTCCAAGTTTATTTTGTTAGCGATAGCGCAAGGTCATGTTGACTGAGAGAATGTGCAAACAGAACAGTACCTGATGATGACTCTTTGAGTCGAAATCTAGGTATTCATTTTTATTTTCTGTAATGGAATTTTATACAAAACCTTTCAATAAAATTGTTTTTACGAATATTTTCTTTAAGTTTAAATTCTACTAATTCTGAGGATGTGGCAACAGCTAAAATTTTGAGACAAGTTCTACTTCTCTGTCAGTGTGTCTACAAAAACCAAGGATTGGACACACATTTTGTTAGTTTATCATTATAACGAATCAATTCTGAAGCAGAACTTTTCATGTGTCGCGCTATATGCTCAATTTACAACCGTGAATAAATTCTCAAACATCATCTGCATTTTATAACCCTCAATTTTGTTGTATTCTCATTTTATTCAGTTTTAAAATCGCTGAATAAAACCGAAGTAGTTGACTCAACTGATGAACTATTCACGATTTTTGGGCGTGAAATCTTTTCCTGGTGATTGAAATGGCTGAAAACAATTCATATAGTTTAAGGGAAAAATATAAACCATCAATGTCTTGTTGCGCCCACTGTAACAGGACTACTACTACTACTACTACTACTACTACTACCAATTTATCTTCAGCGATGGTTTTAGTGGTTAAAATTTAAAAAATTTTAATTTGTGTGGGCCATTGTCTTCAACGGTACTTTTGCTCAACTTTTAAAGTCATTATAAAGTTATTTCCGCAGATATTCAGCTCAAGTATATCGTACACCGATTTAAAACGCCCATATAAAGCCGTCCTTAAGATGACCTTGGTGTATGTACGTCATTTTTTGTGATTTTTTTTTTTATTTTTAAACTCTTCTAACCTGTAGTCTTTGCACAAGTTAATAGTCTCTACCTTTCAGCGTTAATCGACAATTCACCCAATGTAGTTTAAGGAAACTTCTTTTTGGTATACGAAATCCGGTATTTCGAGGATGTTTTTACTGCGTGTCCTCTTAATGACGCAATTACGCAGAGTTAGCGACAGTGATTTTCCTAAAAGATTGTCAAGATAGAAGTAATGGCTTTGGAAGTCGACTTCCTTGCCCCTCTTATCGGCAAGTCAATTACTCCTCGGGGCGCGACATAATTGCGACCATCTCCATTAAAAACGGGAAACGGACCATCGCGGCGGTATTCGAACGTTTCTAAAAAGAAAAGGGGCGCGTCATTTACCAACGCGTTTCGGGTGTGCGGTCGCTTCTTTCTTATTAGATGACTATAAATGCTCCATTAAACCCGCTCCCTTTGATGCGTTCTATCTTCCGTCCCATTTGACCGGCAATTTTATATCCTTAGCAAAACTACTCCCCGGGGAGCGTGGTCGGGTAGTTCACCCTTAATCCGCCAGGACTTCAGCAGCGATTCGATCGTCAAATGATCGAACATTTAAAGCGACTGATGGCCTCGCTCGATCGCCAGGAATCCTTCATCCAGGAAACTAAACGCGATTCTCTGGGAGATTTTCCTAAGCGAAAAGCATCCCTATCATATACTCATTGAGAGTTATGCGTCACCGCGAGTGATATTACGGCCTGGTAAAATTACTACAGTCCGGATATCGAAAAAGATTCAACCGGATGTCATCCAAAACGTTTTTATCACAACAGTAGTGATTTTCATCCATCCAGGTCAATTATTGCGCAACATGGGCCATTCCCATAGTTCCACTAATTCGCATACATTTAATGCTGTTATGTTTACATCAATCTACATCACGAATGACATAAATTCAATCTCAGTGATTTAATCACGGTCGATGGACGAATATTAAACGTTTCTTCGTAAATCGCTTTCCATTTTTATAAGTTTTGTGCAAAAAACATCTACGCTACACATTTAACACAGCATAGTTTATGCGAGAGACACGTTAAATAATCATAATGCAGTAAGTAATCTTAATATGAATTAATATTGCAGCCGTTAAATCTATAATAAAATTCTCCATGATTAAATATAGTTTTTTAAAGTTTTAAATTAAACACCGTTAAATTTGGGTTGACAACAGTAAAAATACAATTGTCACATCAATGATAAATTTTCAACAATTTCATAATATTACAATTAATGCGTCGAAAAGAGTTTTTTAAGCATACATTTCTGGTAATTCTACTGATAGTTGATTTCAATAAGAAAGTTTTTTCGCTTAATTGTAATCTGAAGACAATTTCGGTGCCTTTTTTTATCTCGACAGAGAATTTCAAATCTTTCATTTATTTATAATTAAATATAAGTTTGTTGTAATCAATCTTTATTTGATAAAATTTTGTGACTTTCAATAATATACTCATATCGTTCTAAAGTAATATATCAAATTATGTACTAGTTTTCCCGAATCCTATTTGTTTCCATGTAGACGGCAATGCAAAAACATTCAATTATCTTCATTATATTTTCATTGTTGTTTATTTGTTTGAAGTTTAGTTTCGCCTTTCCTCTCACCCCCACCACCATAGCATTGGTGATCTTAATTTTTGCTCCAAACTAGACAAATCATTCTGCTTAGTTTAGTATTTGTGATACAAACCGCATGGTTACTTTTTAAGAACCTCTTCACCCGCCATTGGACATTTTTTTCTATCAATCATCCAATTTCACCCGCAAACATACTTGAATGTTGTCACTGTGAATAAACCCATTATGAACCTAAACGTTTTCATTGCTCGTGCGTCATATATTAGTTTCCTTTGTCACCCGTCGTAGATATCCATGCACTCCACAACCTCCAAAATAGCACATTTTCTTCTAAATGCCAAGTTTTTTCTCTTTGTCACCGTCTCCAAATAGCTGTGCATTAGTGCCTTGTCACCCTCACCTTTTTGGCAACGGGTTTTAAACTTCCCCTGGCAAAAATATCCTTTCGTGGATGTGTGTTAGCTCGTTAAAAAAAAACAATTGTGGTGTTCGCCTGCTGATTCGTCGCTGTTTTTGTGGGTCAGGGCGCCCCCGCCTGCGGCGCCACCGCTGCTGGTGGAGGATCCACCCTCCAGCGAGGAAGCCGACGAGGACGAAATCAGAGTTATTGTGACCGGGGCGAGTCTCCATGGGTGAGTTGATGAAGAGATTAAAACCCTCTCAATTGTAGGGGATGATTTGTCCTTTAATAATTTTTTATGAAAAAGAGAGCTCTCGAGCGATTAATCATCCGTGACGTTTTCCCACGAGCGATGTGGTCATTAATCGAAAGTGATATCTTAAGCGTGGACAACCGGAATTTTTCATATGAAACGAAGTATTTTAGTGAGTTTCAAAGCTTGAGCGACAGTAAAATAAGACTGAGGTTTTAGAAAATGGTGGTACTCTTCGAAATAGCAAGAATTTGAGCAACGATTCGACGTATGTTAGATCACTCCGACAAATTAAGATTTTTATAAAATTCAGGATATTTCAGAATGCATCAGGGGATTCATTGCTTTGAATATTAAACCGAGAAGTCGTGTGCCATACCCATGTGGTTACCCCTGCGGCGTCGCATCTGAAATACTCTCAAATTTCATTTAGGTTCAAATCTGTAAATGATTGGCGTGGAAAATTTTTTTATTGGAAATGATAAGATCAACCATGGGAGTAATGGATTATTCTTAAAATTATATGGAACTCTTATTAAAATGTTTGGTTTGGAAGAGCAAAGCAAGTTAGCAGTAAAGGTGTGATATTGGTCTGAAATTTTTTAACCAACTTCATAGCCACTGTGATAACAGTTAAGAGTAGATGCGAACGTGGCCTTAAACAAAATGGCGATCTTTAAAATATAAATCACCTACGAACATCTTTTATCTTTTTCATCTCGATTCAATTTTACAGGAAATCAGAAGAAATGTCTACAAAACTCGATAGATTCTTACTCATAATTTATTCAGCCCCGAGATTTTTTCACGTTTCATGTTTTCATAATGTAAATATATGGCTAGAGACCATAAAATCGGCTTATTTCATATTAACTTTATACTATTGGAAACATTTCGAAAGCATATTTGTTACTCTCAGTTTATACAGTTGAGATGATTTATTTATTTGTCCAGATGAAAATCTGCCGAACGATTCCATTGTCACCTGATTTGCTGCGTGTGTTTTTATTCATTTTCTGAAAGTAATTAACATTATTCACTAAAGGATGAGAGCCCATTTTGATCAGTCCCTTTATGAAAATCGGCTAGAACAAAATGTGACGCGAGAGAATAGCTTCCATAACTAGAAAGATGTCGCTTTCTTCCTCTTTGGATATAATTTTTCCGTCTTTGGTACTCTCCTAAATTTGATTAAATTCACGTCCGTTTTTTACATTTTCCTAAAAAAAGGTAATCCTACGACATGAAACGAACAAATGTGAGTCCGCGGACTTGACTAATTACCTGAGACAATGAAACCGGGTCACAATCCCGTCTGACCGAGGGACGAATCAATCATTTTTGCGCTTTGAGCGACTCAATTGTTCGCGTCGTACGTTACTGCCTCTCAACCGTGACCCTCGTCACGTCACCCCGTTCTTTCTATTAAAAAAGAGTGGTACTTGAACACCCTTTATGGCTAGGATCACGAAACTTTCCCGACCATAAATTTTCTTTAACAACAGGTCTTTTTCTAGGCCTTCGCTTTCAATAGGTCATCGAGTAAGTCGGAGATATCAGTTAAAGCTTGCTTCGCGATAAGAAGTGAGTTATCTTCTCCCATGGCAACCGATGGGCCCTTATCTTTACTTCTAAGCAGGGAGACATCTGACGGCGGCTCTCGGAGCATAGCTTGAGTTTCTTTCCAACAAGAGCTGTTGTTTCCGCGGCGCGCGGTGAATTTTCGGTGGGTTTCGAGATATAATTGCCGGGAGAGACAGCCGAAGGAATTGCGGTAAATATCTGCAAGAAAGTAATACTCGAGGAAGCCTTCGGTACCTTGCTTCCAGAAGGAGTGTCCTAACAGAAGGTCGTCACGTGACAAGTCAGTTGAAAGGGAGAGTGCGGAAGGAAGACAAGATGGAGTTCGAGCGCATCCAACACAGGAGGCTGAGCCTTCCTACGTTCACAGCGCTAAGAAGGTAACGAGAACTCTTTTCATGGAGACCTCTTTTTCTCTCGCATAGAATGAATCGTTTGGTGACATTTTAACTCCGGCCTTAATTGGAACCGTGAGTGAAATAAAAAAATTCCTTGTAAGTCGTCCAACTGTCGGCTGATTACCTTCTCAGCTACTCAGAAGAATCAGGAATAAAAAAGTTTCGATTTTTAATGCCGGCAGTGTGGCAGTCCTCACAGAGCAGTAATATAAAATTAGGCTGCTATCACAATTTAACAACATTTTTCTTAATACCGAATTATATGACGTTCTGTTATAGGATAAAGGGGTTGACCATTTTATTTCCGTTGCTATGCCAGCCATTATATACATAATATCCTTATTCTGTAAGTTGGTCCGTCCGTTGGTGCGCCAGAACACTCTATAGAAATCCCCATAAGAGAACACTTAAAAATACCATTTTTTACTTGCAGGCATTTTTCTTTTGTAAAATAAAATTAGAAATAATTGACCTACAATCTTCGGACCTGAACCATTTCAAATAAAAATAAACATAGATTCTAATTGTTATCGTTGACCTTTGCCTTCGGTTCTAAATCGCTCAAGTTATACGTTTAAATCACATTAGTGGAAAATTTTAAGCTTTTTAAAGATATATTGCCTTGCCGATCGTGTCATTGTTAAACCTCGAGATTGTATTTTACGTCCTTATACTATATGCGTAAAGAAAGTGTGATTTGAATGCTTTAGTACGAGAGAGAGAGAAGGCGCCCGAATTATTTATAATTAAAATCGTGTTTTTCATTAATTTCTTTTAAGTTAACTTCCTATTGAAACTTTTGACAATTAACTATTTTTATAGAAATATTCAAATTTTTTGCAGTGCATCTTATAATTAACCGGAGTTATAAATTCGCATCGCATATATGAATCACGCAAAAAGCCATTCCTTAACATGCAGACCTTTTTCGTTTATATTTTAAAATATTTCAAGGATGAGGTATTTAACTTACATTAGTTATGCGAAGAGAAGAATTTAAATCTCATTCGTAATTCTCCAAAAATTACGTTTCAATGTGATTTTTCACGTATTTTATTTAAATTGGGCCACTGTTGTTCCAATTGTTGAATTCTATTCTTGGCCTCATAATAAATGCACCAATTTAGTGCTTTAACACGGGTCAGACTTTTATACATGGGTATAACTTATTTACTGAATCTATTAAGTAATTAGAGGGAGGAAGCAAAAGAGAATGGGAATGAGCAGAAATTGAGAAAGAGGGAGAGTACGTAGCATTTGTATAGGATTAAAAGGAGCTGCACTAAAAAACTAACAATAATAAATTATAATTGATTATAAAAAATGTTATACTATTGAATCATGCGCCATTGCCAAAAGGTGGGAATTAATAAAACTAACTATAGGTAAGGTAATTTTCAATGGATTTCTTTAACTGATAATACAGTTAATATTTCGAAACGAATTTCAATTAGGAGTGAAAAATAATATTTTATGACTTTTATTTAAATTTAATTAACTAAAGTGATTTTTCTGTAAAATTTCAAAACTAATATAGTTAAAAGAAAAGTGCGATCTTAAAATATAGTTAAACTCATTGCAGTTCATGTAAGTATTTAGTTAATAGTAAGTAAGTTACTATACATTTTTCCTTTTATAGTAAATTGACAGTTCGTTCACATTTTATCCTATTTTTACGAGTTAATAAGAGTGAAATAATTCATTTATTAAGTTAAATTCTATACGTTTTAAATAACTTATAATTTGCTCAAATATTTCAAATAAATTTCAGCAACTTCTTTATGCATTATATCTTATTATTTCGATTTTCCTCTTATTTTCAGCAAATATTTGGATAATCATTTGTCCTCTCTACTAATAATTACTTAAACAGTATAATTAAAACAATGATAACTTTCAAAAACAGTGATTTTATTTTGCATTAAAGCCAAAGCATAGCGTAACTTACTGATTTTTTATATTGAAATCATATATATTTGGAATACTTTTATGATTATCCCGCCATATTTGACCGGCAATTACGCTAGTGATTGAATAATATGACTCAAGTATGACGTTTACGTTCCGTAGTTAAACATGTCTCAAAGTTAGCCGTCCTAACAGAGTGGAATGGTCCGGAAAAAACGTTTTTTCTCGTAATTCAATTCAGAACCTCAAATAATAAATGCTGAAACGAGACGAATAAGCATTAGGAAAGCTTTTGTCGCGATGTTCACAAAATCTAGAGGCTCTTTAAGAAATCAACTTAAATAGCGAGGTGTTTTGTAGTTATGGAAAACATCTGAAAAGATGTTTTATAGGATCGTACCAGATTGAGCAAAAAGTTCATTTTTTGTTTTCCGTGAAGTGGCAGCCCTGAGTGAGTAGTTAGATCCTAGTATGCAATTTTCGGCATATATTTTGACGTAGATCATAAATGTTGAATTCAATCGGCAATACCTTCAGCAGCAAAGCTCATTGTATGTGTGCGGAGACGGACAGACATATCGACAACCAAATAACATACAGTGAGCAATCTTTCTCCTGAAAAATGCCCCCGAAAACGTATCGGATATATTCATATTTCGCGGAAATATGAAGTTACTTGGAATAGCTGTTCGTGATTATTTTCAATATACGCTTAGATAAAAGGCAAATTGCGGATAATCGAAAATTCGATCAATGTATTATTATGTACTACTGGCGTAAAAACGGAAGTATGTAATGAAATAAAGATTTTTAGCATAAAGTTTTTATAATGGCCACTGAAAACAAATTCCACTTTGTCTCTTTTAAGGCACTTTTAAAATTTACTATTTCAGCGATGAAATTTGTGTAGCGTATACATTTTGGAAACTTTAAACAGGTTAACGCTTATATCTTAGTTTATTGCAACTCTGCTGGACCATAACTTGATAATGCTGCAGAATATTAAAACCAAGGCCGTCGGGTGCTACTAATAATCGCTGGAATAATCTCTTATTTGCGCATTTTTATTTACGTGAGACTACAACTAAAATAGATAAACAAGTAAACTCTGGTCCAAGAGGAAAAAGTGTATTCAAACGAAGTGTCAGCGATATAATTTTAAATTATTCCAAATTGTTCTAGTTTTAAAACTATATATTCATACTTGCCTACTATTTTCATATGAAACCTACCGCGTATATTTTAACGTGGATAGGTTTTTGTGTTTTCCGGAAATTAATTACAGGGAAGGACGCGATTAATTTGTATTTTTTAACGAGTTAAAATTTTAAGAAAAATTATTTAACTTTTTCTAATGAAGATTTATGTAGCAAGTTTTATTAATGGCCATTGTAGACGTTCCTTTACATATAAGCATAGCATCCGTTTTTCTTCTTTGGTCATTTTAAAATGAGGTCGGCTTAAAAAGGTTTTACAGCTGCGCGTGAGGCTGAATATAACGGGAAAATTTTACAAATGATAGCAAGAGTTAGTGAGTCCGTCGGAGCAGTGAGTAAGCACTGCATTGTCAATTTATCTGTTGCTGATGTGCGTATGAACGTCCCTTTGACCCAGGCTCGCATTTATTTCCCGATATACGTGTACAAGCTTTAGAAATGAGAATAAAATCTATTTGAAGAAAAATTATGAGGAAATCGAAAGTACAATAAATTCCCGATTAACCAAATATCGAATAACGGGAATTCCGGTTAAAAATATAACAATAAAGTTGTTACTATTGTATTTTATCCATGCATATTTACGGTATTTATCTGACTGCAAATCGGTTTGTCCGGGGTCCTGTTAACATCAATCACCAAATTTAAGAGGTTTTCAATGGGATGACATCGAATCGCGGTCCTTCTTTCCCTATTCCTCCCTCCTTCCATTCCTCCCTTCTCCCATTTCTCTCTTCTCCCGTTCCTCCCTTCTCCCGTTCCTCCCAACTCCCGTTCCTCCTTTCTCCCGTTCATCCTTTCTCCCGTTCCTTCCTCCTCCCATTCCTCCCTCCTCCCGTTCCTACCTTCTCCCTTTCCTCCCTTCTCCCTTTCCTCCCTTCTCCCGTTCCTCCCTTCTCCCGGTCCTCCCTTCTCCCGTTCCTCCCTTCTCCCGTTCCTCTCTTCTCCCGTTCCTCCCTCCTGCCGTTTCTCCCTTTCCTCCCTTCTCTCTCTCACCCCTCCACCCTAAAGTGGAGACCCGGAAGGGTCGCCTCGTCTCTCTCTACACTCGGAACGGACCTGCCTGTACCTAATAAAAAAGTTAATACGCAGTACAATATTGTTAGAGTTACCTAACTGCTAACTTACTTTTATTTGAGCGTTATCTTCTCTATCTTAGTATTTACTGTATATATCTGAATATAAGACGAGGTATTGTTCCTATTTTTGCATCTGAAAAAAGGAGGGTCGTATTATATTCGCGTGGTCAAAGAGATACAGTTTGCGGTCAATGATTTCGAATAGTATGGATGGATCAGAAGATGACATTCTATGGAACCAGAGTGGTGAAGGAAGTGAGAGTGATGAGGAAAGTGAGGTATAACCTGACTGGATGTGGAATGGATTTCTTGGGATAACACTTTTTGTTTATTTTTGTCATATTTATCCTTGTAGTGTGTTATATTGTCTAGCTTAAATAATATATCTTGAAAATGGATCCTCCGTACGTACTGGAAAATTCTGCCAACTGGTCGTCGTTTTATATTCAGGCAACTACCTACTTTTTTCCTTCTACAAATAACTATTTTTGTAGAGTTCGTCTAATGTTCGGATAAATGCGGCACTTAATTTTATAACGTTTGTGTCTACTATGTGGGAAAGTAGGAATATCGTTAAACCGGAATATCCGGTCCCGAGACATCCGGCAAATCGGGAGTATACTGCACCAGTTTGTGATTGCCAGGTTGTTGAACCATTGATACAGTGAAAGTCAGATATATTGCCAAGTTATCTAACACCAAAGTCTCAGTCGGATTGGCGGGGATAGAATTGCAAAACGACGCAGCTGCGCGGATCTGCGATGAAAACATTCCGTTTTAAATCGTTCAGTTCCTCCGCGAGACATCTCGAAAACATTTTTCTTCGATCAATATCGCACGAATGACTCAAGACGCCGCACGTGCTAGATGAGGAGATCCCGTCTACGTGGCTTATCCATGCGTGAAACTCCGAAGATAGGATAGAGATTAAGAGATATAATCGATTTTTTTTAGTCAAGCGTGAATATCTTCCGTTTGCGTTTGCCAAAATAATGCCGATGCTATGAAAGCGGGAATACATCCCGTGACTCTTAAAATTTCGCTTCTAAGATATAACAATATTTTTTATATAAAATTACTATATTTATTCACACGTCCACTCTGTCGGTCCTGCGCAATCAGTTAAATTAAAATTGTAATTGAACGGCAAGAGATAGAAGACTGGTATTTTCAGGTGCATGTGATCTATAAAGCTGTTTATAACAATGCCAAAGAATTCATTTGTAGACATCGGTGTACGGCAGAGGGTGCAGTCAGCATTTTCAATTTAAGGTTCTAAGCAAATTGTCATAGATCGAAAGTTAAAATTTTCCAACTAATTATTGAATATATTACTTTTCGTATAATTACATTACTAAATTTTTGAAAAATTTAAATTTACATTTCTAAATAAAATTCAATAAATACAACGCGCTTTTTCATATTGCGTCGGCAAATGAAACCTCAGTTTTTTATGTGGTCCTATTGCATATTTTGATATGGGGAAATTCTCTAAGTTAGCTCATAAATACTAGTGTATTGATACATAAAATTAGAGCTTTTCGTAGTCCGAACTTATCAAGCAAAATATTTTTGTGTTAACGAAGCACAAAATTCTCTAACCCTGGTCGTAAACCAGAATGGCCCGTATAACATGTTTTGAAAACAGCTCAGTTACTAGTATTAAGCTATTATGAGAGAGGAATGGGGTCGCAAACGGAAAATAACCACGGACCTAAAATGTATACGAGAAAACTTTGGAATAAAATAGGAAAAAATAATAAGCCCCACAATAAAGTTCCCCGGAGCCACGGTGATTTTGATCCCGGCTTTTCTTCCTCATATAAATCTTTATATGGACCCACGTGTTGCAAACCGTTTCTAAAATTCTCGGACGGTATTTTGTGTTTCTGTCTCAAGTTGTGCGGTCGAAAATATTTTCCTTCGGATATGTCTGTAAAATGGCAAGGGAATCATAAACTCGCTTATATGAAGCTCGAAAAATATACGAATATAATGGATTCTAGTGTGTAAAGAGTATTCTTGCTATGAACTTATATACTTACTAGTTATTTCGCTGTCAGCAATGTAATGCTTATGATGTCTTGTTGATTGTTTTCTTTTCTGTTTTGTGTAAATTGTATGAGCAAAATTTTCAAGCTTGGGAGAGTATTGTGCATTCTCTGTTTTTTAAAGAGCAGTCTATTCTTTGAGACATTTGAGTTCCAGCGTATTCCTTAAAGAAAAAAGCGATATAAACCTTGTGCTGTTGAGCCTTATAAAGACTTTTCTTTGTGTGTGACTGTAGAATCGAAGATGAATAACATAGAGCAGAAATGGATTTCTCTCTTCTGTCTTCCTCACGTTTCATTCGAAACTCGTAATAATTTAAAAAGGAAGTACAAAACAAATAAACAGTTTCATTTCTAAAATGCTTTAGATCTAAACTTAAGTTAGTTTCTTTACGCCAAATTCATAGCATATGCAGATGCGCACGAGGAAGAAAAATCGTGGTTGCATATGGGTAAGGATTTAAATCCACTCTTCAACCGAGGATGATTCGTTTAAGAGCATTTTAGATAGCCTTCAAATACTCAGCATAAAATTTGCAAAAGTTCACATATGGTGTTTGTTACATTACAAATATGATTTCTCGCTCAAATTCGTCGAAATTATTCTTTGGTATTTCAAGCATGGTTGTGCCTTGAAAAAAGTTCAAGTATTTTCTGTGGCATTTTCCTTTTATAATTTTCACAACAAAACCCTGAACGTACCTTGGGTGCAGTTTGTTAATTGAATGGGTAGATTTTTTATTGAATAAGGAATATATTTCCCATTTGACGCGGAGAATCAACAAAACGTGACAGGATTTAAATAAAAATGGGTTTATTCTATGAACTACGCCTGATGTATTGGTCTCAACATTCCTGGTATTATCGGCAAAATAAATGTTATGCGCATAAACTAGCTTCTTAATCTAGTCTTACAATGACCTTCTCGTGTTGTTTTTTAAGATATCTTTGTTGCGCAGCTGCGTCTGTTTCAAAATCACTAGTCTCGATTTAATGTATTCAAAGTACAGAAAGCCCAATCTTCCACGTTCCATCGGACCAAATATTTGTGAATCATACCACATGTTTTCATTCGGAAACGGGACTTTTTTTACACGGTAACTGTCACCTGCTCGGAGACACACCTGCGAGATTTCGCCCTCGACACACTTTCGTCGCTAACAGGTGTCTTCGAAGAAAGTAATCATGCTCATCCCTCGCTTTGCGCGGTACAAGAGTTCCTCGGAAAGGTCGTGTAAAGTAGAACCGTGCAAATTGGGAGAGACTCCCCAATAGGAATACACAAGTTCATTTTTTCTCAACCGGGGGTCCGCGCGTTATTTCTCGGAGGTCTGCGAGTTGAGTAGGGCATGATGTTTATTTTTTTCTATAACTTCTTTCAACCCGCGTGCAATTCTAATTAATATTTCAAATTGAAAAAACGAGATAATTAATGAAAAACGTATTTACTTCAAGTGAGGATGGGGTCTGCAAAAATTGTGGGCTTTCATAGGGAGACCGCAGCTCCAAAAAGGGTGAAAAACACTGCATTATGTTACATTAGGTATTGGAAATACCTGAGTCAAGTATTTTTTAAGTGCTTGTTCTTGAAGTATTGATTTATTATTATATAATGCCATGTTTTATTATATTTTTCGGAGTTTTAGTATCGAAAAATTACTCTGATGGATCTATTTCCTATAGACTTAAGGTACACTATAACGCGGTTTCCTATTACACGGTGTTTTCCAGGAACGCTTTCCTCGCGTTATACGATGGACGGCTGTATTATAATATCTTGAATCGAGCTGAAATATTTTATGATTTTTTTTTATGCTTGGAGATCGTGCTAAAGCGAAGTTGAAGGAAATGCATTTCGAGGTAGGAAAACCGTGTTAAACCGAAAATGTGTAAATGGAACCCGCGCAAAGCGAGGGATGGGTGTAAAAGGAAAAAAATCTGTCAATAGTAAAAGTTTACTGGGACGCATTTTGCTTGTTTTGTGTTATAAAATCAACAGACGTTGTGAGTAAAACATGACAACAAAAAGCGGCAGTAGAGCCTTTAGGTAACATTTATCGTTCGATAATATTTCATCCAAATTTTCTTCTCAAGGAAATCTTATCTCTTCGATTTTCATTCGAATGGTTTATAAAACGAATAAACTTGGGGCACAGAAAAACTCAATGTAACTTCAAATTTTTCTCCATATTCGCTTTTTTAGTAGATAGTGAAATACGAAAGAAAAAATCGGCCATTCAAAAGCGTTGCAGGAAAGCGTTCGTGAAAACAGAGTTTGCTTGAGATTTCCTCTTACGAAAATATTTCGCGATCGTAAAAGAAATTAGTTGTTTTCCTCCTAGAACGAGTTTTTTTAGAGGCGGAAAAATATCTTTTTGAGGGCCGTAGCTATATTTCTAAGGAGAAAACGCTCACGATCCGGAAATTTGTCCGTGAAATACATCTACATCTACATATTACCCTGCAAGTCACCTTGACGGTGGATGGCAGGGGGTGCCGCGCACCAAGTTCCTAACTAATTATTATTCACAGTTATCTATTGTGGTCACGTATTGTCCTAGGGAAAAATGACTCCTTATACCTCTCCGTCCTACTATCTATTTCGCGAATCTTGTCGTCATTATCCCTCCGTCCGATATACGTTGGTTGTCGAATAATATCCTTCATTTCATTTACGAATATCTCCGACCTATATTTATCTAGAAGTTTAAGTCTCGCCTGTAATCTACGATCTTTCAACGATGGCCAACTCAAATCATCAATGAGTAACGTAACGCTCTGTTTTTTATCGTAATTCTTTTTCACGAATCTAGCTGCTCGCCGCTGTATTTTTTCTAAATCCTTTATGAGTCCCCTCTGATATGGATCCCAAACCGCTGCTGCGTATTCCATTTGAGGTCTAACCAACGATAAATAACAGGATTCTCTCACCTTTTCCGTGCTTTTCCTGACTATCCTACGCACAAAAGCCAACTTCTTATTTGCCGCACCTATCACTCGTCTTATGTGGGTGTCCCAAGACAGGTCACGATTCAAGGTTACCCCGAGGTATTTCACGGATTCCGAAACGGGAATGCTCTCACCATCTATCGAGTAGGTAAACACGGACGATGGGCTTCTAGATTTCCAAAAGTTTAGAACGTTACTCTTTTTCTGATTGATTTCTAGCTGACATTCCTTGCATCAAACAGATAACGCATCCAGATCATCCTGAAGCTGACGATGGTCGCTAGGACCACTAATTTCTCTATAGACTACGGTGTCATCCGCAAAAAGCCTGATATTACTTTTTACAACTGAGCTGATGTCGTTTATATAAAGCAAGAAAAGCATAGGTCCGATCACACTACCCTGCGGCACTCCAGAGACTACATCTGCCACACTCGAGGACTTACCATCGATGACTACTTTTTGTTTTCTATTCCAAAGGAAAGCGCGAACCCAGTTAATGACTTTAACATTAAAGCCAAGATTTCCCAATTTTAATAACAACTTACGGTGGGGAACCTTGTCAAAAGCTTTTCTAAAATCAAGGAACACTGCATCGACCTGCTTATTATTTTCGCCGCATGATAAAACATCATTCACAAACAGACCGAGTTGGGTGTCACAGGATCTACCTTTTCTGAAGCCATGTTGACAGCTGACTAAGAGCGATCTACTCTCAAGATAACGCATTGTGTTGCTAACAATAATGCGCTCCAAAATCTTACATGATAATGATGTTAGAGAAATCGGCCTATAATTTTCGGGGTTTTCTTTGTCACCTCCCTTATGAATGAGTGTGACGTGTGCTAGTCTCCAATCATCAGGAACCTCACAGAGGGTAAGAGATTTCTCGAAAACTATGCGAAGGAAAGGAGCTATTTCTTCTGCTAGTTCTTTTAATACTCGCGCGGGAATTCCTTCTGGTCCTGGGTTTTTGTTGGGCTTTATCGCACTCAGTTGCTTCGCTATTCCTGCCTCAGAGATTTTAATATTATCCATCCGAGTACGTCCATCGGGAATAAGATTATCTTCAAGTCTATTTCCACCTGCCGTGAGCGCCTTCGCGAAGTAAACGTTTAGTAGATTAGCTTTATCCTCCCCATCGTGAAGGATGTCTCCGGAATCACATCGCAGGGAGGGTATTGAAGGACCCACTCCCTTGACTTCTCTTACATAGGACCAGAACGCTTTTGGATCCTCCTTCAATTTTGTATTTAATACCTCATTCCGGAAGGTGTTAAATGCGTTACGCGTGGTTTTTCTCGCTAGTACGCGGGCACTGTTATACTCATGGACTATAGCTGTGCGATACTCATCGGAAGCGGTGGTAGGTATGTTTTTCAATTTTGCGTTGTCTTAAGGCAATCCTGACTTCCTTATTAAACCAACGAGGTTCTTTTTTATCAGGTTTTAACTTACTGGGGATAAATCTATTGATACCTTTTCCTAGTATATCCTTAAATAATAACCATGATGGCTCCATACCTAATCGTTCTGTCTTTTCACGATAACTGACAAAGGTACTTTTGAGATGTATGCTGAAACTTTTAAAGTCGGCCTTGGCGAAAGTGTATACATTCCGAAGAGGTTTAGGATGTCTTTTGAGCTTTAATTCGCACTCCCCATACACAGCTCGATGGTCGCTAAGTCCCTCCTCTGTGGATACCTTAGTTATCCTATGTGGGATGTTAGAAGCAAGCAAGTCGAGAACATTGCCCGAACGCGTGGCTTTTCGTACCATCTGGGTTAGGGAATATTCATGAAACGTGTCAATTAAGGCTTCACACGATTCGCGTTCTTTACCTCCCGTAACGAAGCATAGGTTTTCCCAATCGATTGACGGTAAGTTAAAATCGCCTCCAATTATCACGTAACCGTCGTCATAATAGATCTAAGCTCGGCTAATTGCCTCTCTAAACTTAAAATATAATCAACTTTGGCATTAGGTGGTCTGTAAAATGAGCATAAATATATCTTTTTCGAATTATCCTTACCTAGGCGGCACCACACGCTCTCGGTCGTTTCATCGATAATAGGGATCTGACAACTATCGTACTTTTCACTTATTGCCAAAAATACTCCGCCACCTATTCTATTGGCACGGTCTTTTCTGTATACTCTATAGCTTTTCGGAAAAATTTCTTGGCTAGCGATATCTTCAGTGAGCCAACTTTCCGTACCTATAACTACATCCGCATGCAACGTGCGAATTACGTGTTCGAGTTCGGCAGACTTCCTACGAATGCTGCGGCAGTTTAAAACTATAATATTTAATTTCTCGTTATCGCCCGAAGCATTAACTGCTCTATTACGGCTTTCGCAGGTGGACTCTCTCACTTCGCGACCAGAAACTGTATTACCCTCGATGCCCCTATGAAATCTCCTATTACGCCTACACCCTACCCTACTCTCTAATCTAGAAAAGACCTACCATGGTCGAAGATCCTGCACGCTACACTCTGTGAAGCCTCGGTCGTGTAATGGACTCCAGAGCCGTTTAGGGGTACCCTACACGATCCGAGAACCGGCCGGAGATCAACGAAGTCGACTCCCATGCCCACACAGAAATTCCATAGCCTTTGGTTTAGTCCCGCCACGCGGCTCCAAACCTCCGAACCACAGTCAATCCGCGGGACAATACTACAAATGGTGAGCCGCACATCAGAACCCGACTCCTCTATACGTTCAAGAGCTTCCAGACGACTGGAGAAAAGTTATTTTATTTGCTTTGCATCCGTGCAAGTTAAAAAAAATAGTAATTTACCTTTCGCTTGTATGCAATATAGCTGCCGCTGTCGTCCGAAAGTATCTCGTAATTTTCCATTTCTGTATTCCTTCGCCTTTGCTACTATCCAAGTATTAGTTTTCTATGTATTTTTTGCATTTCGCGCTCTTTCTGCGAATGAGCGGCATTTCACGTTTCTGTCAAATGGGAAATTTGACGGATGAGGCTTCTTTTCAAAATTTTCCGGCATTCGGAGGACATAGGTTCCAATTCATAGAGTTGTCACCAGCACCGATTGTATAAATGTGAAGGATTTTTTGACGCACGCGTTGAAATATTTGCTGTTTCGCTGTCGTTTGAATAAAGTCGGAATAGGAATTAAAGCCGACACCAATTGTAAACGCTCGCGACGAATCACCTGCGATTGAGGTGCGGTTCAAGAGCCAAATTAGTAACATCTTCTAGGTCAGATTTAACGTTTTGACAAGTACGGTCGATAACTCGAACTTCGATAGAAGGCAGAAATAGTTAAGAGTTATAGAAGTTGATTTTGACTTACATAAACGTGAAGGTGAAAGATATCTACCTCGACTCGTACAAAATTCGAATTTTAGACGCTCGTGTTATCGGGATTCGACTGCATTTAAGATTTGTGAGGTTCGTCCGATGAACTCATTATCCGTCTGCTTGTTAAAGCTAAAGAGAAATAATACGACGGCCATAATTACATAGTAATTGGCACCATAGAGTTGGAAAAGCAAAGTAATTCTAATTCCTTCCTCAAGTTAGGATGAGTCGATTTATGTCCGCAGACTCTTATATTTTTCTTATAGACAATGGCAAATTCTGAATGTTCCTTTGCAACACTCGGTAGCAACTCCACCAACGGTTCCAGGACTGTATCTTAATCCCATGAAAAGTGATTGTTTTGTTCACACGTTACCCGTACACATTTCCTCAATCAGAGCGTTTAATATGGAATTCGGTTCGCAGGACTACATATTACGTCCAGCGCCAACGATCGACTAAATCATTTGCACCGAGATGAGCAGTTTAAGCGGTTTTATCCCGATGCCAGTGAGCAGCACTCCTTTCACGTGCAATATCGAGTACAATAGACCCTTAACATTCGCAGTTTCGACTATTCACGAACGAACTCCCGAGGTCCCTCGCTGGCAGCGCCCTAGGTAAATTTCTCTTTTGGCTGTCCCATTGCAATTGTTTCTAATAATCTCAATAAATTAAATATTATATTATGTATTATTAATTATTACTCAAGATAAAAGTGCGTAGCTACTTAATGGAATCCAAAAGAAAAGAAAAAAGCTGCCAATCACGATATTCTTTAAGAAAGAGCCGACCGCTTCGCGACTGCCCTCTCCTACTTCGCGAAGGGTTCGCAATCGCCTCCTGTATCTCTACCACCGGCTACTTCCTCCGATTTTGATGATTATTAAATATGAATTTGAATATTAAACATAACTTCATTTAATGTAATTTTTTATATTATGCATAAGAGAATAATAAAAATCATTTAAATGTTTATGATTCCTGAATTCTTACTTAAGTTTTTTCATTTCAGTTCATTAAATTTTATGGGGGAAAGAAATTGCGTAGCAGAGCCATTATTCGCGAATTCATGCATTCGCGATGTTCGTGGAACGGAATCCTCGCGAATGTTGAGGGACTACTGTACTCCAATATCGAGCCGAGTATGGGAATTTCAAGGCTCAAAGGGTCGTTGTGGGTTTCATTTCCTGCAGGATTTTCGAAATTAATGACGTAAAGAATAATCAACGTGCATAAGTATACCTTTCGTAAAATTATTTTTTATTTAAATGCTCATCGGTTAATTAACTTCAGCGTCTGCTAGAATAATTCCGTGGTAATTATAATGAATCCAGGTGTTTTCCGGCGGTCTCTTAAAAACACACACGTTTGAGAGTAATCGTCATCGATGTTGCTAAAATCGAGTTCTCTAACTACCAACTTACTCCTTTATGGAGAAGTGCTTGAAAATCAATTAAACATTTCCTCAGTCGGAGCGCCTGAGGCAGGCTCCATCATTCGCGCGGAGATGAGCGGTTTCCACGCTTATAACACGATGCCAGTGGCTGCTACAGCTTTCGCATACGGCGTGTCAGGCACACGAGTTAATTTCGAGCAGAGGACGGGAGTTTCGGGTCTCAAAGGCTTTACCTTTACTTCCCTCTACGATATTGGCGTCATGGATACCGGCTAAACAAGCGGCGTACTACATGTACCGCACTTTAAATCGTTTAACGCATAAATGTTCGTCCGTTAAGTTTTCGAGAGGAAACGTCAAAGGACTAAACACATAGCAACGACCTATTCCATTCCTCGCAGTTTAGGGAAACGGAATATCGATCACCATTAATGAGTGAGCGTTTTTTCAAAATAATTCGCTATCGCAGCAGGAAATTTAATGTTTTTGGGTTTTTTCTCAATTAAAATAGTCAGAAATTGTCTTTTTGATTGACCAAGTCACACAATTGAGAATAATGGCTAAATTGCATGCACACTTCGGAACTTTTCCAAGAGTTTGAACCTGCGCTGACGCTCTTTGTTTCGCAAAATTAAAACAAGTAAGATACCCTTGCTAAAGCAGGAGGCGGTAGGACGTTTTATTCGAAATTTTCAGGACTCTGGTTTGCCTTCTCTTATGGGGAGGGGAGAATTCGCAGCGTTGAAATGTAGATCCTTATTAGAATTTTCCCATCAGTGAAAAATTCACTCTTTTAACTCCAGTAGTATTAATAATAGCTATCTAGTTCGAAAAGGATTTTCCAAATATGTTTAGTGGTTTGGATATAATACCATTTCAAAGTTTTGAATTTTCCAAATATGATGCTATCTAACGGAAAATCTATAAACTGCCGTGAAAATTTAATGAGTGGAAACTTAATGGATTTATAAAAGCTATAAAATTCAAAAAGAATTCCCAAATATCTTTTAAAACAAAAAAGTTGATTGTCCACGGACGGACAGACGGACGGATAGAGAGTGCTCACATAAGCACGTATTTTTACTTTCTCCATGTACGAAGTATAGAGAAAGTATTGTTTTCACGAAAAAAATAGAATTCGAGATTTCAACGGAAATACGTTTTGAGGTTCCCTGAACACGTTTTGGCTATTTTATCGGTGATGTCTGTGTGTGTGTGTCTATGTGTCCGTGTCTGTGACCGGAATTTTGTGAGTGCTCTATCTCAAAAACTATTAATCAGATCATTGCGAAATTTGGATTTAACATTCCTGTTAAAGGGAAAAGAACTGATTTGTATTTGGTAAAAATCGGCCAAACAAAAGTGGCAGTTTAACATTGTCATTTTCCCGTTTTTTACTTTCTCCATACACGTAGTATAGAGGAAAGTATTGTGTTCATGAAAAAATAGACTACGAGATTTTAACGAAAATACACGTTTTGAGATCCCCTGAACACGTTTTGACCATTTTCTTGATGATTTCTGTGCGTGTATGTGATAGCTTTTTGTGGGTGCTCTAACTCAAAAAATATTCATCAGGTCAACGCGAAATTTTATATTTAAAATTTTTATAAAAGTCACAAGAACTGATTAGTTTTTGGTAAAAATCGGTCAACCGAAGTGGGTGTTTACTCTTGTCACATCCGTTATTTTGAAATATTTGTTTTAATATTCGATAAATAAAAAATGTATCGCAATAAATGTAGGAAATTTCATTTTCTACAACCTTTGTTTGAAACATTTTTCCATTGTTTAAGAGATATCTTATATTTTTAGCTGCCACCACCACGCCACCTACCGACGACTATTGTTAACAATTGACGCTTAGTTATGTCTTAGTAACGCTCCTTTTTCTTTTCTTAATTCTTTGAGCTTTGTGGCTATATCCAATATCAGAAGGCTATGGTTTGTGTTTATTTCTGTTCTTTGTAAAGTAAAATTTTCTCGCGGTTTTTAAAATTTTTATTATTATGTAACCTTGATGGAATAAAGTGATCCGAAGATCCTATGCAGACAGGCATAAGCTGTACAGTTGGGAATAATTTTGAAGCGAGAAAAAAGTCTGCTATGTAACTTATTTGGAATTTTTAGAAATATTACAGATATGGAGAAAGTCATATGGTGGTCACATCAGATTTTTTTCTAATATTTGCTTTAATATTTGACGAATGTAAAAAAGTATTGGAATAAAAGACGTAGGAAATATAATTTTCTACGACCTTTGTTTGAAATATTTTCCCATATGCATTTTTAAAATTAAATTATTTAGCTGCCAGAACCACGCTACCTACCACCGACTATTGTAAACACTTTATGCTCCTTTTTATTTTCTTAATTGTTGGAGCTCCGGGGCAATATTCAACATCAGAAGGGTATGGTTTGAGTTTATTTCTGACCTTTGTAAAGTCTTTAAATTTTTCTCGCAGTTCCTTAAAATATTTATTATCGTTTTACTATTTAGAATTATTAGAAATATCACAGGTATAGAGAAAGTCATGTGGTTGCCACAATATATTTTTTAAGAAAACGTGATAATAATACACAATTTATAGCAATAACTGGGTTGTAACATGCGATAGTTTGTTGCAATGCGTGAGACGTTTAACGCTTAAGAGCATGTTGAAAAGTTCTCACCAACTGACAATAAAGAAAGATGCAACGTCTCACGGCTAAATTCTTTATGACGAAACATGCTTTCAATCAATTTCTTATATCGATGAGCACAGCGCTGGTGTTCCCTTCATCTGCCCCTGTAGTTCATGCTGCAGATGCACTTTGCTCTTTTTGTACGCCACTTCATTGCGTTCGTTGTGGTATTTGTAGAAGGCATTGGAGAGAGAGCTTCAACTATTCCACAGGCTCTAAAAATGTAATCAAAATTATAAAGTGTTTGTGTAAGTGGAATGCTTCATAGGTTAAATTTGACTTGCTTTGTACTTAAAATTTGACTTCGAAAAATGAAACGTTAATTTTACATGTGCTGTTTTGACTAAATTAATTATCAGAAATATAAAAATGATATGAATATTAATAACAAACATTAAAAAAATAATTAAATCCTAAATTCAACTAGGAAATTATATTTGGAATTGTTTTTATTAGAATCTGTTTACAAAAAGGTGCCCGAACGTCTCTTTAACAAATAGTTTTGCCTTCAGTCACTGCCGTTAAATGAGAAATTTAACTCCTTAACCGTAAAGTTCAAATATTAGAGATACACAGGAAAAAGGGGAAAAAAGAAAGGAGGTGAAACTTCAATGAAAATGAAAAATACGAAATTATAGGCTTAGGGAGTGGTTGCTCCAGGGCTCGGCAAATCTTTCAAAAATTTAGGCGCCAGCTCTAAAACCCAGGAGCCAGCGCAGGTGTTACATAATTTTGGCAGATATTTTTTATCATCATCTGAAAAATGAATGTTCAATAATTTAGAGATGAATCTACTACAATAATTAAGCCATGCACATTTATTTCTGTCACATTATGTAGCACAACATAGTAAAATGTGCCTTATACCTCTGAAAAAGTCTAATTATATTCTGAAAATTCCGACAGATATATTATATTTTGCTGTTCCTACTGCTGAGCCTGACAATGCAGTATGACTACAGCACATGACTACAGCATAATCAAAACCTCACTACAGCATGTATATACCATATCTAGGCGCCATGGCGACCTGGCGCCCGGGATTTGTCAAGCCCTGAAGTCACTGACACATTTACTCACTCAATCGCACAAACACTAATCCTAAAGATGAAAAAAGGATAAAAAAGGAGACGGTTTGCGAGAGATTAATCGGCGCCAGAGACCCGAAAATCACACCGTTGCTAGAAGGTTTGTGAGTATGTACGACCGCGACAGGGACCTACTAGACAACCACAAACACGCGCGCACATACACACCAAGAGGTAAGGGAAATAAAAGGAAAAAGAGGAATAACACCAGGTTTACGGGAAATTAAACCGCACCAGATACCTAGTATCGCACACGGTTGCCTGTAGCTTTTATGTGCCTTCCGGCAGCGACAGGGACCTATCATACGAAGCAATCACGCACACAAACACTCGAATACACGCACACAAGATCTCAAAAATTGAGGTAAACGTACTAAATACGTATTTCTAGAGCAATGCTCTCGTCATCAGCAACTGACGTGTAACGGTTAAGGAGTTAGATTCCTCATTTAACATCAATTTCGTCCTAGTCTCCACCTTTGCCTATTTTTCAGTTACTGTCGTTTAATATAAATAATCCAGTGGTTCACCATTTATATTAATTATAGGCACTTTTATTTTGTGATCTAATGAAATATCGATTGTAATTTTGTCAGGTCGTTAAAAGTGTGAAAAATTTGAACTCACCGGTGTAATTTGAGCTTCTTCTAGTAAAATGTGTTGCTCTTGATGTAGTGTCTGACTTTTTAGCCTTTACCGCTTCTGGGCTCAGTATTTATACCGCAGGGAATTTTTATAAAAATAGGTGTTGCCACGTGCATTGCATTGCTTCCTTTCCGTAACAAAAGCAAAAACTGAAAGTGAAATCGTTCTGATGTTACACCTGGTTGTCTAGTTCCCAACTCTGGCGGGACGTCATTGTCGCTTTCGTCCGTGCCTAGGGCGACCTTCGCTTTAATTTAAATTTCGTCGAGGTGCACAACTAAAACATTCGATTTTAGTTGTGGGGCATCAGAATATTGATTTTTTAATTTAATAAACATTTTTAAGGCTCCTGTAATCGCTTTTTTTAAAATAAATACTAAATATGCCGGTAGCGTTATTTTATGTTTGCTCCCCGCGACCTTCTTTAACTTGTGTTTCCGCGCTTGCGTTCAGACCGCCAAGAGAAAGCAAGGAAGCAATCACATCATTCGCCGAGACACTTCCACAATTTTCCTTTCTCGCACATCGAAGGCTGCGGTAGATATAACGGCTGAGATAAAGCCTGTTTTAAGCGGCCGAGCGGAGATTGGGTTATGTCCGTACACGCCCGCCTATTTCCAACTCGCATCCTATGTACTACCTCCGTTCCCCAAGTGACAGCAGCAAAAGCGTCTGCGCGCACGGTTTAAATACCTTTATTCACCCATCCTTGCATAAAATTTGTTTGTATGTATATAGAAGTTTTTAATATTTTGCTCTATATTGGAGAAACAGCGCGTGGTTGTAATTATTACAAAAAAATCCTGTTAACCCACCGGATTGCTTTATATATTTTACAGCCTACAACCCAAACGCAAAGACCGCCCGAGCCCAGCACTTCGCCAAATGCGCTTTGAAAGCCCCACCTTCGTAGCAGATGATGCATTTCCACAGCTCCGCGAACGACAGTGGGCATCTGTCGAAGCAGAAGAGCGACCTATTCAAATTTTCATCCCGTTCACATCAATGGCGAATAAGCTTCGCGATCTTGGTTTTTCTTTTTAAACAATACCTGTTGGCAGCGTCGAGTTCGACTCCTGATGGGAATGATGCTTTTTTAATAACTCTTTTGTTTTGGAAAAACGGCGAATTTTCACCAGCTGCGACAACCCCCTCATTGGGAGAGTTAAAACTTCCGGTTTCTGTATAGGTCGAATATCTTTCAACTTTTAAATATTGGGGCAATAACAATTCAGCGTTCTTAAAAGGAGATTGATTGTATGTCAAGTGTAGGACTTCGTTGTATGTATTAATATATATCTATAGGTATAGGTTGATGGATTAACCTGCCTGCGTTTGTTGTTAAAAGAGTATGCTTCTAAATTGCTTCGCCGCCCGTAATGAAATTCTCATCAAACATGTCACTGTCGTTATTTTAAAAGAACGCGGCTGTCGTTTGCACTTTTGTTATGGAGGGAAACATAACAAACAATCCGGCTCTTTCGGATGGAAATTTTGATTGAACAGGACATCGATCCGAGTGGGTAATCATTAAAGAGTGTCGTCCAATAATTGGATGCTCTTGACCTTCATGTTCTGTTAAAATAAATTGATGGCCATCGTGAGATATATATGTGTGTGTGCGTGTGCGCGTGTGTGCGCGTGTGTGCGCGTGTGTGTGCGTGTGTGTGCGCGTGTGTGCGTGCGTGCGTGCGCGTGTGTGTGTGTCGACTAGAAATTTAAAATAATTGATACGTTTCTTATATTTGTTTATGTATTAAAGAAATATTACCGTATTTAAAGCCTTCTTTACTTTCTGTTTGATTTTTTTACACGCCTATTAGGTTCAATTTAGTAATGTTAAATATAAGCGAAGGAATTCTCCAAAGCCAGTCAAACTGATAAAACCCGGTTAAAAGGCCGGATAAAAACAGATGAACCCGGATAAAAACCGGATAAAAACCCAATACGTATTTCGGCTACAAAGTAACCATCATCAGGGGTTAAAAAAGGGGGAAGGGGGACTTGAGAGAGGGCGACTGAAACCAAGACCAGTGGCACGCTCTCAAGTGGATGTCCAGGGCTGTGTCTGTGTGTTTATACCTGGTTGGAGGGCAGGGGAGGGGGGGGGGCGAAGAAAAAACGGGGGGACCTAGATGACCTAGGTGATGGGAGAAAAAGGGGGGAGAGGTCAGTATAAAAAGAACGCTGTTTATTACCCCTAACTCGTTATTCATCAGGGTGTGTCTGTATTTATGAATGTGTAAGCTTTCTGTCGCGTCGAGTTTGGTATTTGGGACTTGTTTAAGCAGTTTGAGGCAATTTGTGTCTAATGGGTGGTTATATTCCAAAATGTGTTTCGCGACGGCCGATTTTTCAAAGCGTCCATGTCTGTAGTGCGCTAAATGTTCTTTGAATCTGATGGAAATATTTCTTTTCGTTTGGCCAATGTAAGACATGTCGCATGTGGGGCATAACACTTGATATATGCCGGATTTTTCTAATGTGGGTATTTTGTCTTTAGGGTTCCCTAATAAATTTTTAATGTTATTTGTATTGAGAAACGTTAATGTATAATTTGCGTTATGAAAGATTTTTGTTAGCCCTTTTTTTAGGGTTGGATGGAAGGGGAGTAATGTTACTCAATTATATTTGAGTCTTTTCGGGACAGGAATCCATGATTAACATACACACTCGGCTTCAACTAAAAAAATACCTATAAAGGTATCAACTATATAAAAAATTTTTATTAAAATTCAGTTATATACTTTCACTTGTTTTTCCTCCACTTCGGTGAAGATAGTGTTTTGGCAAACGATTCAATAAAAATTATATGAGAAATCTGTAAAATAAAACAAATTTATAGCCAGTTAATGGGTACAGATAATTTATACACAAAAATAGTGTTATAAAAGCGGTGGTGGAATTTTTTTCCGAAACAAAAAATTGAGAAAGACAAATTATTACCAGAAAATATAAACAAAATAAAAAATAGCTGTAATGAGAGAAATATTAATGGAAAAAATTATGCAGAATACATAACTGCAAAGAGTAAAGAGAGAGATGTAAATACATAATAGTGCAATCAGACAGGAGCATCATTCTTTGCGTGAATTACACTAGTAGAGCTTTCAACTATAACATCACTTTTAATAATGACGATATTTGTTCATTATTGGCGGCGGTTTGGAGAACTGTGACTGTAGGCCACTTTTGAGAAAACGTAAATTTAACGTAAATTACATAAAAGGCACGTGGATTTTCTCGGTTATTGCGAGTGTTCAGTTTGATGGAAACTATAGGTTTAACATAAAAGAGGTCCAACACTTAAAAAATAATTTAAAGCATAAAATGTTAGCAAAAACATTTTTCTAATTGTATATATTATACTTATCCCCTTTTCTATTAGACTGTGATATCAAAATTTACACCGAGCACTTATATAGGCAATCAGAACAAAGAATTTGGAGCGGTTGTACATACATTTTAGACGCAAGTGGGAAAACCGCGGATACTGGAAACCGCGGTTGGAGAGGGACTACCTTGTGTGTATATATATATATATATATATATATATATATATATATATATATATATATATATATAATGCATATGTGTGTGTGTGCGTGCGTGCGTGTGTGCGTGCGTGTGTGTGTGTGTGCGCGTGCGTGCGTGCGTGCGTGCGTGTGTGTGTGTATACACACACACACATATAAGTTGTTCTGGAAAGGACTAATCCACCTACTTTCCTTTCAATACAATTTTAATATATAAAAATTCAAAACCAACATAAGTCATTCCCCGCGATTCCGATAGCTATGGATCGACCTAAATGTCGATTGTTACCTCGATAGCTATAAATCGAAATACGGCTGAAATGAGCACTCGGCTATGCTTCAGCCGAGTTCGCCAATAATCATCACCAACAACAAATCGAAAAATGGCTTTCAAAACTCCGAAACAAAAGTTTCTGAGAGAAATTCAAACAAATACAATCGAAAATCAAAATTGTGTGAAATAAATTTGGAATCTTTACTTTTCCCCTTAGAACAGCACAAATCCCATTCCGATATCATAATTCTAAAATATTTTAAAATGCAAAAGAAAAACTTTCTGCACGATTGATTTTAGATTAACCATGTAAATCAAATGGGTAAAGAACTCACCTGGAATCGAACTCAGGACCTGTAAATTCGGTATATAAATTATGGCTCTGAGGTAATCTCCGAGACCTCTAGCCTTACACCAAGTTTCATGGAAATCGGTCCATTCACGAAGAAATTGTCAGAGGGGGACACAGATACACACACACGCCCACCGAGGCGATTTCATGAGACTACTTTACATTTTTTGTAAAGTCGGCTAATAATATATTTTATCAGAAAATATTTAGATAAAATATTTTTTTGGGTGACTAAGGAATATACATTCATGTTGTGGTGGTTTCCCGTTGCCTTTCACACCGGACATAAACAGAAAGGAGGAGAGAAACCCGGTGCCGGCATTAGCCTACTCTTATTATGGGCACCAAGGGGGCCAACTACTTAACGTCCATTCCGAAAGACTGAGCGCTGATTTGTGTGTTATCCTCATTTTACTTAAGAACAGATGGCCGGGCGATCTCGAAAATAATCCTAGTTTCGCAGGATTCCTGCCCGGTGTCGCTTAGCGTAGCAGGCCAGCACTCGAATCACTACACCATCAAAATCCATTGCAGCGGTTGTAGAATACAAATGTCCAACAAAATTTTTTGTGGCCACAACTAGTACGAATTACATCGATAAACTTACTTTTGAAGTTGAGATTTAATTTTTATTTGCCTATGCATGTCTATAGAAGATAAATTTCGAGCAAAATATTTTTGTGGCCATAACTAGTACAGATCGATAAATTTACTTTTGAAGTTGGGATTTAATATCGATTGGTCTATGTATTCATTTTACAAGACTTGCAACAAAAACTAGAAAGATGTTACTGCTTTGAAGAAATCCTCTTCCTGAGCACTTTTTTTAGAACTAGTAGCGTACATGAAATTTATTCATAACTTTCAGAGGTATAAAATGGGACCTGCGCTTGTTCTTTCTGACGTGAAAAATATTTTCATCCTTTCCAAATAGTCATTTCATTATGCTTCGGTGTTAGAGCAGTTGACGCTGAATGGAATGTTTCTCTTTGCGCTGGTCAATATGATTCCATGCGAAAATAAATTAGTCGTAATTTTCTTTTCAACTTGCGCAGACCTAACAGAAACAGCACTAGAACAACCTTTACAGCACAGCGGGTAAGGCGACAGCCGGCTCAAAGAAGCAAGGTCTTTTCAACTGGAACGCTCTCAAGCACTGCAGTAGAGACGTTGCTAATCTTATGACTGTTTGTGTTTTTTATACTAATGAACTGTCTGAAGCTGCTGTGAGGAAGACGCTCTCTGAACTTTTTTGTCCTTTCTTTCCTTAATTCTTTTTACTGTCTGTAACATTTAAATCCCTCACTTTTATTTTTATTTATTTATTTAATTTTTCTCAAACACAGCACAATGACCTTTACTTTGCAAATAGCAACAGCTTTAAAATATCAATAGAAAACAGGTAAACAATAAACGAAGATAACTGTTGTTGAATGAAGATAATAGTGGTGATGAGATCTTAATTGCGATATGATAAGAACCGGAACGAATCAGCTGATTATGTCCTTAGGAAGCTCTCATAGCAGTCTATAGCGAATTTCTGAGTCCATATCTGAAGGGCGTCAGCGTCTGAGAATGTCGCGATGACAAAAAAATAAAATAGTAGAATTTCATTTCATGGTGTTATTCCAGTCTAACATAATCAGTTTATTTTTTATGGAGGAGTATGCTGTTATTATTGAAGGGACGCTCAGCGAATCACAAAATATGTGAAAAGTTGAAGCCGGTTAGGGTTCGGAAAGACTGAAAAGCAAGAAGAAGAAATCGCATAAAACATGTCAATAATGTGGATAAATACAATTACTTTTTTGTTAATTTGAGCTCCTTCACTAGTTTGCTATGCAGTCATCTCTCGCATAACGACGTGAATTTCTACCAAAAAAAACCCTCGTTATGCGAAAATCAAGCCGTATCCCGGGGAGATAGGCGGAAACACTGTCGACAGCGTCGTAACAGCGAATACTCGCGTCGTTGAGCGGAAAAATGGTCCCAGTATCACGGCGTCGTCACCGCGAAACGTCGTTAAGCGAAGCGTCGGTATGCGAAGGATGATTGTATTACGGAAGGGCAGCGTCGCATGTCATCCCGAAATGGGCAAGCTAGGGTAACGTTCCCTTCTAATTAATCCACAAATGGTGACACAAGGATGACGAATGTGCGTTGATTACAAGGCGTCTCTTTAAAACGTTATAAGTCCACGAGAAAAAGACGAAATCGTTTCCGCAACAGTACGGCTTTAACCCTGAGGGACACGCCCCTTTTTAACGTGTGTTCCGACGACCTCTTTCTCTCCTTTTCCCCAGTTCGTGCCCTGGCCGCCAGAGGGGAGAGAGAGCGAGAGAAGCATAGGGAATAAAAAAGAGGCTGAATCCGTGAATTATGGAGCAAAAGGGGTTGTTTGGAGGGGCGGGCAGTTTCGGAGACTCCTTGCATTATAGGCGAGCTGTTGACTCGCAGTTCTCCCCCTCCACATAGAACCTCGTTTGCCTGTCACGAAATGGGAGGAGAAACCCCTCCAATTTGGAAAGCGCGAGTCGGGTTAATTGGCTCGTAAAAAGGGAGGAAGGATGGAGGAGGGAGGGAGTGGGGAGCTTATGTAAGCGTAGACGAAGGTGATATGCAGTACGAGAGGAAGTTTATCTGTGGTTGTGAACCATGCAGCACCGGTTTTGCCTCGCTAAGCGTAAGTGCGTACGTCGAAGTTGGCGGAGTCTTGAGGCGTAAAAAGGATGGAATAACTTCGAGTTATAATGTCGAGATTTATAACGACCTCAAAAAATAAAATTAGTGTCTTACTCTCTATATATCAACCCCTCAAGCCAATTATTTTACGATCCCCGCTCGCCTCTCAAATCGGCCATTTTGATGCGCTTCGGCATTTACGTTTGTTTTATTGTCGAGGAATAGCTACTTAGAAGGCCCTGGAGTATAGGTTTTCGTAAAGAGAGTAAAGTCAGGTTCCGTACGAGTGTAAGGACCTGCGCTACTGATGTAGGGTTTTAAGGTCCGTACACCTGTACGTGAAACCGAGTCGAGAGGGGATTCAAGGAAATCTTGAATTTTAGTCTATTTACCGGCCAGATAACACCGCTTCGATAACACTGATCCTTGTTTTGATGCTTATTTTGCTAATTAAAGAGCTCTCCGCTTATGATGCTGATTCCGGGCAAGACGCGGTGAACCGTGTTGAATGACCTCCGGCGGTATAATCGAGGAAACCAACACTTTGACCCAATACTTTATACACGTAAAACTTTTTATGTGAATTTTCAAGTTTCATCTTATACGAATGATACAAATAATAACTGATAATGACATTAAACCAATATTCTGTACGGAGGATTTAACTCTTTTAAATTTAATGTAGGATGTGGGGGAAGTAAGAAAGATCTTCTTCAATCGAAAATTTAATGATTGTTGGTCACCGTATTTCATTATTTCTCTGTCATTTGATTGATAATGGAGAAATTAAGGTAAAAGAAACTTCCCAAAATGTTTTGTAAAAAGCTCTCAATTAGATTATGTGAAATATGCGTGTGAAAGCGTTATTATATCGGAAGGTATTGTCAATGCTCGAATAAACTTTAAAAGTTAATATAGAACTGGAGAAAATTTCTACATTGGCCGGGAATCAAACTCGGGTCTTCCACTCGCCGGACGAATATTGTACCACTTAACTATCGAGGTAGACGAATTGTTATACAGAACTAGCGTAAATTAAATTTAAGGAACTTCCCATTCTTCCTCCTTTTCTCTCTTCCTCTCTCCCACCCTCCCTCCCTCCCCTTTCTCCTACTCTGGAAAAATCAACTAATACTATACCACCCTTACTTTCTATGTACCTTCCATTCTGTATCCCTTCCTTCCTATCTCCCTCCCCACATCCCCCTCTCTCTTATTCTACATCTATATAGTCGTTTGGATAAGTAGAAGAATTCAAACTAAATCCCATTCCCATTAGGATTACGTAATTTCGCGAAAAATCCTACGATAATTTAAGGCTATCTATGCATTCGTATATATTACACATATGCGGGTTGAGATAACAATTGATTCTCGAAGTTTAACAATAACGTGGTTGGCAAGAGAATATTCTGTTTAAAAGCCGATATTTTCCCAAAATATGTGATTTAAATGTTTAATATGAGACATTTCGAACGGTAGACGGAAAAAGATGAATAAAATAAGAAACTTCATTAATATTCCTAAAACATAGTTTGAATTCGAAGATCGTACGTCAATTTTTTCTAATTTTAATTTAAAAATAATAAAAGTCTGAACTTTAAAAAGTCGCTTTTTACGTGTTATCTTACGGGAAATGTAAATCGCCCCCCTAAAGTCGAACCCGGGTCTCTTTTCGTGTTTTTTTTTGTCATTTAATTTTTATATCTGAATAAAACATTCCTGTGAAATTTCAACCTTCCTCCTAATCGGGAAGTTTGTTAAAAACGCGTTAAAACGTGCCATTGATGATGTCAGCGTTACATTACGAACGGCCATTATATTTAGTAATAGTATGTTTCTACTTGAGGGAAAGGTGGCGCTGTAGTAAACCCCCCTCGACAGATTTAGGAATGGGCAAGAAATTGCAGAGATGGATCGAGGATTTCTTAAACGATAAGGAGCAAACGGTTAGAACAGGAGGTAGTCTATTCAATGAAATAAAATTCGCGTCGGGAGTTCCGCAAAGCAGTGTTTTAGAACAGCTGTTATTTCTCATTTATTTCAGTGACCTACCATTACATACTAAATCGAGGACAATGCTCCTTGAGAACGTAGAATTACTAAATCCGAGAAAGACAGGGAATCGCTTCCAAACAACGTGGTTATTTTTATACGTATCTTAAGCACGTAAAAATGAAATGAAAAATGTTCATATTGCTTCCTTCAGGAACAAGAAAGCCCTACATTATGCATGGAAGATGATGTAGCAGATGAAAAGTTCTTCGTTTTTGTTTAAATCCAATTGGATAGCGTGTAAAATATACAAATTGTTCAGATTTACTAGAGAAGGGCCGTCGATATGAACATTCCCATCTGTTTTGTCAATATAGTCGATTCGTTTAGCTCCAAGAAGAAGAAAGAAAGAGTGGAATCCTGGAGAAAAATAACAAAATGAGTTTCATTGGTAATAAATGTAGGTTACATTTTTCGAGCGGTCACATGAGGTCGTAAACTTATTCGTTAGGATTCAACCTGGACAGGTAATTTCTTATCTTGTTGCGAGGAAGCCGAGGCGCGGATCGAGTTGCAGCGCCATCAAGAATTTATGGAATGAATTACGGTCCCGCGGGAATGGCAGAGCTAGAGTTGCTACGACACGATGCATTGCTAACTTTTGGCAAGTGTGATGCCGCAGTTGCATGATAAAAAACGCTCAGGAAGTTTCTCTGACCGCACTGGAGGTTTAGAGTTTGGCCCATACTAACGGATGTTACCGAAAAAAAAATGTCTGTTGAATTCACGAGTGGCGAAGAGTGTGTTTGAATCGCTCTTCAAAGAGTAGTTGGTAATATTTTAATTCAAGTCCAAACAATCTGCTGTTCGTTTCTTTTAGGTCACGGTTAACACTATATTAATTTCCGGTAACAATAGCTTTGTTCAATACGCAGATAATATAAACAACGTATCCTATTAACATTACAGACTCTCTGTCATTCTGTCAGTCACGTTAATCCATTGGTACAAATTCTACCTTCATGCGCCGTGACGCGACATTTACTATAAACGTAATATATAAATTAGTACTAAGAATTAGTTAATAAAATAATGTGTAACATATTTTAAAAGCAAAATTAAATATTAAATTTCAACAAAACTATCTTCGGTTTAACTAATCAAAAAAGGAATCCAAATTGATAGATTTCAATAGAAGTGTTGTTGATAGAGACAAATGAACGTATTTTTTGTAGGTTTAAATGATATTAATATTAATTTTTACAAATATTTTAAGTGCTTGTGAGTTTAGTATCACCAGGTTATAACTTATAAGTAAGTTGCTTTCACTTCTTTTATAATTCAAAGTAGAAAGATATTTTGCATCATATTTATTTTATATTTGATATACTTCCGCTTTAGAAACTTGACGTTAATTAAATAAGTAAAATAAATAATAATTTTGATTTTCTGAAGTGTGCAAAAAATTCTTGAGGTAGATCAGAGTATATTTTTATTTAAAATATATAATGTAATTGGGCTCTAGACCTGGTGGCATGATCAATACAACAATACAAAATATATAAAAATGAAACGTATGCAAAAAACGTTTAGATAACACGTATTCACAAAAGGACTACTACCGTATTAGTCTCCTGAGATGAGTGTTTTCGAGATTCAAAATGTATAATCTAGAATCGTTCTCCAGCTTTGCAACGTGTATTTAGGTTCAAAATAGCAAGCAATCATTAGTAAAAATTCCGGTATTCCCCCGATCTTGTGACATTACGCACGTGAGAGGAGTTTCGCATGTGACATTACGCACGTGAGGAGTATCGCAGTTTGCATCGAAGGTCTCCGCAACGCGCATCGATGTGGCAGCGATGGTCTTTCCGTGTTCTGTGACGCTTCTACGCCAAGTCGCGATAACTTTACGTCATCGTAAAACACGTGCAGCGTAAAATCCCGCTCGCCTATCGCCAGCAATTCCGAGATTCCTCAGGATGAGACGGGAACGCGATAATAAAAATATTTACTATATAAAATCGCAATTTTCTTTCGACCATATCTTTTTCGCCCCATTGCCGATGCGTTTCGTAAAGTCGGATTGATTTAATTTGCAAAGAAGGAAGAAAAACATATCTCGAGTTACTGACGTGCAGATAAAACGAAAAGACCAGGTGTCGGTTGTCGTTTCTCGATATCCAGGTCATATCACACCAAAATACTATATAAATGTATGTACTATTAAGATATCTGTCGCCGGAAACTTGAGATATCCGCCGCTATCTTCCGCACGCGCTTATGACGCTCCCCGCGGACTTTGTTTAGTCTGGGTTTTCATGGGAACGGTCGGAAGATATCATGAGGTCGATACCTTACGTCCGGGCGTAAAACGTCGCTTGTGCCAAATGTTGGAGAAATGCACATGCCGCGCCAAAATTACTGCTTTCATGCTTTCGTATTTGACTGCGCTTCAATAAAAAGTTCATATATTTCATTCGGTACGACTTTTTAGGACAATTTTCGTACTAATTGCATTACATCGTATGCATGTTTATTTTTACCCTAGGTTTTCTATAAATCTCTTTTGTAAGTGGTACCTTATATACATAAGGGTTTGTCATTCCGTCACACTAGATTTGTGTTTACAATTCCGTCACGCTGAGAGAAAAAGGTACATTTTAGAGAGGAGAGAATGGGAAGTTTTCCAATTCTAATTTAATACTTTATTCGAGCATTTTCTTCAAAGAATATTCAGCCCACTTTTACGTCTACACATACGCACGCATAGTGAAACACTCTCTTCGTTATTTATTGTCACCTGATAGTACTTCTGGCATATTCGAAAAAATAATTCGCAATTTTTCAGCTGTTTTATGTTTATTTACAGCTTCGCTTTATTTTACCTGATTGCGATTTGTATCAACGAGAAATAGAATTTCGCGGCCTTGGAAAAAAGTTTAATATTTACACATACGGGTATCACAACCTTTGGACGCATCCATTTGTTGGTACTACATCATAAGCATGTTGTTAGAGTAAAAACGACTATCCTTACTGCCTATCAACATTTCAAAATCAACTACGGCACCCATGTTGGAAAACACTGAGCTAGCAATGAATTAAGACGGCATTTTTGCATTTATTTTGCGGTCCGACGATTTTATTAAGGTCTAATAAAAATGTAAATCGTTCAACGATAAAAATATTATTTTTTTAAATATTTAAAGCACTATCGGATAATGTTTTATTCTGGAACGTCTTCGCATTTTTTCTAAAAGAAATATCTTATGCATTCGTTTTGTCTGTCCGTCCGTCCGTCTGTTTAGCCAGTATCTCAGGAGTCCTGTAACTTAGAGACGCAAATTTTGAGGGATCGAGGATCAGTTGCTAGGGATTAATCGGTGTCTTTTTCAGACTCTTTTGTTTCATTTCTACCTCCTTATGAAAAGCATGATATCGGTGCAGGGAATTATAATGTTGCATTTTAATTAAGTCACAATTAAGATATGAACTCGTAGCATGAAGAGTTCTGTAGTTGAATGATTGAGGTTTATATTTTTGGAAACAGAATTCAAATCCATGAAGAACGAGAGCAAACAATTGTTTCTAATCCAAAAAGAGGGAAACTTTTCCGGTTTTTTAAGAATGGGAAAATAAACTGCCGTAGCAACGAATCTACCTATTTACGGGGAATAAAAGGGAAGATATCCGAAAGAAATTCATAAAATGCTATGTATGGGATATAGCTTTATACGGGGCAGAAACATGAACGCTAAGGTAAAATGACATCAAATACTTGGAAAGCTTTGAAATGTGGACTTGGAGAATGCTGAAGATAAAATGGACAGATATGATGAAAAACGATGAAGTGCTACGAAGAATAGGAGAGAAGCGAATGATTATACAGACTATTAGAAAGAGGAACGCAAACTGGGTTGGGCATTACCTAAGGAGAGAGAGTATGATTAAAGATGTGTTAGAAGGAAAACTAGACGGAAAAAGAGAAAGAGGTAGGAAAAGGTTTCAGCTGATAGACGATTTGAAAGGGAAAGAGTTATCAAGATATGAAGAGGACAACGGAAAATAGGAGTATATGGAGAACCAGGTTTAACCATGAATAATCACGGCCCTGTCTACGGACAGACTACCTATGACATATATATATATATCAAGCGTGTAAAACTTTAAGAGGAATCAGGGTCGCATTAAAGCAATGGGTGTTATAAAAGGGCCACATTACTGTTACAGTTGTTAAACGTGGGCCAGAGTTGGAAAAAATAGACTTTTTCCAGAATTCCTGCCGTATGTTTTTTAAAAAAAATCAATAATTTGGTTGGAAACCGCGTTCTATTGTACCTCAATAGCTAGGGAAAAATCTTTTCTCCTTTTCGCAAAAATAAAGTATTTATTTGAAATCTCTAGCGATTAAATTAAGAAAAAATTAGTATTCGGGCAGCAGTTAGGCATAGAATGGGTCGCATGCGGCCCGCGGGACGCCAATTTCACATGCCTGCTACATGTATATTTTTCCAAGTGTGTCTCCGTCCGTCCTCTGTATCTCAACCTCAGGAAAACTATTTTCATTTTCATCCGCCATCTTGAAACAAAATGGCGATCGTTTAAAATATTTAAAAATTTATATTAGGAAAATTGCACGACAAAGAAAAATTGTTTTGGACAAAAAGTATGCAACTTGGTAAGAGCAATTCCAAAAAATTATTTTCAACTTAACGCGTAGCGCCGAGGTCCCTAGAGCGAGTTGGGTTGTAGCGCGTAGGGGCAGTGCCTCTAGTATATCGTAAAATTCCGCGAATCGCACTCGTGAGAGCGATTCTACGTGTTCAATTGTTTTTTACGAACGGGAAATGAAGGTTCAAGAGGTTTCATCGCGCGAATTTCTTATTTTACATCCCCGGCTAGCGATAAAACCGGGGTGCCGGTTAGACTGCCGCGTTAAGAAATCCCCTTGAAAAATAGGGCTCGGTGGAAAATGGGTTTGATTTATGGAAAGGACGCAGACGCCGCTTCGCAAAATGTCAGATTAAATCCTTCCCCTCATACAGTCCGCGGGATTTTTGCCGGAAAGACGAAGATAAGATAGGTTTACGGGAGGCGGTTATGGAGGAGAGGTGTAGAGAATATAAATTAGGGACTCCGGTGAGTCCAAAAATTCAGAAGAGGTGTGAAGGGTTTGGAGACCAGGTCTTGCAATCCGTCGCAGACGTGCTGCTTAACGACTTTCCAATCATCCTTAATTTCCTATTCCGGTGGGAGTTCTGTGCTGTTTTTCTTCCGTGTCTTAAGATAGGGTTATTTTTTTACGGTGAATCACCGTATTTACTGACATAATCCTCGCATTTTCTTTCTCATAATTTTTTCGACCAAAATATCGGTTGCTAGGATAAGGCCAGGTCTGACGGGACGCTGGACTGTCTCTACGCTATAACCGCAACTATATTGGCGATACACCAGTGCGTTTTCTCAGAAAAACTATACCTTAATTCCAGTAGCATAATATCCACTTAATACATTTATTTGGTCTAGAAATTTTAAGCCATAAACGTGCGCAAATGAATTTATTATTATTATTGTTATTCTTTAACTATTATAATTATTCTTTTACTATTATTGTTATTCCTTTATTACTATTCTTTTATTAATATTATTCTTTTATTATTATTATATTAGTCAGGCGAGGAGGCAGGAAAGTATATCTTTTGCCTATATGACACATCGAATGTTATTTTATGCACCACCATATTTCTTTGAAATATATCAAGATAAATCAAAATCTTACATTGCACGTGAATTTTGGCGAATACCCTGAAACATTTCGCAAATCCCAAAATATAGGATCCCGAACAGCCGTTTGAAAAACATGGGATTTAGATGAAGGGTCTATTCTAAAATTGCGGAGATACTTTCTAAAAAGGTTACAAATGGTCACGTATTTTTCTTCCTAGCCGTATAGCGCTATTCAATGCGAAGCGCGAAGGGAAACTCAAGTAGTTCGGGGATGAAACAAGTGAGGAAAAATTTTCGCTGTCCATGGCACCAACGTTTCATCATCAGATATTTCCCTGCAATAATCACCTTTTCTTTAAAACATAAATACTTCTCGAGTTATTATTAGTTCTGATGTAGACACCGATTATTCCCTAGCAGCTCATCCTATATCCAGAAAGTTTTTTCCCATGTCTACATCTACTTGTTACCTTGCAATTCACCTATCTGGTGGATGGCAGGGGATGCAATGCACCGAGAGCTACCTATCAGTTATTACTCGCAGATTTGACTTTTCTGTAATGGACTCGCATTGTTCTCGGAAAGAATGATGCTCTATAACGCCATGGTCTTTTCTATCCATGTACGTTGGAGCCGCAGTTATTCCCAATACATCCTCTACTATTCATTTTGATCTGCATTTCTCTTGCAGCCTTAACCTTGAGCACAGTCTACGGCAGAGCCGGATTAAGGCTTTGGGGAGCCCGAGGCACTTAAGACGAGGGGGCCCTTGTAGTATTGTCCACATGGCAAACACATACAATGAAGAGCATGGTCATAAATATCTTTTGTGATGTGATATTTCTAGGTGGTAAATATTATTAAAAAGTAAGTCCGACAAAATCTATAAAAACTTTAACTATTCAAATTCTATTCAAGAACAAGCAATTTAAAAAATGTACTTGCCGAAAGTTGTCAGTTGGGTGAGAGATTTCCTCTCGAATAGAGAACAGATAGTTGTCATCGATGGGAAATACTCGTACCCCGTTAAAGCTGAGTCGGGTGTTCCTCAGGGAAGTGTATCGGGCCCTCTACTTTTCTTAATCTATGTGAATGATATCTGCTCGGTAGTTCGTAGTAAAATTAGGCTTTTTGCCGATGATAAAGAAATAAAAACCAGGAGGACCATCAGTCGCTGCGTGAAGACTTAAGAGCCATTTCAACGTGGTGCAAAGAATGGCAAATTGAAATTAATTACACTAAATGTGCCGCAGTTACGTTCTGGAAAAGTAAGAACATAGAAGTAGGTTTCGAGTATAAAATAGATGGAATGAATATTCAAGCAGCCGAGTATGTAAAATATTTAGGAGTAACCATTTCTCGAGATCTTTCACGGGACATGCACATTCGTCGAGTTATAGGTGCGGCCAACAAGAGACTGGCTTTCATAGGTAGGATAGTACGGAACACTACAGAAAAAGCACGCGAAACATGTTACTTTTCACTGGTTAGACCTCAAGTGGAATACCCCTCATGCATATGGGATCCGTACGAGAAGGGACATATAATTCAATTAGAAAGAGTGCAGCGCAGAGCAGCCAGATTCGTAAAACAAAAGTACGAACATAAGGAAAGCGTCACCTCATTATTGAGGGATTTGAACTGGGTACCACTGGAGGATCGTAGATTGCACTCATGGTTGCGGCTTCTGGAGAAATATAGATCGGAATGTCTAAAAGACGAGGTTGTAGGAATAATTGAACCACCAACGTATATAGGTAGAAAAGACCGTGACGATAAGATACGTGAGATCGATTGTAGAACGGAGCGTTATCTCGGCTCGTTCTTTCCGAGGATAATACGAGATCACAATAGAAAATTTCAACCTGCGATAGGCAATCTTTAGGTAGGTTGTGGTGCATTGCACCCCCTGCCACCCATCACTTAGATGAATTGCAGGGTAACACGTAGATGTAGGTATTTCCAATAGCCACAACAAGGTTAAAAAAAACTATATGCGCATTTCGGCTACAAAGCAGCCGTCTTCAGCGATAATTCACCGAAAATAGATTCTAAAAGAATTCTTTTTACATATAGACAACTATAAAAAACTTTAAATATATGTAGTAATTTTGACGGTATAACATCTAAACATCGCAAGAATATTATTTGCAGTTTGTCCGTCCGATAAAGCAAAAATGAAAAAACGGTGCATATTTAGATGAATGAGGGAAGAAAATCTTGCACATTGAAAAATCAAAAATTACGTGTAAACTTATGGGAAAATATACTCGTCTTCTGGAGTCGAACCTATGACTTTTTTCCGGGATGTTTGATTTTTCTGGGCACCACCTCATGGGGGTTTAACGGTTTTGAAATTTTCAGCTTTTAAATTCATCGTGAAATGTCCAAACGTAAACGGACATTTGAAAATTGATATATACAGATACGCTTTACATCTATAATATGATTTATTTAAACATGTAATTTTATCATGGGGACCAGGAGAGGCCCATGGAAATGAGGGCCCGGGACACGTGCCTCCTGTGCCCCACCTTAATCCAGCTATGATCTACGGTCATCCAGAGATCCCCATTTGAAGCTCTTCAATAATGATGTGGCGCTTTCCATATGTTTGTCGTTTTGTTTAACGAATCTGGCTGATCTCCGCTGTACTCTTTCTAACTGAATTATATGGCTCTTCTCACATGGATCTCATATACTGGAGGCATATTCCACCTGCAGTCTAACGAGTGAAAAATAAGACGCTTCGCGTACTTTCTCTGTACTATTCCATATTATTCTGCCTATGAACATCAGTTTCTTGTTAACCGCGCCTATAACACGACGAATGAGCATGTCCCACGCAAGGTCATGACAAATGGTAACTCCTAAATAGTTTACATGCTCAGCTGCTTGAATATTCTTTTATCGGTTTCATACTCGAAACCTATTTCTTTCTTCATACTTCTCTAGAACGATACTGCACACATTTACTGTAATTAATTTCAATTATCCACTTTTTAAATCACCCGGAAATGGCTTTTAAATCTCCCTGCAGCGACTGATAGTCATCTCGGTTGAGTATCTCCTCGTATATAACGGTGTCATCTGCCGAAAGTCTAATTTTACTCTATCTTACCGAACAAATATCATTTACATAAATTAAGAATAGTAGAGGGCCCAATAGACTTCCCTGGGGAACACCTGATATGACTTTAAACAGGGGCCGAGTGCATTCTATCGATAATCACTTTGTGTTCTTTATTCCAGAGGATGTCTCTCACCCAATTCACAATTTTCGGATTGATGCCGTATTTTACTTGCTTTGATACTATTTTTCAATGAGGAACCTTATCAAACGCCTTCCGGAAGTCAATGAAAATTGCATCAACCTGAATATTTTTCTCTCCGCGACGCAATAAATCATTCACGAAAAGACCGAGTTGCGTTTCACATGATCTATCTTTCCGGAATGAATTACCATATAATTAACGCATAACAGTGCTAAAGATAATATGATCGTGTATTTCGCACGATAATTATTTTAACGAAACCGCCCTGTAATTATCAGGATCCTCTTTGTCATCACCTTTACGGTCTTTAGGAACGACGCCTTGCGCAATGAATTTCTCGAATCTAACTCTCATACGGACCAACCTATCCTGAAAATTATGTTTCCCCAAGTTGCCACGGTAGTTGATATATTCCATATTTCAAAATAGGAAAATTTTCCAACTTTTTTAGATCAAAAACAGTTGTTCTCTCTCATTCGGCAAGGATGCCCCGCACCATTTCATGCTTTTCATATGGAGAGTATAAATGAAACAAAGGGGTCGTAAAAAATACACTAATTAGTACTCCCTAGCAGCTGATCCTAAATCCACCAAATGTTTACCATGCCTATCCCTCATATAGACCGAGCTGTTCAGAAAATTCCAGAGACATTGCCCACACATGCGGACGGACAGGAAAAGTTCATTTTTCCAATTTATTTATCGTTCACGTATCAAAAATACAGAAAGACAAACTCAGGCTGGGGTCGCCAGAGACCCCATGGTATTAGGAGGGTTCAAGACTTTTTCGGCGCGATGGAGGGTTTATCGACATCCTCCCGACGCCCACACACAGTTTTCGACATGCGAAGCACGCTGCCCAGCCGCCCCCTGACAGGGATGAAAAAGCTCGACTGCGCATGCGCGGGTCTCCTTACTACTCCTCCCTCCTCCCCCACTCTTGCTTCATCCCACCCGACGCACACCACCGATCCATTGATCCGTCTGTCAGCTGTCTCCCACGCGCGGTACGCGGCCCTCCCGACTGGTGGCCAATCTTACGTAACCTTGGATGGGTGATGACGATGATGGCGTGTTGCTGTTGCATGGTGCATGCCTCCGTTGGATGGCGAGAGGAATGGGAGAAGGGGGAAAGCTGGGTCAAGGACGCGTCCCGTAGCTGCTGGAGGTCGTAGGTGCCTCTGAAGGAATGAAATGAATGAAAATGGAGGGTTTTTAATTGGTTGTTTAAGAGAGGAGGTGTTTAACAGGTTTAAGATGTTTGTGTAGCGTCGCTTCGACAATGGAGGATGTCATTGTTAGTGGTTTTCGTGCTTGCATGCCAGGACGCATTTGAATCAATGATCTCAACTCAAGCGTATTATAAAATGAAATCCTAGATGCACGTTGTACAATTATTTTATTGACTTTCTGCTTTTGTTTATAAAAGTGGTTCCCAAACTTTTTGTTGCTAGATAAACCAAACCTCCCGGTACCTCAGCATTGAAACGATGTGTTTATATTTTTAGATACGGGAATCACAACCATTGGACCAATACATTTGTTGGTAACACACCATAATCAAATTATTAGAGGAAAAATTTTTGCCCAAATGATTTATCAACAATTGCCAATAGTTTATCTACTTACTAAACAATGTTTTTCGCGGCCATCATCAGGGAACTCCTAAGTTCCCTGATGATGGCGCAAGAGAAAGGCACCAAAACGTCGGAAGACACCATTCTCACCTGGCTGGAAACTCGAGAAAAATTCACCGTAAGTGAAAAGTGTTCGAGTAGATCATGAACGCAATTAAACCCCACTTTAGCTCTGTTCCCCGTTTCGATTAAACCTGTGATCGGAAAATTATTGGCCATTTTGTTCTTTGTATACGAGCATGGTTTCTTCATGTTAACTCTATCGTCATTTTTATTTTTAAGTCTGTTTCATGAAGTCTCTATACCGTCTTATATTGTATCTGTTTGATCCAAACAGCATTTTGAAAAAGTTTGAATAGACGCTTTAACCGGTGTAATTTACGAAATAAACTAGTGCAGTTGTCCGTAAAAAATGACGGGTATGCAGGAATAAAGAGTGTAATTAAAATTTAAACACTTCCCTCTCAGACTCTCACTCTTTCCATCTCGCTCTCCCCCTCCCTTCCATTTCCTCCCATTCTGCCTTTCACCCTCCCCTCAATAATTAGTTATCTCCTTCAGCGTGACGTATTTACAAACAGCTCATTATTTAGGTATATAGAAAGCTTTATGCCCCTGGATCTTCTACCGCCGGTGGTGCATATAGATGACCGTGACCGAGTAACAGGCATAGCTTATTATTTATATAAGTAGGTAATACATGCCAAAATTAAATCCGCTGCTGGATTTTCATGGATCTTTTTTCCCTCTTTGAAAAATCGTTTTCAGTCCTAGATTTGAGAATGAAACTTATTTTTACTATCGTGTTTTTCAAATGCAAATTCTGTTGTAAAATCATATTTGAACCTTAGGAAGAGAGGGAAAAATAACTCTCACGGAAGGTACGTTTCATCCCGTGATGGACGATATTTGTAAAAGACCTAATAACCGCAGGCATCACAAGTAGATTAAAAGAAGCGATTGCTTGCGTGAATATGGTCCAAAAAAATCGTCTTGCGGTGATTTTCTCTGTTTATACAACCCTATTCGCCGCAGTCGATCACGTCTCCATCTGCATTTTTATTCCACGTCGCATGAACCAGCGAAAAAAATCGCGTGACCATATCGCCTTTTTTTGAAACTTGCATGCGCAGAGCAAATTAACTTAGATAAATACAAATCTTTGAGAAAGATTACTACCCGCTTTGCAGAGCCATGAAGAATGTTGAGATCATCACACATCTGGGATTTGAAGAAAAGGAAAAAATAGCACATTTATGCAGAGTTATTCGGATTTATAGTCTTCCATTTATAAACATACTCAAATCTACGAGTCTGTATGAAATGAAGGCTTCAACTCAGGAATTCCGAAAAGATTACATCTCTCTGGTAAAGGTTCGCTCTTTTCGTTGCCATAACATCCGACAAGATGCTCCTTCTGCCCCCTATAAACAAACGGATAGACTACATTTGTTTATGATATTACTGAAAATACCCGTGCATAGGACGCAGGTAGTTTTTTGTCTGATTTCTAGGAAAATGCAATGTACCCGTATATAATAGGACGCATATGTATTCTACCAGTATAGGACAGCCGCAGGCAGGAATTTTAATCAGTGATCTTTAAATTTGCTTCTGATACATTTTTCAGATTATTTGTGCTCAAATTCCTTTGATCCTTTTATTAAAACTTTTTTTAGTTCGTTCCGCATATAATTTTGTTTTTTTTATGAGTAATATGTAATTTTATCATATTTAGTTATATTAAAATAGTTTATAAATGGAGTTTCTTATCTTTTAATTTTGTGTAGTGCGCAACCCAATTTTGAGTTTAAGATTTTTTTAAATAAAAAGTGAGTTCTATATTCTTGCATTTGCGGTATATGATTTCTTTTAAACTACTCTTTCCGGATTTGAACCTACCAATTAAACTAAATTGTCCTACAATGCATAAACAGATTGATATATGTCACGTAATTTGATTTGTGTGATATATTCCCGAAAGAAAATTTACCTGACCAAGAATATAAAATGTTATTTACATTAAAACTGATATTTTGTCAGACTATGTGGCAGCCATATTTGTTTTTTTTCGGTGAAAAATGTTTATGTAATATTATATTAAAGATAGTATTCTGACTCACTGATGTTAAAATAATCGACACCAACGACATATTGAAATTTCTTCATTGCCACGATAACTGCTATTTATAAGGTAATTTATTTATTTATCAATGGCTCGTACATGTCACACATTTAGCCTTTTATGAAGTGCTTACAAACGATAACAACTACAACCACAGGCGTCTAGTCCATCGGCGGGACTCGAACCCGCGACCTTAGTGTTGAAAAAAATACGCGCTAACCATCCCATCAACCAATGCCGTGTAATCTTAAACTTTTTTTAAATTTCTTTTGAAAAATTCAGGTTTCAATTCCTTCGAATTTTAAATTTCAAATTCTTTAACATTATTCATTGTTTTTGGGTACATGTACTATCTCCGGATCAATAACGGCAGTTTCTCGGGGCAAAAGGAGTTGCGCCACACAATCGAATCGTTTAACTCGAAACAATTTATTCGGAAATTATTTGAATCCGGTTCGGAAAAAAATCCAATCTTGGATTCGTTCTGCGGAAATGTTGGTTTATGATTTATTAAAAAGCTATCGACGTATTAATTCCTTTCGAGAGGAATTTCTAACTTCCGGCTCTCTCTCTCTCTCTATCTTTCTCTCTATCTATCTCTCTATATCTATCTCTCTATTTATCTATCTATCTATCTCTCTCTATTTCCGGCAGCTGATTTCAGTCGAATTCGTTTCACTCCGCAAACTCTCTCTCTAAAAGGAATTCGAAATGAGAAAAAGAAATTCGCTCCCCGCGCTAAGACGTAATGGAGGTGTAAAATTGGCAGGAGGAGAAATTGCACGATAAGAAGCATAAAAAGCATCGAAAGGCGTGCGGATAATTGCACTTCCGAAAGCGGATTTCCGCATTCTTTTTTTTTAGGCTCGGGCGCTTATCGCAGCTCTTCCGTCACGACTGCTCTTGGCTAAAGTAATTAGTTTATATAAAATGGACTGTTTTCCTCCGTCCGAATGGCACTTGGCATTTTTTCAGCAGATGGAATAATTCGTTCGCCTGAGGATTATGGAGCTCGTTTTTATATGGCGCCAAACAAATTCAAGAGTAATCAGTCTTTGAGTGCCAATATGTAGTTGGAAAATCGAGTATTTGGCTGTTGGAGATAATACTTTTAAGATAAGTGATTGGTTTTTCAACTTATGACTCTTTGAGTGCTAATTCTCGAATCAGGTGAAATAGTTGTTCGTTTTGAGAGGGGACAACGGTTTCCGCTTTCATTCCTTCTTTGTGAAATTGCTAAAGAGTTGCTTGTATTTTTTTGTTTGCGTCAGTCCCCTGAAACTGGTGATTTTTCCCATCCGCGCCCGCGGGCATTTTAATGATTTTTATCAGCGTCCGTGGTGTTTATGTTTATCTTTCGGTCGAGGTAAATATAAATGAACGGCTCTCTGAAATGTATATTTGAGCGAAGAGGAATCAGGGGTCCGTACACGTGTACGGACAACCATTGATTTGGGTAAGATGGCAAGCTCCGTACCCGTGTACGGTGGATCGGCTTGAAAGTTTGGCAACAGGTTACTGGCCGCTTCGGAAGACAACTGAATTTCTGCAAAAACCAAAATCAACAATTCTCGAGCAGGTATCTCAATTTCAACTTGTTTTAAACAACAGAATTGACGAATCCTGCATTGATTGCCGTGTTTTCGTATTGAGAACTAAATTAGTATTAGTTCAACTAACACTACCAATCGGTGACCCCCACTAATAATGATATTTTTCGGAACTTCATTGACTTGTTATTATGTCAAGTTTTCAGACTACACCTCTCATACACACCCACACAGACGGGAGGAACAATTCTCGGTTTTATGATTCATCTTCCACGATTCCGTTTTGCGGCAAAAAGGCTTTAAAAGCGACATCGTTTTAAAAAAATCTATGATTAAAATGAATTAGGCGTCTACCCGTTGCAGCAACGCTTGCAAAATAACACAAATAAGACAGAAATAACGAAAGTTAGGAAAGGAAAGAAAAACACGGCAGAGACTTATAGACGCTCTTACAAAAAAGAGTCTAGAGGATTGGTATTTTGTTTTTATCGGTTGCGAAGAAGATTGTTTCGGAGAACAACAACCAATGAGCGTCATTCTCTCCCTAGCTTTTAAATGATCTGTGAGGTATCGATTAAAACATTTATTCAGAGAGAGGACAACATTCGCCACAATACTGTCAGCGAGAGCACGAAAATACGACTCATAGTTTTGCATATAGAAATTTTGGAACCTAGAGAATATTTTACACGCAAATTACGTTAACGAAGGAAAGATTGCCCATGAACTCAAACCCAGATACCTTTCTGAAAATATCAAAAAGAACCTTACATCTACATCTACATGATACCCTGCAAGTCACCTTTATGGTGAATGGCAGAGGGTGCAGTGCACCAAAGTTTCCTAGTTACCGAACTTCGGTCCATTCTTTACCTTATCCGGAAAAGCCCAATATTTCTCGTTCTCCTTCCCTCTCTTGTTTTAGTGGCTATTAATCCTCTGTAGTCTTTTTCACATTAAAGCATTTGTTTATTCAACATGGAGACGTAGTATTGTTACCGCGATTGAGATTACGAAATGTATTAATATTTTAATATTTACCGTTTCCCCGTTTGAGAATGCAAAATGTATTCATCGCTTATTATAAGGATTTATTTTTAAAAATCTTTGTCTTTTATGGAAAAGTCTCCGTATTTATAAAGGCTGAAACTGATACTTAGAGCCTCTTGTTACGTCACCGGAAGCGGAAGTTTCATATGTAGCCACATTACGTCCTTAACGTATAAGATTACATCGTTATCATTCACTATTTTTAAACTAGATTTAGTGATACTGCGCAAATAATTCTTTTGCATAATACTGGTTGCACACCAATGCAGACCAAATCGTTTTTATAATAGAGCAGCCTGGATTCTACGAGTTTATAGGGATTTGAGACCCCTGATCTAGGGTTAACTCTAGAGTTAACCCCCCACAGCTATGAAACAGTCGAGTATGTCTATCGCCGCAGAAATCAAATCGCGATTATAAGAACTACAAATGAAGAATCACAGATGCAAGATAGCTTCATCTCTATCAGCTTTCATCCTGTCATAAGCAGACATCCTTAATAAAAATGAACTAACCACCAATTCCAAGACAATCGTTCATAAATTCCGTTTTGTCTTAAAACTTTATAAAATTGTCTATTCTTAGTAAAATATTATAATATATTAAATTTGTTAATAAAAACATTTCCTGTGCTCAATTTTAGTCTAAATATAATGCTTTATTGAAGCTGCTGATAAAAATAAAATGACGCGCATATTGTCATTAGTTTATTATAATCCTGAAAGCTATGTTAATACAAAAAACTCCGCCTTCATTGTGATGCTGAGTTTTTTCGATCGATATAATATTTGTGACAGTCAAGTGAAGTGCTATGTGGTATTTTGAGAACTTTTTGTTAATTTCGTGTAAACGCTAAACGTTGCGTGAAAGGTTATGACAAAATATTTCTAGATTAAATTTTATTGAAGCTGCTCATTTAAAATAAAATGACGTACATATTGTCATTAGTTTATTATAATCCCGATAGCTTGGTTAATATAAACAAAGCTCCGTTTTCATTGTGACGCTGAGTTTTTAATCGATATAAGTGTTTCACGTGTCGTCCATTGATTTTATTTGAAAATCAATCCAAAAGCCCAATGGTGTAAAATGACGCTTCTGTTACGTCATTCACTGACATCTGAAGGAATTTTAGCGAGTCACATATATCTTTTGAAAAAAGTTTTTCTGTCATTTATTTTATGCAACTAACTATTAGAATTGTTTAAAGTACATATTTTTTAAGCTATTAACCAGTTCAGAAGCATTATTGTTCATGACACATAGAGTAATTGATAGGAAACCTTTTTAAGTACATATTCTCATCATCGTAAATTTTGCTGCGGGAAACATTGACAGGCAATAATAGTTTACACATACAAAGAGTATAAATATTGTCACGCTTTATTTTCCTGAGAACAAGGTTAGCTTTTCTGTTATGCGCTGAGGCATAATACATTTCTCTTTGGCAATTATTGCTCTTTATGAGTGTGCAATTGATGTATTATTTCGCTGCGATCCTTTTCAAACACGTAATAATCCTACTGCGACATTTCAGTTTCACTTCAGTGAAGCCACAATTCTCCATCGCTTTTAACCTTTCCTTGATGTTCGAGTACGGTCAATTTAAGGGATTTCGTCACTTCACAATAAGAAGGAAAAATTTATTGGTGCAATTTAATTTTCGGCTAGTATCTGAATATTAATCTAGCCTCATATACCTTCATAATGCAAACTTCCATGATTAAATAATCATTGTGGATTTTACTTAATTACTCTTGTACGAAAGGTAGAGTCGTGTAATAATTATTACACGCACATGTGACATGCCAGTTTAATAGAACTGCTATTTGCGAAGCCAAAATAACCGGGGGCAGTTCTCAAAGTAAAAGTTCCTGGCAACCTCTCAACTGTTCCTTCACGAATGAAAGAACAAAATTCCAAAGGAGAAAAAGCTCTCAGTCTCTCACGTCTTTAATAAAATGAAAGTGTTACTTATTTTCTCGAATTAACGCCGCCGAAAAAAATAGCGTAGATCGGATCTCTCGGCGAAAGTCTGGAGGAGGGTATAAAGAGGAAGCAAAAGGGGAGGGGAATAAACAAAAAAGAAAAGGAAGATTGTTTTGAAAAGTTCATTCGCAGTGTTTATTTAATCATGGGAGTTTGCATTATGAAGGTATATGATGCTAGATTAATATTCAGATACTAGCCGAAAATTAAATTACACCTATGAATTTTTCCTTCTTATTGTGAAGTGACGAAATCCCTTAAATTTACCGTATTCGAACGTCAAGGAAAGGTTAAAGTACTTCTTTTTTAAGCTATTGACCAGTTCAGAAGCATTATTGTTCGTGACATATGGAGAACTTGATAGAAAACCTTTTTAAGTACACATTCTCATCATCGTAAATTTTGCTGCGGGAAACATTGACAGGCAATAATAGTTTACACATATTAGCTTTCCTGTTATGCGCTAAGACATAATACATTTCTCTTTGGCAATTATTGCTCTTTATGAGTGTGCAATTGATCGCTTGAAAGGATAAATCTATTGTTTTGCTGCGATCCTTTTCAAACACGTAATAATACTACTGCGACATTTCAGTTTCACTTCAGTGCAGCCACAATTCTCCATCGCTTTTAACCTTTCCTTGACGTTCGAATACGGTAAATTTAAGGGATTTCGTCACTTCACAATAGGAAGGAAAAATTTATTGGTGCAATTTAATTTTCGGCTAGTATCTGAATATTAATCTAGCCTCATATACCTTCATAATGCAAACTTCCATGATTAAATAAACATTGTGGATGTTACTTAATTACTCTTGTACGGAAGGTAGAGTTGTGTAATAATTATTACACGCACATGTGACATGCCAGTTTAATAGAACTGCTATTTGCGACGCCAAAATAACCGGGGGTAGTTCACAAAGTAAAAGTTCCTGGCAACCTCTCATCTGTTCCTTCACGAATGAAAGAACGGAATTCCAAAGGAGAAAAAGCTCTCAGTCTCTCACGTCTTTAATAAAATGAAAGTGTTACTTATTTTCTCGAATTAACGCCGCCGAAAAAAATAGCGTAGATCGGATCTCTCGGCGAAAGTCTGGAGGAGGGAATAAAGAGGGAGCAAAAGGGGAGGGGAATAAACAAAAAAGAAAAAGAAGACTGTTTCGAAAAGTTCATACATAATGAGTTCGCTGCACTCCGTGGAGAGGAATGCACGACATTCACAGAAGGGCACTTTCGCAAAGCCTCCGAGGAGGAGAATGTTCCTCGAGGGCATTTCACGGGACTTGAAAGGAAGCTTTTGACGGCGGAAAACAAGTGGTTTTTCACAGAGCCGGGAGATGGCCAGCGAGAGGGGAATGAAACGAGGGACGCCATCAAAAAGGCGACGCGAGATTGCTTGAATTTCGTTGGCGAGAAGATGCCGGCTCAATTTACCTCCGAGGACGCGGTGGATAATTCAAAAGGAGCGAGGGGAAGGCTGTTGTTGTTGTTGTCTGGCCAGGAGAGAACACGGTTCAGGAAGTAACGCCTAAAGGAAAACGTAGGGCCAATCTGACCAAAATGAATTATCTCGAAAGACTCCTGAAATCCTGTTTCGCTATATTTTCATATGAGAAGATATATTTATATCTGCGGAGCATTTATTAAGTATAGATTATACGAGTAACTCCGAGATCCATTGCACAGCGGTAGTTAAATTTAATTTTGAGCGGTTTTAAAAAAAAATTCTCTTATGCGCTCGGTTTGCCCTCCTGTCTGACGCGCGCTAACTTCTCCTAAACGAAGGTGAATAAGGACTTCGTTTTTTCGCCAATTGATTCAGTATTCAGTTTCTCGTTCTTGTTTGATAAAACCGCCAATTACTTCTTTAATACCTGATGTATTCAACTGTTTCATAACTGCGGTGGTGACACTAGATCAGGGTTCTCAAACCCCTAACGATTCATAGAATTCAGGCTTCCCTATTATTGAAACGATTTTGTCAGCATTGGTCTGCAGTCAGTAATGTGCAAAAGGACTTTTAACGCAGTAGTGTAAAAATAGTGGATGATAATGATGTAACCTTATACATTGAGGAGAGAATGTAGCTACATAGAAAACTTCCGCTTCCGGTGACGTAACAAGAGGCTCTAGGCAGAGCCGTAACTAGCAATTTTGGCACCCGGGACTAGCAGCACAAAACGCGCCCTCAGATCAACTTTTCAATCCTTTAAAATCATTATTTTAAATTTTTGCGCCCTCTAAATTTCGCCCCCCTGGGGAAAAGCCACGGTCGCCCAGCCCTAGTTACGGCTCTAAGTATCGGCTTCAGCTTTTATGAATACGGAGACTCTTTCATATAAGGTAGAAAGATCTAAAAGTAAATCCTCATAGCTAGCGATGAATACGTTTTGCATTCTCAAACTGGAAAACGATAAATAATAAAATATTACTACATTTCGAAACCTCAATCGCGGTAACAATATTACGTCTCCATGTTGAATAAACAAATGCTTTAATGTGAAAAAGGCTACAGAGGATTATGAGCCGCGAAATCAAGAGAGGGAAGGAGAACTAGTAAATAAAATTCGTCTGTCGCCGGCACATGTAACAGAGAGCGTTAATACATTAACAGTTTTATTCCATCTATAAAGCTGTCACGTGTAAGCATATGAAATTGTCTAAATTCTAAGACAAAAAATACCTCATACGAGTCTATATGAATATTAAATTCACCAGAGACTATTTTCAGTTTATGTTTGAAGTCACTATTATTATATATCTCTATTTTACCTGTTAAGTAAATAAGTGTAGTGAAACTACCGAATCCTTTGAAAGTGCACGAAAAGTGAAATTTCTTAACACCGTTAAGGAATGGTTTATTCCTTTTTTCGACGCATCAGAAAAAATCCTGTTCTTTACCTCGTTTCCTAAGGTATACGACCTACCCACGCATCCGAAAGTTAAGTCCTTCGGCGCGTCAAATCGCCTCCTCATCCCTGCCATGAAAAATAAAGAAAAAGAAATTCATCCCCTGACACTCAGCCCTCCCGATCGTTCTCGATGGGTGTGATGACGCAA